>JAUPFR010000001.1:9433638-10033638 GCA_036925125.1 Oreortyx pictus
CCCTCCGTTCTATTGGAGTGTGAAAGTGTTGCTGTTCAACTGGAGTAACTCCTGAAGACTGCAGGCTTGCCAGTGTGACTGCCATCTCCAAGAAGGGTCAAAAGGAGGAGATGGGGAACTACTCCAGAAAGAAGGCAGCATGTACTCTACTAGGCAGTAGCATTTACTGTACACCACTGTGACATCCCATTTTGTGGGTGCTTCCACTGTGCTCAGCACAGCAATACCATCCCGTATCTTCACTGCTCACACAAGATACCCCTCACAGACTTCACCGATAACACTAAAGCTCACGCCACCAAGCTGCACTTCCAAGGCACGACCCGAGGGGGCAACCTAGGCGTTTCCAGGGCCTCCGGGACAGCACAAGATCAGAAGAGCTCCCTTCAGCCTTGAAAACCAAAGGCGTTCAACAAGCACTCAGCCACGCGTGCATGGAATGTGGGAAGGGAGGAGATCTCCTTGTTCTCCTTGTTTCACCGCCTGTTTTGCTTGCTGGAAAGCATCCTGTTCTGTTCTCCCCCAATCCCATGATTGGCCCTTTTTGGTGAGTCTATAGGTCTCAGCAGCTGCACCAAATGAGGTATAAAGGAACGCCAGTATGCCAACATACCTAGAAATTCCTGCAGCTGCTTTGGTGTTGTAGGGACGGGAAATACCCGAACCTTATCTATGATGGCACTGGGTAGCGCTCTGGTCTTTCCTGACCAGACTACCCCCAGAAATTTTACGGACAGGCCTGGACCTTGCACCTTTTGAGGATGGTCGAGGCTTGCCGATAACTCCACTAGGGAGGGATCTCCAACCAGAGATCCTTCCTTGGTGGTGGTCAGCCCTTCAGTGGGGTCTTGGGAGAGGTGGAGTCAAACTCCACCCCTTCCAATCGCACTCACTTGTGCCCCTGCAGCTGACTCAGTGCTCGCCTCAGGTGATCAATCAGTGGTTCAGGCAGTGATTCAACAGTTCCCATACAGTACCATTCCATTCTGTGTAAAAAAGAAAGCAGACACCCAGTTAGATGAATGCAAAATCAGTTACACCAAGAGCCAAGTCTGAAAAGAAGGCCCAGGAACTCTGCTAGGATGGCGTGACTGGTCTCACAAGAAGCTAGAGCATTCCTGGGAACAAAGAACAGCCTTACAGAAGGAGCAGAAACGTTTCTGCTTTTAACCTCTTTGGCCAGCAACCCCAGGAATGATACCCAAGAATTAACTGAGAGATGCCCGTTTGGCACATGACATTTTCAGCTCTCTGTTAGCACAGAGCTTTCCAAGGCCAGCTGAGCACAGGCTCCAGTATGACCCCATGTGCTGGAACTGGCTGTCTTCTTTCGCTTCTCTGACCGCAACTCACCGACTAAATATTCTGGAAATAACATGTATGGCAACAAACAAATGGAACAAGCAGGAAGGAAATCCTCACGTAACACCAGAGGACGAAAAATAACGCGCTGATCAGCTTAGTCATTTCCCAGGCTGAACTTCCCACTTGCAGAGATTCTTCCCTGTGAGCTGATGGTCATCAACTGTCTCACATCTGGAATTCTGGCAAGACCTGCACTGTCACCTCAGCGGACCGCCACAAGGAGAAGTCCCAGCAAGGAAAAAGATATTGCTTGCTGCCAGCCACGATCCTGGCAGAGGGAGACGAGTTTCCAGGGCCTCCGGGACATCCCAAGATCAGAAGAGCTCCTTTCAGCCTTGAAAACCAAAGGCATTCAACAAGCACTCAGCCACGCGTGCATGGAATGTGGGAAGGAAGGAGAACTCCTCCCACTGCTGTGCTATGTAGGTCCCTGCTCCTCCTCCCTCTCATCACCTCCTGCCTCGCTGGCTCCAGGTGGGCACGGCAGAAAGGGAACATCTGTGACCACCGTGCTCACGCACAAAGAGTACCAAAAGGCAATAATGGATGACAAACTCCATATTTTACTACACGGACGGCGGAAGGCGGCAGCCCCATCCCGGGCAGCAGCAGCCCCGCTACGTCACGGCCACAGCACGAGGGGCAGCCACCGGCTCCAGGAACCGCCCTGCAGCCGTCACAGCCACGTCACAAGAGCACAGTGCTGGTTGGTGGAGCCCACGTTCCACAGCCAGCTTGGTGTCACAGCAACCCACAACGCGGGGACAGGGACGCAGCAGCACGGCGACACGCTCCTGTCCTCAGCCGCCTTTGTCTCCCGAGCACAGGGCAGCGCTCCAAAGACAGATAAGTCACTCCCACACGACAGCCCACCTGGGTCCTACACGACCCTGGACGTTCCCCAAGGCGACCCTTTGCCCCGTCCCAATATTTTGTGCTGCTTTGCTGAGCCCTGGCCCCATTGCAGGTCCTGGCACTGCACCTCAGACCGCAGTGCCCCTTTTCCACACGCGGCCATGGGAACGGCTGCAGAGCAGCAACGCGGTGAGCAGGGCTGTGCAGGGGAGGGCAGCACAGGGAAGCAGGGCAGGTGGCTGCTCCTTTCCTCCTTCCCCTCTGCCTTGCAGATGGCCATCCGCACAGCGATGGAACCAGAGCAGCACACACGCCTGCCCTCGGCCCTCTACCTGCTCTCCATGCCGCACATAAAAGATAAGCCAGTCATAATTGCTACACACCTGCGTGCTAAGGCACCCTGGCAGCTCCCCAAAATCCCCCTGCCCTCACCCCAACGTTTGGTGCTACACTGCTCAGACCTGGCCCCACTGCAGGTCCTGGCACTGGACCTACACATTGGAGAGGCCACGTCAACCCGTGATGCTGCCATCTCCCCCACACAGCGCTAAAGAAGGCTGGCACAGCAGCAACGCGGTGAGCAGGGCTGTGCAGGGGAGGGCAGCACAGGGAAGCAGGGCAGGTGGCTGCTCCTCCTTTTGTCCTTCTGGACAAGGTACTGCCCGAAGCGTGAGGAAAGCACACGCCCCGCTCTGCACCGCACTGTGCTCCTGCACGCAGCCTGAGGATCCGCACCGGGCCCAAGTCACAGAGACCACAGGCGACACAGCCACAAGAGAAGGCAAGCACCGTAACCCAGCGTGCTCCTGACATCGGCCACGAAAGCTCAGCAGCAGCGATGAAGACTGCCAGCCTTCAGACCACCAAAGAGGAGCTACTGCAGAATTAAAAAACATTAACAAACCTTCACAATAAACTTTCTCATACATTAAACCCATGGTGCTGCTTCCGTCTCATTTTGAAAAACTCCTAAAAGACACAGGACTACAAAAAGACTAAAAGTGACACTCAAAGACACCACAGAAAACACATGATGTTTCCCTGTGGGAGGGGTAACAGTTCCTAGCTGTGTGGACATGTATCTATCCTGAGATCCACCTGAGGCTGCTGAGGGAGCTGATGGAGGTGAGCTAAGCCGCTTTCCATCACCTATCGGTGTTCCTGTTCAACTGGAGAGGTCCCAGAAGACTGCAGGCTTGCTAGTGTGACTGCCATCTCCAAGAAGGGTCGGAAGGAGGAGCTGGGGAACTGCAGGCCTGTCAGTCTGTCTTCAGTTCCAGGGAAGGTCACGGAAAGGTCACATGTCATGCACGGGACAACCAGGGCATCAGGCCCAGCCAGCATGGGTTCATTAGGGCAGGTCCTGCTTGAGCAACCTGTTCTCCTTCCGTGATCCAGTGACCCCTCTGGTGGATGAGGGAAGGGCTGCTGATATAGTCCATCCAGGCTGCACAAAAGCCTTTGGCACTGTCTGACGCACAGTTCTCCCAGAGAAGCTGCAGCCCATACCTTGGACACGTCCACTCTTTGCTGGGTAAAGAACTGGCTGAGCACTGGGCACAGAGAGTGGTGCTGAACGGAGTCACACAGCTGGCAGCCGGTCACGGTTGTGCTCCCCAGGGTCGGTCCTGGGGCACATCCTGCTCAGTGTCTTTATTGATAACCGGTATGAGGGCACTGAGTGCACCCTTAGTCCATCTGCAGATGACACAATGGTGGGGGGAAGAGTCAATCTGCATGGAGGTAGGAAGGCCCTACAGAGTGACCTGGGCAGGCTGATGAGTGGGCTCAGGCCAAAGGGAGGAAGTTCAACAAGGACGCAGCGCAGGGAGCTGCTCCTTTCTTCCTTCCACCTTCTCTTTCTTTGAAACATATCACAGAATCAAAGAAATTAAAACCCCTTCCAAACAGACTTCTTGAATCACTAAAATGTCGGCAGCATCTTCCATATTTTAACAACTTTGCAGAGAACCCCTGGAGGTATTTCTTATTGTCCTCATCTCCATCTATGCGTCCGTAATTATATTCTCTACCCGTTTGCGGCTGCGTTCCAGACTTTTCCCCTCCCCATTTTTATTCTTAGACACTCTTACACATGGAAAATACAACTAACGCTCAAGGAAAGAACACAGTGCACCACCACCCCATCCTCATCACCGCACCGATGCCGGGCCCAAGTCAGAAATACCACAGACGACACAGCCACAGGTGAAGGCAAGCACCGTAACCCAGCGTGCTCCTGAGATTAGCCACGAAATCGTAGCAGTGATGAAGACTGCCAGCCTTCAGACCACCACAGAGGAGATGCTGCAGAATCAGAAAAACAGTAACAAACCTCCCAAATAAACTTTCTTTTTAAACCCATGCTGCTGCTTCCGTGTCATTTTGAAAACTCCTAGAAGACACAGGAACTGCAAGTGCACACATCAACGCATGTATTTGTGAGTAAGGTGCATTTTCATACGCATGTGAGATACTTAGCTTCAATTCTGAGTTTCTCTATGAGCTGGCATGGCATTAGGTTAAAATTACGTTATACTTACAGGGTGTGCAGACTTGACCAGCAAATCACAGAGACACGAGATATATGAAATTGAACATAGACAATTTCAGGTTTTTTTGTCTATAGGTTGCTTTTTGAGCCAAAAGAAGAAAGTTCAGGCAGAACAGTGACAGGGGATGCTGCATACTACAC
The DNA here is from genome assembly GCA_036925125.1 of Oreortyx pictus. NCBI lineage: Eukaryota > Metazoa > Chordata > Aves > Galliformes > Odontophoridae > Oreortyx > Oreortyx pictus. The sequence continues at coordinate 9,438,554 of JAUPFR010000001.1, forward strand.
AAGAGACGGTGCTCACAAATATATTACTATTAATAATATAAAACAATGTAAAGTTCTTCAAAATAGCACAGAAGATGCCGGACACACGGAAGCCTCACAAACATTTCTATCACTCAGCTACATACTCTTCTGTTGACAAATCTTGGTCTGTACCTGTAGGGCAAATAACCCCCAAGAATAGCACCCAAAAGAAATAGTGCCAAAGATGGTATATTTTTGATGGGCTTAAGTAGACGGTATACAGATGGTTAATAAGGAAAGAGTGGCTCACCTTTGAAGATGGTCGAGGCCTGCCAATAACTCCATTAGGGAGGGATCTCCAACCACAGATCCTTCCCTGGTGGTGGTCAGCCCTTAAATGGGGTCTTGGGAGAGGTGGAGTCAAACTTTTCAGGTGATCAATCAGTGGTTCAGGCCCTGATTCAACAGTTCCCATACACTCCACCCCTTCACAACATGAACCACTCATTAAGGAACTATAGGGTGAGCCCTCCTTAATACAGAGACCCAATACATCGCGACGCTTTACATAATAACCCTGTCGCGATGCATATCGATGTAATCTGGGACGAGTGATGATCAGCGTATGGCTCGTGTTCTTCCTTGGGCCAGTGCTTGGTGGTGTCTACTGGAAGCATGCGGTCACGTTGTGCAGGTCCGTCCTACTCTTCATCAGTCCCGGGTAGACCATCACCGGATGTTGCACAGGATCTTATAGCAACTCTGGAACACTGCAGCATCATTTGGTTCCCTCCGGTGACTCACAGACTCATGGGGATTAATACAGATGTTTCAAAGGTACCAAGAGGGGGAGGTCTGCCCTCCAGGGTAAGATACAGGCCGTATTCCTGTCTTGGGTCAACACTTCAGCTTATACAGGGGCATGCCCTGGCCGCCTGTACCAAACCTTTTGGCCAGATGTCTGTTTCTGCACGATTATATCAGGCACCAAAAGGGGTGTCCTGACCTGCCACAGAGACATGACAGGGGTTCCTTTAGCAATAAAGACTGGAGTGCTGACCACAATATGACTAGGCCATGTACCAATTACCGGAGGGACTACAGAACCACCCACCTCCAATAACCTCCCCCAAGGTGCAAGTAGGCCACACCATCGTGGTCCTACCTGCACCTTCCAAGGCCATCTTATTTTATTGGTGCCTGGTTTCAGGTTCTCAGGGGCAGGGAGCAGAAGATTGTAAGACCTCAGGCTGGCCGTGAGAACCTCATTATCTGTACCTGTAATCTGGACCCTAAGTGGGGAGGCCCATGTTGTTTGCAACATTTTCAAGGCACTGGGTCTGCCATCTCTAGGTCTTTCATTCAGATCTCGCAGGGTTTCATGGACTTTCTTTGTCCACCTCTGCGGAGACTGAGTCTGTCTTCAGGGCAGCCTTGAGAATACCATTATAACACTCAATCAGGCCTGCCCCCGTTGGATTGTATGGCAGGTAGAATCGCCACTCGATATTGTTCTCTTCTGCCCAGCGTTGTATCACTGCACCCGTGAAATGACTCCCTTGGTCACTCTCAATGACTTGTGGTGTCCCGTAGGCAGCCATCAATCTCGTGAGCGCCTTGATGGTATACGCCTGGTTGGCTTCTGGTACTGGATAGGCCTGCATTAGCCCACTCGCGGTGTCAACACAGGTTAGGGCATACCTTGCCCCCTCAGATCGAGGGAGGGGCCCAATATAATCAACCTGCCATCGCTGTAGAGGATTGTGTCCTCTAGCAAGATGGGCTGTTGTTTCAGGCAACGACCTCGGTCTCATTCTGGAGCAGGCATCACAGTCTCGGCATGCTTGAGCTACGTCCGATAGTTGTACGGGCAGTCCTCATGCTTTGGCAGCTGCCCACATGGTCTTCTGTCCAGCATGCCGCAGCTTTTCATGTAACCAGTAGGCAATGTTCTCAGATGGTGAGTTCTCAACCCATCTAACTCGGGCCAGTGTGTCGGCTTCATCATTTCCTGGTGACTGTAGGGTTCGGTGACCAGAAACGTGTTAGACACGTACAGTTCTGTGTTTGACTGTATTCCATATGTCTAACCACATATCTTTGCCCCAGATCGGTCGGGAGCGGACAGTCCAGTCCTGGGTAGCCCACTGTGCGATCCAAAGAGTGAGCCCCGGTACACAGCCCAACTATCTGTGCAGATATTCAGGATACCGTCACCAGGTTCTTTGGTTATAACCATCCACACGGCCCGCAGCCCTGCCCACTGGCTGCTTTGACCATCCCCCTCTTCAAACCATACTGTATCTGTAGCGGGATGGTATGCTACTGCTCTCCACTTACTTGGGTTGCCCTTGCTGGACCCATCCGTGTACCAGGCATCTTCAGGAATGCGATATTTTCCTTCCTGGACGGGACTCTTCTCTGGCGGAGCAACCAAGGTTTGTTTTGGTGCAGCACTGTGATACGCCACTAGGCCTAAAATCTTTTGGAGTTGTTCTTCTAACGGTGAGGAAGACAGACTACTCCTCTGGCTGAGATAGGCGACCCATTGTGCCACCGTCTGTGCCTGGGCCACCCCTGTCTTAGGAAGGTGGGTCAGATCTCTTACCCACCCCTGAATTGGAAGAGTGGTCTTAACTATGACTTCGGCCGTCTGGGTTATCGGCTCTACCGCTTGTAATGCGGTATAGGCAGCCAACAGCTGTTTTTCAATCATACTATATCTTTCTTCTGCTCCGTGCCAGACCTGAAACCAAAATCCAAGGGGGGTCCAAACAGAACTCTGACGTTGCCACAGGCCCCAGCCAAAGCCAGACTGAGTAACATGAACATCCAATTCAGCTGGGAGGGTAGGATCAAATATACCCAGTGCCGGGGCTTGTTTCACCGCCTGTTTTGCTTGCTGGAAAGCATCCTGTTCTGTTCCCCCCCAATCCCATGACTGGCCCTTTTTGGTGAGTCTATATAAATGTCTCAGCAGCTGCGCCAAATGAGGTATAAAGGAACGCCAGTATCCCAATAAACCAAGAAATTCCTGCAGCTGCTTTGGTGTTGTAGAGACAGGAAGTGCCCGAACCTTATCTACGATGGCACTGGGTAGCACTCTGGTCTTTCCTGACCAGACTACCCCCAGAAATTTTACGGACAGGCCTGGACCTTGCACCTTTTGAGGATGGTCGAGGCTTGCCGATAACTCCACTAGGGAGGGATCTCCAACCAGAGATCCTTCCCTGGTGGTGGTCAGCCCTTAAATGGGGTCCTGGGAGAGGTGGAGTCAAACTCCACCCCTTCCAATCGCACTCACTTGTGCCCCTGCAGCTGACTCAGTGCTCGCCTCAGGTGATCAATCAGTGGTTCAGGCAGTGATTCAACAGTTCCCATACAGTACCATTCCATTCAATGTAAAAAAGAAAGCAGACACCCAGTTAGATGAATGCAAAATCAGTTACACCAAGAGCCAAGTCTGAAAAGAAGGCCCAGGAACTCTGCTAGGATGGCGTGACTGGTCTCACAAGAAGCTAGAGCATTCCTGGGAACAGAGTACAGCCTTACAGAAGGAGCAGAAACGTTTCTGCTTTTAACCTCTTTGGCCAGCAACCCCAGGAATGCTACCCAAGAATTAACTGAGAGATGCCCGTTTGGCACATGACATTTTCAGCTCTCTGTTAGCACAGAGCTTTCCAAGGCCAGCTGAGCACAGGCTCCAGTATGACCCCATGTGCTGGAACTGGCTGTCTTCTTTCCCTTCTCTGAGCGCAACTCACCGACTAAATATTCTGGAAATAACATGTATGGCAACAAACAAATGGAACAAGCAGGAAGGAAATCCTCACGTAACACCAGAGGACGAAAAATAACGTGCTGATCAGCTTAGTCATTTCCCAGGCTGAACTTCCCACTTGCAGAGATTCTTCCCTGTGAGCTGATGGTCATCAACTGTCTCACATCTGGAATTCTGGCAAGACCTGCACTGTCACCTCAGCAGACCGCCACAGGGCGAAGTCCCAGCAAGGAAAAAGATATTGCTTGCTGCCAGCCAGGATCCTGGCAGAGGGAGACGAGTTTCCAGGGCCTCCGGGACATCCCAAGATCAGAAGAGCTCCTTTCAGCCTTGAAAACCAAAGGCATTCAACAAGCACTCAGCCACGCGTGCATGGAATGTGGGAAGGAAGGAGAACTCCTCCCACTGCTGTGCTATGTAGGTCCCTGCTCCTCCTCCCTCTCATCACCTCCTGCCTCGCTGGCTCCAGGTGGGCACGGCAGAAAGGGAACATCTGTGACCACCGTGCTCACGCACAAAGAGTACCAAAAGGCAATAATGGATGACAAACTCCATATTTTACTACACGGACGGCGGAAGGCGGCAGCCCCATCCCGGGCAGCAGCAGCCCCGCTACGTCACGGCCACAGCACGAGGGGCAGCCACCGGCTCCAGGAACCGCCCTGCAGCCGTCACAGCCACGTCACAAGAGCACAGTGCTGGTTGGTGGAGCCCACGTTCCACAGCCAGCTTGGTGTCACAGCAACCCACAACGCGGGGACAGGGACGCAGCAGCACGGCGACACGCTCCTGTCCTCAGCCGCCTTTGTCTCCCGAGCACAGGGCAGCGCTCCAAAGACAGATAAGTCACTCCCACACGACAGCCCACCTGGGTCCTACACGACCCTGGACGTTCCCCAAGGCGACCCTTTGCCCCGTCCCAATATTTTGTGCTGCTTTGCTGAGCCCTGGCCCCATTGCAGGTCCTGGCACTGCACCTCAGACCGCAGTGCCCCTTTTCCACACGCGGCCATGGGAACGGCTGCAGAGCAGCAACGCGGTGAGCAGGGCTGTGCAGGGGAGGGCAGCACAGGGAAGCAGGGCAGGTGGCTGCTCCTTTCCTCCTTCCCCTCTGCCTTGCAGATGGCCATCCGCACAGCGATGGAACCAGAGCAGCACACACGCCTGCCCTCGGCCCTCTACCTGCTCTCCATGCCGCACATAAAAGATAAGCCAGTCATAATTGCTACACACCTGCGTGCTAAGGCACCCTGGCAGCTCCCCAAAATCCCCCTGCCCTCACCCCAACGTTTGGTGCTACACTGCTCAGACCTGGCCCCACTGCAGGTCCTGGCACTGGACCTACACATTGGAGAGGCCACGTCAACCCGTGATGCTGCCATCTCCCCCACACAGCGCTAAAGAAGGCTGGCACAGCAGCAACGCGGTGAGCAGGGCTGTGCAGGGGAGGGCAGCACAGGGAAGCAGGGCAGGTGGCTGCTCCTCCTTTTGTCCTTCTTCTGGACAAGGTACTGCCCGAAGCGTGAGGAAAGCACACGCCCCGCTCTGCACCGCACTGTGCTCCTGCACGCAGCCTGAGGATCCGCACCAGGCCCAAGTCACAGAGACCACAGACGACACAGCCACAAGAGAAGGCAAGCACCGTAACCCAGCGTGCTCCTGACATCAGCCACGAAAGCTCAGCAGCAGCGATGAAGACTGCCAGCCTTCAGACCACCAAAGAGGAGCTACTGCAGAATTAAAAGACATTAACAACCCTTCACAATAAACTTTCTCATACATTAAACCCATGGTGCTGCTTTCGTCTCATTTTGAAAAACTCCTAAAAGACACAGGAACTACAAGTGACACTCAATGACACCAGAAAAAATACATGATGTTTCCCTGTGGGAGCAGGTAACACAGTTCCCTGCTGTGTGGACAGGAATGTAGATTGGGATCCACCTGAGGCTGCTGGGGAGTTGGTGGAGGTGAGAGCTAAGCCGCTTTCCATCACCTGTTGGTGTTTGTGAAAGACAAAAACTGTTCTTTTTTTTTTTTTGTCTCAAAGCTTGTTTCACGAGGCCTTTCTGGTGATAAGACTCTAACTGACAATTGCAAATTATTTAGGGGTGTCATGGTGCCTCAGTGTCTCTGCTTACAGTTGTAAAGATAAGCAGAAATAGGGACAAGCCTGTCTTTTCTGAGGGGATTCAGCTTGGAGAAGCTGATCACTGCAGAAGACAATAATGGCTGTGCATGGCAATGAAGGTACCGCTCCCTGCTGGCTTACCTGTTGGGCCAGGTATGTCCCACTAACAAAGAGAAAATACCTGAGAAATGGGGGATAAAAGGCATTCACCGAACCAAGGATTTTAGAGAAGAACTTTCATAGAAAAGTTTTTGGAGAAGAACTCTTGTTGAAGAACTCACAAAGAAGAAGAATCCCCTGGGCCAGCTTGCTGCGAAGCTTCCCGGCTCTCTCCCATCTCCCACAGTGACCAGAGAGATCCTGAGATCAACAGACATACTACAGACCTCGCTGGATCCACGGTGGTGATGCTCTCTCCCTCTCTTGCTTTCTACCAAGTCTTCTTGCTTTTTCACCTCTTTTCTATCACCCACCTTCCCTTGCCCATTTCCCTAAGCAACTAGTATTTGTAATAAACTGGTTGGGCTAACATTTGACCTGTTGTGTCTTAATCTCACGCCGGGTATACACATAATCAAAGAACCTCGTCTCCCTCCGTTCTATTGGAGAGTGAAAGTGTTGCTGTTCAACTGGAGTAACTCCTGAAGACTGCAGGCTTGCCAGTGTGACTGCCATCTCCAAGAAGGGTCAAAAGGAGGAGATGGGGAACTACTCCAGAAAGAAGGCAGCACGTACTCTACTAGGCAGTAGCATTTACTGTACACCACTGTGACATCCCATTTTGTGGGTGCTTCCACTTTGCTCAGCACAGCAATACCATCCCGTATCTTCACTGCTACATCTTCTATCTTCTACTGAACTACAAGTGACACTCAGTGACACAAGAAAAAACACATGATGTTTCCCCGTGGGAGGGGTAACAGTTCCCAGCTGTGTGGACATGTATGTATCCTGAGATCCACCTGAGGCTGCTGAGGGAGCTGATGGAGGTGAGCTAAGCCGCTTTCCATCACCTATCGGTGTTCCTGTTCAACTGGAGAGGTCCCAGAAGACTGCAGGCTTGCTAGCGTGACTGCCATCTCCAAGAAGGGTCGGAAGGAGGAGCTGGGGAACTGCAGGCCTGTCAGTCTGTCTTCAGTTCCAGGGAAGGTCACGGAAAGGTCACATGTCATGCACGGGACAACCAGGGCATCAGGCCCAGCCAGCATGGGTTCATTAGGGCAGGTCCTGCTTGAGCAACCTGTTCTCCTTCCGTGATCCAGTGACCCCTCTGGTGGATGAGGGAAGGGCTGCTGATATAGTCCATCCAGGCTGCACAAAAGCCTTTGGCACTGTCTGACGCACAGTTCTCCCAGAGAAGCTGCAGCCCATACCTGGGACACGTCCACTCTTTGCTGGGTAAAGAACTGGTTGAGCACTGGGCACAGAGAGTGGTGCTGAACGGAGTCACACAGCTGGCAGCCGGTCACGGTTGTGCTCCCCAGGGTCGGTCCTGGGGCACATCCTGCTCAGTGTCTTTATTGATAACCGGTATGAGGGCACTGAGTGCACCCTTAGTCCATCTGCAGATGACACAATGGTGGGGGGAAGAGTCAATCTGCATGGAGGTAGGAAGGCCCTACAGAGTGACCTGGGCAGGCTGATGAGTGGGCTCAGGCCAAAGGGAGGAAGTTCAACAAGGACGCAGCGCAGGGAGCTGCTCCTTTCTTCCTTCCACCTTCTCTTTCTTTGAAACATATCACAGAATCAAAGAAATTAAAACCCCTTCCAAACAGACTTCTTGAATTATTAAAATGTCGGCAGCATCTTCCATCTTTTAACAACTTTGCAGAGAGCCCCTGGAGGTATTTCTTATTGTCCTCATCTCCATCTATGCGTCCGTAATTATATTCTCTACCCGTTTGCGGCTGCGTTCCAGACTTTTCCCCTCCCCATTTTTATTCTTAGACACTCTTACACATGGAAAATACAACTAACGCTCAAGGAAAGAACACAGTGCACCACCACCCCATCCTCATCACCGCACCGATGCCGGGCCCAAGTCAGAAATACCACAGACGACACAGCCACAGGTGAAGGCAAGCACCGTAACCCAGCGTGCTCCTGAGATTAGCCACGAAATCGTAGCAGTGATGAAGACTGCCAGCCTTCAGACCACCACAGAGGAGATGCTGCAGAATCAGAAAAACAGTAACAAACCTCCCAAATAAACTTTCTTTTTAAACCCATGCTGCTGCTTCCGTGTCGTTTTGAAAACTCCTAGAAGACACAGGAACTGCAAGTGCACACATCAACGCATGTATTTGTGAGTAAGGTGCATTTTCATACGCATGTGAGATACTTAGCTTCAATTCTGAGTTTCTCTATGAGCTGGCATGGCATTAGGTTAAAATTACGTTATACTTACAGGGTGGGCAGACCTGACCAGCAAATCACAGAGACACGAGATATATGAAATTGAACATAGACAATTTCAGTTTTTTTTGTCTATAGGTTGCTTTTTGAGCCAAAAGAAGAAAGTTCAGGCAGAACAGTGACAGGGGATGCTGCATACTACACAGGAGACGGTGCTCACAAATATATTACTATTAATAATATAAAACAATGTAAAGTTCTTCAAAATAGCACAGAAGATGCCGGACACACGGAAGCCTCACAAACATTTCTATCACTCATCTACATACTCTTCTGTTGACAAATCTTGGTCTGTACCTGTAGGGCAAATAACCCCCAAGAATAGCACCCAAAAGAAATAGTGCCAAAGATGGTATATTTTTGATGGGCTTAAGTAGACGGTATACAGATGGTTAATAAGGAAAGAGTGGCTCACCTTTGAAGATGGTCGAGGCCTGCCAATAACTCCATTAGGGAGGGATCTCCAACCACAGATCCTTCCCTGGTGGTGGTCAGCCCTTAAATGGGGTCTTGGGAGAGGTGGAGTCAAACTTTTCAGGTGATCAATCAGTGGTTCAGGCCCTGATTCAACAGTTCCCATACACTCCACCCCTTCACAACATGAACCACTCATTAAGGAACTATAGGGTGAGCCCTCCTTAATACAGAGACCCAATACATCGCAACGCTTTACATAATAACCCTGTCGCGATGCATATCGATGTAATCTGGGACGAGTGATGATCAGCGTATGGCTCGTGTTCTTCCTTGGGCCAGTGCTTGGTGGTGTCTACTGGAAGCATGCGGTCACGTTGTGCAGGTCCGTCCTACTCTTCATCAGTCCCGGGCAGACCATCACCGGATGTTGCACAGGATCTAATAGCAACTCTGGAACACTGCAGCATCATTTGGTTCCCTCCGGTGACTCACAGACTCATGGGGATTAATACAGATGTTTCAAAGGTACCAAGAGGGGGAGGTCTGCCCTCCAGGGTAAGATACAGGCCGTATTCCTGTCTTGGGTCAACACTTCAGCTTATACAGGGGCATGCCCTGGCCGCCTGTACCAAACCTTTTGGCCAGATGTCTGTTTCTGCACGATTATATCAGGCACCAAAAGGGGTGTCCTGACCTGCCACAGAGACATGACAGGGGTTCCTTTAGCAATAAAGACTGGAGTGCTGACCACAATATCAGTAGGCCATGTACCAATTACCGGAGGGACTACAGAACCACCCACCTCCAATAACCTCCCCCAAGGTGCAAGTAGGCCACACCATCGTGGTCCTACCTGCACCTTCCAAGGCCATCTTATTTTATTGGTGCCTGGTTTCAGGTTCTCAGGGGCAGGGAGCAGAAGATTGTAAGACCTCAGGCTGGCCGTGAGAACCTCATTATCTGTACCTGTAATCTGGATCCTAAGTGGGGAGGCCCATGTTGTTTGCAACATTTTCAAGGCACTGGGTCTGCCATCTCTAGGTCTTTCATTCAGATCTCGCAGGGTTTCATGGACTTTCTTCGTCCACCTCTGCGGAGACTGAGAGTCTGTCTTCAGGGCAGCCTTGAGAATACCATTATAACGCTCAATCAGGCCTGCCCCCGTTGGATTGTATGGCAGGTAGAATCGCCACTCGATATTGTTCTCTTCTGCCCAGCGTTGTATCACTGCACCCGTGAAATGACTCCCTTGGTCACTCTCAATGACTTGTGGTGTCCCGTAGGCAGCCATCAATCTCGTGAGCGCCTTGATGGTATATGCCTGGTTGGCTTCTGGTACTGGATAGGCCTGCATTAGCCCACTCGCGGTGTCAACACAGGTTAGGGCATACCTCGCCCCCTCAGATCGAGGGAGGGGCCCAATATAATCAACCTGCCATCGCTGTAGAGGATTGTGTCCTCTAGCAAGATGGGCTGTTGTTTCAGGCAACGACCTCGGTCTCATTCTGGAGCAGGCATCACAGTCTCGGCATGTTTGAGCTACATCCGATAGTTGTACGGGCAGTCCCCATGCTTTGGCAGCTGCCCACGTGGTCTTCTGTCCAGCACGCCGCAGCTTTTCATGTAACCAGTAGGCAATGTTCTCAGATGGTGAGTTCTCAACCCATCTAACTCGGGCCAGTGTGTCAGCTTCATCATTTCCTGGTGACTGTAGGGGTCGGTGACCAGAAACGTGGTAGACACGTACAGTTCTGTGTTTGACTGTATTCCATATGTCTAACCACATATCTTTGCCCCAGATCGGTCGGGAGCGGACAGTCCAGTCCTGGGTAGCCCACTGTGCGATCCAAAGAGTGAGCCCCCGGTACACAGCCCAACTATCTGTGCAGATATTCAGGATACCGTCACCAGGTTCTTTGGTTATAACCATCCACACGGCCCGCAGCCCTGCCCACTGGCTGCTTTGACCATCCCCCTCTTCAAACCATACTGTATCTGTAGCGGGATGGTATGCTACTGCTCTCCACTTACTTGGGTTGCCCTTGCTGGACCCATCCGTGTACCAGGCATCTTCAGGAATGCGATATTTTCCTTCCTGGACGGGACTCTTCTCTGGCGGAGCAACCAAGGTTTCTTTTGGTGCAGCACTGTGATACGCCACTAGGCCTAAAATCTTTTGGAGTTGTTCTTCTAACGGTGAGGAAGACAGACTACTCCTCTGGCTGAGATAGGCGACCCATTGTGCCACCGTCTGTGCCTGGGCCACCCCTGTCTTAGGAAGGTGGGTCAGATCTCTTACCCACCCCTGAATTGGAAGAGTGGTCTTAACTATGACTTCGGCCGTCTGGGTTATCGGCTCTACCGCTTGTAATGCGGTATAGGCAGCCAACAGCTGTTTTTCAATCATACTGTATCTTTCTTCTGCTCCGTGCCAGACCTGAAACCAAAATCCAAGGGGGGTCCAAACAGAACTCTGACGTTGCCACAGGCCCCAGCCAAAGCCAGACTGAGTAACATGAACATCCAATTCAGCTGGGAGGGTAGGATCAAATATACCCAGTGCCGGGGCTTGTTTCACCGCCTGTTTTGCTTGCTGGAAAGCATCCTGTTCTGTTCCCCCCCAATCCCATGATTGGCCCTTTTTGGTGAGTCTATATAAATGTCTCAGCAGCTGCGCCAAATGAGGTATAAAGGAACGCCAGTATCCCAATAAACCAAGAAATTCCTGCAGCTGCTTTGGTGTTGTAGAGACAGGAAGTGCCCGAACCTTATCTACGACGGCACTGGGTAGCACTCTGGTCTTTCCTGACCAGACTTCCCCCAGAAATTTTACGGACAGGCCTGGACCTTGCACCTTTTGAGGATGGTCGAGGCTTGCCGATAACTCCACTAGGGAGGGATCTCCAACCAGAGATCCTTCCTTGGTGGTGGTCAGCCCTTCAGTGGGGTCTTGGGAGAGGTGGAGTCAAACTCCACCCCTTCCAATCGCACTCACTTGTGCCCCTGCAGCTGACTCAGTGCTCGCCTCAGGTGATCAATCAGTGGTTCAGGCCGTGATTCAACAGTTCCCATACAGTACCATTCCATTCAATGTAAAAAAGAAAGCAGACACCCAGTTAGATGAATGCGAAATCAGTTACACCAAGAGCCAAGTCTGAAAAGAAGGCCCAGGAACTCTGCTAGGATGGCGTGACTGGTCTCACAAGAAGCTAGAGCATTCCTGGGAACAAAGAACAGCCTTACAGAAGGAGCAGAAACGTTTCTGCTTTTAACCTCTTTGGCCAGCAACACCAGGAATGCTACCCAAGAATTAACTGAGAGATGCCCGTTTGGCACATGACATTTTCAGCTCTCTGTTAGCACAGAGCTTTCCAAGGCCAGCTGAGCACAGGCTCCAGTATGACCCCATGTGCTGGAACTGGCTGTCTTCTTTCCCTTCTCTGAGTGCAACTCACCGACTAAATATTCTGGAAATAACATGTATGGCAACAAACAAATGGAACAAGCAGGAAGGAAATCCTCACGTAACACCAGAGGACGAAAAATAACGTGCTGATCAGCTTAGTCATTTCCCAGGCTGAACTTCCCACTTGCAGAGATTCTTCCCTGTGAGCTGATGGTCATCAACTGTCTCACATCTGGAATTCTGGCAAGACCTGCACTGTCACCTCAGCGGACCGCCACAAGGAGAAGTCCCAGCAAGGAAAAAGATATTGCTTGCTGCCAGCCAGGATCCTGGCAGAGGGAGACGAGTTTCCAGGGCCTCCGGGACATCCCAAGATCAGAAGAGCTCCTTTCAGCCTTGAAAACCAAAGGCATTCAACAAGCACTCAGCCACGCGTGCATGGAATGTGGGAAGGAAGGAGAACTCCTCCCACTGCTGTGCTATGTAGGTCCCTGCTCCTCCTCCCTCTCATCACCTCCTGCCTCGCTGGCTCCAGGTGGGCACGGCAGAAAGGGAACATCTGTGACCACCGTGCTCACGCACAAAGAGTACCAAAAGGCAATAATGGATGACAAACTCCATATTTTACTACACGGACGGCGGAAGGCGGCAGCCCCATCCCGGGCAGCAGCAGCCCCGCTACGTCACGGCCACAGCACGAGGGGCAGCCACCGGCTCCAGGAACCGCCCTGCAGCCGTCACAGCCACGTCACAAGAGCACAGTGCTGGTTGGTGGAGCCCACGTTCCACAGCCAGCTTGGTGTCACAGCAACCCACAACGCGGGGACAGGGACGCAGCAGCACGGCGACACGCTCCTGTCCTCAGCCGCCTTTGTCTCCCGAGCACAGGGCAGCGCTCCAAAGACAGATAAGTCACTCCCACACGACAGCCCACCTGGGTCCTACACGACCCTGGACGTTCCCCAAGGCGACCCTTTGCCCCGTCCCAATATTTTGTGCTGCTTTGCTGAGCCCTGGCCCCATTGCAGGTCCTGGCACTGCACCTCAGACCGCAGTGCCCCTTTTCCACACGCGGCCATGGGAACGGCTGCAGAGCAGCAACGCGGTGAGCAGGGCTGTGCAGGGGAGGGCAGCACAGGGAAGCAGGGCAGGTGGCTGCTCCTTTCCTCCTTCCCCTCTGCCTTGCAGATGGCCATCCGCACAGCGATGGAACCAGAGCAGCACACACGCCTGCCCTCGGCCCTCTACCTGCTCTCCATGCCGCACATAAAAGATAAGCCAGCCACAACCAGCCAACACCTGGGTGCTAAGGCACCCTGGCAGCTCCCCAAAATCCCCCTGCCCTCACCCCAACGTTTGGTGCTACACTGCTCAGACCTGGCCCCACTGCAGGTCCTGGCACTGGACCTACACATTGGAGAGGCCACGTCAACCCGTGATGCTGCCATCTCCCCCACACAGCGCTAAAGAAGGCTGGCACAGCAGCAACGCGGTGAGCAGGGCTGTGCAGGGGAGGGCAGCACAGGGAAGCAGGGCAGGTGGCTGCTCCTCCTTTTGTCCTTCTTCTGGACAAGGTACTGCCCGAAGCGTGAGGAAAGCACACGCCCCGCTCTGCACCGCACTGTGCTCCTGCACGCAGCCTGAGGATCCGCACCGGGCCCAAGTCACAGAGACCACAGACGACACAGCCACAAGAGAAGGCAAGCACCGTAACCCAGCGTGCTCCTGACATCGGCCACGAAAGCTCAGCAGCAGCGATGAAGACTGCCAGCCTTCAGACCACCAAAGAGGAGCTACTGCAGAATTAAAAAACATTAACAAACCTTCACAATAAACTTTCTCATACATTAAACCCATGGTGCTGCTTCCGTCTCATTTTGAAAAACTCCTAAAAGACACAGGACTACAAAAAGACTAAAAGTGACACTCAAAGACACCACAGAAAACACATGATGTTTCCCTGTGGGAGGGGTAACAGTTCCTAGCTGTGTGGACATGTATCTATCCTGAGATCCACCTGAGGCTGCTGAGGGAGCTGATGGAGGTGAGCTAAGCCGCTTTCCATCACCTATCGGTGTTCCTGTTCAACTGGAGAGGTCCCAGAAGACTGCAGGCTTGCTAGTGTGACTGCCATCTCCAAGAAGGGTCGGAAGGAGGAGCTGGGGAACTGCAGGCCTGTCAGTCTGTCTTCAGTTCCAGGGAAGGTCACGGAAAGGTCACATGTCATGCACGGGACAACCAGGGCATCAGGCCCAGCCAGCATGGGTTCATTAGGGCAGGTCCTGCTTGAGCAACCTGTTCTCCTTCCGTGATCCAGTGACCCCTCTGGTGGATGAGGGAAGGGCTGCTGATATAGTCCATCCAGGCTGCACAAAAGCCTTTGGCACTGTCTGACGCACAGTTCTCCCAGAGAAGCTGCAGCCCATACCTTGGACACGTCCACTCTTTGCTGGGTAAAGAACTGGCTGAGCACTGGGCACAGAGAGTGGTGCTGAACGGAGTCACACAGCTGGCAGCCGGTCACGGTTGTGCTCCCCAGGGTCGGTCCTGGGGCACATCCTGCTCAGTGTCTTTATTGATAACCGGTATGAGGGCACTGAGTGCACCCTTAGTCCATCTGCAGATGACACAATGGTGGGGGGAAGAGTCAATCTGCATGGAGGTAGGAAGGCCCTACAGAGTGACCTGGGCAGGCTGATGAGTGGGCTCAGGCCAAAGGGAGGAAGTTCAACAAGGACGCAGCGCAGGGAGCTGCTCCTTTCTTCCTTCCACCTTCTCTTTCTTTGAAACATATCACAGAATCAAAGAAATTAAAACCCCTTCCAAACAGACTTCTTGAATCACTAAAATGTCGGCAGCATCTTCCATATTTTAACAACTTTGCAGAGAACCCCTGGAGGTATTTCTTATTGTCCTCATCTCCATCTATGCGTCCGTAATTATATTCTCTACCCGTTTGCGGCTGCGTTCCAGACTTTTCCCCTCCCCATTTTTATTCTTAGACACTCTTACACATGGAAAATACAACTAACGCTCAAGGAAAGAACACAGTGCACCACCACCCCATCCTCATCACCGCACCGATGCCGGGCCCAAGTCAGAAATACCACAGACGACACAGCCACAGGTGAAGGCAAGCACCGTAACCCAGCGTGCTCCTGAGATTAGCCACGAAATCGTAGCAGTGATGAAGACTGCCAGCCTTCAGACCACCACAGAGGAGATGCTGCAGAATCAGAAAAACAGTAACAAACCTCCCAAATAAACTTTCTTTTTAAACCCATGCTGCTGCTTCCGTGTCATTTTGAAAACTCCTAGAAGACACAGGAACTGCAAGTGCACACATCAACGCATGTATTTGTGAGTAAGGTGCATTTTCATACGCATGTGAGATACTTAGCTTCAATTCTGAGTTTCTCTATGAGCTGGCATGGCATTAGGTTAAAATTACGTTATACTTACAGGGTGTGCAGACTTGACCAGCAAATCACAGAGACACGAGATATATGAAATTGAACATAGACAATTTCAGGTTTTTTTGTCTATAGGTTGCTTTTTGAGCCAAAAGAAGAAAGTTCAGGCAGAACAGTGACAGGGGATGCTGCATACTACACAAGAGACGGTGCTCACAAATATATTACTATTAATAATATAAAACAATGTAAAGTTCTTCAAAATAGCACAGAAGATGCCGGACACACGGAAGCCTCACAAACATTTCTATCACTCAGCTACATACTCTTCTGTTGACAAATCTTGGTCTGTACCTGTAGGGCAAATAACCCCCAAGAATAGCACCCAAAAGAAATAGTGCCAAAGATGGTATATTTTTGATGGGCTTAAGTAGACGGTATACAGATGGTTAATAAGGAAAGAGTGGCTCACCTTTGAAGATGGTCGAGGCCTGCCAATAACTCCATTAGGGAGGGATCTCCAACCACAGATCCTTCCCTGGTGGTGGTCAGCCCTTAAATGGGGTCTTGGGAGAGGTGGAGTCAAACTTTTCAGGTGATCAATCAGTGGTTCAGGCCCTGATTCAACAGTTCCCATACACTCCACCCCTTCACAACATGAACCACTCATTAAGGAACTATAGGGTGAGCCCTCCTTAATACAGAGACCCAATACATCGCGACGCTTTACATAATAACCCTGTCGCGATGCATATCGATGTAATCTGGGACGAGTGATGATCAGCGTATGGCTCGTGTTCTTCCTTGGGCCAGTGCTTGGTGGTGTCTACTGGAAGCATGCGGTCACGTTGTGCAGGTCCGTCCTACTCTTCATCAGTCCCGGGTAGACCATCACCGGATGTTGCACAGGATCTTATAGCAACTCTGGAACACTGCAGCATCATTTGGTTCCCTCCGGTGACTCACAGACTCATGGGGATTAATACAGATGTTTCAAAGGTACCAAGAGGGGGAGGTCTGCCCTCCAGGGTAAGATACAGGCCGTATTCCTGTCTTGGGTCAACACTTCAGCTTATACAGGGGCATGCCCTGGCCGCCTGTACCAAACCTTTTGGCCAGATGTCTGTTTCTGCACGATTATATCAGGCACCAAAAGGGGTGTCCTGACCTGCCACAGAGACATGACAGGGGTTCCTTTAGCAATAAAGACTGGAGTGCTGACCACAATATGACTAGGCCATGTACCAATTACCGGAGGGACTACAGAACCACCCACCTCCAATAACCTCCCCCAAGGTGCAAGTAGGCCACACCATCGTGGTCCTACCTGCACCTTCCAAGGCCATCTTATTTTATTGGTGCCTGGTTTCAGGTTCTCAGGGGCAGGGAGCAGAAGATTGTAAGACCTCAGGCTGGCCGTGAGAACCTCATTATCTGTACCTGTAATCTGGACCCTAAGTGGGGAGGCCCATGTTGTTTGCAACATTTTCAAGGCACTGGGTCTGCCATCTCTAGGTCTTTCATTCAGATCTCGCAGGGTTTCATGGACTTTCTTTGTCCACCTCTGCGGAGACTGAGTCTGTCTTCAGGGCAGCCTTGAGAATACCATTATAACACTCAATCAGGCCTGCCCCCGTTGGATTGTATGGCAGGTAGAATCGCCACTCGATATTGTTCTCTTCTGCCCAGCGTTGTATCACTGCACCCGTGAAATGACTCCCTTGGTCACTCTCAATGACTTGTGGTGTCCCGTAGGCAGCCATCAATCTCGTGAGCGCCTTGATGGTATACGCCTGGTTGGCTTCTGGTACTGGATAGGCCTGCATTAGCCCACTCGCGGTGTCAACACAGGTTAGGGCATACCTTGCCCCCTCAGATCGAGGGAGGGGCCCAATATAATCAACCTGCCATCGCTGTAGAGGATTGTGTCCTCTAGCAAGATGGGCTGTTGTTTCAGGCAACGACCTCGGTCTCATTCTGGAGCAGGCATCACAGTCTCGGCATGCTTGAGCTACGTCCGATAGTTGTACGGGCAGTCCTCATGCTTTGGCAGCTGCCCACATGGTCTTCTGTCCAGCATGCCGCAGCTTTTCATGTAACCAGTAGGCAATGTTCTCAGATGGTGAGTTCTCAACCCATCTAACTCGGGCCAGTGTGTCGGCTTCATCATTTCCTGGTGACTGTAGGGTTCGGTGACCAGAAACGTGTTAGACACGTACAGTTCTGTGTTTGACTGTATTCCATATGTCTAACCACATATCTTTGCCCCAGATCGGTCGGGAGCGGACAGTCCAGTCCTGGGTAGCCCACTGTGCGATCCAAAGAGTGAGCCCCGGTACACAGCCCAACTATCTGTGCAGATATTCAGGATACCGTCACCAGGTTCTTTGGTTATAACCATCCACACGGCCCGCAGCCCTGCCCACTGGCTGCTTTGACCATCCCCCTCTTCAAACCATACTGTATCTGTAGCGGGATGGTATGCTACTGCTCTCCACTTACTTGGGTTGCCCTTGCTGGACCCATCCGTGTACCAGGCATCTTCAGGAATGCGATATTTTCCTTCCTGGACGGGACTCTTCTCTGGCGGAGCAACCAAGGTTTGTTTTGGTGCAGCACTGTGATACGCCACTAGGCCTAAAATCTTTTGGAGTTGTTCTTCTAACGGTGAGGAAGACAGACTACTCCTCTGGCTGAGATAGGCGACCCATTGTGCCACCGTCTGTGCCTGGGCCACCCCTGTCTTAGGAAGGTGGGTCAGATCTCTTACCCACCCCTGAATTGGAAGAGTGGTCTTAACTATGACTTCGGCCGTCTGGGTTATCGGCTCTACCGCTTGTAATGCGGTATAGGCAGCCAACAGCTGTTTTTCAATCATACTATATCTTTCTTCTGCTCCGTGCCAGACCTGAAACCAAAATCCAAGGGGGGTCCAAACAGAACTCTGACGTTGCCACAGGCCCCAGCCAAAGCCAGACTGAGTAACATGAACATCCAATTCAGCTGGGAGGGTAGGATCAAATATACCCAGTGCCGGGGCTTGTTTCACCGCCTGTTTTGCTTGCTGGAAAGCATCCTGTTCTGTTCCCCCCCAATCCCATGACTGGCCCTTTTTGGTGAGTCTATATAAATGTCTCAGCAGCTGCGCCAAATGAGGTATAAAGGAACGCCAGTATCCCAATAAACCAAGAAATTCCTGCAGCTGCTTTGGTGTTGTAGAGACAGGAAGTGCCCGAACCTTATCTACGATGGCACTGGGTAGCACTCTGGTCTTTCCTGACCAGACTACCCCCAGAAATTTTACGGACAGGCCTGGACCTTGCACCTTTTGAGGATGGTCGAGGCTTGCCGATAACTCCACTAGGGAGGGATCTCCAACCAGAGATCCTTCCCTGGTGGTGGTCAGCCCTTAAATGGGGTCCTGGGAGAGGTGGAGTCAAACTCCACCCCTTCCAATCGCACTCACTTGTGCCCCTGCAGCTGACTCAGTGCTCGCCTCAGGTGATCAATCAGTGGTTCAGGCAGTGATTCAACAGTTCCCATACAGTACCATTCCATTCAATGTAAAAAAGAAAGCAGACACCCAGTTAGATGAATGCAAAATCAGTTACACCAAGAGCCAAGTCTGAAAAGAAGGCCCAGGAACTCTGCTAGGATGGCGTGACTGGTCTCACAAGAAGCTAGAGCATTCCTGGGAACAGAGTACAGCCTTACAGAAGGAGCAGAAACGTTTCTGCTTTTAACCTCTTTGGCCAGCAACCCCAGGAATGCTACCCAAGAATTAACTGAGAGATGCCCGTTTGGCACATGACATTTTCAGCTCTCTGTTAGCACAGAGCTTTCCAAGGCCAGCTGAGCACAGGCTCCAGTATGACCCCATGTGCTGGAACTGGCTGTCTTCTTTCCCTTCTCTGAGCGCAACTCACCGACTAAATATTCTGGAAATAACATGTATGGCAACAAACAAATGGAACAAGCAGGAAGGAAATCCTCACGTAACACCAGAGGACGAAAAATAACGTGCTGATCAGCTTAGTCATTTCCCAGGCTGAACTTCCCACTTGCAGAGATTCTTCCCTGTGAGCTGATGGTCATCAACTGTCTCACATCTGGAATTCTGGCAAGACCTGCACTGTCACCTCAGCGGACCGCCACAAGGAGAAGTCCCAGCAAGGAAAAAGATATTGCTTGCTGCCAGCCAGGATCCTGGCAGAGGGAGACGAGTTTCCAGGGCCTCCGGGACATCCCAAGATCAGAAGAGCTCCTTTCAGCCTTGAAAACCAAAGGCATTCAACAAGCACTCAGCCACGCGTGCATGGAATGTGGGAAGGAAGGAGAACTCCTCCCACTGCTGTGCTATGTAGGTCCCTGCTCCTCCTCCCTCTCATCACCTCCTGCCTCGCTGGCTCCAGGTGGGCACGGCAGAAAGGGAACATCTGTGACCACCGTGCTCACGCACAAAGAGTACCAAAAGGCAATAATGGATGACAAACTCCATATTTTACTACACGGACGGCGGAAGGCGGCAGCCCCATCCCGGGCAGCAGCAGCCCCGCTACGTCACGGCCACAGCACGAGGGGCAGCCACCGGCTCCAGGAACCGCCCTGCAGCCGTCACAGCCACGTCACAAGAGCACAGTGCTGGTTGGTGGAGCCCACGTTCCACAGCCAGCTTGGTGTCACAGCAACCCACAACGCGGGGACAGGGACGCAGCAGCACGGCGACACGCTCCTGTCCTCAGCCGCCTTTGTCTCCCGAGCACAGGGCAGCGCTCCAAAGACAGATAAGTCACTCCCACACGACAGCCCACCTGGGTCCTACACGACCCTGGACGTTCCCCAAGGCGACCCTTTGCCCCGTCCCAATATTTTGTGCTGCTTTGCTGAGCCCTGGCCCCATTGCAGGTCCTGGCACTGCACCTCAGACCGCAGTGCCCCTTTTCCACACGCGGCCATGGGAACGGCTGCAGAGCAGCAACGCGGTGAGCAGGGCTGTGCAGGGGAGGGCAGCACAGGGAAGCAGGGCAGGTGGCTGCTCCTTTCCTCCTTCCCCTCTGCCTTGCAGATGGCCATCCGCACAGCGATGGAACCAGAGCAGCACACACGCCTGCCCTCGGCCCTCTACCTGCTCTCCATGCCGCACATAAAAGATAAGCCAGCCACAACCAGCCAACACCTGGGTGCTAAGGCACCCTGGCAGCTCCCCAAAATCCCCCTGCCCTCACCCCAACGTTTGGTGCTACACTGCTCAGACCTGGCCCCACTGCAGGTCCTGGCACTGGACCTACACATTGGAGAGGCCACGTCAACCCGTGATGCTGCCATCTCCCCCACACAGCGCTAAAGAAGGCTGGCACAGCAGCAACGCAGTGAGCAGGGCTGTGCAGGGGAGGGCAGCACAGGGAAGCAGGGCAGGTGGCTGCTCCTCCTTTTGTCCTTCTTCTGGACAAGGTACTGCCCGAAGCGTGAGGAAAGCACACGCCCCGCTCTGCACCGCACTGTGCTCCTGCACGCAGCCTGAGGATCCGCACCGGGCCCAAGTCACAGAGACCACAGACGACACAGCCACAAGAGAAGGCAAACACCGTAACCCAGCGTGCTCCTGACATCGGCCACGAAAGCTCAGCAGCAGCGATGAAGACTGCCAGCCTTCAGACCACCAAAGAGGAGCTACTGCAGAATTAAAAAACATTAACAAACCTTCACAATAAACTTTCTCATACATTAAACCCATGGTGCTGCTTTCTTCTCATTTTGAAAAACTCCTAAAAGACACAGGACTACAAAAAGACTAAAAGTGACACTCAAAGACACCACAGAAAACACATGATGTTTCCCTGTGGGAGCAGGTAACACAGTTCCCTGCTGTGTGGACAGGAATGTAGATTGGGATCCACCTGAGGCTGCTGGGGGAGTTGGTAGAGGTGAGAGCTAAGCCGCTTTCCATCACCTGCTGGTGTTTGTGAAAGACAAAAACTGTTCTTTTTTTTTTTTGTCTCAAAGCTTGTTTCACGAGGCCTTTCTGGTGATAAGACTCTAACTGACAATTGCAAATTATTTAGGGGTGTCATGGTGCCTCAGTGTCTCTGCTTACAGTTGTAAAGATAAGCAGAAATAGGGACAAGCCTGTCTTTTCTGAGGGGATTCAGCTTGGAGAAGCTGATCACTGCAGAAGACAATAATGGCTGTGCATGGCAATGAAGGTACCGCTCCCTGCTGGCTTACCTGTTGGGCCAGGTATGTCCCACTAACAAAGAGAAAATACCTGAGAAATGGGGGATAAAAGGCATTCACCGAACCAAGGATTTTAGAGAAGAACTTTCAGAGGAAAACTTTTAGAGAAGAACTCTTGTTGAAGAACTCACAAAGAAGAAGAATCCCCCGGGCCAGCTTGCTGCGAAGCTTCCCGGCTCTCTCCCATCTCCCACAGTGACCAGAGAGATCCTGAGATCAACAGACATACTACAGACCTCGCTGGATCCACGGTGGTGATGCTCTCTCCCTCTCTTGCTTTCTACCAAGTCTTCTTGCTTTTTCACCTCTTTTCTATCACCCACCTTCCCTTCCCCATTTCCCTAAGCAACTAGTATTTGTAATAAACTGGTTGGGCTAACATTTGACCTGTTGTGTCTTAATCTCACGCCGGGTATACACATAATCAAAGAACCTCGTCTCCCTCCGTTCTATTGGAGTGTGAAAGTGTTGCTGTTCAACTGGAGTAACTCCTGAAGACTGCAGGCTTGCCAGTGTGACTGCCATCTCCAAGAAGGGTCAAAAGGAGGAGATGGGGAACTACTCCAGAAAGAAGGCAGCATGTACTCTACTAGGCAGTAGCATTTACTGTACACCACTGTGACATCCCATTTTGTGGGTGCTTCCACTTTGCTCAGCACAGCAATACCATCCCGTATCTTCACTGCTCACACAAGATACCCCTCACAGACTTCACCGGTAACACTAAAGCTCACGCCACCAAGCTGCACTTCCAAGGCACGACCCGAGGGGGCAACCTAGGCGTTTCCAGGGCCTCCGGGACAGCACAAGATCAGAAGAGCTCCCTTCAGCCTTGAAAACCAAAGGCGTTCAACAAGCACTCAGCCACGCGTGCATGGAATGTGGGAAGGGAGGAGATCTCCTTGTTCTCCTTGTTTCACCGCCTGTTTTGCTTGCTGGAAAGCATCCTGTTCTGTTCTCCCCCAATCCCATGATTGGCCCTTTTAGGTGAGTCTATATGTCTAAGCAGCTGCACCAAATGAGGTATAAAGGAACGCCAGTATGCCAACATACCTAGAAATTCCTGCAGCTGCTTTGGTGTTGTAGGGACGGGAAATACCCAAACCTTATCTATGATGGCACTGGGTAGCGCTCTGGTCTTTCCTGACCAGACTACCCCCAGAAATTTTACGGACAGGCCTGGACCTTGCACCTTTTGAGGATGGTCGAGGCTTGCCGATAACTCCACTAGGGAGGGATCTCCAACCAGAGATCCTTCCCTGGTGGTGGTCAGCCCTTAAATGGGGTCTTGGGAGAGGTGGAGTCAAACTCCACCCCTTCCAATCGCACTCACTTGTGCCCCTGCAGCTGACTCAGTGCTCGCCTCAGGTGATCAATCAGTGGTTCAGGCAGTGATTCAACAGTTCCCATACAGTACCATTCCATTCAATGTAAAAAAGAAAGCAGACACCCAGTTAGATGAATGCGAAATCAGTTACACCAAGAGCCAAGTCTGAAAAGAAGGCCCAGGAACTCTGCTAGGATGGCGTGACTGGTCTCACAAGAAGCTAGAGCATTCCTGGGAACAAAGTACAGCCTTACAGAAGGAGCAGAAACGTTTCTGCTTTTAACCTCTTTGGCCAGCAACCCCAGGAATGCTACCCAAGAATTAACTGAGAGATGCCCGTTTGGCACATGACATTTTCAGCTCTCTGTTAGCACAGAGCTTTCCAAGGCCAGCTGAGCACAGGCTCCAGTATGACCCCATGTGCTGGAACTGGCTGTCTTCTTTCCCTTCTCTGAGCGCAACTCACCGACTAAATATTCTGGAAATAACATGTATGGCAACAAACAAATGGAACAAGCAGGAAGGAAATCCTCACGTAACACCAGAGGACGAAAAATAACGTGCTGATCAGCTTAGTCATTTCCCAGGCTGAACTTCCCACTTGCAGAGATTCTTCCCTGTGAGCTGATGGTCATCAACTGTCTCACATCTGGAATTCTGGCAAGACCTGCACTGTCACCTCAGCGGACCGCCACAAGGAGAAGTCCCAGCAAGGAAAAAGATATTGCTTGCTGCCAGCCAGGATCCTGGCAGAGGGAGACGAGTTTCCAGGGCCTCCGGGACATCCCAAGATCAGAAGAGCTCCTTTCAGCCTTGAAAACCAAAGGCATTCAACAAGCACTCAGCCACGCGTGCATGGAATGTGGGAAGGAAGGAGAACTCCTCCCACTGCTGTGCTATGTAGGTCCCTGCTCCTCCTCCCTCTCATCACCTCCTGCCTCGCTGGCTCCAGGTGGGCACGGCAGAAAGGGAACATCTGTGACCACCGTGCTCACGCACAAAGAGTACCAAAAGGCAATAATGGATGACAAACTCCATATTTTACTACACGGACGGCGGAAGGCGGCAGCCCCATCCCGGGCAGCAGCAGCCCCGCTACGTCACGGCCACAGCACGAGGGGCAGCCACCGGCTCCAGGAACCGCCCTGCAGCCGTCACAGCCACGTCACAAGAGCACAGTGCTGGTTGGTGGAGCCCACGTTCCACAGCCAGCTTGGTGTCACAGCAACCCACAACGCGGGGACAGGGACGCAGCAGCACGGCGACACGCTCCTGTCCTCAGCCGCCTTTGTCTCCCGAGCACAGGGCAGCGCTCCAAAGACAGATAAGTCACTCCCACACGACAGCCCACCTGGGTCCTACACGACCCTGGACGTTCCCCAAGGCGACCCTTTGCCCCGTCCCAATATTTTGTGCTGCTTTGCTGAGCCCTGGCCCCATTGCAGGTCCTGGCACTGCACCTCAGACCGCAGTGCCCCTTTTCCACACGCGGCCATGGGAACGGCTGCAGAGCAGCAACGCGGTGAGCAGGGCTGTGCAGGGGAGGGCAGCACAGGGAAGCAGGGCAGGTGGCTGCTCCTTTCCTCCTTCCCCTCTGCCTTGCAGATGGCCATCCGCACAGCGATGGAACCAGAGCAGCACACACGCCTGCCCTCGGCCCTCTACCTGCTCTCCATGCCGCACATAAAAGATAAGCCAGCCACAATTACTACACACCTGGGTGCTAAGGGACCTTGGCCACTTCTCCAAATCTCCCTGCCCTCACCCCTATATTTGGTGCTGCACTGCTGAGACCTGGCCCTACTGCAGGTCCTGGCACTGGCTGTATGGAACGGAGAGGCCACGTCAACCCGTGATGCTGCCATCTCCCCCACACAGCGCTAAAGAAGGCTGGCACAGCAGCAACGCGGTGAGCAGGGCTGTGCAGGGGAGGGCAGCACAGGGAAGCAGGGCAGGTGGCTGCTCCTCCTTTTGTCCTTCTTCTGGACAAGGTACTGCCCGAAGCGTGAGGAAAGCACACGCCCCGCTCTGCACCGCACTGTGCTCCTGCACGCAGCCTGAGGATCCGCACCGGGCCCAAGTCACAGAGACCACAGACGACACAGCCACAAGAGAAGGCAAGCACCGTAACCCAGCGTGCTCCTGACATCGGCCACGAAAGCTCAGCAGCAGCGATGAAGACTGCCAGCCTTCAGACCACCAAAGAGGAGCTACTGCAGAATTAAAAGACATTAACAAACCTTCACAATAAACTTTCTCATTCATTAAACACACGGTACTGCTTCCCTCTCATTTTGAAAAACTCCTAAAAGACACAGGAACTACAAGTGACACTCAATGACACAAGAAAAAACACATGATGCTTCCCCGTGGGAGGGGTAACAGTTCCCAGCTGTGTGGACATGTATCTATCCTGAGATCCACCTGAGGCTGCTGGGGGAGTTGGTAGAGGTGAGAGCTAAGCCGCTTTCCATCACCTATCGGTGTTCCTGTTCAACTGGAGAGGTCCCAGAAGACTGCAGGCTTGCTAGTGTGACTGCCATCTCCAAGAAGGGTTGGAAGGAGGAGCTGGGGAACTACAGGCCTGTCAGTCTGTCTTCAGTTGCAGGGAAGGTTATCGAGCAAATCTTTCTGAACAGTTCACGTGTCACGTGCAGGATAACCAGGGCATCAGGCCCAGCCTGCACTGGATCATTTTTGCATGTAAAGGGGAAATGGACAGAAACTGCAGCACAGGAGGTTCCGCACAAATGTGCCCAAGAACCTCTTTATGGTGAGGGTGATGGAGCACTGGCACAGGCTGCCCATGGAGGTCGTGAAATCTCCTCTGGAGATATTCAAGACCTGCTTGGACACCTACGTGTGCGACCTGGTGTAGGGAACCTGCTTTGGCAGGGGGGTTGGACTTGATGATCTCTCTTCCAAACCCTACGATTCTGTGATTCATGCACAGCTTTATTCACTTCAGGCAGAGTTGGGTTATGCTCAGGAAGCTCAGGGAATATGATCTTCTTAAGTGAACCCACAGAGCTACTTAATAAGCCAGCGTCTGGCAGCTTGCTCTTAAGCTTTGCTCTTAACTGGGTGATGACTTACCGAGGAAAGCAAGGCAGCACTGCTTATCTACTCCAGCTACATGTGCTATTGCATCCTCGTAGGCACAGCTTTGAGGTCATCTTTTTGATTGAACAGATTGAGATCTTAATCACAGTGCTCCACCTCTGAAATCCCACCAGTTGCTGAGCCATGGTCTGATCCTCAGACTTGCACCAAAAGCTTCCTCTGCTGCTTTGTATGACAAATGCTCAGACACTGTACTGAGCACGCCTCATGTTCATACAGCACGTCCAAGCTCCTCGAAAGCCACCTAAACCAGGTTATCTTTAAGGTTCCTTCCTACCTCAGCCATTCATAAGCAGCATGTTGTTACAGGCAAGGCCCAAGTTCTAAGATTTGCTCCCAATAGAAGCAGTTTTCCAATGGTGCTGGAAAGTTGTATTTATCTTCACATACTGCCATCATGCCCTATTCCCCAGTCTTTCTCTTTGCTGTGCTACATAATACCAACACACATTTTAAATAGATGTCTTATTTAAGAATGAGGCTGTTTACTTTCCTGCCTATAGTGGTCATCATACAAGAGTGGGCAGTCTTTATGTCAATAAATTTTCTGTTAAAAGCACCTAGCAACAGTATTCATCTGCTCATTTACTTTAGCTTGTTTTTCACCCACCACCTTTTTTTTCTTGTTTCCCCTATTCTAGTCCGTTTAAAAGTTAAAGCCAGAGAACAGAAATTCAGATCCTTCTCATTTTACTTCTCTCATACTTCAAACATTATACATTAAACATTATACAATGGGAGCTAGAAGAAAAAAATGTCCCAGAAATGAAGATGTGAACAGCATAAGGAAATGAGTAACCTCATTCTTCAGATAATGAAGAGTATGGCACTAATCCATCCACAGAACCCTGAACAATAAAACCCATAATGTTTTCACAAATATATCTTGCCACCTCCAACTTGAAAAGTCCCAAGGGCATTATTCTGAACAGATGACACGAGCACTGCTCCGTTACCTGCTCTCCCTTTAAAGCATAAGCTTCCAGCAACCATTTGTTGGGAGTAACTGGGCTCAGAAGCCGCAGCGTGGGAAGGAAGACCCAAATTTAAAGATTTTATGTAGAATTATTCTTGTGCCTAAGCTAAGCAATGGTATTTGAGGAAACTGTTCCTGATTAAGAAAGAGTGTAGCTGAAACACACTAAAAGTAGTAGCATGTTTGATAGAAAAGACTGCTGGAAGGGCTGTGGGTTTCTTTTTAGTTTTCAAATTTAAAGCATCCTTAGTTTCCTTCTGCCACAGGTTGTCCAGTGATCAGTTCAATATCCCACCTGAAGAAAGTACTCGTAAGAGCCAGCAATTTGATAGATCTGCATAGGATATGGTCGGGTTGCTCAGAAACAACGTAGAGGAGCTGACTCTTTCCTCTGAGGAGGGAAGAAAAGGCAGCAAAGAAACAGAAATCACCTCAGCAGAAGAATGAATGTTTTTTCAGTCTCTCAGGAGACAAGCAATGAAACTGGTCTAAATAACAGTCAATGAAAGTGATTTTCAATGCTGTAAAAGTCCTAGACCCTTATGATCCCCTGAATAGCTTCTAAATCCCCTGTGGCTGTAATACTTGGGATTGCACCTCCTGGAATTTTCTATCTCTACATACAGCAGGAAGGCACTGTATCCTCACAAATAAAGCTTTAAATCTATTCATAGGAAATCTGTTTTCAGCTCATTTAAGCTCTATTTAGCAGCCTTGGGCTTATCCATTCCCCTCCCATCATTGGCTTTTTTATCTGCAAGAGATCCTTTGCAAGGCACTATGACACTGACAGATAAAAAACAATACGAAAGTAATAAACTTTAATGTCAGAGCAGTAACTGCCAAAGCTTTAATACTTCTGCTGAAATTCTGATTCAAAGAGCATTACTCATAATTGTCCACATGCTTACATGGTATATAAGGAACCAAGCTCCTTTTAAGTGATCAGACACCCTCCTTGGGTATCCTCAAATGTTTTCTCTTTTAGAAATGCTTTTCTTCTTGTTCCAAACTCTACCATAACACTTTCGTAATGCTTTTACTTGGATGGTAAAACAATTATGTGTAAATACATTTTGTGGAGCAGTATGGACTCCCACCGAATAAAATGCAATATTAGAAATCAAGCACAAGAAATTACTGTATTATAATCCCATCTTTTAATTTCCAGGTTGTATTACAATCACTGCTGTCATCTTTGAAAGTACCAATTACTCGAAGTGTAAATACTACTTACTGGTAGTGTGTCAAATAAAGACATAAAAACACAGCAAGTCAAGTGAGCATGCTTCCAGTTAGAGCTCATCTGAGATGAGAATTAAGCATGGTACTGATGTCTATCCTATAGCTCTTCAGATAATGATTATTTGACTTCCCACAAGGGAAACACACCACCACCACCACACTTACTTTTTCTCCACCAGTTACTGTTGAGTCAATCTCCATCTCTAAACATCTAAAAGATGAGAAATTTCAGATAAAATCATGAAATAAACTCTAAATCAGGTAGTATATACTTACTTAGCTGCATAATAAAAAGAAAACTGAAGACAACAAGACTTTCTTTTTCAACATATGAGTCGTTACCCACAAGTTCAGTATCAACATAAAACCTCATATCGAGGTAGACACAGAACATAGGCATTGGCTACAATTTAACTGTGACAGTGTGTAGTACAGACCAGGCTCCCTTGAAGTTCTGTATAGCCAAAGAAAAAGCTTTACAATAAAACTACATCCCAAAACAATTCAGGCAACTTCTGATGGTGATACCATACAATGGCATTGCTTATTGTGGGAAAAAAAGCCCAAAAGAGGAATTGTTTTTCCCCTGGACATATTCATAGGTGGTATAACGAACCTGAGAACCTAAAATCTCATTTCCCATGAGTAGATTCAGGATTGTGAATTGTCATCTCTGTTTTTTGCCATCTGCAGACTCTGAACCTAATCTGATGATGCTTAATGTTTTCTCATATTGCCAAGTCCAGCACAACATCCACATCTCAGACAAGCCAATCTTGCCAGCTCCCATTTCTCAGCTGAGCCAAACATCAGGTCAAGCTGCAGAGATGTACCAGCTCCCCTCTTTTTAAAGATGGCAAAGAAAATACGTAGATGGGACATATGATCAAAGTGATTCTCCAAGTGAGTTCCCTGATAACCTCGAATCACAGAATCACAGAATCACCAAAGGTTGGAAAAGACCTACAAGATCACCCACCCCAACTATCCACCTATCACTAATCGTTCTCACTAAACCGTGTTCCTCAACACAATGTCTAAACATTCCTTGAATACCTCCAGGGTTGGTGAGTCCACTGCCTCCCTGGACAGCCCATTCCAATGCCTGAACACTCTCTCAGTGAAGAAGTATTTCTTAACATCCAGCCTAAATCTCCCCTGGTGCCACTTGAAGCCATTCCCTCTGATCCTATCACTAGTTACAAGAGAGAAGAGGCCAATCCCCAGCTCTCTACAACCTCCTTTCAGGTAGTTACAGAGAGCAATAATGTCTCCCCTGAGTCGTATCTTCTCCAGACTGAAAAGCCTGAACATCCTCTTCTGCAGACCCAGGCTGTGTGTCACAAGTTGACATGGGACTGGCAGGTGCAACAGAAATGAAGTTGTGCCACATGCTTATTCATACAACACTGCAGGTAAGCACCTACACTTGCTTCAGCTAGAACTTACCAGTACCATGTGGAACTGAGTGCTAATCCTACTGAGAATACACACTGTCTCCAGAGGTGAGCTTCTTCTGGGACTGACTGCCTTTACCACTGTAGTTTCCAGTATGAATCTGAGTGATTTCAAATTAAAGACAAGTAACATTTGTTGTTTCTGATTATCAAAGCTCTAAGCGTATTCACACTTAATTGTTTACTGCAGATAACAAACTGAATTTCATAATCCTATCAAGTGTATTTTCATCATCTTTTCTATATATTGTTATTAATGAGACTTTCTTCTGCTTGAAAAATGTAAGGACTGTGTCCTTTCCTCAATCACAGCATGGCACTTGGAGCTCAGCTTCAACCAGTTATTTCAGTGACAAAGTCTTCTTCTATCCCTTCCATTTATGCAAAAAATTTATCAGGTACATCCACACGCACCAATCATACAGCCATCCATGAGCATCTTTCTTTTCAGGGTGAGCTGCAATGTTTTGATATGGCAGGGATAAAAAAAAATGACACGAAAAGAAAACATTCCTGTGAAAATGTTAACGTTGCAAGGATGAAATCCATTAAAACATGCTACACATTTTTTCATAATTTTATTAGAAGTAGTTTCATGCCGGTTGCTCTGACGTCTTAAAGAATTATACCTTTATGATGACAACAGATCTTCAAAGCACTAACTCTCCTGCAGGCTACTGAGGACATTATAATTGACACACACGACTTAATTCTCAGGCCCATATGTGTACCTCAAGACTCAGAGTTGATGTTGCTTGCCATTATACACGGCGGGGGTAGAGAAAATGGAAATAAAACTTACAAAAACTGCTCATTTTGACTTTTGGTAGTTCAGAATAAACAGCAAACTACCACTCCTAAGCTGTTTTGTCTCCACTTCTTTTTTTTTTTTAAAGAGTAGAGACACTCCAAAGCTTGTTGCAAGGATCAGCTTATCAAGTCACTGATCATGAATAACTGTGAGGCATCATTAATATTTTACCTTCTATGATTTTTTGAAGCACTAGGATAGAAAATGCCTGGAGTGACTAATTCCAGCTATGCAGTAAGTTTTAAGAATTTAAAGCAAATCAATGATTTGCTTTCATTGAAATATTCACTGAAAAGAGAAAGAAGCACTAGGATGCCAATATACAAACTGGTAGAAAAGTTATACTTTGAAGCTTCTGAGTATTTCCTTTATTGCTAATTGCTTTCAATATACAATGACAGAGCTCTCAAATATTGTCAAGCAATGCTTTCACTATCCCTATCTTTTACAATATTTAAAGGTTTTCTTCCTATGTGCCTACAATACTGATTTTGAAGAAAAAAAAATTCAGAGAAAAACTCTATACATTTGGCTCTCTGCACAGCACTCTATATATGTTTTTTTTTCCTCATTTGAGAAATAATTCTGAAATAGAAGGGTTTTTCAAATCAGAAGTCTGCATTCAGGACAAGCTGCAATTGTCTCGCTAAAACCAACCAAACCTTTGCAACAGATGTCATGCTAGAGCTCACTTCAAGACACTGACAGTTACTTCTGATTTTTTTCATTCAGTACACATTAAGTGTGGTATAGTGACATTCAATTTTTAAATGCTTTCTCATATTAACCTAGCAATACAGACGGGTACGAACATTTTCCACTCATTTTCACATGAATTTGCATGAGACTGCAGCCAACGTGAGATGCTGACACTGCAGCGTGCCCCACACCGGTACTGCTTTTAAAGAAAGGCAATCACTCTGACTCTGCCACTCCTCCATTTGGATCTTATCTAAACATCTGTTGTCATTTCAGAGGTATCCAGGCTGCCACATGCATACAATGCAAAGAAGGGTGTGTCGATGACCCAGTGAGCTCTACATACAGGGAGAGCCCATAGCAAAGAATTCACCAGACCACACTGCCTCTACTAGAGCTGTAGCTGAGTACCCTGCTGATCTCATTTTTCATTAGGCAAAATACTAAAAAACTAACACAAAAATGTACCAACATATGTATAGCTGAGTCACCTTCTTGCCCTGCAGTCAGCTTTTTCCATGTGACGCACATCGCTGCTTCAAACTTTTCACTCATCTGTTATCTCTGTGCCTTAGATCATTTTCTTCTAGAAGCTTATTTTGAGGACAGGAGAAAAAAATCCTGCAGTTAACAGCTGGGCTGTTGTTCCCTCTTCCTCTTCAGACTCTGTCTGAATTTGAAAGCAACACAGCAAAGCAGAAGTGGCTTCAGTACATAATTTGCAGAGATTGGTAGCATCAGTACCTCTCAATGTTTTGCCCCATGTTTTATGTAGAATGCTGAGGAGAAACACAAATACTTCCAGTGTTTTTGACAGTACTTTTCAGTTTCCTTTCCACACAGAATGACTCTGTTCCCCAGTCATCTTCTTTCCCTTCCTCAGCAGCATGTTTGCAAACTCTCACTTAGAGCATGTATCTGAAAACAACTTGGAATTGTACCTAAGTGACTTTCAAAAGTATATTAAATAACATCATAAGGGCTCCCTACGAGTTAAGTACTTACTAGACTTCACTGACAATTAGTCACAGGAATTCATCTGAGCAAAGCCTGCTGAATGGGTTTTTGCTGTATAATTTTTTGCACCCACTTTTTTCACAAGTTGAACTATACATTAACTGAAGTGTTCATCTTTTCCTGGGCTACCTCCTCAGGAGGAGCTCAGAAGGAGCTCTGCATCCTCCATCTTAAGAGCAGCTTAACTGTCTCTACCAGCTCCTTCTGGGTCGGAGTCACAGGCAGAACCACTTGAACCAAACGCCCACATCACTCCAGGCCGACTGGATGCCATTCAGGATACAAACATAACTTCATAAGAGAGGGAAGATCATTTGTGATGAAACTCAATGGAACGAGGGAGCAGTAACAAAGTTGGGCTTTCCTTTCCTTAAAGTCATGGGATAACGCAAGAGTCACAGCTTGACACAGCAGCACAACAGTGAGAAAGGGTACAGATGTAGAAGATACATCAGCCCTAAGCAGGACTCCTATGCCTAGAATTCCTGAACCTTTACGAAGCAATTTCTTCAGACTTAATTTTCTGCTATGTCAAGAAATAACAATAATAAAAAAAAAAAGATCTTTTTTTTTAAACAATATAACTTAAAAAAAAGCAGGCTCATTTCACTGGGTGCTCTAAAGCAGAGCTTATCTCTCTTGATTTGTTGTAAACTGGCTTCCAAAAAGAGACTGCTACATCCTGTGGAAATTTATTTTCTGTTAAAAGTAAATGAGTTCTCAAGAATTTCTGAAATCTAAGCTATAACCAGCCACCACAAGGATAATGAACTGCAATATACTGCGAAAGAGTAACAGAGGGAAACCAGACAAAACAAAAATTAAAGGAGGACAACTGCCATAAAAAAGGTCCCGTTTTAGCTGACTGCTGTTCAAACACTAAGGGTAAGGCATTAACATGTCTGACTTACTATCACAGTGAATCCTTTATCCACAGATCAACGTCTTTTCATTGTTTTTTTTTTCTTTCCATTATTATGATTTGACCCTTATTAATGATTTCATTTTGTCCACATATCAGCTCTTCTTCAAAACCTCTGCATTAGAAAACTTAACTCTTTCATCTTTAAGTCCCATATCAAAACCAGTCCAGCACAACTCCCTCCTGAGCTACATGCTTTAGCTCTGCTAAACACAGCAAAACATGTTTTTGCCCCAGAATTGCTTTAACCATCGCTACCATATTTGTCTCCTTTAATGACAACTTGCTGCTTTACCAACTTTTAATTTTGTTACAGTACAATATTAAAACAAAACAATAAAAACATAGATCCTACATGCTTTTAACAACTTTAATTTTAGAAAACCTATCACTTTCTCTTCTTCGAAAAGTCTAAGTATTTAATTCTAAAATCCATAATGTCTTTAACTAGACACACTGCAGGAGGGCAAGTACCTGAGTAGTACCTGCTGTTGACCCAAAAGTTTGACCTACTGGCTCAGGCTTTAATTAAAGAATAAACGGGGCATACAGTTAGTCAAAATCTATGTCACAGAAAGAATTCAGAGGTTTTTAATAAACGGAGCTGAGGTCTCAAGCAGGAATCTCAAACCCAGTCTACGCGATGCACCTGTCCAGTGTGACTGAGGATCATTTTCTACGTTGTCAGACTGCAGACAAACCAACAGCTTTTCACCAGGAAACACAGATAAAACAGTTATACTTACAGACTCAATCATTGATACCTTAAAGATTTAAGTAAAACGTAAAAGTTGCAGTGGGCTTCTAACACAGCTGCCCAATTTCTGAAGACCATCACATCCATTTCCGCTACAGGTGGGCAACAGAATCTTTGTTGCATGCTATAAGAAACTAAAAATAAATGCTCTACTGCAAGGTACAAATGGGCACCGCAGATGAACTTTTTCTGTATGCTTCCCCAATGTAAAAAATACAGAGCAATATAAAAGTAACGAGTGAAGCAAAACTCCACTTTTTAGCAAACAGAACTTAAGTAGCTCAATATCCTGCACTATTCAATCTACCACCCCTACCCACTCTTTGTTTCTCTTTATGATTGTAAAGAGAATAAATAAATGTAAGCTTTTCTTGCAATCTCGTTACTACATTAAGCAAATCAAGTGACTTTTAAGTAAAATTAAGCATCATTATGTTTCTAGCTCTTTCTCTACTTGAACGAGTCAATAACTTACACTTTAATAAACAACGTTGAGTAGGCATCTTAAATTTTCAGAAGAAAATGTGATAAAAAGCCATAGCTTAATTTCCTCTCCAGGTTATATGCAGTGAAAAAAAAAAAGATGCAAAGAGAAAACATCTGAGCAGGAGTTGCAGAGGTAGCACGATGATGCATCCAGAGAGACAGTTAAACATTGAATCATACAATCCTACCACTGTTCAAACGACTTTCTGCTGAAATTTTCCTCAAGGTTGGTGAAGAAACGTATTTCACTTTTCCATCTGAACAGACAACTTTTAATACTTGTAAACTTCTCATTCTCACCTCAGTGCATTAGGACAAACATAAACCTGCGTCAGCATGAGCAGGTGAAAACAACAATGCACTGCTTCCAGCACTTTGCCTCAGCTCTGCTTTTCCAGAAGCCCTGGATTTAGTTGCTGTTACAGATGAAAAGAGGAGAAACACAAAAGAAAAATACTGATTCTCAGGGAAGGAAAATATGAGAGTAAATATAAGTGTGATAATAAGACAGCGATTATTAATATGTGAACATCTAAAATACAAACTATGGCAGGAGTTTGCTAAGCTAAGAGACGCATAAAAACACAATCAATTTTATTTCACACAGATTACTTCCTTCCAGCAAATCTCTTTTGCCTTCAAATGAAAGAGAATCTCATTTTGACTTCAGCACCATTTTCTTGTAAAGAGACAGAAAATAACAGTGAAACACAGGAAGCCTGCAAGAACGAGGTAATTATGTTTTTAATGTTACCATTGAATAAACTTTATCCAGACTTTTTATAATCAAACATATGCAGCTAAAATGAGATGAAGCTGTTGCACAAACATAGTTGCTAAGCAGTTTCACATTCTGTTAGACTTGCAAGATAGCGTCAGAAATAAAAAGGCAGTCTAGCTCTACATTATCACTCAGCTGCCCATAAAATTGTACATTAAAAATGAAAACTTTCAGATATGATGCTGAAAAGGACCCAAAACAATTTTGTTTCTCTATCCAAGCATGCAAAAATTAATCTCAAGAAAATCTTTTCCTGCATTATACTACAGTTTAAAACAGTATAAAACAAAAATTAACACAGTCCGAAATTGAGTGGCGTTGCTAGAGAGCCATACTTTTAGAAAATATCTACTTTAGTTAAGTATAGAGGAGCAGCCTGAAATGCCTTACAAGCTATAATCAGCACGTTAGCACTGCTCAGTTATGTCTTAACTATGAGGAATGCAACGTGCAGAGTAGCAGTTGCAGTTTGGTGATACTGAAAAGCAATACAAATAAGCTCAGTGTTTATATCAGAGATGTCGGTGAAGTAAAAACAGTACAGCAGAACTTAGAAGTGCCAGCTGCTACACAAGCTTCTAACACAGTATATCATCAACACAGGAAAAAAAATAAGAACCATTATTAATGTGAAGAAGAAGTCTGTAGCAATACAGAAGACTGGAATTTTCATTTCCTTTCAAAACGTAATTAAAAACTGAGTTATCAATTTGAGAATTACCTTAGAAATAAGACTCAGGTGATGTCTTCACTGTAGACTGCATGAAATTTCAACTGAAGCAACTGCCCAGCTTGCACCCTGAAAGAAGCCTTAGCTACACACGTTTGCTAATACACCAAATGCAGACACAATGCAGATTTGCCTCCCCACATGAAGGAATGAGGTGCAGTCTGCTTGTTTTCTCAACAGACACATATTCAAAAGTTCTAAAAGCTTTGTAATTACTGCTATTACATACTTACACTTTTATCAAATGAATAAATAAAAATAATACAAACTAATTTAAAGGTCAGAGCATTTCATGACTATGTACGTGCACTGTGCAGGCATTCTGGAACTACACATTTCATAGTACTTGATATTAACTGCTCCTTAAGAAATCTCGCCACTTCTTACACAGAATGGACTGTTTATGGCTGACCTTGCTCAGTTCTAAGTAAGGGGTGGGATATTCAGCTATGCAGTATGGAATACAGAAGCAATACAGTACAACAACAGTACACGCAGCAGTTTGCACTGATAACTGTTGGAATGGGTATTTTAAATAAAATATATATACATATATAAACATCTTCAGATAAAAATAATTTACAGTTCAATATGGACTTACACTGAACTGCAAACAGTAACCAAAATGAATGCAACACTTCAATGTGTGTATTCAAACACAGGTACTCAAAACAGTAAATATTAGATCTCCATGTACTGTACTATGGCTGCCAAGTAAGCAGGCCGTTTTCCTCACCACTGGATTGCCCGCAGTTAAATCAGACAAACCAGTGAATAAACCTTACTAGCACCCCACACAAAAGCACCAGATTCTTAAATCTGAACATCAGAGGGTTTCCACACAGTCGAAACTAAGTACCAGTGCCATCAAACCATAAATTGCTTCCCTGAGGAGAGCTGAAATTCACACATTCTGTATATTAGCACAAAGTTAACCAAAGACAAATCTGAATGACAACATTTAACCTCAGTAATAGATACAGAGTAGTATGTCTTGAAGAACAAAAAAAATTGTTGGGCATTTGGAATATACAAGGATACCGACAGAATTAAAATAGGGAAGAAAGGTCTCATTGGGATCTAAACTACCTCAAATGTAAGTACTTCTAATATTTGACATTTTTAGATTTGGATTGCTTATGAAGATCCAGTTTCAAGTTATACATTCCCAGCTCTAATGGACTGAATTTTTTGCTGCACCGAAGAAGTGCATAGGGGTATGAAGGTATTTAAGATCCCATTCAGCACAAGTGAAATTGATATTCAAACACTGGAATATATATCTTGTATCCATGTTACAAAAGGATAATGAAAAACTAGAGAAAGAAAATTGGAACAAGTTTGCTGCCAAGCAGATTAGAAGGCAAAACAGACAACTGGAACAATCTGAGAAGTCATCGGATTAACCTATACTAGGTGAAAATACATGCAGTAATGTAATTTGATTTTTGTGGAAGATGATGCTTCAAACTCAATGACTATAAGTCAAACTTACGGGGGAAGTGAAATATAAAGCTTGACAAACTTAGTTACTTTGGTTTGGTTTGTGACTTGGATTTGTATTAAAATATCAATCACATTCAATATGAGACATTTCAACAAATGAACAAAATTATATTAGAAGATAAAAAATTCTACCTATTTTGCTGTACCAATGACAGATGAAGCGTCCCTAAACTGTAAGAGCTCATACAGCCACAGAATGGTTGGGGTTTGAAGGAAGATCATCTTCAAGATACCTAGTTTCCTAGTTTCAGCCCTCTGCTACAGGCAACTAGACCAGGTAAAATATTTAACACAGTTTTCATTTTCCCTCCTCATCAAAATAGACCTAAAGTCACATACCACAGTGTATGGGAAGTGCTGAATCACAGCCTGAACCACTGATTGATCAGTGGCAAGCACTGAGTCAGCTGTGGGAGCACAGATGAAGGCAATGCACCTGTGTGACCAGAAGGGGTGGAGTCTGGCTGCACCTCTCCCAGATCCCATTTAAGGGCTGACCACCACCCAGGAAAGCTTTCTTTTTGGAGATCCCTCCTGTGTGGAGTTTCACGCAAGCTTTGACCTTTGGTGACAGGTGAGCCCTTCCTAATTTACCAGGTGTCTTTATACCATCTGGATATTCCATCCAAAAATACGCTGTCCATCTTCATTATACTGTTTGGGTACTATTCATCCACAGTATTCCCCCTACACGCAGTATCAACTTAAAGAAGCATACGTATTGATGCGCTGTCTTCTGCTTACACTGGCATAAAAAAACTTCCTAGCCAACATCAAAAAGCGTGCCAGTACTTACTTCATGGAAACAGTTTAGAAGCAAGATTTCCAAGTTGCTTTTTTGATCTGTTAAAGTCATTCAATTTATAGGAAGCACAGGGAATTACCAGCAATGAGAAATTCAAATTTATTTGCTGCCCTTAAAAATAAAAAAAACCCACAGACTTGTTCTTTACTTGCTACAAGTCATTACTCCTTCAAGTGTTTCCATCGATACTTGAGATTCTTTTTTCTGAACTGGATAGTGGAGCAATCTATTTGCCAAATTCCACTGCACTTACCTTGCAAACTGTCAGTGCAATGCAAATGCTGTTGCAGCTATGCACTGCACAAACCTTCATTGAAATTCCTCATTTCTGCAGCTGACATCAACATAAAAGTCAAGGTTTCTGTTTACAGCATAGCTTTAAGCACTCCTTCAGTGATGCTAATTCTGTAACTGACCCACAGAAATCCATACCATAGTCCTTTTCTTGACATCTTAATTCTCTGCTTTCATCCAGGAAGACAGTCAGGAGAGTACTGCTAACTACAGAGAGGAACTTCAAGGAGCTGCCACTTCAGGCAGCCACTTACCTTCAGACCTTCCTTCCCCTCCATCCCGCTATCTCACACATGTCAGTGCAAGGGGTTGTAACGCCCATCAAGACATCACCACAGTTGCACTCCACTCTAAGTGACTGCAAATCAATTCTCTCTGACCTATAATTGAGTGCATTTAACAATTGCCATTGCAATTACATTTTCCATGTGGAAAAAGGATCAGTACCAGCCATGCACAAAAAGCTTTCATTGTGCCCCCCAGATATTTGCAATGGGTTTTGCCTTCCACAAGTAACTTGAGAAGTGAGCAGCAGTTGAACCCAGCGGTTTGCTACTGATCTGAGTGCAGGAGAAATGAAATTTCCACTACATTTTCCAATGTATATGGAAGCCTCCTGAAGGACTCGATTTAAATTGATGTTGTGATAATTAATATGCAAATAACACACATCTGTTTCCTGAGGATGACAATATTTTTTTCTGAGTAGGAATACACTGGATATGAAGCACACTGCATATATTTCTATTCATCATTTCCTTCTTTCACAAAAGCAATCCAAGAATCATCTCTGCTTTCAGAAGCACTTCTATTGCCAAGGACTAGCTTTGGGATGCGTCACCTGCTTCCCTTTTTTTTTTTTATTTGCTCCATTTGTGTACCAACTCATAGAACTTTCAAGAATCAGTTCTCATGTTAGAGGATTAGAAGAAGGTATGAAAATTATTTAGCTTTCACTATTTTATTTGTGAGGGTTTTGTTATTTTAAGAGCTAACCATGATTTCTTTGATGTCATAAGCCTCTTTCTCTCCTTCACAGGATACAATATCTGTAGAGATGCTTAAGAATCATCAATGATTATTAATAATAATGAAAAAAAAAACCTCAGAAGATTTTCAGGTTCACATAGTGGCTTAAGAAACCTGAACTCCTGAAATGCAGTGATGATGGCATGACTTCAATATTCATAACATCCAGTTCAAGCCTAAGTGCGATGAACCATCTCAAAGTACTCATTGATCAGAAATGTATTTTCCAAACTGTATATGGTATAGGTGATGCTGATGAAGACTCATGGCACTAATAATGAAAAATGACAATATGATGAAATATCACATCACCACTTAGACTGAAAGTTTCTGAACAAATGAGATGAGCATTCACTCAGCAGTTTCACAGAACTGCTGTCAAATTCCCTGAACTCTATTCCCCTTCATAATCCCTCCTGCTCCTGAGCTCCCAATGCAGCCCTCTCTGGGCACACTACCACACATCTCACCTATCTGTTTCCCCTTCTTTTGTTCTCATCAAGAACAATCAGGATATCAATTATGTTTTAGAACCAAGTGCTGTTTTTCTAGGTGTTCAAACAGCACCTTGTACATTATTTTAATTCCTTGGCTGAATCAAATTGTTTCCTCTGCGGAGTTCTTCAGACGAATTCACAGCATAT
The DNA here is from genome assembly GCA_036925125.1 of Oreortyx pictus. Classification (NCBI taxonomy): domain Eukaryota; kingdom Metazoa; phylum Chordata; class Aves; order Galliformes; family Odontophoridae; genus Oreortyx; species Oreortyx pictus. Next base: position 9,478,921 of record JAUPFR010000001.1, read on the forward strand.
ACTCACAGGTATTTTCAATGTTCCGTAATTACATTTAATCCCAGAGTTCAGATCAATCTCCATGAATCTGCAAAGCAGATAGTTTTCTACAGCATGACATTTCAGGAGCAATTTTGTGGTAATGGAGAAACATCATTATGTATTTCAGCAGATGCTATTTTCTGAGAGTACTTTTTTTTAACTTGCAACATCAATATTATTTTATGAATGCTTTAACTGCCACATGAGATATGTTTACCTAACTGATGTTTGTAAGGTGCTCTAAGGACATGACGCACGTATGTGATGCGTGAAGATCCATTTTCTATGTTGGGAATGTCTTTGGAAAGTAATTTCATGCCATTACTTCAGAAATAATTACAGAGCACTTGGTGATCTGTGACTGTGGCACTCCAGCACATATAACTTTAACCAGAGGAGACCTCTTCTTGTTTAAAGAAATGAAAAAGAAAGAAAATAGCTGAACTGAATCTGCAGGAAATGAACAGTGGACCACAGTAAGATCTGTACAAACTAAAACACATAATGTGAAGGGAATGAAACTTTGCATGCCTGAGAGGACACTCTTGCTTAAAGTTTAACTGGGCTGAGTTTGAAAGGTTGAATCATCCTCAATAAGCATTTATAGATACTACTCATCGCACCATCAGATATTTCAAAAGCATGAGGAGTGCTTTTGAAAAATTACTCAGAAACATTTCAGACATATTTTAAGAATTATGTATTTTTTCAAATATAATCATCTATTTCACTTTAGTCATTATTACTTCTTTCTCAAACTTTTTCTCTGCAATCATGGCTTCCCTGAATAAACATGAGATCACAGCCTTTGAGGCAGAAGTTAGCCCCTCTGGATTTGAAGTTACATTCCCCACCTCCAGGGGAAGCTGATGGCATTAACACTCTCAATTTCAGCACGAGAGGTGTCTACTGTTGAGCTGAACGAGTCTTGTCTTGGGATTATGAACTACAGGGAGAAAGGAAAAAAAAAAAAAAAGCTAAACGTCATGCAGTCCTCACAACAAAACAGAGAAATTTAAGTTTTTAAGTATGCAATTTTGTCTCTTCCCTGAATAAGCATCTCATCAGGAGGCTGTTATTCCTTCTCAGTAATAAAACCATTTCCAGTTCACTTCTGCAATGCCATTCTCCATAACTACAGTAAGAGGAACTGATTTAGATCTGTCTGTCTAGGACTGAAAGCACCAAAAAATGGCAGTCAAAGTAAGAAACTGCAGAGCTAAGAGGAAATACTCACCCCACCCCCCGACAGGATAGGAGAAACAGAAAGAGCAGACCAAGGCTGATGTAGACAATGCAGGTTCTTTAAGGCATAGAAAGGCAGGCACAGTGTATAACTACTCCTCACATGTGGGAACTACTTAGAAACTACAAGCATCTGTAAAAACCCGAGAGTTTATTCCAATAGCTGCAGCCACTCCACAAGAGCTAAGTCCCTTTATTGCTTCTGCAGTTCAGTAAATACTGTTCTTACAAGCATTTCCAAAGGACTGCAAAGCTGAAAAAATCTTCATGGTTAAGGATGGATAGATATCCCAATTTTAGTGAATAACATAACAGTGAAGAAAAGGACTTAAAAAATCACCAAACACTTGCTCGGTGCACATCAGATATCCGTAGTAAATGCTTTCATACAGGCTGCATTAATTGAATGATTTCAATCTTTAAAATGTTGTCCATCATGAGAATTTATGAAGTATTTAGAATAAAGATATACAAAGACAATTACTCATACTTCAGATACATTTACCATGACTGATACTTAAATTGTATGCATTTAATTAACCTACTTTTTACCTTTTTCTTACAGATGACAGATATAAAAACTTTCTATATTATGAGTTCACCACTATAACAGAAAAGATGTTTTAGGAACTACTACTTTGTGTCCCACAGCCTTCTCAATAATCAGCTCGTCGTTTTCTAAGAGCTTATGGGTTAATCTGTTTCACACCTAAGGATTTCCAGATGCTATGTGTGGTAAAGGGGTAAAACAGTTTTTCAATTGTGCATTCATCATAGCACATTCACTGCCAGTTTATCTGGACTGATGCAAAAGATCCAACTTTACAGCGTAACGGGAAAAACCTCGTAATGCTCAAATGTTACAAATTCTACCAAACAGAATGTATGCTTAAAAATCAATTTCAAACACTGTTTACTGTTGATAGAATCTAAAGAAAATTTGCCCTTAAAACACGTAAATGAATTTCAAAATCCTGTTTTCAGATCCACCGGATGCATGCCTGCATGGTTCATGAGCAAACTGGTATGCATCTGAAAAAGGCAATAAAGACTGGAGCACTGCCCATGGGAGGAGAGTTTGAAGAGCTGGGGCTGCTCAGCCTGGAGAAGAAAAGACTTATGGGAATCTCATCAGTGTCCATTAATACCTGAAGGGAGGGTGTAATGAGGACAGAGCCAGGCTCTTGCCCAGTGCTAGGACAAGAAGCACAAACTGAAATAAAAGTTCCATTTAAACATAAGAAAAATCATTTTTCACCATGCAGGTGGTCTGGCACTGGCACAGGTTGCCCAAAGCTTGGCAGTCTCCATTATTGGAGATCTCTGGGCAATGAACTATGCTCTGAGCACAAGACTGAAGTAGACAATCTGCACTAATGCCATCCCACTTCAGCTGTTCTGCAATTCTATATTTGCTTTCATATTCTGGAATATCATTTGGTCTTTTACCTCTATAATGAAATTGCTCAGGAACAGCTACTTGTATCAGTTCTTCTAGTTCACGGAGGTGGACAGATTAGTATATCATAAGCAATTTAAATGGTAATACTGAACATAAAGACAGAATAATGGTTAATTTCAGAAAGTCCAAACTGAAGAGCACCCAGAGTACCTCCATTAACTCAGTAATACAAGCATTCACCTTTTGCAGTGTGACAGCATAGCTAATGGAAGTTTATCGAACTGTGTTTTCTCCAACCTAATTTATGTGTGCTTGTAAAGCAAACTGAGGGGAAGGATTTCTACTATACTGGAACCTCCGGAATCATGTCATTTACACCATATGAGTAGGCTCTAAAAAAACTGTATGGTTGTAAAATACGTATGGTTCTGAAAGGCAGGCATTGTGAATACCACCCTTTTAACAACAAAAATCTAGATTTTATTAATATTACATTAACACTACATGGGACACCATGTGTATAATTCTCACTTTTTAGATTCTTTACAAATGACCTAAAAGTGTGCCTCAAACATTCATCTAGCAACAGGTGAAAGGAGGCGTTCTCTGGTCTGTAATAACAGACTAGCAAAATCAGTGTATTTGTAATGAGCCATTTGTGTGCTAAACAGGACTAATTCCCTAGCACTCCAAAGTACCTACTAATTAGGGTATCTCTTGAGAACATCTGGACAAATAAGTAGGTAGCGAGAACATAAGAGTAACAAAGGAACTCCTAATTCTCCCAACATGTATCAGCTGAGTGGCCATCCCCTACAAAGCAGATGCGACATAACGAAGACGGCGTAACTACTGTGTTTCACAACTCAACAAAAAGCATCCACTTTGCAACCTTATGGAGGAAGGATGCTATTTACAACAGAGAAAACAGAAATAACTTTGGCTAGCATGCAGTTTTTAACAGCGTTCTCTGTTTAAAAAAAACAAACTTGCAAGAAATTAAGTGAATGTCTTCTCATACCATCAACAAATCCCATTTTCTGACTGGTTTTCGTAATTGTCAGGCAACATTCCTTAATTAATGCCTGGATTTATGAACCAAGCAATAGTTACTAATGTTATGTTCAGGATCTGCGCACGTACGCTGATCTTAAGGAAAATAGTCAACTAAGTGGACAAAATTTTGCAGCACATTTGTAAATTGTAACTGGCTCCTTCAAGAATCTTAATTCTCCACTGTTTTCTAAGGACTACCCTGCTGGTTATACAGTTGATTCCACAACCTTTTGGACATCAGTTCTGTGCTATATATATATGCGTATATATATATATATGCACACACACATTTTCATTTTCTTGCCCTTTGAATTAGCAGGTATCTTTAGGTTTTTTAGTTACTTCAAGGTAAGTGTCATGTCTACAGTGAATCGGTGAAAAGAGTTAAGACATTATGTGCTTTTCTAAGACAAAATTTTTCTACTAAAGGTGCCTTTAATTTCTTAACACTGAAAATATCTTAAAATAAACATTTGCAAGCATTCACAATCAGCATCACCAACATTATATATTTCAATTATTAATCAGCAAGTTAAAAATATGAAGTGAGCTCCAGCACTGACAGAACCTAGTTAATAATGTCCTCAAACCAATATCTGGCTTCAACAGAAGAATGCAACATTTAGTTCCTCTATGATCATATCACATTCCAAAATCAAACTCTAATATTTGAACATATGAGAACATTTTAGACTCAGGAAAAGACAAAGTGAACACTTCTCATTCAAGCAAAGAGAAGCTGCCACAGAAAGACAGAAAGACACCACAGGATTGCACTGTGAATAAACACAAGCAGGATCTTTAAAATTGCTGATACATTCCTAGTATTTTTTTTCAACAGCTTTGCATATGGTTACTTAGCCTTCACAATGAACTTTCAAAATATCATTCCATTAAAACTAGGTGGCCCATTGAAGATGGGCTAATACTAATAAAATTGATTGTAGAGCCCCAGCAGTGCACAGTCCCTGCACTTGTCTGGACCTGTATTAGCCTGAGCTCATTCTACCTTGTTTTAACAGTGAGAGCAATTATTAGCCCATCGGATTTTTCTTAACTTGTTCTAGCTGTGAACATAATTTATGTTAACAATCTACCAAATTCATGTACCTGCTGAGTGACCTTACACTGTGTAAAGCAAATTCAGTAATTACTGAGGAAGCTTTTCATAGGTCTGATTAACCCACTCCCACCACACCCACTGATCATGTCCCTCAGTGCCACAGCTGCCCATTCTTTGAACACCTCCAGGGACGGTATTCTCTACACCTCCCAGGGCAGCCTGTTTCAATACCTCACTACTCTGAAAGGATTTCTCCCACCCTGTAGATATCCTGCCACAACTTAGGGCCATTCCCTCTCATCCTATCAGTATTACCTGGGAGAAGAGGCTGACCCCCTCTTCAGTAAGGAATATTTTGGGCTACAATGGGATTAACAACAACTGCACTGTATTTCAATTAATTTATAAGTATTACCTAGACTAACAATAAATGCTTACATCTATGTATTCTACATATGATGTATTCTGTCATAAACCACAGCAAAACTTTTAGTGTAAATAAGAGTAAAATTTAGGAATAGATGCCAATTGATACTTGAGTCAGCCGTGGATGTTTACCTGCTCTCTTATCACAATAAAGAAGAAATTGCTGATCACAGAACTGTGATATATGCTCAAACTGTGGTGGCATTAGAAAACAAATGCTGACAGCTTCAGAAGAGTGACCTTAGATAATTTCATTCAGACCAACATCATTTTGTCCTCTGCACTACAGTACTCCCATGCCTGTATGGCCATTAAATTCTTTTCTTTGACACATACATACTCCTCACTTCATTACAGCCAGTATCTTCTTCGAAATAAGGATTCATCCCTTCCCATTCTTCTGGAAACTGCTACAGCTCTCAGACTTATTCAGGCAACTGATGCCTCAGAACCTATAACAGCAATCATGAAGGCTCAATCCCAAACCTCTCATTCAATTCAATAGCTTTGGATCAGGTCAATAACAAGAAAGTTATTTTTGCTTAACAACTACTTAATACGTACAATTTATTTATTTTAAGTTTCCTATTATCTATTGGTATCCATTAGCATAACTCAACAAGGAAACTCTACATTTTAATTTTCAGCTTTCTCACTGGAACAAGATGGAAACTCAAAAACAGTTGTGATTTAATTTATAAGTCATAATTACTGTTCTGACTATACAAGCATTTCAGGATAAGCACAAGGTAATTTCACAGGACTTAATTCAGAAGTCACAGTGACTGTCACTGTCAGAGCAGTGCAGGTCAGTCCCATACCGACCTCTTTTTGTGCCTTCACTTCTGTAGATATTTGTAAATGTTTGCTGCTTGTATTGATTGTTTGTTTTTCAAGAAATTGGAATTTTTGTATTTATTAAGAAACTTACATCAGATAACCACCTACATGAGTCTCCAATCTGCCATGGTTTCAAACACACAAAGGAATCGAAAGAATATTTAAAACTATTGTGCAGCATAGGACTTTGAAGACAATGAATTCAGTGACCAGAAAAAGAAAGGCAGAGAAAAGAAATACTGGTAATGAAAGAAAGAACTTGAAATGACATACAGGAATGATCTCTTCCAAACCATCTCAATACAAAGATCACGATTTCACTTGAATACATCACCTTTGCAAAAGCTCTCCCACTGGTGCGCAGCCGAATCACACTCTGAACTGTGAACGCTAAGCAAGCAGAACATAAACTTCTCAGTCCATTTTCCAGGAACTGCCTTTACATTTACATTAGCTAGGAATTTCTCATTAAGCTGACTCTGTTTGCTGATGCTAAACAGACAAATGCCAGTCCCAGAGGAACTGCTGGCTCGTTCCTTCACCATGTATTTTCTTGACTTTTTCCTTGCTCCCTACTGAATCCAAGGGTCTTTACTGAGAAGCACACACATGAATAAAACATACAGTCATACATAAAATGCCATATAATGGTATCCATTGCTGCACTTAATTCACACTTTCCATCTAAGTATACTCATCAAAAGTAATTAAACAGCCAATTATTAACATGCAATATTAACCTGTAAGTGCTAGTATTTTACCCTGAAAGTTTTTCACATTTTTCTTTAGCTTGAAATACTTATCATTTCCAGAACATACTGTCCAATACCCTGTGCTAGTTTAGCTTTTATTTTTTTAAGTACAGTGAACTTTTGGAAAGAGACATTATATAACATGTGCTTGGCTGAATTAAAAAAAAGCTTTGAGTATTCCTCCAGATGATGATGATGAATCTGAAATTGCATGTTTTCTTTCATGACTCCAAATGTGTGTCAGATGTCATTTCTCCCTATTATCTTTTTTTTCTTTCTTTCTTACACTCTCAAAATGCACCATCTAAATTGTTTCATAGGAGAGAAAAATAATGTCACCTCTATCTCAGAAAGCAGTTCTGTTGAAATTTGTTAGTACACATAAATAGTTCAGGTATTTTTAAAAGGTACAAAGATAGAAGAGAAACATTTGCAGGAAAAGAAAAGCAGAAACTTTCTTCCTACTATTATCCATGAAATGCTGTTTATGAAAGCATACCACCAGTACAACCAGAGAAAAACAGGTAACTATAATTTTAGCTATTAAGCTTGCTTTTGATACCAGTCGAAATTTCGGTGCTTTATGGCGGTCAGTTTCATACAGGGAAGAAACACCTACTCTTCACTGCTGGGAGAGACTCAAACAAGATGAACCTGGGTGCATAAAACATGTCCTCAATTATGCAAAGTCAGCTGTGAGAGCTCTCCCTCCCAAAACACTCCTAGTGTCAGGAGACTTGTCTTTTACTTCTAAGAAAACTAAAAGCTGTCTCAAAAACAACTAAGCACATCGAGTATCTTCGATTTTATTTTATTTTTTTAATATGTTCTTCAGCTACATACATGATCCTCATGTCTTAACCACAACTATAAAGTGACTGAAGAAAATCACAGAATTGTAGGGGTTGGAAGGGTCCTCTAGAGATCATCGAGTCCAACCCCCTGTCAAAGCAGCTCCCAGACCACGAAGAGCTGGTGCAGCCTGAGAGCATTCTCAAAACATTTCTTTTGAAACAGTTCCAGCATTTCAGATCTAGTTGCTTCTATTCTGTTATATAAGGGAGCAACCATAAAGCATCAGACAGTAAACAAAAATGAACAGTAACAATATTATTCACTTGGGATCCAACAGCCAACAAGGCTTGTCCCCAAATACTCTATATCCTTACCTAACAAACTGTAAATGGCTTTCTTCTAAAACGACTCACCCTATGAAAAATTCAAGTGTAATGTATTTATGACAGAAACAGGAAATCCTTCAAAAAAAAAAAAACCTCTTTTTAAGTATCTGTCTGTAGCACACAATTGCATAAATATATTTTTGTCATTCTCTGGTCCATTTTCTTAACAAAAAACCTGGTTTGAATCACAAAACCAACAACAGACGCTATATCATGCAAGCTGATTTCCAGAGTAAATTAACTCACACATGTGAATGTCCCGAGAACCCCAGAAAATCAGTAATAAAGTGTTCTTGTTCTCTTTTGCTATCATGTACTTTGTTCATATTTAATCACAGCAATTATTTCTATTGTACCTACCCCTGTAATTTTATGTTGTATAGGATGACAGTTATTTGAGCTAAAACAATTGCTCACAATGATTTCTGTGTTTATTCTTATTGTGATTACTGTCATTTCAGCTCTCTCACTGCAAGAGCAAATCACTCAAAGTTACTCAGGCACAGACCGTTTAAGAGCTAAGCTGTACTTTTCCTTGGGAGTCAAACATCAAAAATAAAAACAATAAGTTATGTTATCCGTCTCATGCTTGCCAATAAAAATTATAATAGGGTCATGAAAAAAGTTACCGTATTCTTTACATCACTTTAAAGAATCTGATTTATTTATTTATGTATTTCTATATTGCCAAGGAATAGTTCTTAAAGCTACCGACACATATTAATAAGAAACTTAACATCACAGAGTTCAAACTGGGCTGAAATCAGAGAACAGTTCCTCTTTAACTACTGCCTCCCCCTCCAGTATATCCTCAAAAATAGAGACCAGAAATGAACCAGTAATTCAAAATGTGGAGAAAACAAGTTTTACATGGCATCAAAGTAACGTCCTGTTTCTTCTCTGACAACCACACTGGCCTTTTCATTGCCAGCATGCCAAGATGCTGCTTTCAGAAGCCTGATGGCAATGTCTCTAAGAACCCACCCCATGTTTTAGTGGGTAGTTCCAAGTCCTGCACTATGTAAGAACTACTTATAGAATCATAGCAATATCTAAGTTGGAAAAGATCTTCAAGATCAGCAATCATCTCCCCCTTCACACATTGCTGTTGAGGAGAATTTTATGCTTTATGAGTGATTTTATGATCAAGCTTATTTACACTCTATGATTGAGTTAAAGATATATACACTCAATAAAATATAGGATCTCTTTGTCATTAAAAACATCAACCTACAGGTAAACCTAATAGGGCTCATGAGAATGAGAAAACCATAATACATGATCCTTTCCTTTGTGAGTTTAAGATAGGTCTCAATTCATAAGAGATTAAGTGCTGAACCCATGTTTTAGGTGACACAGATGCTGGTCCTAAGAACTTACATGCAAAAACTACAACAAAAATATTTCACAGGAAAGCGGGGAGATCCTACAAGTTCACATGCAGTCAACACCAATGAAGTCTGCTTTGAATCTATACAAAGAGCTATATCTCACTACATAAAACAACACCTAAAAATCATATTTTTCATGTTTAAATTGAGCACTTGTGACCACAGAATACAGCTGACCTTACTTTTTCCGCCCTTAACTCTCAGCATTCATTTTACCTATACAAAATTATGAATATACATGAGAGTTAACAATATATTTGAAAACTAACGTAAGGAGAAAGACCTTGGAATTTATTCAGTTTCCAGACTACACTTAAATTTTAAGAAGAAGCTTCGTTAAGGATTTAAAACATTTTAATAAAGTATCATCTATATTATGCCCAAGAAGAAAGAAATCATAGAATGGCAGGGGTTGGAAAAGACCTCAGGAGACTGAGTCCAACCCCCTGCTAAAGCAGGTTCCCTGCAATGGTTTGCACAGGTAGGCATCCAGAGGGGTCTTGAGTATCTTCATAGAAGGAAACTCCATAATCTCCCTGGGCAACCTGTTTCAGTGCTGCATCACCCTTACTGTAAAGAAGGTCTTCCACACGTTTGTATGGAACTTCCCCTGTTCCAGTTTTAGGCTACTGCTTCTTGTCCTATTGCTACGCATCACCAAGAAGAGCCTGGCTTCATCCATTTGCCTCCCACCTCCAGCAGAGGGCCACAAAGATGACTAAGGGCCTGGAGCATCTTGTGTACAAAAAAAAAGGAAAGAGTTGTGGAGTCCCCTTCTCTGGAAGTATTCAAGACCCAGCTGGATGCTTTTCTGTGTGACCTACAACAGGGAACATGCTTTGGCAGGGAGTCGGACGATCTCCAGAGGTCCCCTCCAACACCAATAATTCTGACTGTGGAAGTATGAATGGAAATCAAAGGTAACTGTGATTAATAAAGTTATGTATGCAGAGTATGTCTGTACAGCTGACAGAAATAAAATGTTTATCCAAATCTGCTTACCAGAAAGACCATGAAGCTCTGGCACAGTGGCTTTTTATTAGCTCGCTTAATGGAAGCTAAAGGAAACAGCTATAGCTGCAAGACATGCAAGTAAGCAGTATGTTATCTTGTCCATATTCTAAGGCATGGATTATTAAATGAGTCATAACCAAAAGGAACAAAATAACAAATATTTTTTTTAAACACAATGGTACTGTTCTTTCTTAGTATCTCATAGATTTGAGTTGTAAAGGCAGGCTTTAATGCAATAATTTCATTCCAAAATGTATTAGCAGATATTGGGGCTAAGAAGACATCTCTAATTTGCAATATTTTTCCTGGGGGCAGCATAAAACCAGTCTGGAACATCTGACAGGACAAAACAGACTTGACATGAATCTTAAACATAACAATACAGCAGAACAACAATCAGACTAAATTAGAGTTATCATTAAGTTTAACTGATAGGATGAAATCTCTGGAAAACAGTAAAACATCTGAACTCAGCAGTAATTCTTTCTGACCCTTTAAGTAAACACCTGATACTGTTAAGTAAATGTCACCAGCAAATGGTCAGTAAGAATTATCTATGCCACCAATTAATTAAAAAACACTTGTAACTGAATATATGTGGAGTACAACATGTATAAGAAAATGGTTTATTCTCAGATGAATGTGGTGTGTTACATAGACAGTTCTTACCAATGTTTAAGAGAGAGGTGTATCAACTCAGTACTCACAACAAACATGATGCTAGGACTTAGCAGTTCAATTTTGCTGCTGGACTTACCACTAATAAACTACCTAAGTGGGTCTGGAATAAATGACTTTGCTTTACTGCCCTGGGAGCCATGGCAGCTACTCAGGTGAAGATAAGGCTAACACTACAACCAAAAGTGACAATGTGGTCATAAACATGAAAGAACATTATTGAAATGGGGAAATTACTGCACCGTATTGAAAATGGTTTCTGGTTTGCAGATGTGAAAGAGACTGTGTGAGTATTGGGAGACTCTCTTACAGTTTGTATTGAAAAAAAAAAAAAAAAACCTCTTAAACAAGGATAGAAAATTGCCTCCTACACTCTGTTGGTTTACTTTACCAAAGAGGAAGCCATCTACAACAGCCACCTGAATGAAGGTTGTGGTGAGGTGAGGTTCAGTCTCTTCTCTTAGGTAACAGTGATAGTATGAGAGGAAATGGCCTCAAGTTGTGCCAAGGGAAGTTCGCATGTGGTATTAGGGAGAATTTTTTCTCAGAAGGAGCAGTCAGGCACTATAACAGGCTGCCCAGGGAGTCACAGGGTAGAGTCACCATCCTGGAAGGTGTCCCTAAGCCTAGGGGACAAAAAATAAACAGGCACAGTGACTAAAAGTTGAAGCTTGATGAGTGTAAGACAGAAGAAAGATTGAAAAAAAAAAAAAAAACCCAGCAACAAAACACTAATGGTAAAATAAGCCACTAGAGTTATTTTGATGGAGGTCAATATGACCCACAATTCAAGCATTTTTCCCAGCTTCAAAAGAGACACAAGCAGTTTTAAAGGATGTTGGCTCCATCTATCAATAATACCAAAAGAGCTATAAAGAGACAAAGCCCTTTCTCAAAGACTCGTTGACTCACTGAAACATGCACAAGCCCCAAAACATGAACGGCCACGGTCCCTTTTTCTCTACTGAACAACTGTTAGCATTGCCAAGCAATCCCCAGTTACTAACACCACCATGTCAGGGTGCTGTGACCTAGGAGGCAGGCTGCTTAGCAGTGCTCCACAGCTGACTCAGCACAAAGCCAAGTACAAACTGCATCTCAGATATCCAGCTCAACAGAGCCACAAAATTGAATTATTTTAGTTCTCATTCCTGACACTATAACCTCTCCTTAACCACAGTTAACTGCCTTGCAATTTCCATCTAGCTCAGCAAATATTATTTCAGATTAAAAAAAAAAATCACCATACAGACAGCATTTTAATTTAAGCAATAATACCCAAAACGATGACACAGTTTTCCTAATAGCGCCAAATTAGAACACACAGTCATGCAATCAGAACTCATTCACGTCTCAGAGTAGCACATTATGTCTGTTAGACACTTCTACACAATATCCAACTTCAAGGTGACAATCTAGAAGCAAGATCAAAATTTTAAATCAAATCTAAAATAGTTAGCACATATCACTTTACACTTAGCTGAACAGTGCGTTCCTTTTGCCGAGCCTGTGTTTCTACGCACCAAATATTAAAATTAAACTGTTACCATATTCTCAGTGGTGCACTTGGAGCATTTTGCCTGCACATTCTAATAGAAACACATTCTGTAACTATAAAATAGGGATAATTAAAGGAAACAAACCATGTAATTGTAGCTCTCTTAGCCAAACCACTTAGGCTTCAGATCTGTAATATATTCTGTCAAGATGATTACATGACACATAATAATAATAATGGCTCATTCTGTGCTTTTAAGCTAATAATCCTCTCGCTCCTTGTCTGATATTACAGATGAATTACGACATACAATTAAAATACAGACAAGTGTAAGATACAGGCAAAGGCATACGAATAGAGATGAAAAAAAAACAAAGCAAAAAAAAACCATCACAGGAAACTTACAAACTACAGGGTTCCAGGTACTAGATGAAGAGTGGATTAACATAGAAGACACTGAACAGCTTTTCTGTGTTAAAAAACACGAGCAGAAGAAGAGTGAAAAAAGCAGTAGCTCATAGAAGATAGAAGTGAGCTATGCAGAACAACAAAAACTAAGCATATAGACTAAATCCTGCAAAGACAAAGGGATCTAGCAGAGGCTACAAAGGAAGGAGTATGACAAGACAGAATTTCTGCTAACCTACTGCATGAGAAGCAGCACTGGGAGCTTGGGAAGAGAGGAGAGCTGTCACAGTGAGATCATGATACAAAAAAAATGGATTTATTCCTATCAATGAGATCAGACACTTTGTGACACGTCTAGAAAACTCATCTATAGTAAACGAGGGGCTGAAAGTTGCCAACAGAAGGACAAAAATCTGAAGACTTACCACAATGCATATGACACAGTATATATGTGCTAGTTATGCTACTGCAGAGCACGGCTTTCATTCAGCGCATGGTTACATTATATATTTTAATATTTATATGTATACATACGCTATTTTACATATGCGTATATATACATACATATCCTAGGTTATAGAAGTTGAAGAGTAACCAAAAAAGCTGATGAACAGTTCTGTAGATTTAGCCAATGCTCCTGACCCGTCAACACTCACAGAAGTTTTCAAATGGCAAAAAGATGCATGGAGATCCTACTCCACTGTGATGTATGAACTAGCAGCTTCAGTAAGTGACATGATACTTGTCTGGGTGACATGATACTGCTCTGGTAATGAGGTACAAACTCTATCTCTAGAGATATCACAAATTAGAACACAGTATGATCAATCAGACAAGTACAACTTATCCTACTCTCCTTCCCTCAGGGAGCATGAGCGATATTTTGAAGCAAAATTTACCAAGGTAAATTTATGGTGAAACACACCTGTTAAAAGTTTGCTGTATGAATGTTTAACACATGCAGTGTTACATCAGACAGACTCCAAATCCATATACGTAGAACCAGCCAAATTTCCAGGATGTTAATACAGTCTATACTGCACAAGTACACAGTGCTCTAAAATCATGTTTTTCATATCCTTCATTAACCATTTGAATTTAAATTCCATAATGGAACTGTTGAAATAATTTAAAAAAAATCATAATAATGTGAGTTAATATGCTAACAGTATCTCTCAAGAACAATGCATAGTCATCCATAAAATCATAGAATATCCCAAGTTGCAAGAGACCCATAAGGACCACTGAGTCCAACTCCCAGCTCTACTTAAGATCACCCAAAGTCCAAACCCAATGTCTGAAAGAGTTGTCCCAGCACTCCTTGAACTCTGGCACCTTAGGACTGCACCCACTGCCCTGGGGAGCTTGATCCAAGCTTCACTGCCCTTCAGTGAAGAACCTTATGTATTTCTATCTTTACTCTCCCAATTGCCTTCCTAAATTTCTCTTCCCACTGCTTCCTTCCAACTGTACCAGTTAAGCATTCAGGCTAAATTGTTAATACTGAACATACTGCACAATATCTTATTCCACTGTTTTTAATGCAGTGGAAACGCCTGGCTCTTCAGTCTGCCCATAAGAAACAATTTAGGAAAAACTGTGTAAATGCAATCATTATTCAACCACCAGCCTTCTTTCAGAACTGGCTGACAAGTCTCAAGATGGCCTAACTTTGAGCACAAGGGCTGGGCTAGAGTGATTTTCAAGGCTTCCTTCCAACCTTAATTTTGTCTGTTATTCTACAATTTCAAACACGGCTTATCAGGGGGGTACACTGAGGGAACAATTGGATGCACATAATTCCTCAGGAAAGCTGACTTCACAATTCCAAGTCTTCAGCAGTGGAAATCATGCGTCAAACTAATCAGTCCACGTATCTAGCTGAATCTTCTAATCTGACACATTTTTCCTGAAAGCACACGATGCTTTTTTATTGAATGGTTTTACAGAGTAAAGGCACAAGATAAAATCTAAATCGCACATTAGACGTGAGATGAGGGCTTCTATACGAAGTAGGAGCTTAGCAGTTCACCCATCCTGGATTCTTCTTTGCAATACAAAACAACAGTAACATTTAGCGCACCTTTCTACTTCTCCCTCATTTTTATATGCTTCTAATACAGAGGAACACAGTATCTGATACTTCAAGTTGAATGCAACTGGCAAAAATTCTTTTTTTTATCATTTTTGCAAGCCATTCACATTGACAAGATGTTCAGAATTCAAGAAAATATAGAGATGCTAAACGGGAAACAGCTACTTTACGAAGTTAACTGAAAGTATTGACTCTTACACTAAAAAGCTGGTAATCCTCTCAAAACACAAGCATTTGCAGATCTACGTATCCAACATTCTGCAATATTTTGCTTCCTGCAAATGTCATGTTGCTGTGACTGTCTTACCTGGTTTTAACGTTCCACGAAGTCATGAAAACAAGCAAAACAAATCCATCAAACATTCAACATCATTTTAAAAAGGTTTTCCTCTCCTATCCTTGGAAAAGTTGAATTTCCTTCTTTACAGCCTGTCAAACTGATACAGAAAGTTTGCAGTTTCTAGGAAGCCATTACCCAATCACGCAGAAGGAACCTGATGGCACAAACAGAATTCTTAAAACATATCTGTAAATTAAATGTATCCCATTTTCTTTCTTGGTGGATAATATCAACAAATATTTCAGGTAACCTTGGCAATCGTAGTATAATTTCTCACATGTTCAGAGCATAACATTGTAATCAGAGATTTATCTTTTTTATCCAGAAAGAGCACTTTATACAAACGCATACCAGTTCATCTATTAACTGCACTGCAGTGGAATAATAATGCACACTGGCACTATGCAACTGGAAGAGACCACAGACTGCTGAAATTCTTCAAGAAGAATAACAGGTAGAGCTGTCTTATCTAGCTCTCATTTTAAACAGATATTGGATGGCATACAATAAATTATTTTCTATGGAATTTTCACTTCTTCACCTGTAATGAATTATTTTTCTTTATAAACATTATACCAATTCATAAGAGGTTCTTCAAAAGTCAGCTCCTTTGTACAAGTACACTTTCCTTGTCCTTGAAAGCCTTTAATTTATGAATTACCTGCCTACCCAGAGTCTGCTGGATTTAGAACAGACTGGCAGAATGCAAGAATGCATAATAAATGTGCGCATTCCACTTAACTTTGCTCAGACTAATTACATAATTGTTTCCATTAGTAATACGCTTCAAATGAAATAAAAAAGAATACAGAAATACCAACAAGCAATTAAAAATGAAAATATTGTGTAACACACATGGTGTTCCAGATAATGAGAGGCCCTACTTGACAATCATATTGGTAGTTGTGGTAGTCCTGGATAATTGATTGTGAGTGTCAAGCATCTCATAATGTCCAAGAACTATAACCAAAATGGTAATTTGTGTAATTTGTTTACTTGCTTCATGCCACACATTTACAAAACATGCATTATAAGGTACTTGAGAGAAAACAAAGCAAAGAAAATCAATCTCTGTCCTGAAAGCCAACCAAGTTAAATTGACTCAAACTAAAGAAGTGTCAGTTTGCCATCTTGCATTGCAGTCCTTGTGAGCAATGCCCTGTATAAACAATTACACATCCATGCTACTTGTCCTGTATTAGGTAATTATGCTTCTGCAACTTAAGTTTCATTATATCTATCAAACTGGTATACTGGAATTTGGTAGATATCACACTGAAAATAAGAAATATTTGCTAGGAGAATTCTAAAATTCAGTGACTCCATAGATATGCAATGAAACCATACATACTGTCCTACTTTCCTAACACAAATTGCCTCCCTTTCTTTCCAAGAGACCCAGAAAAGCAATTCATTCCCTATGGTTAGGAATGGCAACATTTCCAATTGCGGAACATTCTGGTAAGCAACTTCAGCAGGACAAATAGCTCATGTGTTTCAGCTGGAGGACGAAAACTACAAAAGATTATATACATATATAAAGATTATTGTTAGTCTTACCGTGAGTCCTCATTGCTGCTCTAATATGGAAAATTCCTCTACACCTATATTTAATATTAAACAGAGCTTTCCAGCACGGTGTGAACATACTTCTTTCATTTAAGTACTCTTCTAAAGACTCTGAAACACTGCTGCAAAATCCTGACAAAATGGTACACAGCTTGAGGCACCTCCAGCACAATGCAGAATCAAACCACTCAGTATTACCAAACAGCACACAGGTCAGATAAGGCAAACTAATCAACTACTTAACTGAAGAAGAGGAGGCTCAGGGGAGACCTTATAGCTCTCTATAACTACCTGAAGGGAGGCTGAAGTGAGCTGGGGGTTGGCCTCTTCTCTCTTGCGAGTGAACAGAATAAGAGGGAATGGCTTCAAGTTGCGTCAGAAGAGATTAAGGCCGAACGTTAGGAAATACTTATCTGAAAGAGTGGTCAGGTGCTGAAATGGGCTGCCCAGAGAGGTGGTGGAGTCACACACCCTGGAGGTATTCAAGGAATGTTTAGACATTGAGGAACACGGTTTAGTGAGAACAATTGGTGATAGGTGGATGGCTGGACTGGACGATCTTGTAGGTCTTCTCCAACATCAGTGATTCTGTGACTCTATGATTCTAATAATAATTAACAGTCCGAAATGTTTAGAACAACAACTTTCATCACCCTCTAGTGTTTTAAGCACCCAGCTGGCAGGTGGCCTATGATCAACCATTTTGTCAAAACTGCCCTCTGATAGGGAAGTATGATATGGAATACATAAAACTTCAAAAGGAGCCTGATACAATTTTTGAATGGATAATTAAGAGGGACAGCCTGATCCTGTAGGGTTATTTGGTTATGTATACTTTGTTCTACCAGAGAAACTCATTGCTAATGAGCTACCAGTCTGCAGGGCAGTAACATGACTCAATGCAATTTTTACTGGAGAAATATAGCCTTGAAACCTGACCAGAAATGAAAAATTAATTTAATTCCAAAGAAAAATAACTTAATACTTTGCAGTGTTGCAGAACATCATCGATCAGTAATTACTGCAAGTCAAAACACAATACGCTCCAACATTTGCTGAGTCAAAAACTATGCAAAATATTGAAATATAGTGTAGAGTGTTGTGCTGATCAGTGAGTTCAAAATGCTCTTTTCTGAAGACATGTCAGATCCAGAATGAGGAAGAGATGAAATTGCCTGCCAGAGCAGGATGGAGAGAAAAGTAAAATATTTGTGTTTTTAAGTAGTAAGTTGTTAATTTGAATAACGTGTGATAAAATTACACTCTAAACGTAATATTGTTCTTCCCTCTGTCTGCTGAACTGCAGAATACAGCTCATCTGGTTGCATTAAGGCATAACGGTCCAGGGGACACAACACAGAAACCCAGAACTGTAGGGGTTGGAAGGGACCTCTGGAGATCATCGAGTCCAACCCCCTGCCAAAGCAGCTCCCTAGCCCAGGTTGCACAGGTAGGTGTCCAGGCAGGTCTTGAACATCTCCAGGGAAGGAGACTCCACTGCCTCTCTGTGCAGCCTGTGCCAGTGCTCCATCACTGCACTGGGAAGAAGTTCCCATGTGCATTTGTGTGAACTTCCTATGCATCAGTTTGTGACCATTTCTCCTCATTCTATTTCCATGCACTGCTGAGAAGACTCCAGCTTCATCCCTTTGCCTCCCACTCCTTAGATATTTATAGACATGGATCAGATCCAGTCTGAGTCTTCTTTTCTCAAGTCTGAACAGATCCAGGTCTCTCATCCTTTCCTCAAAGGAGTGGTGTTCCACGCCCTTTATCATCTTTGTAGCCCCCCACTGTATTTTTTGTACAGGGAGCCCAGAACTGGACACAATACTCCAGGTGAGGCTCCACCAGGGCAGAGGAGATAAGGAGGATTACATCCCCCAGCGTGCTGGCCACGCTCTTTTTAATGGAGCCCAGGATACATCAACTCTAGGAACATTCCAGGTTAGGAAGAAAACAAAACAAAACAAAACAGAAGAAGAAAGAAAAAGAAGAAAGAAAATGCGAAAACACTGAGGACACTTAGACCAAATCAGTTCACTGAGACATTACACAGTGAGATCCTATGAGTAGTTGTGCAAGCAACAACACTGCAGATGGATATACTGAGTATAGGCATTACCATGCACTGCACTAGAAGTTAAGGGAATAAGGTGTCAATCAGCAGCCTCATTAATTGTCCAAACAATTTACAAAGTTCACTTCTGCGAGCAGGTAAGTCCACAGCCCCTCAGATTTGTGATTTACTATTTACATATTGCTGTAAAGCTAATAAACAATTTAAAGTATTAATGCTAAAGTGCTGATTCAAAATTATTCATTACTATTGTTCCATGTTCAACTGCCCCCCAAAGTCTGCAGCTTTATACTCCAACGTCAGGGACTGTTCAGACCTTTCAGTTGCACAGCAAGAGGAACGAAAATCAAACAGATGAATCTTTGAACATTACAGTGAAAATAGAAGGATTAAAAAGTGAATGGGGTATCACACAGGATACAGCTCTCAGCCTCGCTGTAACTGTACACAGATGTGCATTTATCAGTACATCTTTGCTGCAGGATCTCAGCAAGGAAACAACTGCAGATCCAGTAATACTTCACTCAAACCAGCAGATTAAGCACATCATGGCACCCTGTTACTTTTGTTATTCCAGTTAACACAATACCTCTTTACAACTCTGTGTTATTACGTATCAAAAGTGAAAGCTTTTGTGAAGGCAGTGGGGAGATTTTAACATTATCAATTCCCTCCTGAATTGGGTGCTTGGAAAGAAGAATGCTGCTTTACCATTTGCCTTTTCTTTGACTTCATCTCAAGGAATTTCTGGATCTTAAGGAAATTTCAAGTCTATGAACTCCTGGATGTAAAATGTGCAGGGAGCATATGCAGAAATTGCCATTTCACTCAGTGTGCATGACAGATAATCACTGGCTCGTGTATGACATTGAAGAATGCACTCCATAAATTAAATTCCCTTATGCGTCATACCATGCATAAATGTAAGGGCCAAAATAATAGAGAGATAAGAAGTAATAAAATTATTACAACTTACATCAGCAGTTCCTGCTAAAGAACTAAAGCAAATAAATATTTCTTTTTAGGATAAACATTTCTCACATTACTGCTTCACTGTATTTGTAAACATGTAGATGGAAAATACAAAATGGAACAAAAAACAAAAGTAGGCTTGATTAGTTCTAAAATTGTTCCTGGGCATGGAAGACAGGATTCAACTGCCTACCACTGAGCATAATATTCAGCCTTGCTTCTCTGTCTTCCTGAGGAAGACTCACCAACATAAGACATGTTTCTCACCTATATTCCTTCTACAGCTCAAAGAAAGAAAGAAGCATTTGTTTGGCTCAATCCAACCCTTCCAGTATGTAAAAGTATGCAAGTATGTAAAACAGATGAACTGTGCCCCCCCCTTATAAGGAGTCTACCCAGGATGACTATTTGAGGTGCAGAGGCTCAGAGAACAGATGTGAGGCACTGGCACAGCTGCACACCTCCAGCCCTGCAGGTGCTCGAAGCCAGGCTGGATGGAGCCAATCAGCCCATGGCAGGGGGTTGGAACTGAATGGTCTTTGAGATCCCTGCCAGCCCAAACCACCCTATGATTCTACGTTAAATTAGATCCACTTTGCATCTCAGCTGTTAGTCACACAGGACTTCCAGAGCACAGACAGCCACCTAGTTTTGCCTTGTGAACAGCACTATGGATCTTCAACCTGCACTAGATACTGCTTCTGTAGCATAAGTAATTAAAAATATTTGAACTTAGTGTACATACACTGATCTTAAATCCCTCCATTTTACCTATGTTGCACCTACTCTAAGTATTTTTTTGGCACAATGCATTAAACAGCATAACAGATGTGGCAAATACCATGTTCTCTTCTGTCTAATTGTTCAGCAACAAGTAGAGTTAAAATTGGGAAATATTTAGACAAGCACAACTGATAAACTGAGCTGAATAAAGAATTCTCTTGGTAAAATTACACAGCAAGCTAAGGCTAATTTTTTTTAATGGAAAGCAGCTCACTAATAGCTCAGTTCACGCTCAGCTGGATCAGCCATTCAAATTTGTTTCATTTCAGTCTAGCAATCAAAACAGCTGACAATTCTACTAATAACTCAACATCCATATTCAAATGTGTTAATTCTTCATTTTCATTTTAACAGGAGCACCAGGGCTTTGAGAATACAGCCCTAAAAAATATTTCTTGTATGGATGACAGATAATATTACCTCTCAGCTCCAGGTTCCCCCATTCCCTATTTGCTGATGCTCTTCAGCAGCTTTGATCAATTCAGAAAACGATTACTTCATTACTATCTCATAACTAATAAATCAAAAGTAACTTAGTCTTTAGAAGCTAAGTACTGCTTAGATTGTTCTTCTCTGTTTTATTCCTTTCTCAATAATTCATTTCTTTGTAATTCTTCCAACACCTCCAGCAAGCAGTTTCATCTTTAATACCCTTCTGGCAGGAAGCAAAAGATTAAGACTTGGCTAGACAGTAGATAATAAATTTACATTCATTAAAAATCTTACATTCTTGCCCTATCCTAAAATTCATTTATCACAATTTCCACTGAGACATATCAAGAGAAGTGAGCATGCCTGATGGTACTGAGCATCAATACTGAGTCATGCTTGGCAGCTGAAGCAGATGATCTCCAGATCTTCTCTCAACCACAGAGCACTCAGCACATTTTGAAGTTACTAATAGAAGAGAAAGGACTAGCAAGGCTCAGCAAAGCCTCGACAAGCTTTCCCCTTATAGAACTACCATGATCTTAGTGTCAGGAGGAACACAGAGGAGTAAGACGCTTTCACGATACAACTGCATGATATAACTGCATCTTAGGGTAGAGCATTTTTGTCCTGTTCTCCCAGACCAATTGGTCTGTCACAAGGTAGAAACTTCTTCAGTTATATGTAGAGACATTAAAAGAATTCCCAAGCTATTAAAAATTCAGTCAGGATGCTCCAGATTCTTCAGAAATAAACTAAAAGGCTTCACACTCACATGGTCAGTCCCAACACACAGTAACAGCAGCCCCATCACATAATCAGCTCAGCTGAATCACGGCAAGGCTTGGCCTCGAAGCCCAACTACCATCCAAGCAGATACAGCAAACTCACACCCAAACTATTTCTGTGATGCATTTAAACACGTAAAAACACCAGGAAAACTTTCATACTATAAAAATTCCGCCCCAGCAAATATTTCAAAGTACTGATGAGATAACTTCAAATACCAGGAGCACAAGGTAAAATCTGTGAGAAAAATAAATGAAAAGCATTTACACTTCAAATAAAATTACAAATGCAATAGCAACAGCGCCTACTGAAACTACAAGGATGTAGCTGTACAATATGAGTATGATCACACAATTTTTTTTTTTTTGTCTCTCTTAAGTCATGAAAGAAGTCTTTCTGAACCATTTGGGATGAACTGAGCTGACTCACCAAAGGATAGCAGCTGGCAAAGCTCCAGTCAGGGCTGCAGTGCAGGCAGCTGCTGGAGATCACTAGGCACTTGCCTGGAGGTCTCCTGTGCTCATAACCTTCCAGCCATGGCCTGAGGGCAATCCAGACATCGCTGTGCCTCCATACTTCTCTGTGCTTTCCAAATCCTGCGCTGGCTCTCATCCCACTGCCTCTGTTTGTATGTTCCCCATTTCTCACCCCACCTAAGCAGTGATGCTCAGCCCAGCTTTCAACCGTACTTCTGCCGACCTATTCACAACACCAACTCCCACTTGCTTTCAGCAGCTAATATGAAAGACCAAACCAAGTTTGCAGCTCTGCTCCGGACTTTTCTGAAATAGACCTGAAGTCCATTTCATCCCTTCAGTCCCAGCCAGTGCACAAGGTACTCATCCAAGTTTGTAGAGCAACGGCTTAGTATCCACTTACGAAGTGTGGTGAGATCCTTCGACTTGCAACCATTTCCAAGGTGAATGAAGAGATGTACATCTCTTGCAAATGAAATTTAGAGAAACATTCAACATCAAATGAAGTGGAAATCTACCTCTCATCTCGTTCTTCTTTGAACTCAGAAGTATGTAACTTGCATTTCTATCCACACAATCATATGCACTCATGGTATTCTCATTCAAAAAACACAAAAAAAGGAGAGTCATTTTCTTGGCAGTCCAGCACTATTCCAGCAAAAATACCCCTTAGTATTTGCTCTTACCATTGAATGGTATTTTCAAAGTATTAAAAGAACTTCGAGGAAGAGATCTGATACTTCAGATAGCTACAGC
The DNA here is from genome assembly GCA_036925125.1 of Oreortyx pictus. Taxonomy (NCBI): domain Eukaryota; kingdom Metazoa; phylum Chordata; class Aves; order Galliformes; family Odontophoridae; genus Oreortyx; species Oreortyx pictus. Next base: position 9,502,185 of record JAUPFR010000001.1, read on the forward strand.
TATCATTGTTTATAAATGTATTTGTAACTAACTTCCCATCTGATATGGTAAAAATCATAACTTCTAAACAGCTTTAATTATCAATCTATCCAGAAATGGAGTTGACTGCAGCCAACCTGCAGTCAGGTACATCCTTCCCTTTGGCCCTGGCTCCACGTTTTGTCTCACGACATCGGGAGTGAACTGTATTTTCCATAGCATGCTTAGGATAAGAGCATACAATCTAGAAACACAAAGCAAGCTTGTGACCATCCTCCTGTAGTACAAGGTGTATGAAAGTGGACAAGTGACCAAGAAAAAACAACAGCCAAGGTATACGGTATTTTGCAGGCACGTTGTTTCTCTAATTATTTTTCTCCTTGCTTCTAACAATCCTTTCCAGACCAAAGAGAACAACTACAAAGTATGCTTTTTCCTAGCAAAGATTATGATACGCTGCAATAATAAAACCATGACCTCACAGATTTTTAAGAAATGAAATAAAAATATAGGAATAATGAAAGTGATTTTTCAAATAATCTCTTAATGTATTATCAGTAACACAGCTAATATATTTCTAAATAGAAAAACATTTTTTAAAGCAGGCAGAGTCCTTTTCATCAGCGTATGACCTCTGAATGGCCCAGACATTACAACATATTTTGTCACTGAAACCAAAACATTTCTTTTAAAACTCAATTTCAAAGTTTTTGGACTTTTTTTAATTAATTTTAGAAACAGTGTTCTGCATTTACTGATTTGAAGTACAGAAAAGTCAGTTCTGGTTTGTCACCAAAATTCAATGAAAACACTATTCACTGAAAAATGGCAAACACAGGTGAGTGTAAAAAATGAGAGATTACACACAGTATTATTGAAGGAAGGAGTATTATAGGTACTACCCTGCACAGAATTTGTATAAACCACTTGGCAAGAAATGAAACCAGAATTAGGATGAACACAACAGACCATACAATAGCTTTGCAAATAGTGAACTTCTGAGATGTTTCTATGCCTTGCAGTACATGATTTAATACTTTCAGTTAACCCAGTAATGTCTGCAGCTTATAGACTAGCATCACAGAAAAGCTGCACTGACACAAATGAGATCCAACTTTGCATAATTAAAAAAATAAAAAGATATTGCACTCACTTTATATTTAATCATTTTACATATTATGTCTTCATAAAAGAAAGACTTAAGTAATAGCTAAGCATGATTAAGCATAGACAATAAGATATCTTATAAGGAGGTAGAAGGAGAGAGATCGTGTCTGCTTGGGATTGGTGGATCATGTGGGGAAAGTTGTCTTGTAATGAAACAATCAGACATCTGAAAAAACACAATGGACAACTGCCTGAAAATAAAAAGAAGAAAAGAAGGATAGACACCAATATTTTTCAGGGAGAAAGGGACACTACAATCCACATTCTGCTGGATTCTTCCTGTCCCAATTCACCCAGTTGTAGCTGGTTATACCTAATAGGCAACTGGTTCATTTTCAAAACAAGCACCAACTACCTATCCCACTCTGATCTGCTTCCATTTCTTTTCACCTTTCACAGATTCCTCTTCCAGCATTTAAAGTTAAATTTATTTCCTTTACCTCCTTCAGTTCCTTGGAGATGATTTAGGCTACGCAATGCCTCAGGAAGATCTGCACTCCCTCATGCAAGAAATCATTTCACGTCTTTTTTCTTTTTACAATTTTTTTTTTTATATTGGAGGTGTTTTCAGAGCAGCAAGTTATTGGAGTAATGGTATTTCCCTTTGCTTACTTCAGAAATTAAAGGGACTGGTTAATGTGGGTGCAGTTTAATAGCCTGTCTCACTGATGGTCTCACTGGATGTTCAGGTTGCTTACACAGTAGATGATTATTTGCTGCCTCCCAGCCCATTAACCACTGCTTCAACCACATCCACAGAATCAAAGACTAAATTTGTCCTTCCCATCAGTTCTTCTCTCTACTACTGAACAATGTTTAGCATGTTTTGCTTAACTGGAGTTTTTAATTCCTTTTAAAGTAAATAGCTGTTTTTAGTAAAAATGCAGACTCATTAAAAACGAGTCTAGAATTTTTAGTGGAAACAATTTTTGATAATACTTCTGGGAAAAGATTTGAATGTTACTGAGCACTTTTGATGAGAGCTGTAAAGGGAGCCCTCACTTCCTCCTCAGTTTATCATCTTCAGGAATATTGACATGCACGAGACCATTCTCACCTCTCAGAGATCACAACTGACAGCTACTGCTGTCCCAAGCACTTCGTCCAGCTGTGAGAAATGCAGAGACACAACAGGAGGAATGGGAAGAGCAGGGGGCAAAATAAAACAGCCCACAGAAGAGAGTATAGCAGACACTGAGGGCAGAGAGGACAGTGCTCCAGAGTAGTTTTGCATCTCAAATAAGCATTCCTCCATGTAAACCCTCTGACCAGACATCTATGATCTATGTCTGCCTTAATTTTCAGGCAAACAAAAGAAAAAGGACTTCTCTGTGAGCAGCATATAATGCAGGTAACATAGAGGAATGCTGACATGAAATGGCAACATGTATTTACTTCTTCGCAACACTATTTTCAGAAAATCGTTTTCAAGTTGCCAGCTTTACACTATTATCCACAGAAGACATTTGGTTGTCAAATTCTCTACTAAGAAAAGCACACTTAAAGCATAAATGCAACGCTGAATTCACTTTTTCATGAAAATCAAAACATACTGAATCACTGAAACAGAAATTCAGATCTGATGGGCTTCAGAAACGTACGTAACAACATACACCGATCAGCAGGCCTCAGCAATGCACAGCAGCAAACTTGTTTTGGAAGTTCTGTGCGTACTTACAGGTTGAGCAGACCAGCAACGTTCTCACCACGAGTTCACAGGGTAACTTCCACTTCTGCTCCACTTTGGAGGTGGCAGCTGGAATGAGGATCTCCGCAGGGACGTAGAACTGGATCGAATAGGTCACAAAAATCCCAAAGGAGTACAGAATTTTTACAGACTGATACAACCTGTTCAAAACATTTACATACATTCATGTAAGCTGCAAATTCTTAATAAAATTAGCATGCCTTTTTTTTTCTCCTCTCTTAAAGAATTTTCTATCATACAACATTGAGAATTCTTTAATGGCTAAGCAAGTAGACTCCTCACATTTTTAATTACAACCAAACTCTTTATCTCATATGTATTTCATCCATGAACATTCCATGTATTAACAAGCTGTAAGCTCTACAGAAATTTACGCTGTGTAGTACAATACTTTTCCCTGTAAATTTTACAAAAAATCCCCATGGTTGTTAATTAAAAGCACAGGTAAAATGACTAGCATTTTCTTCCACAGGAGTGATTTTGATTAACAATTGTGGCTTTTTCTAAAACTGCATGCAAAAAAATACATGACAACTACAACAACCCCTTCCAAACAGGAAGATGTAGGCAGTGTGTTTATCACAACTGGAAGAAGTACCTTCTTAGGCTGGAAAATAAACTCAATTTGTTTGCAGTCTATTACCTCCTCTCTAAAAGCACAAGATACAGAATACCACTACTGTGCCACATCAGAAAAGAAAAATAGTGAGGATTCTGTGAGCTGTGAAGCTCTGAGTAGCGGCCACAACATTGAAAGACAGCAATATGTGGAAAAACCTGTTCTGTATTAAGATACCATGTGATACAGGACTTCAGAGGTTTTGTAACAAAAAATGAGTATCAAGTTCCACAGCTCCAAATTGTCCAATCTTATGCCAGTAATGGACTGGCAGAATATGTTACAATGTTACGATAAAATTATTCCAATCAAAGAATCAAAACCTTCAGAAATACCTTAAAATGCAAGCTTGCATTCGAACCTGTCTCTAAACCGAACAACTAGTCAGGAATCTTTTCTGTTTTATTTTAATAAATCAAATATGACACAGACTGGCAAACAGTCAGATACAACCACAGATACACAGATACAGATACTCAGGGTAATTGCATTTCCCTGAGATGGTCTAAACTCCATGACAAGGTTCAGTTTCAAAAGAGGAAAACTACATTGTGATTCCACCTAAATCTGTCCCGAATTTGTTATTAATCACACTTTTATTAATGAAAACTGTGGTAAAGAACACATACCAAACATCTTAGGATATTACCAAACACAGCTATATGTAAGCACGAGAGAAGTCATGTTTCCAATTCAGAGCAACTCATACATTGGAGAAAGTGTTGGGAAAAAAAAAAAAAACAGAGCAAGATTCCATAATGAAACATATAAGATATTACACTTAAACTGAAATAAAATCCTCAGAAAACGTGGATAAATTAAAAAACGTATCTGCGATATTTACCTTTTCCACAATATCCTGTAATATCTGTGAGGAATAATACTCAAAACACATGTCAATGTTCAGCACTAGGAAAGCACTGATGTGGTAAAATTGCACTTTAAAAAAAATGTAACTGTTTGAGAGAAAACAATAATGAGAGTCATTAGAAAGCATGACTTATTGGGAAAGCTTGTAGATGAGAACTGTTTAGTCTAGAATAGGTAACACTGAGGGAAGGTACAACAGACTCTGACTTCAGATACTTGAGACAGCTGTATGAGGCTGAAACACTTAGCCATGTTCAAACAAAAGTGATAATACCAGCAGGCTTAAACAGCAGCAAGTGAGGTTTATTTCAGCATTACAGAAGGCCTTCAAGTGAAAGAAAAAAGTGAAATGCTGTCCCAGATGACTGCACAGGGGGGTACATTGTCCATCATTCAGCATTTTGAAGGATGTGCTATACACAAATCATGGTTCTGTTACAATGCAGTGACTCTGAGCAGAGGAATGTAGTGGATAAGCTTTAATAGCCCTATCAATCCTGCCTGCAGAGTTCCTCCTCTCACATCTGTAAGACAGCTCATCAAGTTTTCTTTTGAGTTTTGATGATAACTAAGGAGTGCTAAGAACAACAAAAAAAGTCAGTAATTTTCATTATCTGAACAAATACACAGAAGTAATTACAAGTGTCTAACTGTGGAAGGAAGAAAAATTCACTTCATTGTGCCTAACGGGAACTAAATAATTGGTATCAAATATTTGACCACCATCATATACAGCTAAGCAAGTCCCAAAGGCACAGTTTTTCCTGTTCCTTTAAAATATTACACCATTAAGTCACCATGTAATTTAGAAGCCACTGCTTTGCTAGTACCCTTTGTTTTGGTTGGTCAGAAGCTTTAAGAAGTTAAGACAAAAGAGATGGGCACATTTCTGTCTGCTGTGTCACTACCTCAGATTCCATAAGCTGGGATGCACATAGGGCAGTTATCAAAAGCAGCACAAGAACTACCCAGCTACCCTGAGTTAACCTTTAATCCTCAGTCTTCAGGTCCCTCCAAACTGTACAAAAACCTATATAAAATAATAAAATAAAAATAAATTAATAAAAAAAAAAGAGCTTCAACAGGAGGACTCAGGGCTTGAAATACACAGAGATACACAGCAGCTCAAAGAAAGTGTCTCCACTGCACTAATTTTCTTGCTCTATAGGGATTCATATTGTTCAATTTAGGAACTAATGTTCGCATTACTAGACTGAATTCGGTGCCAATTTGCTACTACAGTGCAACCAGATGAAGATGGCTCATGGCTGGCTTTTAAAAAAGTTCTACTACACCTATAGATTCTGGCAGAAGTTAAGAAAAGTGCCTCTCATCAGTCTGTGTTTTGGATTTTGTTGCACCTCTTACTGAACAAAAATTGGGAACCGGTTCCTGTACATATTTCCAAGGACTTGAGAAATTACTATTCCAAACCAGATAAAGAACTGTATGTAAATGAAGAGAAAAAAAAAAAAAGTGATGCGCTAAAATAAAATGCTTTTGAGTTCATAAACAAGTGGATGTTAATGACCAAGAAGGAAAATAAAGTATTAAAAAACCACCACATATTAATCAGTATGATGAACAACATTTTGCCTTCCAAAACGCATTCCAAATTAGAACTGTAAAAAATCTCTTATCTCAATGCTCCGACCCAGCCAGAGTAGGAGCAGTCCTTTATTTAACCTGAGCTTAAGGACTTAACTGATTTGGGGCCCATTAAATACCTTTCCAATAATTCTTTTCCACGCACATCAAATAAAAATCAGAAAGCATCAGAATGTCAGTTATTTCTATCAGGAAAGACAGGGATTGCCTAGCTGAAATTAAACACATAAACCAAATCTCACTGCTTGGCTACAAGCCAAGTTCTTCTGCACGACCACTTTCTTACAAAAACTTCTCTGCTTCTTGCATTCAATCCAGTTGCTTATAGGCTTTTATGTGAGGACTAAATAAAAAAAAAATACCAACATGTGGTTCACTGGAAATTTGTTTTGACAGCACAGTTAATTGCACACACTTGCTCAGCAATAATGTTTCAAGTAGACCCTAAGTACTGCAGAGCTATAGATAACATCGTGCATCATAACCCATGGGTGTACCCCTGAGCTGCTTCTCCTCGTTCTGCTTGGTGCTCTGGGATACCAAACAGGGTAAGAGGAAAACAGACTATTTGTTATCTCTACATCTGAGCCCTGAGCAGCTGCTCTGATGCTATTAGCTTATAATGTCAATTCCCCACCTTATAGAGCACCAGTTTCCATCTCTTTTATTATCTCTTTCTTTGTATTAGGTCTGTAAAGGCATGAGGATAAATATCATCACATCTGCACTGTAGCCAAGAGCTATTTGAAAATTCGTATTTGAATAGCCCTGTTATACAGCAGCTAATAAAGTTCATCCTGTTTGCCTGAGCTTCACGAAAAGCAGCATAAAAAGACAGTGAGAAACTTCGCCTCGTTCTGCACTCCTCTTCCTTCTCTTAACAGAACTCACAGAACAAATAAACTTTCAATTTCAGCAAAGGAACTCAGACAAACTTTTCACTAATCTTATCAATGGATTAATACCATGTGCTATCACGAACAGAAATAATTTCCTTTTCAGATTCATCACATGGACAGAAAGGGATACAGTGTTTGAAAACTTCTGGTTATTAATGTATGTGAATGCCACGATTAAATATACATTATGAGCAACAGGCATCAAGGCACATCAAGCAGTAACACCACACAATGCAAAAATAACAGATAAATGAGAATTATAGCAACCAAAAAACACCTCCATCCTTCCTGACACGTTTTATTACCATTTCATGTACTTAATTCTGGCAATTAAACTTCTGAAAAACGCTAAAACTGCACAACGACCTTAGGAGTGATCACACGCATGCAGTCACAGGTGGAGGCAGAACTACGAATTCTAACCAGGTGAAAGTCTTCGGTACTTCCTCAGCACATAACGTGTGGAGACAAAGGCTTTCAGCGTCACGCTCACACTTACCACTGATCCTGTGGTAGGTTTAACGTTATGCTGCCTTTGATTTCATCCCCAAAGCGCAGATAGCCAAGAGTGGCTAATGAGATATACAAGGTCATGACGATCCCCATGCCGATGTTCAGCGCCAGCGGGAAGCGCGTGGTGTCCTTCATTCTGTTTTCCAACGGGAGTACCTGGAGACGCAGTGAGAAAAATTGCATTTCAAAGGTGATTTATGAAACTTTAAGAGCCGTTATTAATACACAAGATTGCTCTACAATAACCTTTTACAGTCTTGAAGCTTTATTATATACACAGTGGAAATATTCAGTCAATTACTGAAGAGCACCCATCTTGGCCGGAAAACAGCATAATTTTGAATATATAAAGCAGTATTTATAGGTGAGTAAAAATGAGAAGAGAAACTGTTGATGCCCAGGTGAAAATGCATACGCAGTACGAGTATCGTGATTTTTATTTTTAACAGATTATGCTCAGAATCCAAGAGTAATTTTCCTTTTTCCATTAGGGCTGCACTGGTAGCCTCCATCATGGACAAACAGATCGTGAAAGTGATTTACACACAAGCTGATGCTCAGCAGCCAGCCTCTGCTCTCTCTCGATTTCATGAACTACCAGAACATGGGCTGATGCTATTTCTCATTTTGCTGACACTGATATGGTCAGGCATACTGAAAGCTGCTTTTCCTAAATGCAGCATAGGTGCTTTGAGTCTGAACTGTCCAAGCTTGCTAGGCTCATCAGTTCAAAGCAAAGGAACAGGCATTGCAGTCATTACTGCATCCCTTTCACACGTACTACGTGGGATACAGAAAAACATATGTAGTAACTTGTTAGCCATCAACACAGAATTTCAAAGCAGGGCAGGAAATCCAACTAACACACGTAATAAGCACCACATAGTTCTGCTGCTCTCACCTTGAGTTTCATCAGTGTAACAGAGCCTTGAATGCTTTAATGAAGATGCAAACTGAAGGTATGCAGACATTCCCAGACAAGCATGCTTTTCTCATATCTTTCTCAAGTCTACACTCATCTTAGGCTGCTAATATGGGATACAGTTCAAGATTAAGACAGCTAATTTTTTTGTATGCCTACACGTGAGTACAACGTCTAAGCTTCTGTAATAAAGATGGGTAATGAAGATCTAGTCAGTGGAATTAAAACTGCAGCTCAGCTTATCTTCAAGTGGGCAGGTAGCTTACACTCTGCAACTGCTATGACACCGAATTAAACTAGCTTTTCACTTCTGGTTTCCACTCATGTGAGATTTAATACCGACATTCAGTACAATAGGGCCATCCTATAAAAGCTATTCTTCAGGATTCTAAGTGTATGAATACTCACTCTACAATTTAACAAATATACATCACAAAAAAAGCAGATTTCCACCAACAAGTAAACAGAAATTGCATATGCATTGCTGCTGTATTATTTTCTCCATGGTAATCATTCAAACAGTGTATCATGTTCAAAACATGGTATCATGTTCAAACAGTGATACTCACTTCCTGATCTACCACTGAATATCACAACTATTAATTCATCCCATATTTTATGTCTCTCACACTGGAAATCCTGATGAGATCATTTTAGCTGGGAACAGACCTCTAAAAAGATGCAAAATTAGAGGTGTTTTTTTTTTTTTCAAGTTTTCTGTTCACGCTCAATCAATTAAATGCCTTAACTGAGAATCTTCATACGTCCCAGAGCTTCCACTGTTAAACTGTTTCTCTAGTAAGCAACGTGAACATGCACTGTTACTTTATCTGCTTGAGGAGATGGCAAAAATGGAAACCAAAAAGTACTTCAAAACTTAATTATTAAATGACAGTGGTGTGCAGCAAGAAAAAACAAAAGGAGACATGTAGGCACAAATATTAAATTCACTGTCACAGAGACAAAGACATTCATTTCTCTAAAAGGATTAAGCTTCTGGGACGGTGCAGTGCCCATCGAGTCATATTTTTCTATTTACTGTGAAGAACTGCCAGGTAGGACAGAAAACACTCCGGATTTTTTTGTCCTGAGTTGGTATGGGACTGTGCTATTGTAGCTGCTTATTAAGAACTTCACAGAATGCAAATGAGCATAGGTTATTCTTCCTGTCACCTGAGTTTTCTCATTCTTTATTTCCAATAAACCATTCTGAAACAAGGAATCAACAAGCAGCATTTGGGCCTGGAAGAATAATAAAACTGCTGATTTGTTGCAGGTCTGTTAATTCTCTGGTGGTTACAAATGCAACAATTTCTGCTTAAATTTGAAAACATTTTGCAGTTTCCAGGAGTCCTAGTAAATTTAATTGTTACACTAAGTCCTTATTCCAACTTATATTAACCCAACAGAACTGCAGCAGCAATTGCTTGCCCAGCTTTATAGATGTGAGGAATCTTTCATTAAGTTCTCAGGCTGAGAGATTTGATTCTCAGTCTTCAACGTTCATTTCCTAAATTCCTGGCAGAAGGAGAGCAGTGAACTCAGACACACATGCTGGGCATGAAAAACGTGGTGGCTTTCCACTAGGACTTCTCACAGGAAAGAGATCCTGGAGATCGTCCATCCTTCAAAGGGCAGCAAAACTCATCTGCAGGAGACTAGTAATGGGAAAAAAAATCTTGTGGTGTCACTGTCAGAGGGAGCTCAAATCAAAGACCTATTACTGGTACCGCTGGGCCGTTCATTATGACACACCTTCAAACAAACAAACCAAACAGTCATGCCAATTTCTTGGCAGACTACTCATAAAAATTGCAAGAGAGAAAGAAACTTCTTCCTTTTTGGCCACATCTTCAATTAAAAAACAGAATGTTGTATATTTATGACACGCTGACTGTGGTCATTCTGAAGAACATTAAAAATAAAATATGCTTGTACGACTGCACAGTGGAAGGTAACAGATTTTAATCAATAATTCTTATCAGCAATGATGTTTTATACACACACTGTGCTTTACATTAAATTCATCATCACAGAGCCATAGAATGACTTAGGTTGGAAGGGACCTTCAAGCCCACCCAGTTCCAATCCCCTGCCATGGTCGGGTTGCCTCCCACCAGATCAGGCTGCCATTTGCCCAATCCAACCTGGCCTCGAACCCTGAATGCCTGCAGGGATGAGGCAAATGGCAGAACAGTTTCTACTCCCTTTCCAGAGAACAGAGCAGGAGGAAGATGCCCAAAACCTTGTTCTTCCTGTGCCACTCTTGAGCAGCTGCTGCAGAGATTTTCATTCTAAATTTCCTTTCAGTTCCTGTGTAGTCCCTGTTGCAATGACTTCACGTAGCCTAACATTTTAACTAAACGCAACAGAGATTAGGATCTTTTTGAAAATGCTTTTGAGTTTCTTTTTTTACTTACTTCTGAAACACCGAAGCTGAATGTTTTGTCCTTTTTTTCTGGAACCAGAAATTAATTTCACCCTTCAATTCTTTAAATAATTTTCTTAAAAAGCTAACACCCAAAATAGATGGTCGAAGGACACTTGAAGGACCAAAAACCACATCTCCAACTCCCTCTATCTGTCCCATTCTTGCATCAGAACATATTCCCTCAAGAGAAACGTTGCTTTAATTCAGTATCTCATGTCAAGGCTCCAATGCTGCTGTCCACTCACTCAAACAATATTTCTGCTCTATCAGACAGTATCATTAATCTAGCTCTTCCACACTCTTCAGATCTATCAACTATCACCACGTCTATAACCGTCTCAGAATCTAGTGATGTGAAATAGTTTCCTGAGGGAGAACTCTGGGGAATAATTTTCTCTCCCAAGCAAGGCTACCAAAGGCAGAACACTGGAGGCAAGAGAACCTCAAAATACCTAAGAGAGAAAGTTTCAGTGTTTTGGAACTTTGAGCTGGTCTTCTCTCTCCTTTCTTCATGCTCTTTGCGTCCCAATTACACTAGTCTCTTCACAGCCCTAAATACCCATGAATTTAGTTATTTTCATCAAAACCTGATCATTTTCATTATTTCTTATGCTCCATCATTTTTTTCAGTTCATACATTTTCTATCCTTTTTTCTGTCACCTGTTTTAGAGAGATAGTTCTATCACTCGTGAGACACTGACATATTTTGCTACTGATATCTTACTTAGAACTTAATGCTTGATTCCTTTAAAAGCTAGTAACTTTTGGTTTCTTAATTTTCAAGAAAATACATTAACAAGAAATCCACCTCCCCTTAATCCACCAAAAAGATTAATTTAAAACTATCCATAGTGTACCGGAAAAGCATCATAATCTAGTATTTGAAATAATCTGCCTAATATACAATCACAAATCATATGAAGTATCTACCCTTTCATTTCAAGCTGCTCACAGTAGCTAGAATCGTTCCCCAGAAATAACAGTCTCCTCACTACTTGACTTGAGTATTCTGGTTGCAATTAGACTTTACCATTTAGAAGTAAGCTCCAGGGGACTGTCTAATTCTAATTAAAAATCTCAACTGTACTTTTTTTTTTTTTAAACGCCGAACCAAAAATAACAGCAACAAGAGAATTCAGTCTGCAGATAATCAGATTGATTTAACCGTCATTGCCACTGAAAACTAATCTTGTCACGAACAACTCAGTAACAGATGTGTATGCTTAAATATACATGCTCATCTTCCCTTCTTTCATGAATGGCCACAAAAATGACAAGAAGCAACCGTCTCTCCCTTACACATTTTAAATGGTATTCCAGGTTAAAAGATACAGTCAAATGGTTGTTTTAATTAGATTAAGGTACAGAGTCAGATCAAGCTTTTTTCTTTTGTCTTTATTTAAAATAATGTATATATCAATGTTTTCTTCACTATTAAAAATTATTTATCTATAATCATGCCCTACTGCAAAAAGAATTAAAAAAAAAAAAAAGCCATTTTCTTTTACAACTTGTTTGTAAAACCAAATACTGATGAAGCTGGTATCAAAGATATTCAAAGGTATACAAATGTAAACTCTACTACCTAACTTCTAGAGCAATCCAATGTAGTCCAGGCCTTGGTCATTCCTTTGGGTCTGCAAATGGTTTCAAAAAAGTATTCTGTTCAGTGACAGGTGGATCTAGAACCCTGCAGCTTACATGGGAACTGGTGGCAGAAGGATTTTGAGTATATTTTCTCCAAGTAAAATAACCATCACAACTTATCTAATTCTACACTGTTATGTTTCTCTCGCCTGTTCTTGCCCATCTCCTATGCCAATGGACAGAAGCACAGAGTGGGAAGGGACCTCCGGGTATGCTCCAACCCCAGCAATGGCATCCAGGACCATCCATGTCCGTGCAGAGCACTGTGCCAGTGCTCTATCACCTGCACAGCACAGCAGTGCTTTGGGTATCCAGAGGAAATCTCCTGTGCTCTTGGTTGTGCCCGCTGTTCCTTGCTGGGCACCAATGAAAACAGAATGGCTCCATCCTCTTTCCACGTTCACTTTCAGTATTTACAGACATTGCTAAGGTCACAGAATATCCCAAGTTGGATTGGGCCCATAAGAATCAACGAGTCCAAATCCCACAGAGGACTCTAAAAATTAACCATCAGTCTAAGAGCGCTGTTCAAATACTCCTTGAACTCCAGCGGCTCAGGGCTGTGCCCACTGCCCTGGGCAGCCTGTTCCATGCCCACCACCCTCTGGTGTAGACCCGGCCCCTAACCCCCAGCAGCTCCCCCCTGACACAGATCCATGCCGTTCCCTCAGGCCCGGTGGCTGTCACACAGAGCAGAGCTCAGTGCTGTCCCTCCAAGACCACCATCAGGTCTCCCCCCTCAGCCTGCTCTGGGTTGAACAGACCAGGGATCTCTTGGTGTCCTACACTGGACCCTTCTCAGTATGTTCAGGTCTTTCTTACACTGAGAACCCAGAACTGTACACTGCACTCCAGGTATGGCATCTGCAGTGTTGAGGAGAAGGGAAGAATTGCCTCTCTTGATCTGCTGATGATACTTTCTTAATACAGCCTAATATAACCAATCGTATTTTCTTATTTTCCCTAAGACCCCTCATGGCTGAAAATGGAAGTATGGCTACTATTGCTTATGAAAAGGTGCAAGACAGAAGGTAATTTAGCATTATTTGTTATGTGTTTGTTAGCCTGCTTTGGCAGGGGGGTTGGACTAGGGTATCTCTAGAGGTCTCTTCCAACCCCTACAATTCTGTGATTCTCTGATTCTGTTAGAGTAAATGGTTTATACAAAATAAACTCAATCAAAATTCTTATTACAGAACACTACATTACAGAATCTGCTGGGCGATTTCACCCACCCAAAAAGCAATACCCCCAGATTCCAGCAAGTTAAGTTTCCAGCAGGAATAAAAGAATTATTTGTATCCACCACAAACAATCCACTGCCCAATTCTGATGGCACTGATTTAACAGGAAATACATTAATCAAACCCTTCCTATCTTGCCTGTCTTGAATCTGGCACTTCCTTCGGAGCTGTTGTGAGGTGTTAAATTTTATCCTTTTCTTATGCTTAAGACTTTATTCATCTCCCCTTTATGACATTTACTCAACCTTTCGCTTGCTCTGAGATTTAACAGAAGCTACACAACTTCGTGTACTACCATGTCTTACTAGAATAATTTTATTCAGAAACAAAATCCAGAATACTGCTTTACGATGTATACCAAAAACTACAAAGGAGCACCTTACTTCTACCAGTGATATTTTAAGGAATTTGATCTCTCAAAATCATTCAAGTGTTACAGGCTCTGCTGTCCTTCACATCAGACTGCTATAAGATACATACCAATAGAAAAATTATGTTCCTTAATCAGACAGTTGCAGCCATACATTTTAGTTATTTTTCCCCACTGCGTTGCATTTAGAACTGTCCTCAATAGAGTATAAAATACCATATTCTAACGTGCCCTCTATAATTTATGCTAGTCTCAAAACCTCTACAGGATAAGTGATAAAACAAAATATGATTCAGAAACACAAAAAATGTTGCAGAAGAGTATATTGCAATAATACTGCAATGAAGTACTCAAACTCTTAGTCATCCAAATCTGTTTCTTTAGCAGACAGTAGCCAACACATGAACTTTATTTCAATGCAAATGCTTTGAAAAGGACACTGACTCCACACCTCCCTGGGCAGCCTGTTCCAACACCTAACTACATTTTTGGAGAAAAATATTTTCATTATGCCCAACCTGAACCTTCCCTGGCTCAACTTGAGGCCATTCCCTCGCCTTATCACTCATTACGCAGTGCCCACTGCAGCTGTTGGTGGCTTCCTAAGCAGAGTCACACTTCTGTCCAGAAGGACCTTGACAGGATGAGAGGTGGGTTGACAGACAACTCATTAAGTTTAATAAGGATAAGTACAAAGTCCTGCATCTGGGCAGGAACAATCCCAGACACAACATGGTAGGGAACACCTAGCAGGAAGGCAGCTCTGCAGAAAAGGGCCTGGTGGACACCAAGTTGAACATGAATCAGTGTCCAGACTTCCTGGACTCCGTTGTCCTTCAGGACTGACTCCCCAGGGACCTTCTGTACCACTGTCCTGAACAGTTCAAAGGCTGCCGTGCTGAAAACCAGGGTAGCAGTTTTGGTGACTCCACTCCTGATAACCAAGCATTGAAAATTCTACTGTTTCATGATTATTCTGCCCAAGACAGCTCCACCACTGCACTCAGGCTGTGGGAGTGATCCCACCATTTTTCAGTAATGGCAACTAAGTCATACTTTCCCGCCCACACTGTGGCTTCCAGCTCCTCCTGTTTGTTCCCCATACTGTATGCACGTAAATGCACTTCAGCTGAACCACTGGCTTCACCCCCAACCTTGCCACTGTTCCCCCAGACTGATCTATACTGCGTTTTGTTTCATCCTTTCCCCCTTCACACCTAGGTGAAAAGCCCTCCTGATGAGTCCTGCCAGCTCCTGGGCTAGGATTCATTCTCTCTTTGAGACAGATCCATCTGCAGCCATTGTGCCAGGTGCTGAGTAAACTGCTCCAAAGTAAAAAAAAAAAAAAAAAAAAAATAATAATCAATGAAAAAATCCCCCTTGTGGTACCACCACTTCTCCGCCATGTATTTATCAGATGTGTTTTCCTGGCCCTCTCAGTATCCCTCCCTACCACCGAAGGGACAGAGAATACCACCTGCACTTGGTGGGTAATCCCCCTGTCTGTATCTCAAGCCATGAGCTTTTTGTCCATTACATTTCTCCCTCTGCTCTTTTAAGAAGTGTGATAGCTGCACCGTGGTGCTGAGCTGCTCATAGCCGCGAAATCTCCACAGGAGCTAATATCAAGAAGCCTAGCTTTTCACCAATCTAAATATGACTGTTTTTAACCAAAAGAATTGTATCTGCTACGTTTAGTAACACTGCTTTCATGTCTATAATCTTTTGCCTCCTTTCTTACTCTTTTCTAAACCTGTTCAGAAGAGAGTCAAACCAAGAGGCTTTGTTCAGCAGTTATGGCATGCCTCTCACTGACACGACATTTAAAGTCCACAATACCATGTAAATTTACAAGGAGGTCGTATCCACAGTCAACAAATACTGTCGATATTTTGGCGACCACATTTGAAAGCATCCTCTGATGATACTGCCTTCATGTGTCAACTGTCTCAAAAGAACAACAATGAAACTGATACACCCCAATCTAGAGACGACCGAAGCACATCTAGAATATGTCACGTTACCTGTTAAATGTCTGCATCTGCCTAACCCAGTCTGACAACAGAACAGAGTGCCATTGGGATTCATTAACTATTTAAAAGGATACTACTACTCAGTCAAAAGAACTTCTAAGAATGAGAGGTGTTTATCTCAATCCATAGGTCTAATAAGCTCATCTGCATCACTTTCAAAATGCAAATACTGACATTTAAAAATTATAATCCACTTAGTTTTCCCCTTTTAAATCTCCTGGAATTGGTTAGCTGCTGCCAAAGGGGATTGAAGAGCCTGCCATTGGGTATACAAATACCACCCTACCTCCCTACTGCAAAGCTGTGATATCCAAGTTTAAAAGCAGTTTCAACAGATGTCTTCAGGAACTAGGCTGAAATATCACACTTATTTTCTAAACCTGGAAATAATGTTTATTAACATTTTCTCTCTGCTATGCTAATTAGTGTGCAGCACTCCAAAAAAAAAAAAAAAAAAACTATACTAAACTACCCAAGCGTATCTATATGAAATACAGAATATGTATGTATATATATATATATATATATATATATATATATATTCATTGTTTAAATTTTATGAACCTACTTGATTCTCATTCTCGCTCAAGTTTATATTTTAATATCACTTCCATATTTAGATTTGGTTTTTATACCTCAAACAAGAACATGGAATTTTACTGCGAAGTATTCACTGATTACTACTGTGTCTGCATAGGTCCTCACCTGCACACAGTAATGCTACAGACATATCCAAGCCTGAAGGCTTCAGTTTTAGTCTTCTTTAATAGTTTTAACTGCATTCCAGGTCTGCTCAGAAGCACAGTCTGAAACTGCTTTTTAATCCAGTCACGGAAATCTCACATTCCTTATATAAACAGATCTGTTCATCCATGGAATAAGAAAGATTCCTCAAACATTATTCTAATAAAATAACACATTCTGCGAACACTCGTTCCATCTATCACCTGCAGATTCAGTATTCAAAAAGTACTGCCCTTCTCTTCTGCGGCCTGAATATCAACCTCATGACTTCACAGGCAGCTTCATCCCGAACAGGGAGCCCACAACCAGAGAGGAGCAAAAGCACAAAGGAAAGGCAGCAGCAGTACGTTCTCCCATCCCCAGCAGCTCACTGTCCATAAAGAGGTCCTTAAAGGGTTGAATTTTGCCATCTGTTGACCAGCACATTATGATCTCCTGGACTGAAACTTAAAGGATTAAAGCAAAACCATATATCCAAAACAATCTATCATATCCACTTACAGCTACCACTGTTTCACAAACAGTACTTATGTCACTAGTCAATACAATCCGCCAAAGGTCACCCTGATTCTAACATTTTAATTTACATGTGCTGAACTCTGAAATGGATTCCCATCACTACAACTGACAGCCACCAGATTTAGTGTACTAAGCACTCAATTCCTGATTCAAGCTCAGCATTAAGAAATCACTGCCTACACTGCCTCCAGCTCTTCTTGTTAGCAGACAGATCAACACCCAGCTGCCAAGTGCAAGCTGCTGCAGCACATACCTTACACCAAACAGCAGCGATCCCACTTCCATAGGAAACTCACACCAAACAGAAAGGGAATAGTAAGCACATCAAAGTGCAGTGCTGTTTCAGTATCACAGCTGAAGATGCATTACTGTTAATCAGCCCTCTAACAGGACTAACCTTACTTCTGCTGTAGGAGTTGCATTACAAGTAAAACTTCCCTGAAATGTAATAAAATGACAAAACTGTTCCAATCAGTCTTCACACAAGAGTTTAGGTTGACCCTGCAAACAGACATGAACAGCTCAAATCATTGTATTAACACATAAAATATTTTAAAAAGGCTCAGGTTTGTAAGATGACTTTGAAAAACCACTCATGCCGGTGTTCTGTAAAAAGTCATCTTATTTTCTTATTTTTATCATCTTATTTTTTTTTTTTTTTTTAGAAAACAGAACTCAACACGAAGGATCATACAATCAGTCCAACCACCCACCTAACACTACAGGTCCACTGCTAAACCACGCTGGCAATCCCATCAACTCACTGGGCAGCTTGTTCCTATGCCCACCCATTCCTTCCATGAGAAAATCCCTCCTGATATCCCCTGGTGCAACTTAGGACCATTGACCTGTGTTCCACCTCTTACCACCTTAGAAAATGAGATCGATGTCCTCCTCAGTGCAACCTCCTTTCAGGCAGTTGTAGACAGCAGCAGAATTTAAGAGCGGTAAGTTTAACACAGCCAATCTGTTAGATTAAATGACTATGGGGTTTGGTTTTTTTTGCTGAAGAGCTGCTGTGGGCATCAAACAGCCCAGGTCCACTTCCTATGGCAGAACTCTCAGATGACGATAAAAAAACTGTGTAGATTCATGCAATCACATTGTAGCTAAACCTCTACATCAGTCAGTTCAGTCTAGGTAACAGTGAGAAGCAGTTTGAGAAACGGAGATTCATCATCACTAGACACATATATTTGTGAAAACACTTTCATAACATACTCAGAGTTAGGATTCTGCTATTCAGTTCCCCTGGTTTAATTCAGAGCTGACTTTGAATTTTGCCGTTTCTTTAGCTTTAGTTTCAAGCACACACTAGCACTTGGTGAAGTACGTAGTTACAGTAGTAACAAATACAGTGTACATACTAATTTCTGAAAAGTTTAAAACATTATGACCTACCTTTTCCAGGTGCCTCTTTGGCTGTTTTAAAAAGATATAATATTATGTGGAACAAAAATGCTAACTAACCTGCAGACCTCGCTAGTGCAAGACACAATCAGAAAGTCCTCAGATGCAGTAGGATATGAATTCAAGAGCTTAAAAAAAAAAAATCACTCTTCAAAAATACATTTTAGAAGTGATAAATAACTAAAACATTGCAGGAAACAATGAAATTCACTGTCACAAGTTCGTGAGTCAAAACAATATTTGGAAATTTCTGAACTTTTTCTTATCACCACTGCTATGAGGACATCCCTGTAGAAAAGCCTGAGGCCAGACAAATAATACCTCTCCAATAAATCACTTCTGTCCTCTGTGATCCCAAAGGAAGAGGACAGATGCTGAAATAGGTTGGGCTTTTTATGTGTACTCATCAATACCAACTGAGCTGCTGAATTATAGCCTCACCATATTATTAGCTGAATTTTATATGATGATACTATTACTACATTGCTGTCTTAATCTATTTATGAACTATATGCATTCTTCTAAGTGGGAAGGTGGTAAGTGTTCAATTAGCAATCAGCAGCCACTAAAATACTAAAATACACTAAAATACTGTACGGGGATCTTAAGTCCTCAACTTTCAGCTTACACACCAGACAAACTGTCTATATTCCATCAACTGCCACAGATCTAGATATTCTGAAGAGTCAGCACTACCAACTTACCACACCAATTCCTTCAAAAGCAAACACTGCTGTTCCAAAAAAGAGAGGATATTTCTTCCAGCCAACCATACGAGGCAGTTTTCGAGGATCTGCTATATCCTAAAGAAAACAAAGCAGAACAGTGATACATAAAGAATATAAGCTGTTCCTACAACTCTGATTGTTGCATTTGCCTCCAGGAAAGAAAAATCAGTAGATGTGGACAAAAGAACATATTCCAACAACATGTTCTGTGGAACTTCTGCTTCCTATCCCAGCCAACACCTCTAGCTATCGTTTCTGCCTTCCCTCTCATCCTCTGCTTCCTGACCCTATTATGACTCATGTGAAAGCTTTCTCTAACAGTAACAGTGCACACCACACATCCAGGTACTGTGCGTGCAATGGTGTTTACCATTTATACCTTTCAAAAATCATACTGATGAAAAGATGTAGAGGTTTCTGAATGCAACTGCTCTCAGCCATCAGTTCAACTTGTTCTATTTTCAAGTGCCCCCAAAATGATAAAAACAGCAGCAACCCAGAAAACTCAAAAAAAACTTCTGAGGAGATAGAAGAACGTAGCATCCATTCCTCAATAAGAAATCGTACTGGAGAAACACTAGAAACAAAACTTCAAATCTGTTCTTCTCTTGCAATTATTGAAATTGACTGACCACATATTGAAACCTCTGAAGTTTTGGGTGCACTCCACTCTCTCTTCCACTCAAGGACTCAAGAAACTTTATCAGCTGCATTTTCAGTATCTTAAGTGCAGCAATATTATCCATTCTTTCAAAAATACCATGAAATGAATGTCTCAAGCATTAAGGTGCCCCGTTACCTTAAATCACAAGATCATTCTAACTTTCAGAAATTATTGGTCAGAAACTAATTATCCCAAACAACATGTAAGACATCACATTTATCATAATAACAATAATGTTTTCTATACTCACTCTAACAATATACTGGTAAATGATCACCAAGCTGACAGCCATGGACAGATTGGCTAGCAATGAAAGGTGAGACAGGTTCTTCAGGTCACGAATAAAGACCAGGAGGATCAGAAATGGCAGGAAACAAAGCATGTATATTCGTAAATCAGTACTCCTTTTCTCAGAAGAATTGCTGGTAAGGCTGACATTTATGGAAGCAGTCTTGTTTTCCAAAAAACCTTCATGGACCTGAACGGAAAAAAAAGTTTTAAATAGCAGTAGCACTGAGCGGTCACATCACTGATCACACTCCTGTTTTTTTATGGCAATGAATGTCAAGCATTTGAGTTTCACCATACTCACAATGCAAAGAGGAAGAAAGGGCAAGTGTTTCATCGTCAAGTTATTTCATCCTTAAGATGAAATCAGGCCATAAAGGACTTCATCATAATCCCACTAGTGACTAAAGAAATCCACATGAGCACAGAATCATAGAATCGAGGTTGGAAAAGACCACCAAGATCATCCAACTGCCCACCTACCACCAATATTTCCCACTAACCATGTCCCTCAGTACAATATCTGAATGTCTTCTGAAAGCCACCATGGATGGTGACTCCACTGCCACTCTGGGCAGCCCCTTCCATCACCTGACCACACTTTTGGAGAAGAAATTTTCCCTAAAATTCAACCTGAATCTCCCTTGGAGCAATTGAGGCCATTTCCTCTAGTCCTATCACTGGTATTACTATCACATACAACTTTATATCTTGTCAGAACAGTTCTAAGCAAGCAGCATAGTTACTGATATCTAATAACATCTATTTAATTTTACATGTCACAGTAACTCAGTCAGAAATTCATGACGGTGCATTGTCTGAAATGGACTCCTTAACAGGAGTGCTTCACTTATGTACCCCACTTTTCATTACATTTTCCATGTATATACTCCAAACACAGCATCCACTGCCTTCAGCTGTATCCAAGACTAAATCCTTGTGCAAACTTAGCTAACATACTCCTGATGCTA
This sequence comes from Oreortyx pictus, assembly GCA_036925125.1. Classification (NCBI taxonomy): domain Eukaryota; kingdom Metazoa; phylum Chordata; class Aves; order Galliformes; family Odontophoridae; genus Oreortyx; species Oreortyx pictus. The sequence continues at coordinate 9,523,520 of JAUPFR010000001.1, forward strand.
CATATGCACAGTTAGCAACTGCAGAAAATTCAGTTTAATTGACAAACGTGCTTATGTTAGAACTATGTCAGAAGAATTCAGTACCCTTAGTCACTTCAACCAAGACCACTCTTCTTGCTTACATCCCAAATCCTACTCTTTACGTCACACAGTCTACAAATTATGCAACATCCAATGGGATCAAAACAGCAGTCCTTGAGCTGATCGATTTCCTGTAATTCCCCTCTTGTTCAGCACAGAGCAACATGCAGTACAGTACACAAGACCAGATCTAGCACCAAACAGTGCAAACTCAGGAGATATTCACAAGCAAGTGGGCAAGAGCCAAGACTCTCAGCTACGATCTTCTGTTACTCAAGCAGCTAAATCAGAAAAGATTTAGAGTCAGAAGCTATACTACATCTCCAGTAGTGAGAAGGGTGTACAAACATTTCAGAATTCAAAACATTAAATAAATACTTAAACTCATATACAATAATGTCTAACTAAATCTGATGAACACCCCATTCACTCACCAGAACCATTCCAAAATGCTTTGTCACCTCTTGGCTCTCTGAAATGGTACACAAAGCAAATACAAAAAGACCACAAAGTTTGGTGTGGTACTAGTTTTAACTAGGAATATCAAATAGGAGATGTCAGTGGAAGTTCTCCCTGGTCCCAGGCTGTCAAGTGCACACACGCCAAGCTGCCAACAGCTGGATACAGACTGGAACACAGGAGGTTCCCTTCAAACACTGGGAAGCATTTCTGCGCGGGTGATGGAGCACTGATGCAGGCTGCTCAGAGAGGTAATGGAGTCCCTTCCTTGGAGATCTTCCAAAGCTGCCTGGACATGGCCCTGGGTATCTCTGGTTTGGGTTTCTCTGCTGGGGCAGGGGTTGACAAGTCCCTGCTAACCTCAGACATTTTGTGCACTGATGGTAATCAGAATACATAGTATTCATAACAGGAAAGGTATTGGTCAAGGATTACTCTTATTAACACTATTACTATGAATTTCCTTTATCTTATTTTCCATTTCCTCATTCCTTCTGCTCATCTGCCTCATCCCCCCACTAACCAAAATAAACAGATATAAAGTTGTACTAATTTGTGTTCTTTGGTGCCCTCTAAGGGACAGATTTCTGCAAACAGAAAGTTGCCCAGAAGAAACCACCACCACCTCCCTCCCAGAGGAAAGAGCACAGAGCAATGTAAATCATACATGCTTGCAAATTGCAATTCTGAACTGCTGAGAACAGCATCATGGGTCTCTGCAGCTACTGCTTTTACACAGTGTGTTTCTTCTGTAAGTTCTGTTCCCAGCTTAAAACTCTTTCAAGAAAGCAGCAACAGGTTTTCTGTAAAAGTTTTGTTTCCAAAACTTACAGAACAAGTGATCAATCTTTCCTTTTGCCCTAGGTTAAAAAAATGTACATAACAACTAGTTGATCATATACTTCTCTGATGTCAAAGGCTTCAAATCTTGGCTACAAAGAACACAATAAAAATTATCATTTCAAAGGCCAAAGTCAGATGTGAAATAGGATTTCTAGGTACCGAGACAGATTATGACAATGGGATCATTTTTAAGATTTTCTTCTCTTTCAGGAACAAATTACAGAGTACTCTGCTTCTGCATATACTGATTCTTCCAATCTTGACATCCATCTAACATTGAATACTTCTTAAATATAATAAATATACTCATCTACTTAGGGAGCATATGTCTACAACATACTAACTGCCCTACTCTTCTCCCTCATTAAAATAATTTCAGATATGCCAAGGCATCTTTATTCGATCCTTCGGGTAGAACAGAAGCCTACACAGATGATCAATATTTTATAACATCCCTTATCTTATTCTTTACCCACCTTAATAATTACAGAAGCAGAGGTATTCAGACACAGGTTCACAGTCATCCTTGTCAAAGCAGAACAGTACAGGTTATCTTGAGTCAAAAAAGCTTCACAAAGATCACTGAGATCAACTCCTGGCTCTGCAGAAGATCACCCAAAAATCAAACTCCACTTCTGAGAGCGCTCTTCAAATGCTTCTTGAAGTTGAGCAGGTTTGGTGTCATGATCACCACCCCAAGTAGACAGCCTATTTCAGTACCTGACCAGGGTCTTCTTTCTCACCCTTCCCAAAAAATGGAACATTTGTCAGCTTCCAGTTGACTAGAAGCCCTTCAGATTCCCAAGACCATTGAAAAAACAACTGAGAGAGATTTTGTGAAGACACTGGGCAGTTCTCTGAGCAACCTGGAATCAATGCCATTGGGCTCCAATAGAAACAGAAAATCCCACACAGAGTTGGATGGAAGTCCATCACTGTCACTAACTCAGGGCTCTGAGGGCCCCAGCACTGGCCACTGGTGTTGAAGACAAAGAAGGCAGCAAGCATCTCTGCTTTGTCTGTGTCCCTATTTTGTAAGGTGACCATCTCCATCAAGCAATGGAACAATGTGCTGTTAACACACAAACAGAAAAAAAGCTTTTTATCATTCCTTTCAGTACTGGCTATCTTCAGCTCTATTAGAGCTTTGGCTGCACAGACTTTCTCCCTTCAATGGCATCTCTGTAGTCCTCCCATGTTGCCCAGTCTCACTTCCAACATCCATAAACTTTCCCAACTAAGCTCTAGAAGTGATCTGCTCAGCCACATCAGCTCTGTTTATTTCTGACATTTTGAAACTGTTTGCTGCTGTGCTCTTTGGAGATGGCTCCTAAAAAGCAACCAGCACTGATGGATCCCATTATCTTCAACAGCAGGTTCCCAAGGGCCTTGCTAATGAGTTGCTTGAGCAGAACAAAGTCTGTTCTCCCCGTATCTATGAGGAAAATTTTCAGGGCAGTTTTTCCCCTACCACCAAAATTTTAAAACTCAACTACCCTATGGTCTCTATGGTCAAGACAGTCACCAACCATCACTTCACCCATAAAACCCTCTCTGTTCACAAACAACAAATGTAAGCACCTGTATCTTATTACAACCCTTGGTACCTTCACCATGAAGTTATATTCAACTGCCTCAGGAATTTCCTGGGCCTGTTTGTTTGTACTGGATGTATGAAACCGCCAGTTAACAAGTGGGGAACTAAAAGTTCCCCCCAAGAACAAGTCCATCTCAAGACATCCTCGAACAAGGAACAGCCTGGTTCCTCCCACACACAGTGCCAGCCCCCAGCTCCCCTCCTGATGTTCCTGCGGAAGGGCCTGCAACTGTCCACCATGACACATCAGCCAGAGGACTTTTCCTAAGTTTCACTCTTGTCAATGATGTCATCGCTCTTGAACTAAGCAGAAGTTTCTAGACAGACTTTCTGCACTAATGCACACTGCATGAGGAACAAGAAACACTTCAAGTGCATTGCAGCACATTGTGGAGCAGACTGAAGGACCTCGCTAGCACACCGTACCTCAAGCAGCAACATGCTACCCCTCAGCTTATCCCCACTAAGTCTGATTTTGCCCCTTTCCCCCATTATTTCTAAATTTAAAGCTCTTTCAATCAACTTTCAATCTCTTTCAATTAGCTTGATGTCAGCCTGCTAGCCGAAATCATAGATCCGGAATACAGAGCAGATTAAACTGGTAAAATCCTAGCAACTTATTTAAGTGCATGGAAGGGAAAGAACCAAGAGACCCAAATGCCTGCGGCTTCTGTCCAGGTACACAGTCAGTGCTTGCTGACCTTCTATACACCCAGACGAGCAACAGACAGCTGACTGCAACTGATGAGCGTGCAGAGAGGACCAGCAGACACCACAAACCGTCAACAGAAAAATTTCCACTGATGAGAAAAATAAGACTTTGGGAAGGCTGGAGAACGAGGCAAAAAGCATGGGTGAAAGCACGAGCAGAGATATGCATGTTTCTGTTAGTTTGGTTTGATCAGGGAAAAATGACTGTGGGAGAAAAGGGACAGACTGGTTTTACTGACAGGTTTGAGGGTTGCTTGGAATTTATTGCGGCTGTGAGGATTCACTTGCAAGCTTTTATTGACTTTTTCATAAATCTAGTATTACGAAATATTTGACTTACAGACGTCCCGAGATGCTTGCATAAACTCATCACAGCAGCTTTCTAATAATTATTTATTTTAAAAATATATGACACCTTGAAATGTGTTTGTTTGCATGTCTGACACTACATGAAACATGAAATGCTACTTAAGCAGTAATATTTAATATTTTCATTAATAACATACGTGTAGTAAGCACAGTTTAAACATCTATTCCAGATGGAAAGTGAAAAAATACAGAAGGAAAATTCAGCCTCAAGTTCTGCCAAACACCAATTCACTAAGGACAAATAAAGAATTTCATAGGTAAGCAGCAACTACCGGTATAAAATGAACAAGAAGAAATGTCAAATGTAACTCTGCAGTAAATCAGGAAGTCACATCAAGTCATAAATCAATCCTGAACTAATAACGACACGCTGCAAGTTGATAACCATACTGAAATGCCAAGTCTGGAATATGAACTGCAAGACCTGCGACAAAACCTCTCTAGTCTACTGGTCACAAGCACGACTTCAACAAGACCAGCATAAACAGCTACAGGGACAGAATCTGGCAAAAAGAAAAGGAATGCAACCAACTGCACAGCGTTCACAGAAAGTAAAAAATGTCACTTCATTCCAAATACAGATGGAAGCAACTCTAAATCTTAGTTTAAAAAGGAGGTGAGGGGAGAACATGACAGCGATATTCATGAACATAAAAGGCATCCATACATAGAATACGATAAAATACTCAGAGGCAAAGCAGGAAATAAAAGACTTACATTGTCAACAATAAATTCTAGCTTAGACACCAATAAGAAGTTGTCTCACAGTTACCAAAGCATTGGAACTGATAACCATTGAAATCCCGAGACCAGGTCTTTTTTGATCGGTTTAGATTCAACAGATTCTGTGGGATAATAAGCAGCTAAGTAACTGCGAGACAGTTCTGGAAAACAGAAAAGGTTAAACAAAAATACATCCAAAGAAAGATTCCATGACATGAAAAGGGTAAAATACACTCAGGAGATCAGGAGGAATAACAAAGGCAGCAGCGAGGTCCGGTAAATAAAGAGAAGTTCAAAGAAAATCAGATGCTAGCCCAGACACAGCCCTGGGTTTTTTTTAACCATTTTTTAAATTCATCTTGAAATCTGGTAAACAAATCAGAGGGTAATGAAGCTACAACTGCTTGCACAATATGCAAATCTAGATCACCTTGCACAGTGCTCCTTTTTTCCAAAAGCAATTTGGGGGAAACCATGACAGAACATATTCTGTGCAACTCTGAACTCCACATTCTACAAGTTCTTTTGGACTGTAGAAGGAAATATAAGTAATGAAAAACAATGCCAAATCAGTTTCCATACTGTTTCTTTACTCACTTGTTTAATGTTTTCTGCCAAGAATACAACATAAACACTACAAAATCCCAGCTGTGTTATCACTAGGAAAAAGTCCACAACATATCTGAAAAAAATAAACAAACACACATTATACTTTACATATATTAACTCATTCTGATACACAACATCAAAAGTAGTTATCATTAAGTCATAATACCAGATTCGAATCTCACATTTGATCTCATGAACACTAGAATGGAGGTTCCTCTTCTGACAAAAATAAGATGTTTTTGTGGCTTTCTTGGCAGTCGTGGAGATTTTCTAAGTATTTTTTTAAAAGCCATCTCACATACTTTAAAGTGGCATCAAAGGAAATCCAAACATTTAACGGTGTTGTACAAATATAAACAATGGACATATACACTCAGTCTGCAAATGACTTTTGCTGCAGTAATTTAGAACTGTAACACAGCTGTTTACCACTGATACCAGAGATGAAATGTCTCATACAGCCTTAGTCATATAAGCTCCAGCAATTCTAGATGACAAACATTTTCACAGCTAATTGGGTCTATACAAATGGATCCAAATACATATTCAAACACTCCATCTCTTGGGAAAAAAATATTCTAAACTATGGTTCATATTGTTTTTGAAAAATGACTCACAGGATGGTGGCCTGAAGACACATCATAATGAAACTCTCTGAATAGTTCAGCAGTATAGAAATGCCCCAGAGAGCAGATCTGCTGAAGCACAGTGTCTTTGGAAACAGAAATGTCATTTGTGGCATATAACTCTATGGCGCGTTACAGTATTTTCATTCTATTTTACTACAAACCAATTTCCCTCCAATTTCAGCTCCAGTTCATTCCTATGGAGTCATTACAAATGATCCTGAAACTCTACCTCCTTTGGTTTTATTTGAAAACAAGTTAACACCCAAAACACACAGTGCAAGGTGCTAAATCCTTGAAAATAACATGGCAAAAATATTCTTCTCCTCAAGAGAGAAAAAACAAAACGTTTTAAATAATTGTGGAACAACGACTCCGATTTTCAGTTTCACAGCATAGTCACACCATGAACTCCATGAGCTATACAGCAACAGATGGCAACGACAACAAAATGGTCTTTTTTTCAAAGAGGGATAAAGCATTTAATAGAGACAACAAGCTATTAATACCTGGCAGGCTGTTCTATAAAAATGGAGTAACTATTTCTCCATCATCTCTTCATGACAGAAATAAAAGAATGCTTTGATTCCTTCCAGACAAAACACAAAGAGTCATTAATGTCTGCAGTATCAACTTGCTCAGAAAGTGAAGTCTGATGCAGTGAAACACATCTGTGGCAAAAGCTGGCAAAAACCTCCATTACCAAATCAGACAACAGAGAACTCACTTCTGGTTATACGTTTTCCTACACTACAGGACAGAATTCTTTCCTTCACAGCTCCCCACAAATGAAATGCCTTACAGACAGACTCACTCCCCAAACATCCACAATGCACAATTCAAGGAAATAATTTTATGCGTTGGTATTTGTTATTTCAAGCACAGAGAATGCATTCTTACAGTTAGCTACATCTCAGCACAAAGCAAATCTCCGAAGCACTCCACGTGTAGTCATTAATTTCAATAATCGATTTACTAAATTCTACTGTAAACTTACCTTCCCCAAGAGGATCTTTTCTGAAGGGCAGTCAGAGGCCCCACTTCCATGGCATAACTAACTGTATCACTATAGCCCAGTGAGGATTTTTTCAACCTGAGATCAAGGAGCAAAGAAATAATGGAGTTACTAGAAACTATCAGAGCCTAGATGTCCACCCTGAAAATGCTCGTGGCCTCATAGGGGTTATAAGGAATCATGAGTGACACAACTCAGCAGTTACTAAATTTTAGAAGTACAGCTTGGGCTTCTCTCTTGCAGACAGGAATATCCACCACTCTGAGCATGTAAACCAAAGCTGCTTCCCACTCATTCATAGTACTAAATCAATCTGAGGTTTTTTGTATGACAGCCTTTCCATCTACGTGCACGTTAACAACTTTGTGTGTTTTCAGGTCAGAAACATTAACATGAGACACCTGATCAAGATAATCGTGGTTAATGACAGTGACTACTAACGGAAATACTGTTAGTCCAATTTGAAACCACTTCCTCCAAAGTGTTGTACATCTCACTTGGAAGACGGTCTAGCATTAATCTGTTACATATCCCACTTTAACACGTTTCTTAGCACCGTAATTTTGAAAAATCCAATTGTCACAATCCAAAGAAACGGAGCTCACATGTAATCATGAAATAAATTAACAACTCCCCATATATTCTGTACTTATAAGCTGACAACTTATAAAACTATGAAGACATAAGAGGGCTGAAGGTAAGCCACTGAAACTGTAATGACAAAGACCTGACTACTTCCCTATTAAAAGAGGGAACAGGATACTGGACAATACATATTAAACCAGCTTAATTTTGTGTAGCAGAGAAGAAACTCTTATCAATATATTTACACAGTGTTGTTCAAAGCACAGCTATCATTTGTACTTGCACCATAAGTATGCGTGTTCCTTTCTGAAGTACAAGATTTCGATCTGAACAAATTGCTACAACATCACAACATTCCACAGACCAAAAATCAGAGTTAGAGAAGAAGAAAAAAAAATAATATTGCAACTCAGCAACAGAGTGAGTAGCTCCACATTTACCTCTGACAGAGACAGTGGCTGCAACGTACCAAGATGTGCATACAGTGAACAGATATAATTCCTATGAACACAAGGCTGATTGGTCCAACCTGGCGTGGAGACAAAAAGGAGGACAAAGGACATAAACAACAGAAGTAATGCAAACAGAACTTCTCATGAAAATACACGGGGGAAATCTTTACGTGCAAAAATTTCACGTTTCAGAACATAAACAGATTACAAGGATTACAATTTTATGCAATTTCCCCCCTCTCCACACTACTGGAGGATTCACAGCAGACTTTCTACGTCTTCCTTACTTTTAATAGATTGCTTGATGGAAGATTTCTTAGAGATCATCATGCAAGCAAATAGCAAATGGGCATGAACAACTTCTCCCCAGGACAGTTTCATTAAGATACTCAAAGAAATTATCACAAGAGAAGACTGAACACTTTGCACATCTCTATACAATGCTTTGCACCATTTCACTATCATCAGCATCGCCATCCTAAAAGGCTTCTTCCCATTACCTGAGAACAGCTGATTGAGTGCAGTGTAATGAAAAACCACACCACAATTACTCCCGTGGTAACTTTTACAACTATGAGTCGAAGATAATTTCTGAATTAAACTATTGGTTCTAGAACACAAGTTTGACCACAAGTTTCCACAGAAGGAACTTGTTATTCACAAGTAACTTCCATCCGTACATTAAGCCTCCTGTAATAAGAACTGCCTCAGTTGTAAACTTCAGTTGATGAAATTCACACTACGTTAGAAAATTAACTGTTATCTGATATAAACTAATTGTGCTCAGAAGACTGATTTAAGAAGATGACAGAACATCCTCTGGCATACAATCTGGCTACAGATTGGACAAAGGTCAGATAAACCCAAAAGCAAATTGCATTCATAGGAATCTGACTGAATCAAAATTTTTCTGCCTTCAGACAATTTTCTGTGTTTTGTTTTCTACAGTAAGCAATGTTTTGGCTAAGCAAAAATACAACACATGCTAACACAGTTACCTAGTCTAAAAAAATAAAAGTTTAGTTTGAATTTGTGTCAGCCTTCACATCCTTACCACACTGAAAAAGAAAAACAGAAAACAAGTCAGAATAGGTCAGTATAAAACAGCAACTATTTCATTTTCCAGGCTCTACCACATATTTATAGAAAAATTTACCTGGAAGCTCTATCTATGAAAAATAATTCAACCTTACCACAGTGCCAGCATTTTTTATTGCAAGAGGAAGACCAAGAAGCCCAGTTCCAATGTTCCCTTTGAGAAGGTGGGTAAGCGTTTGTATAAACCTAAGGATAAAAGACACATTATATCACATAATCACATTAGAAGTGCACACACATTGGATGGGGGGAGCACACCCTCTTATCAGTCATTTTTTGGCGTACATAAATGGCTTCTGTTGGAAGGGACCTTAAAGAACATCTAGTTCCAATACTCAGCCATGAACAAGGTTGCCACCCACTAGACCAGGCTGCCCAGGGTCACATCCAACCTGGTCTCAAACACCTCCAGGAACAGGGCACGTATAACTTCCCTGGGCAGCCTGTGCCAGTGCCTCACCACTCTCTCAGTGAAAATTTCCACCTAACACCTTATCTAAATATATCCTCTTTTGGTGTAAAACTGTTCCCTCTTGTCCTATCGATGTCTGCTCATGTAAAAAGTCATTCTCTCTCCTGTTGATAAGCTTCCTTCAATTACAGGAAGGCCACGATAAGATCACCCTGGAACCTTCTCTTCTCCAAACTGAACAAGCCCAGCTCCCTCAGCCTTTCTTCATAGAAGAGGTGCTCCAGCCCTCTGAGCATTTGTGTGACCCTCGTCTCGATGCACTCCAACAGCTCTGTGTCTGACTTGTGCTGGGGGCCCCAGGCCTGGATGCACATGAGGCCTCGTGAGGGCAGAACAGAAGGGGTCAATCACCTCCCTCACCCTGCTGGCCACCACACCGTTGATGCTGCTCAGAATACAGCTGGCCTTCCAGGCTGCAACACTGCTGACTCATGTCCAGCTTTTCAACCACCAGGTCCTTCTCCATCTCTGCAGATGCTGCTCTCAATGAGTTTATCTCCTTGTCTGCAGACATATCTGGCATTGCCCCAACTCAAACGTAACACCATGCACTCGGTGCCGATGAACCTCACTGCGTTCAAGCAGGCCCACTGCTTAAGCCTGTCCAGATCCCTCTGGATGGCATCCCCTCCTGCTGTGTCAGCCAACCCATCAGCAAACTTGCTAAGGGTGACCTTGATCCCACTTCTAGGTCACTGATGAAGACAATCCGTGAATCATCTCTTTGCTCTAACTACTTAAAAGTGGTCCAGCACATTCAAAGGATGTTATTACTAATCTCTATGGGAAATGATGGGACATAGAAGTCTGACCTCCAGGTCTTCTTCCAGCTTGCTAAAGGCTATTTTCTGTGCAATTTTGTTGTCTTTTTGCCTCAGAAAGATTCAAAGTTCCATCAAAGCTATTTTATAATAATAACATTCAAAACAATCATCAGCCACAAAACACAATCCTGACAATGAAAGTTACTCAATAATAGAAAAGAAATAACAAAAACAGAACTTAAAAGATCTTCAAGCATAACTTCAACAAATCATCTATTTCCAATTATACACCTTCTTAAGCTTTTTACTACAAAATAAATTCAATCCAAATCTGCTGTAAACAGTGCTTGGATTTTGCCTGGCCCCATCCCTTAACAATGTTCACCTTGGAATATTTTAGTCAGTACAGTGTGAGCTTCCAAAGAACAAAGAACCTATGCACAATTCACTGATTTTTGAGTAACTATGAAAGGCCCCAAGTCTAACTACAAAACAAAAGCATGGCTGCAGAAACCCCTTACAAGTTTAGTAAGCTACTTGTGAAAATAAAGTTGGAGGCAACAAATTTTAACAAGCTGATAGTTAAGAATAATACGTACGTAATGCCTTCCACGTTATCAAGCTGGTAATGCTTCTCAACTGGCAGGACATTATTTTCATGCTGCTCATCTGAGCCATCTGGATTCTGTTCATCAATTAAAGGCTTCATTTCTTCCATGTCTAAACAACAGAGTTAGAACAAACTTAATATTAGTTCAGTATCATCCACAGACCTACTCATTATACCTTCAAGTCCTGCATCCAAAACAACTGACTGGCACAACGGGTACAGTAGAAGATATCCCCCATCACTGTCAGGAAAACCCAGACAACCGAATTAAACTACATGTTTAAACTGCAATTTCAAGATCTTTATAAAGCAGCATAAACTGACACTGCAGTCTACATATGCCATCTTGCTATCCAGCTAAATAACAGCACTGAGCAACAGCAAGCAGCCATCAGTGAACAAAACTGCCTCTCAAGCAATGCCAGCAGCTTCTGCCAGTTCAATGTTGATTAAACAATAACCACTTCTAAATGATTACAGTTAAGAAAAAAAAAATCCTGCCAACAGCAAAGAGATGGTGTGCCTTCTGCAACACCCATTTGTAACATCTGTTGAACAGACCTCGAGCACCAGTGCCACTGCAGAGGTATTTAAAACAAGGGATGGACAACTGGCACTGAAAGAAGAGAGAAAAGCAAAGAGATAAGTGCTGTAGGGGTGGATGGAGCAAAAACAGCAGGGGTAGTGACCTCCAGGGAGGAGTTTGCTCTTCATTCCTGCTGGTCATTGTGTCCTCTGCCCGCTGAAAACTTGTCCTCCTGCTTAAATGCCCAAGCAGTACCATTAAAATAAATTCCACTCCCACTATCCTTTACTAAGCAGTTCCTGGAGACAGGGATAGGTTCCCTTTGCATCATCATTTTTGCTTCCCAAAACACCCACCCAGCAATCACCGTGGCAGGGGTGTCCATCCTGCAAAGCAGGGTGCTGAACAGCTGCTGCCCGTGACTCGCTGGCTCTCTGTGTAGCTTTGTTGGGCTTCACTTTGACCACATGCAGAGGGAGGGTCATGTTTTCTTAACAGCTTGCCTGGGCCTCCCTTGCGTGTGCAGATGGGTTCTGTGTGGGGAGGAGAGCAGCACCCTCAAATCAGAGAGAGACGTGCACAGACTACTGGGAACAGGCAGCTCAGGGAAAGGGGAAAGAGTTGTGGGAAAGGGGAAAAAATATCCTTTGCTATTTGAAAATAAGAGATGCCCTCCAGATTTTTGACCCCAAATGTCACAGTTAAAATACGTTTAAAGCTGCATTAAATTAAAACAAACATCTCTGTTTCTTTTTTGCAGAGATAATCCTTAATGATATTCACTGTATTTGCATTCCACAGCTGATTTTTATATTACCACACTGCTGTACTAAAAACAAAAGTTAAAAAAAAAAATGCCAATTAAATTGATGATCATTAAAACAGAAATAACAAAAATGTGCCATCTCCAGGAGCATTGGAATGCCCATTTCTAGCTGGAACTGCCTCTTTCTCCCTGCCACTCTTCCTTGATCCCATGACTTGGGAACACCTTGGGGCTACAACACATGAATCAGCCACCAGTGGCAGTGATTAAGACATAATATAAATTCTGGCTCGTGCAACTTTCTGAGCATGGCTCTTTGTGTGATAACAGATCTCTACTGTTGGGTACCGCAGCTGTGTCCCAGCTGCACAATCCACTCTTTCACTGATAACTAAAATCAGATATTATGGATCTAATGGATCCAAACGTGGTCTAGAGCACACCAGTCAAAAAAAAAGTAAGCTTTCTCTGTCCCATAACCCAGATACAAACCCACGAAGTAGAAGTGCAAGTACTTTGGGCCTACACAGAGACTACCTGTGAGAAGTCCATAGTCTGCCAGAGCTATTAGCATGGAATGTGCACATTAACTTAGAGTGCTTCCTAGAATGACCCAATAAGCACAGAAAGAGTATTAAACTCAAACTACAAGAACAGCACAAGCATGCCTAAGCTCAGTTGGAGGTGAACCTGCTTGTCTGTTGCCTCACAAAGTGTATGGTACAGCACACACCTCAGCCTTCCCTAAGTTCCTGCTCCACCAAGCTGCCCCAAATGCATCCAAACAAGACACACCAGTAAAGACCCACTTCAGTAATGATATTCACAGAGCAGTTGTGGATGCCCCATCTCCTGAAGGTGCTGGGTAGCAACCAGCCCACAGCAGGGCACTGGGACTGGATTCTGTGCACTCTGATTTCACACTGTATTTCACGATTCAGCACAGCTCAGAATGACATCTCACTTCCATGGATGCTTTGCTTCCACTTAGCCAAAGTACCACACAATTTTCAGACATCTTTCCATCAGCCAATACAAACCTCTTTTCTGCCTGCGCTACTACAGAAATCTGTCAGACCAAGCGCTCCATCCACACTGCCTTCACCTGTTATTCAAATGCCTGCCACTGCTTCTATGATCTTCTGCAAACATCCACAAAAGAAGGATGCCAAAAAGCTCTGCACATGGTACAGCTACTATCAGCAAGGCATCTTCAATCCATTACAGATACGAGCTATGCTGCATCACACACAAACATCAATCCTACATCCTGAGACCTCGGAGGAACTTCAGCCACTAGGCAATGGTAAAATTGTGCTGACCATTATTCTCTGCTTGGAGCATCTTCCTACCCCCTAGAATTCAACCTCACTTCTGTACTTATTGCTGAAGAAACTGCTGAGCTGTTACCAAACGTATTTAATTCCAAACCTATCTTTAGCATATACTCAAGTAATCCCTTGGTTAGAAAGGTCCACAACTTTCACTAAGAACTTCAGTTAGTTCTTCTGTACTGCTCAAGCAATGAACACTCCAAAAATGAACTGAACCTCTTAGCACCACAGGCGACAGGCACCATCAGCTGTGGCTGAAAGGGAGACCAAAGGATGAAGCTGTTTCCACAGCTGCCAAGTTGAAGACAAAGAAATATGAAAAACGAGGTCAAATAATCTATTGTTCCTCAGAGGAGTTCACCCCTTGGGCAGATTCTTATCTAAAACCTGCTTACCAAATCCAGTTCAGCAACTTGTTTTTGTTTCCCTTGAGGGTTTGGGAAGTGCGATCTAACAGCAAGAACTGGATTTGACACAGATGCATAGAAAGCTGTAGGGGTAGGATATAGCTTACCATCATTTGTATCAGCTGGTTTTACTGTTCATGGAAGAGGACAGATCCTGCTGGAGCAGCACTTCCAATGTATGAGGGCTGCTCTGAAAGTAACACCTCCTGTTTTATTCCATTGGCCCACATCAGAGGCGGATGCTGGTGTTATGGAACCCCTCCAGCTGGCAGCAGAGGGTCTCTCAAAATGGTATCTGACATGGAAGTGCAGAGGAAGCAAAGGGGCGTAGCCAGATGTTTTTGCTGAAGAAAAAGAATAGTACCCACTGACATTCATCAGCATTTGCTGAATGTTTATGTCACTGTGGTCACAGCCACAGTCTGAGGCAGTGAGTGGTGTCTTTCAGCAGTGGTGACAGAGGGTCGCTTTCGCTGCTGCAGAGTTTCATGAGCCCAGCATGCAGACTCGTGTTCATCATTGACAAAAATACACAGCTAATGGTGATGACTACGTAGAAAACTAGTTCTCAGCTTCATAGCTGAGAATCGGTTCTACCAAAAAGTGTCACTGAGCTCTTCACATCTGTAGCAGTCTCCAAGGAAATAAACAGGAGGCATTACTTTTGGAGCAACCTCCGTACATTTTACACCTGGCAAAAGCATTAATCAAAGCAAATCTCACAGGCACTTCATCACACAACCACAGCTCCTACACAGGAACACGCTAACACAGCCAGAAACGCAGCAGGAGATTCACAGTCCCACAAAATGTTTATTAAACAGAGGGTGACTCATGTCTCTGCTACAAGGACACAGTCTGTTTAATTGGCTATAGTTCTGATTGCTGCATAAAAGCAAAAATCAGCAGCATTAAGTGTACACTGCAGCCTCTGTGCGATCTGAAGCTGCTATTTTCTCATGGGCTATGCTGATAACCTACACACAAGCCCACAGGCTATGTCACCTAACCAAGCTGTGGCTTCTGTGCGGAAGAAGAATGACAACCAGCAGATACACTCCTGGTCTGTAACACAGGAACACGCCAACATCAGGCAGCAGCCACCATCATGACGAGATGAAGCACCTTCTCAGCAATTCCATGCAATTTACAGATGCACATTGATCATCTTGAAGTCATGGAGAAGCTCTTCAGCTCAGCAGTCAGAACCAGGGCTCTCAAAAAATATTCAGTCACAGAGAAAACAGTAACACTTGTTTTCAGAATCTGCAACTGGTTCAGCAAGCAGTGCACAATACAACTCTCAGTTAAGCCTTTAACCACAAGTATTTTCCCCCACACCCTAACCCTCAGCCTATGAAGAGCCTTCACAGTTTTTTTTTCTGCAGGTGAACTGTGCAGCACTGTCTACAATCACGAGCTCTACCACGTTACTCTGTTATATACTCCCACAACCACCACAGCAGCTCCCAGTGAACACAAGGTTACACAGATGCAGTGCCCAGGGCACGACTGCCTGCACTTAATGTCTTGTGAATCCTTCTGTAGCTCGAGGGGGAGCTAACAGGTAACCCACCCACCCACAAACCCCTCTCCCTTTCCACAGCCATAACTCTGACTGGATGCAAGAGGAGTAAAAGCAAGAAAACAAAACAAAAAACACCTTATGCAGAACAAAAATTTAAAAGGAAAACTCATATGCTATAGAAGTACCTTTTTCTTTTTTAATTGCTATAGGGTAACATTATTTACATTTTCTAGAAGAGTACAATTTAACAATACATTCTGCTAGCTTTCTTTGCTATGTGTGCCACGCATAATGCAGCTACTTTAATCATTGTTTGGGGCAGAGGGACATAAATCTGCATCGTACGTTTCTCTCCCTTACGGACTGTGTTGTAGGAGTCAATCTGTTCTGCTTTACGGTACAATTTTTTCTATCAGTAAATGTTGAGAAGTCAATAATGTCACCGAGTACGCAGGAAGAACTGTTTGCCTCCGCATGATAACCCTCAAAATCGAGAAGACCAACAGAACAAGACATGAATCACAAAACCAAAGGCCTTCACAGTTTATTATGGTCTTGCAGAGGAGTGCTTTTACCCCAACTGACACCACCACATTTATCTGCAAAGTTTTAACTAACCCAGCGCACTACCTAGACCAAGGTGCACATTTCTGAATGATTAATATGCAGCCAACTGATGACACATGGATAGGAAATTAAATGCTTTAAGTACTCATGGAATCATTATGGCTGGAAAAGACTGCTATGACCACCTGGTCCAACCAACAACCCATCCCCACTAACTGCATCTCTCAGTGCCACACCTCCACAGTTCTCGGACACCTCCAGGGACAGTGACTCCACCACCTCCCTGGGCAGCCTGTGCCAGTGCCTCACCACTCTTTCTGAAATTTTTCTTAATATCCAACACCTGAACCTCCTCTGGTGTAATCTGAGGCCAACACCTTTCATCCTATTGCTGTTACCTAGGAGAAGAAGCTGACCATCACCTCATTTCAACCTCTTTTCAGGTAGTGATAGAGTGATAAGGTCTCCCCTGAGCCTGCTCTTCTCCAGACTAAACAATCCCAAATCCCACAAGATTTGTGCTTCAGACTCTTCACTGCTTCACTGCCTTTCTGTGGACACACTGCAATGCTTCAGATGTCTTCCTTATAGTGAGGTGCCCAAAACTTAACATGTGACCTCACCAGTGCTGAGTACAGGGGGACCATCACCTCCCTGCTCCTACTGGCTGCACTGATACAAACCAGGATGGTATCAGCCTTCTTGCCCACCTGGGCACACCACTGGCTCACGTTCAGCTGGTTATCAACCAAATCCTTTCCCTCTGTGCAGCCTTCCAGCCGCTCTGCCCCAAGCCTGTACCACTGACTGGTCTTGAGACAGAAGGGCAGGACCCAGCAGTGGGTAGGGCCTTCCTCCCCTCAGTCAGATCAGCCCTTACTCCCAACCTGGTGCCATCTGCAAACGTACTGAGGGTGCACTCAACACACTCAGAGACGTGTTCAATAGCGCCAATCACCATTCAAAAGTAAAATTAAAAACCTGAAGCCTAATCTGGAGTTCAGCTATATCTGTAAGCAGATCATCTCATTCATCAGAATCTCCTTCTGAAGGTCTGGCACCTGTTCCCCCCCACTCCCCTCAGTCCCGCGCGGTGTGCCCGCAGATCCGGAGCGGCACTAGGCCCACCCCTCCCCCGGGTGGGATGGTTCCTCCCGCCCGCCCCGATGCGCTGAGCACCGCGGCGCATCCCCCCCCCCCGTGGACCGAACCATTCCACCTCCAGGGGAGGGGGGAACGAAGTCGGCCGGCCGCCGTTCACGCCGTCCCTTCTCCGCCCCGCGGCGAGCTGCCGCCTCGCTGCCCAGCGGCTTCTCCTGCCGGCAGCGCGCACACAGCTCACCCAGCTCCTCCCCTCCGCCGGCAGCCATCTCCCACCGGCTTCTCCGCGCCCTTCCGCCACTATGGAGCCGGCCGCCACGCTGCCGCGCATGCGCACAGCCGGGGCGAACCATAGCGGCCGGAAGGAGAGGGCGCGCGGGAGTTGGGGGGGGGGTTGGTCCGCCGGGCGGGGTTGGCCGCGGCCGCCATGTTGGGTGCGTTGACGCCTTGTGAGCCGCGCCCCGTGCTGCCCAAACCTCGGAGTGGCGCTGATAACTGTGTCTCATTGTCCAAGCAAACTGTTATTTAAATAAAGGCTTTGGAAATCAAGTGTTTCGAGGTGCTAGGCTGGAGATCAGCCAGTCTGTGTCAATGCAGCTTCAGGTCGCTCTGAAGTGGTATTCAGAATCCTTGCCCTCTGTGAAATTAAACGTCGTACAACAGAAGCTTCTATAATTCCATGAATATTTGTTTTCATGGTTTGAAGACCTTAATATCAAGCAATCGCTGCTTTTGAGTACTTGGGAACTGGTCTCCCCAGCCTGGCTCTCTCAGTTTACTCCATCTTCATTCCTGTTGCTCCCGGAGTAACCCATCAGTATTTTTCATCACCGCTTTAAAAGTTCTACCTGTGTCTATTCCTGATACGATTTAATTAATGAAGTTTCCACCTTTTGGTTTCCTAAAACAGAGAACTTCTTTTGCAGTGAGAAAGTACAACAAAATAATCATTTTCCAGAAGCTTCAGTCATCTTCATACAAACATTATTGATTCAATTATCTACAGAGTTCCAGGAGGGATAACATTGACTTTATATTGTCAGTTTTATCTTTTTCGACAAAGAATTGAGCCATTTATGTGAGCTATTGGCTTATCAAATTTATTTAGGAAAAGGGTTCGTAGAAGGCAAGCTGTGACTGTGGGTTATTGATTTCAGAAACTGATTTGCTAATTACAGTATTTGTGTGTTTACTTAGAGTATATAAATTCTATTGATATCCATGCATATTCTGTGTTCTCTGCTGTTTCTAATAACAGCAACGTTTGTTGCCTGAAAAACAAAAAAAAAGTTGATCAGATTATGAGTTTGTATTAAAAATCTGTATTCACAAAGAATGTTCATTCCTTCTACTTTGTCATTTCTCTTTAGCACACAGTAAATCCTTCATACAATTTGAAAAGATTTAAGGCTATGATACATTATTATTTCACATCCTATCCAGTGGAAAGCCATTTATTTCCACTGCATTTCACTACTGCATGAGAGTTCGCTCCTCAGGGAAGAGGTTTGTGATGTGTCGAGGGAGTATGTTCCAAAAAATGTATCAAATATCTGAGCAGCCAGTGATGATCAATAAATGTTCAGAAAATTCAGGAGAGGATACGTTGTGTTGGATATTCATGATTTTATTACATTTATATTGATCCTCTTTTGTAAGAATGGGAGAATTTACTTTAATACAAGCATCTGGTTTATTTCATTCATCCATCAATGCAAAGTTACTTTATACTGTGAATATTGCAAGCACCAAATGCATATTTACCTTAAGCTTCGAATTCTGAATAGCCTTTGCAGCATCTCTTATAGAAATCATGGATTCAACTCATGTTGATTTTGTTGGTTTCTTCCACATAGATATCAGCTAGCATTAGTTCAGAGATTCCTCAAGTTTTGAGGGACTCTTCTTCCAATTCTTTAGAGGATCTATTTTTCAGGCTCTCTATACTTGGCTTCCAGACCATCCTGTGGTTTTAAGCCTCATAGTTGAATTATGTGTCGTCCAAAAAGGCGTGTACTTTTGAGCCTGTACCTGATGTTCATCCGCTAACCTGTAGGTTTTTAATGTAAAAACAGTATTTTTCTTCACCTTTTCCAAGTCATTCTTGATTTTGCAGATACTGTTGTATGCTCTGTTCTGTCTCTTTTTCATGCAGAATCCTCATCTGTTTAATGCCCCCTCGCAGAGAAACTATTCCACATTTTTTATTCTTCTTGTCCCTTACTTTTGTCTCTTCTAGAGTGCAGACGTACAAACACACTAGAAATCTTTCTGCCTGCTTTACTTCTGCTTTTTGTAGCAGTTCATATTTTAATATTTTATTCAGGTTCTAAGTTACAAGATGATTAGTTTGCATGATGCTTTAATGAGCCATTGGTAGCCCTCAATTATGTTGCCATCTGTTTGCCTGTAGTCTGTAATCCTGTCTGATTGGCAAACGGTTGGCAATGCTCCATGGTTGATATCACTGTTATCTATTTAAGAGCATGCGAGCACACTGATATCACCTTGAATACGAATGCTGCATCTGCATTTCATTGCACCCCAAATAGCTTATTGCTGACCCATGAACCAAAAAGCAATAGCTCATTTAATCACTGACATGAGAACATTTATATATTTTTTCATTTTTCCAATTCACCGATGAAAATTGTGAGCTTGCTTTTTTACAGATTCCTTGTTTTATTTTCTGGTATCTAATGGTCAGTTTTCAAGGCTTCCTATTTTTGCTTTTGCTTGGTAAAATATCAGCATCCTAAACTGTCTTACAGAGTCAGCATCTTAATGGTCAGTATGGCTTAAAAGAATGTAATAAACTTGCAGACTGAAGTTTTTAGGGGGGAGTTAGTTTGTTATGTATTGTCTCAGAAACCATTTTGTTATATCTTCCTGCTATGACATTTCAGACTACGCATGGATCAGCTTGTATCAATTCGCCATGATAAGTTTCTTTGGAAGAAGGCCCAGAGGTTGCTTTCCACTGTGTTTGATAGATTCACAGAATCGTGGAATGGTTGAGGTGGGAAGGGACCTCTGTGTCTGCCTGCTCCAACCCCTGCTCAAGCGGGGACAACAAAAGCAGGGTGCCCAGAACCGTGCCACAGCAGCTTTGGGAGATCTCTGAGGAGGAGACCTCACAGCCTCTCTGGGCAGCTTGTGCCAGTGCTCCATCACACACAGCACAGAATTGCTTCTAGTGTTCAGATGGAACCTCCTGTTCTCCAGTTAGTGCCCATTGCCTCTTGTCCTCCCACTGGGCACCTCTGACAGGAACCTGGCTCTGCCCTCTTTGTACTGATGGGGTTCCTCTAAGCCTCCTGTTCTCCAGGCTGTACAGAGGCTCTGTCAGCCTCTCCTCACAGGAGTGATTCTCCAGCCTCTTCATCATCTTCGTAGCCATTTGATGGACTCTCTCTGATCTGTCCAGGTCTCTCCTGTACTGGAGGTGCAAAACTGAACATGAGACTCCAGGTCTGGCTTCACCAGTGCTGAAGAGAGAGGAAAGATCACCTCTCCTGACCTGCTGGTGATGATGCTTTGTCTATTGCTGCCCAGAATACCACTTGCCTTCTTAGCAGCAAGGACACATTGCTAGTTCACGTTCTACTTGTTGCCCACCAGGAGCCCAGCCTGATTTTTTTGATAGGCTGCTTTCAGCTGGGTGGCACCTAGCGTGTCCTAAGGTTGTTCATGAGGTATGTTGCTGAAGAACACGTGTTTTCAATGTCACTGGTTAAGAAAACAAATCTTAAAAGGACCGTGGTGTTCACTGGCTATGCTTAAAACTCCAAAACTGCTGTTCACACATTTGATTGCTACAGATGAGATGAACAAGAAATTTTAGATGATGCCCACTGTAATCTGTAAAATTTGGCTGTTGGGTAACCAAATGTTATGAGCCTGGAGTATGCTGATTCTCTTTAAGCTTTGATGAAGAATAAATATGATTACAGAAGATGCTGCAGCTGTCACAAGAGCTGTTGGTGGTTCATACTTCAAACAGAAATTCTCAGCACCGTTGAAATATCAGAAACATGTGAGAAAGCCAGCAGGATGTTTCCCAACATGACTCATTGTCACAAGGCGTAAGTAAAATATTTTTCTGTCACTTAATGAAAATAA
The DNA here is from genome assembly GCA_036925125.1 of Oreortyx pictus. NCBI lineage: Eukaryota > Metazoa > Chordata > Aves > Galliformes > Odontophoridae > Oreortyx > Oreortyx pictus. The sequence continues at coordinate 9,544,885 of JAUPFR010000001.1, forward strand.
AAGATTTATATTTGCATGTGGATCTGCATAAGGAACTTGTCATTAAGCTTTGCCAATATCAAAGTTCCCTTTAGTTGTTTAATTTAATGAGCTGCCGGTGTCAGCGTCCCTTCAGCACTGTTCAAAGTGCAGCATCCCTTCAGTATGTAGATCACCTGGGAAAATACCACGGAGCTTTAGATACTAGCAAATCTCTGTCAGATCCTGTATCACTAATCTTATATATTTTAAGTAAAGAAATCCTAATTTAAGATAAGACAAACTTACTAAGACACAGTAAAGAAGATCATATGATAATTTTGGACGGTGGCTCGGATTTATAAAGCTTTTCCACATGATCCTGCTCAATTCACCTGTGTTACCTGAAGAATAGTGCTTGAACTCTGTGCATGTCTTACAGATATAACACAGATTCATCCGAGTATCTGCATGGCCGTAATGCTTATTAAATTACTTAGGTGTCTAAAATACTGCACATGGCCCTTAGGGCTTGGCATTTGTCTCCAGCTTATGATCAGTTGTGTCTTGTTCAGGGGAGCACCTATGTTCTGGATATCTAACCACATTTCTGCAAGAATATGTCCAGGCACTGTTCGAGGGATAGTTCTCTTCACTCCTTCTCCCAAAAAGCACCGAGGACAAGAATGCACAGTCTGACTCCCCCCATTTCCACAGTGCCCCACCACTACCCCAGCATCCTTTGCACTTTCGAACAGCCCACACATTCTGATACAGTGTTCCCTGAGCATTTAATACGTGCACTAGAATGGAAAATAAATGTCTGAGTAAGGGATAAGAGTTGTGGTGTTGTAAGATAAATGTCTCCCCGTTATAAGGGAACTCTACTATTCCTGGGTTTTACAGCTAGACAGTACGTAAGCCCAGATCTCTTTTGAAGACACTGGCTGTGATGCCACAAAAAAGACGTGACTCACCAGCAGAGCCCTAGGGTGGCTGTCAGATTCACATCTGATTTGGGAGCTAGCATAGCCTATGGCATGAAGCACTAGTCCCAGAGCTTGCTCTCATTTAGGAAAACCTCCAGAGAACTGCAGCTCAGAGCTACTGAAAATCCACACCGCCTCCTTCACTGCGGGGGTTCTTTTCATGCTTCTTGTGGGAATTCTCCCGTCAGCAGCTTTTGTGGCCCTCATATTCCTCTGAAGTAGTGTTCAAGGAGAGTGAAGAGGGGGAGGATTATCTGCCTTACTGAGCTCCTGAAGTAAAACTAGTTTCAGGATACTGTAAAATCACAGCTAGCCAATAGTTAAAAGTTGTTACTGGAAATATTTGTTAAAGCTAAAGTAGGAAATGTCAGTTGTAGAAATCAGAACAGTAGTCACATAGAACATTTCCATTTAACTGAATCCAGTCAAACAAGAAAAAAAGTCCTAGAAAGAGCCAGAAAGCTACTGGGAAATTTATAAACACCAGACAATGGAGCACTATGGTGAATACACCTATAAAATTTCCCAAGATCATTATATCATTCTGAAATTCGTAATTGGTCTGTAGGTACAAGACTTGCAGTGGTACTGATGTGTTCAGTGAACATGATGATCTGTCTCTTTTTCATCCAGTCCTAGTTCAGTGCTCAGTGGGAACTAAAATGCCTACTGTTTGGCACTTCTTGTAGAAATTCAGGTCAGCAGCTCATCTTCAGGAAGCATTTAGAAGCTGTCCTTCTGTCCACGGAAGCCCTTCATTAAACAGGATGAAAATGGATCACACACAGTCGCCATAGGCAGACCCAATATGGGCAGTTCAGAAAATGCCTGCATAATATATTCAGTCTGCGAGCAAGCAGTAAGCTGACTGGACTACTGCAGTACAGCCATCAAAGCTGACAGTAGCTGCCATTTATTTTCCTTATGTGTGACTCCTGTCCGTCTGTGCTTAAGCATTGATTCAGATTCTGCTCCTTTTTGATTTGGAAGATGGAAAGTGGCCTCTGGAAGTCACTTTTTTGGGACTGCTGTGCTTTGCATGTTGGTGGGTCCTCACACCAGATGTGCTCAGAAATGTTCCGTTCTCCACCAAACAAGATGCCTGAAGGGATGCTCTGAATAAGCACTGGCGTCGGTTTCCCAGAGCGGCTGTGGTGTCTTGTCCTTGGAGATCTTCCAAAGCTGCTTGAACGTGGCCCTGGGCACCCTGCTCTGGGTGTCCCTGGGTTGGAGCAGACGGACCAAGAGGTCCTTTCCCACCTCAGCCATTTTGTGATTCTGTGAAGGTACGAAGTGCCTCTTTTAGGAAGGGGAAGAAGGCTGTGGGAATTTTTTGCTGACTTTCACGACTCTAACTTAGTTCTTGTGACTGCCAAGCCAAAGTAACCCCTTCCATTGTGCTAACCTCAATCCAGGATTGGACTCATGTATTGGTACTATTTGCAAAAGCGGAAGGTGCCTGTAGAAACCTTTCTCACTGACATGCTGACCAATTTTTTATGCCCACCTACACTAATGATAGTGTGAGATGAAGTTAAAACTTACAGAATCAATAAAGGTATGCTGAATTAAATGTTATCTCAAAAAGAAATGTCAAAAAGGCATCAAAGTTATTTAAGAAATACTGGTACCCAGAACAGTATGAATGGAAGTGGGGAACGGACAGTGGGAAAAGGAGAGTAGTAGAAAATTCACACAGTTTTCATTTTCTAGGCAGCCCATTCAGTTTGTGAAATGTCAGTGTCACAAGAGAACAGCCATCATTTCAGCTTTCAATGTCAACACAGTAAAATTGTGTCTTCCATTCACAAAGAACTAGTGCTGCACTCTAATCAGAAATAAATCTTCCTATATCCTTACAAACATTTTTCACGCTAAAAATCCATTTCTCAGTGGCACACTTACTATTGGACATCAGTTGCATAAAACTGTATCCCTGACCTTATAAAGCATTTAGCAGAACAGAAGAATACCCTAACAGGGGTCATCTTCTGGATTATTTAACTTACTTGGCATTTCCTTTATCAGTGCACTGAACACTTCTTGTCCTATGCCACTGGATGTGGTGTTACTCCCCTCACTACCTGTGAAATCTGGGGAGGAGGGAACCTCCCCTGTTACTTGACCATCTGTGATGGCAACATAGTTTTAACCCACACCAAAAAACCTCTTGTGCTTGCTTTGTAACAAGTATCAGAGTGTTCATGGAGGACTGATGGACATTTAAAACCCTCGTATACTTAGACTTGGAAGAAAGGTACCTTTCCTTTCTCCCTCTGGCTTGTAAATCAACTTTCTATTTATTGTGCTTTGTAGGAATGATTTGTCTGGGCTCATTACTTAGCCCAGATGTATTTGGTCTCCTCTGGTTTTGCCTCTCCTGTTCTGTGCAAACACCGTTTATTAGCAAAATGTTACTTCAGACCAAAATATCACAAACTATTACATACCTAGATTACAAGTATAGCAACAAGACCTAGCTCATTTGGTTCTCCCCTCTCCATTCCCCAGGGAGCTATAGCCTTTATGGAGCCTCAGGCTGTTTCTTGGCCAGTGTTTTCCCTTAGCACCAAAAGTGTTGTGCTGAAAGGGAAGCAAATTACACAATACTTTCATTTATGAACTGCTGTTAATTATAATGCTGTAATGGAGAGGTTGACCTGGATGGGGTGAATTGAGCAGAAATCACATCTGTGTTTTCCCCAAAATCTCCCATTGCTGTGCTACCAGAACCAGCAGTTGAAAAATGTCAGCTGCTAGTATTTCTACTTTCATGCTATCTTAATTTGCCAGAACAGGCCAAGGTAAAAATAACTATGTCCTGTTTTTACTAGTGACTGTCGCTGGGCTGGCTACCACCATGTCTGCTGTCAGAAAGCAAGGCATTACCAAAAAAAGGCAGATAGAGTTGGATGCAGGAGACTCTGACCTCCATTTCTGTGTCCACCTGCCACACTGGAGCTGGCTAGCCCGAAACTCTGCTATGATTCACAATACAAGCACTGACAACACAGACAGTATTACTGATCTGCCTCCTCTTTTGGAATTAATTTCCTCTATTTGGCATCACTAACCCTCTGGTCCAAATTTGGCTGAACTTTCTAATGGCAATACAGCTAACGGATTTTACTATTTCTAAGGATACCATGCTAAAAACAAGTCCATAGCCAAACTTTGCAACAAACCTTCAGGGTCAGTCTTCTATTGAAGAGTCATCCTTTTCTGTCTAATGCCAAGACACTGCCAAAGCTGACACAAATGTTGATGAGGGATCTTTTGTTTCCCTTTTTTTGTCTCTTGCAAAATTGGGACTGTGAAACTACACTCGTATTACAAATGTACTCAAGGTCCTATCAGGACTTGGGTGAAGTCAATTGTTAGGACGTCAAATTACACTCAGTTCTGTCTGTCTCACTACATTAAAAACTTCAGCAAATACTTTTGATTTAATCTGCCTTCTGTCTTATTAATTTATTTATATATTAGTCTTAAGTGCTTCTGTAACCATGTTTACTCCACTGCCGACTCAGCCCATATCCCTTTTGGATTTCACACCTTATGACAGATTTTGACTGATGCCAATGTATCTTTCTGTTTAAAATTATTTGTTTAAAATTATGCTTTTACATTTCATGTTTTTTTTTTAATTTTGGTCAGATGTTTCATTTAATTTTATGTAATAAGCTGGACCACAGTTATGTTACTTGGCTGAAGTTTAAAGGTAAGGAGCCACGCAACACTGGAAAAAAAAAATTAGACGTTTTTGTATTAAAAAATATACCCACAAATTGCTCAAAGACATTTCTGTGTTTTACAACATTATGATAGCACAGTCTCCACAGTATTTATCTTGACTGAGGAAGAAGGAAAATTCCATTATATGACAAAGAAAAAAAAAAAGAGAAGCAGAGGGAAAAATACGGAGTGAAAAAGCTGCTTGCCTGAAGCTAAACAGAAATCTGTGACACTGTAAGGACTTGAACTGCACTCTCTTAACACAGATTATTATTACTCCTGCTTTTGGCCGCTGTATTTCTAATAGGCATCATGTAGATGAGATCGTGCAAAAGATCATGGAATGATGGTTTGGTTGGAAGCGACTGCACAGATCACCAAGTTTCAGCCTCCTCGCCTCAGGCAGGGCTGCCAACCACTAGATCAAGTACTAGATCGGACTGCTCAAGGCCCCATGCAACCCGGCCTTAAACACCTCCAGGGATGGGGCATCCACCACCTGTCTGGGCAGCCTGTGCCAGCAGCTCACCACTCTCTCAGTAAGAAGCTTCCCCCGACATCCAATCTAAATCTCCCCTCCTTTAGTTTAAAACCATTCCCCCTCATCCTGTCACTATCTACTCTTGTAAAACGTCTATTTCCTTCATGTTCATGAACTCCCTTTTAACATAACAGGGCCACAGTGAGGTCTTCCCACAGACTTCTCTTTTCCAGGCTGAACAAGCTCAGATCGTTCAACCTGTCTTCTTCACAGGTGAGGTGCTTCAGCCTTTGGATCGTCTTTGTGGCCTTCCTCTGGATCCTCTCCAACAGCTCTACGTCTTTCCTGCGTTGGGGCCCCAGACCTGTGTGCAGTACAGGGGGGGACCTCAAGAGGGCGGAGTAGACGGGGCAGTGATCTCCCTTCCCTGCTGGACGTCCCTCTGGTGGTGGAACCCAGGATACCATTGGCCTTCCCGGATGCAAGTGCATACTGCTGTTGCATGTTAAGCTTTTTATCGACCTAACTCCTTCTCAGGACTACTCTCAAGGAGTTTTTCTCCCAGTTTGTATACGTATCTGGGATTACCTCAACCCCAGAGCAAAACCTTGCACTCTACTTTGTTGAACCTCATTGGGTTCACAAGGACCCACCTTCTTAGCATTTCCTATGGCAAAGCCATTGAAAAACAAGGAATTATCCACAGCTATTTTTAAAATACTCCTCTCCCTTACTAATTCATCAACACCACTGCCAAGTCACAACAAAATAATAATAATAATAATAATAATAATAATAATAATAATAATAATAATTTTAAAAAGCTTTCCAGTTTATTGAACAGCCTACCTGTGTGCAGTTATACAGGTGGCTAGATGCATTAGTGAGACACGTTATCGATGTGTATTAGTGAGCAGCTCAAGGCCAGCAGATCACAGCTGATGAGAGGTCAAGTTTATCATCATGTGCTGGTGCTCTTGTTCTCTAACCAGCTCTTGCTCCCCATCTAGTGGCTACATCCATGCATCTTTTTTTTTACACGGATCTTTTTTAAATTAGTGTACTGAGCAGCTAAGTACTTTGTAAGCAAGTGATTTTAAGCAGAAGTGCCAATTATATTGTTTTTCTCTAGCTAAGTGAGTATGTTCAGCCTGGAAAACAGAAGGCTCCGGGGTGACCTAGTTGCAGCCTTCCAGTACATAAAGGGAATGTATCAACAGGAGGAAAAACAACTTTTTACATGGGTGGAGAGTGATAGGATAAGGGGGAAGGGTTTTAAGTAAAAGAGGTGAGATTTAGATTAAATGTCAGAGAGAACGTTCTTACAGCCCTGACACAGCTGTCCAGGGAGCTGTGGTGCCCATCCCTGGAGGCCAGGTTGGAACCAGCCCACAGCAGGGGTTGGGCTGGGTGATACGTGAGGTCCCTTCCAACCCAATCCATTCCATGGTTCTATGATTCTTCGAGGTGAATGACTAAAAGTAAAAAGATAACTTCAGTGGGCAGTTTAATGCAGTGGCCCAGCTTCTTAGAAGGCCATACAAAACTGTGCTGTGTATCAGTAAACCCAATTCAAGTACTTCTGTTTCCTCCATTTATCTTCCTAGGAGCTGGAAAGCAAGTAGAATTATTAAAAAGAAAAAATCTGACTGTAGATCTCTTCTGTTGCTTCCAGGATTTTGAGCCTTAAAGGAAGTCGTTTTCTTGAACTTCCCACTGCCACAATTAAAACAGAAAGCTTTCTTTCCATCTTGGGGTAAAGTCTGGTGTGGATAGTTCACTCAATAAGAGTGACTGTGTGAAAAAAAAACAAAACAAGGGATTGTAAGAGCTACAATGAAATCCCAGGAGCACATAGCTTGATATCCTTCCCTCTGACTGACAGGTAGAATCCGGCTCCCAAGGAGAAGGATGAGGCTGCAGCATCTGGTCATGAAGCCAACCTTGCTCACGTCACCATACCCACAGCAAAGACATTGAGGGAAGAGTGTGAGTGGCTGAGCCCAACTCCTTGTCACATTTGCATGCTCACGGGGATGGGTTCTGGCTGCCGGAGCTTGCTCAAGTGCTCGCCTGTTTGGGTAACAGCAACTTTTATTGGCCATCTGTAAGTGATCATCATTCACCCTCTTGAGAAGCATAGCAGGCAGAACTAATGCTAACACAGATAACTAATAAAGATCTATTTCAATATCTCTAGTTCTTAAATAGGAAATAGCTCCCTTTGTGTTCATTCCAATGAATCTCTGAATTATATTTGACATCTAAGCATGGCTCGCATTGCTATCATCTGAAGTACTTTGTATTATCAGCATGTACTGCAATAAGCAGTAACAGTAAATTAAACGGTGCTAGCACACAGTCTTAGACACTAACAAATTATCATTTGTACTGTTTATTTGTTAGGGTAGTGCCGGGGGTATTTTCATGCTTAAAGTTTCCTAAACAACTCCCAGGCATAATTTAGGACTTGGCACAGGCCATTCCCAATTAAATAGTCACTCAATTTGGGAGGAATAAGGAGTTTGAAAGTTGGCCCAAGTGCTGGAGAATGCGTTTAACGTGGTGATACAGACACAGCCCTTGGCTACATCCATACTACTGGGAAATAAGAGAGACAGATTGAAAGTTTAAATAATGACCTCCTACACACAGAAATACAGAGTTTAGTGAGCTTCTGTAAACAGAAATCTGAATTTTTTTCAAAGCAAGCAGCCTGCAGAGCCCAGAGGTCCTACTGAGATTCGGGGCAGTTGCATGTAAATATCTTCCTCCCTCCTGAGTAGGTAAATACGTAGTAAAATTTGAATTTAGATTTAATGTCTTATTTATATTGCTGTTCTTTATGCAAAGGACAAGAAATCTCTTGCCAGTGTGTACTCTACGGTAAGGAAGAACATTCTGGACCTTTACTGAGGAGTTGTTCGAGGAAGTATTTCCTTTATAAGGCCAACAGTTCCGTTCAGTTCGGTTAATTTACTTCCAAAGAGATCTGCATTTTTTCCATAGAAGGGTGACAGAGATGATCAAAATGCTGGAGCATGATCAGAGGGCTGGAGCGGCCCTCCTATGAAGAAAGGTTGAGGGAGATGTGCTTTTTTAGTTTGAAGAGGAGAAGGCTCTGCAGAGTCCTTCTTACAGAATGCAACAGGAGCTTACAAGCATGAGGAGAACTGACTGATAGCAGTAAGACAAAGGGAAATGGGTTCACATGAGAAGAAGGGACATTTAAACTCCATGTTAGGAAGATTTTTTTTGTGGTGAGGCCCTGGCACAGCTGCCCAGAGAGCCATGGTGCCCCATCCCTGCAGGTGCTCAAGGCCAGGCTGGATGGAACCTGGGCAGCCTGAGCTGGTGGGGGCAACAGCCCTGGGCAGGGGTTGGGACTGGGTGGGCTTTGAGGCTCCTTCCAACCCAAACCATTCTATGATTGTATGATTAATAATATCTCTGAGAATGTGTCTAACATTTTACACGGTCGTTCTACAGAAAACAATTCGAATAAGAAAGGTTGTATGCTTGATAATGACCACACATAGAAGAAAAAAAAAACAGCCATTATCTTTTCTTATTCTGCAAAACTTGCTTGATCTGTTTCTGCTCTGAAGACTAAACGACAGCTTTGCAAGCAGGTAAAATTAACCTCCAGTCTCTCTGCAACATTTATTCTCCTATATGTATAACATTATCTCAAAAAATTTCACCATCAGCAGCCTGACCCAAAACATCCATCCCAGGCAAAGGAATCTTCCTGCAACTTCAGCAAGTGTACTGCCAGGCCCTAGATAATGGCAGACCCGAAAGACTGAGCAACTAGTATGGGATCATCATGTAATTCATCAAGAAGCTTATACTCACTTGAACCCCAGGATTTTTAAAAATAGCTCTGTGAATAAGTATATACAGAACCAATATTTTGAGCCAGGTTATTTAGCAATAATTTCCTGCATCGCAACTAATGAGATCCCGTTGGAATAAACATTATCATAGCTGATCCAAGGCAAAAGGATAATCAAGCAAGTTTGGGAAAATAACATGCTGCTATAATAAATGCCAACCAGATTTGTTTAATAAATGGTACTCCAGGCAGAGTCCCCAAACAAAATGTCCTTAGAGCTCTGAGATTCATGAATCTGGTTTCCAGTGCTGAATACACAACTGTGTGTGCATCTTCAACCTCTGCAGCAGTAAAAGGCCAGAGCTAGGTCTCAGTAAAAGATGGTGCTTGGAAAAGCATTCAGTGTCACGTTAAAAATGGTTGTGATGCACTTTCTGCACTGGAACCATCCTATGCTTCTGGGAACTCCATTCCTCTGGGCATGGTGCTGCAGTGGTGGCACTGTTGTGACTGGTTCAGTGAAGCATTACTGGCAGCTTTGCCTTCGCTGTCTCCTTATCTCCAGCAGTAATTTTGTGTTGAGATTCATTTGAAAATATCACAGATCCTTGCAGGTTTCAGCAAACCAGGGCCATTAGTGAGATGTCTACAGAAGGGTAGCACACAGCCACCGAGTTCATTTTCACATCAAACCCATTGAGTTTCTGTCCATAACAGACAACTCATTCAACCCATTACGTGTTGAAGCCTGTCTGAATGGTACAAGATTTTCTGGGGATGGTGATGTTTAGTGCTGCCGTGTACTGTACTGTAAATATGGATAAGCAGTGCACTTTCCACTGAGAAGGAAATACATCACTGTTTGAGGCTGAGAGTTGGGGCTGTGCAGCAGAACTTTGTACCAGTCCAATCTCTTCACAACCAGAAATCAAGCTCTGAAATCAAGTTTAGGTAAGCTGAAGACATAGACATGACTTGTGTTAAAGCACAAGCCTGTGTAAACAAGCCGGTGAGAAGGAAGAGCCATAAAACACCCTTCTGATTTCTGCTGCAGACTAATTGCTGTAGTCTGTGTGGAGCTGAATGAACTACCCATGCTACGTTATGGAGATTCAGGCTTTATCCCTAACAGACAGGAATTTGTATCAAAACAGAGCTCGTATCTGTGCTGTTTGCAAACACAGAGCTTGCCTGCAGTGATGCTGTGCCAGACATAGGATTGATAAGCAGAGTGTGAAGAACTATGCACATGTCCTTGGTGCTTTTTTTTCTGAGAAAGCCTATTCCAGATAAGCGTATGTTCTGCAAAGAACATGTTCGTCTAGGAGCTGTACACTTCTACATCCTCAGCTGCTCCATCTCAAACTAAGAGCAGTCAGAGCAAGGAGAGAGGGTTGATCAGTAGACAAGTCACAGCGTTAATTATCTGTATAACTTTTAAAATAATTTATTTCATCACACAGAAAGATGCCTTTGATTCATGCATGCAAATTACATCGTAGAATCATAGAATAATAGAATGGTTTGGGTTGGAAGGGACCTCAAAGCCCACCCAGCCCCAACCCCTGCCATGGGCTGGTTGCACCCCACCAGCTCAGGCTGCCCAGGGCCCATCCAGCCTGACCTTGAGCACCTGCAGGGATGGGGCACCACAGCTCTTTGGGCAGCTGTGCCAGGGCCTCACTGCTCTCTGAGTAAAGAATTTCTTCCTAACATCTAACCTGAATGTACCCTCTCTTAGTTAAAACAATTCTGCTTTGTCCTATCCATCCAGTTTATTTTAAGCAGCTGAAAAATAAGCAACATTTTCAGGCCTTGCTTGATCTCGGAATTAGTTTCCATTCAGCAACTAGATATAATTATGCCAGCTCACACCTCACAGAGAAGTTATAGACACTCTCAGGCTTGTAAGGCATGGTTGGCTTACCGATTAATAAACAGTACAAATCCAATTATGTATTTTTTATCCCAGTGCATTGCTAGCCACAGAACATGGAAGACATTTCTAAGCAAAAGAAAATAAATTTTCTAAGAAAATAGCTTAAATATTCCTAGACAGAACTCAAACAATGTTGAGATCCAACAGTGCAAGATACCAACAGCATGTATTTTAATGTAAGCCAATAGTGCTTCCACAGCATGTCTTTGGGTACTTTGGAACAAAAGTAGTTAGAGGCTCCAATTGCATTTCTTTAAGTGAGTGACATTTGCTTAGATAAACATGAGGTTGCATTTACTTAAAGACTTATTCTCTTGTTCCTAATGTTTTGTGTTAATGTTCAGTCTTGGCTAGGCCAGTTTCTTCAATGAAACCTTGATGTTTTAATCCCAGTAGGACGATGATATAACCAAACAATAAATAGGGCTTTTTAGTGTTAGCTGCTAGGGCCCCTTGTAAATGTTCTGCTCCTTCAGGAGCTCATTGTTAAGGAATGCTGCTAATGAAATACTGTAATTGCTCCCATTACAGGAGTAAACAGTACAAATTAGAGCAAAATGGCAAATGTCTCATGTGGAGGAAAACATCTGCTAACAGCGTTGCTCTGCAGTAACGTTTGGTGACAGCAGTAAGCAAGTTGCTGAGGGCCTGATTCCCTTGTCAGCTAGCCACTGTAATTGCAGTGGTACCATAAGTGTAAATGCAAGTTTATCCTGAACTGCTAATGGGATGCAGGTGGTGAACTGCAACAAAACTTTCCCAAGTCAATAAGGATGTTTCGCTTCTTTCCTGATGCTATTTTTTTCTTGATGGGCTGGGGACAGGGGAGACAGCGGGATGTCTGGGCTGCTTGCAGCCATGGGACAAACTCATCATTTAGTGCCATTCACCAAGTCATCGAGCTTGGTCATAAACTAGTTCGACTTCTTCTCCTCCCTACTCCTATGGGGAGGAATGCTTCACGAGGCTGAGACATTTAAAATCTACATCTGGTACAGTTTCATGAAAAACGTTGGAACTTGGCAGATTGTGTGACCTGCTCTTGTTCATACAGTAGTGCTTCATTAAACTATTGGGAAATGAGAGAAAGTGAAAGAGTTGTGACAGATAAACAGCACTTTTCAGGATGATGCACTCTCTTGTTATCTCAAAAATGCTTTGAAAACCTTCAGTTACCAGGAAGATCTTGCTCCCTGTGGGAGCGTGGAAGCATTGCACATCAACTCAAGGACCTTCAGCTGAAAGTGTCTAAGATCCTCAGATTGTCCAAGGACCTGAACCTTTCAATAAATCAGTGAAGAAGATTGATCTCTTTAATCAATTAATCAGCAAAAATAGATAGAGGATCTTTACCTACAATAAGATAACAGCATTTTTTAAATTTCATACTTAGCATGCTGGAAGAATGGCTATTACTTCAAAAAGAAAATATGTCTTTTCTTGGTTGGTTTGTGGTTTCATGTTTGTTTTGGTTTTCTTTTGTTTTTTGGGGGGGAAGAAAGGTAAAAGAATAAAAAGAATATACTGTTAATGCAAAATATCTCCTCATAGAATCATAGAGTTGTTTGAATCGGAAGGGACTTTAAAAGAGGGACCCTTCCAGTGCCTCACCACCCCCAGCAAGTAAATAAATGGTGGTAAATAGTTGTGAAGGCAGCAAATTTCTGGAAACAATTTTTCCTGGCTCTGAATTCCAATAACTTGGCACATTTTTCTCTCATAGTAATGAGATTCTGTGGGTGCTTTTCACATGCACAGGTGCCACAATGCAAGAAGTTATACAGACTACTTCATGTGTGCAGATTCTGCCTGCAGGTTACTTCAGGGTGGTTCCTATGTGGAATTTCAAAAGCATCAATCCATATTGATGGCTAACAAGAAATACAAGTTCATCTCATCCCTGTACATTTGTGTAGTACCTTCAAGCAGAAGAGAAGTTTATCACTGCGTTGCCACTGGAACAGATGATTAAATAGAAAAATGTCTATTATGTACTTATCAGTAGAAGGCCTCCATTTCTCAAACATAGAATACCTCAGAACTTATGCTCCCTCCTGTTTGCTTCACTCTTGCAGAACTGTGTATCCAGAGCTGCAGTGCTACAGCGCTCTCTGTGCAAAGATATTTTTTCATCAGATGTTTTCCCTGCATATACATCCTCGCACTGGGAGAGAACGTTCAGTCATTTAGTAATTAAGCTCAGTTATTTCTGCTATTTCAATTAACCTACAGTTTTCGTGTCCTTAAATCCAAATTCAGCTTCACTAAAAATATTTGTCCTCAGCTGACTGGTAAAAGAAACTGATGGATAGATTTAAGTCATTCAAAAGCAATTCTATATTTTGGAAAAAAAATATTTTTTCTTCAGTTCTCTTTTTTAACAATTGTGTTTGAAAACAGTATATCCTCTGAGATATTTTCTATGATAAGATGTGTGCTATGTTCACGTGTCCATGCTTAAAGTCTACCCGGTAAGGACCAGCTGTTCTAGGTAAGAACCACCTGTTACATGACTGAGTTTCAAACACAATAGATGAGCTAAACTTTGTTGAGGAATGATTCACAGGGACTGTCTGACCTTCACACATTCAGTTCATTTGCAATTTACATAACATATGCTCCAGCACAAATGACCAGTTCAAATCAGAGTTATGGCTGGGCTATTAACTTGGTGCTTTAATCAACTGATTTTAGACTTGTTTTCACATGCTACTCTTGTGTAAAGGACTTCATAAAGGGGGACAAAGCCCTGCTAGCTTTCCTTCATAGAATCATGCAATCATTCTGTTTGGAAAAGACCACTAAGAACGTCTCATCCAACCATCAGCCCATCCCCACCATGCCCACTCACAATGGTCACATCTCCACATCTGTTGAGTACCTCCTGCAATGGTGACTCCACCACCTCCCTGGGCAGCTTCGTTGTCCTTCTCTGGACATATTCCATGGCCTTGATGTCTTTCTTGTAGTGAGGGGCCCCAAACTGTATACATTCCTCAAGGTGTGGCCTCACAAGTGTTGAGTACAGATCTGCCCTTCAGGCAGATCAACACTTCCTCCTCAGCTTGGTGTGATCCGCAAACTTACTGAGAGTGCACTCAATCCCCTCAGCTAGATCATCAAGGAAGATTTTAAGCAGGGATGGCCCCAGCACTGACCCCTGGGAATTATGTTTTATGCTACTCCTACAACATTGCAACAGTATTTAAATGTGGAGAAATGCCACACTTATAACCCTCTTTTATCCCAAAGATCCTGCACTTTTAAGGATGGAGGTCCCTGTTTCCATGTGTGGCTATGTAGCCTAAGGCCATCACAACTGTCTTCAACATCTCCCTGCTGTGATGGAGAGGTACCTGCTGTGCTGCCATTGTCCATGGAGCTCGTCCCAGGAGGAAACCTCTCCTGACATGCTCTTCCTGTCTTCTCCTAAAGAGAAGAACTTCAGGAACTGTAAGTCTGGAAAATCTTACACAGGAATGTCTTTTTGGAAAAAAAAAAAATCCACAATGGATCTTTCAGAAAACGAAATGCCTGTTCTCAGTAGGAGGATTCATCATTCAAATCAATTGGGCGAAATGAGCCCAGGGTACATAACAGACAAGGTTATTTAATGCTCAGTGAACTTGTTGTCCACCAACAGAAGATCTGCAGTAGATGGGTTATGGTAACCTAAGCTTTTGCCTTTGTACTGTAACTTAATTTGGAGTTGAAAAGGATGGAGGGAACAAGTCAGAGATTGCAGATAAGAGGAGTCATCATGCTGTGGCGTGCTGTGCTACTCAGCCCTCAGTATTACACTTGAAAACTCCTTATAAGTTAGAGGTGTTCCAAATACTCCTTAGAAAGTACTGAAAAGGCTCTTTGGACATAAATTATTTTGTGAAACAGGAAGCAAATACTTACTTAGCTTGTGTATTTTAATTCTGGTTGGTTCTCTCCTTTATCGAAAGCAATGCATTCATTAAAAAACCTGCCACATAATATACATCTCTCTGCCGAGGAAGAATGCAGTTTTCACTAAATATGTTGTAATTCCTCTTTATTTTCACAAGATAAGACATACTGTTTTTCTACATAGGCTTAAGGCTGAAACAGTTTCAATGGAGTCCCCTTGGGAATAAAGGAATGGAGAGTTCGGATCACTAATTCTATTTCTAAACGTATCTCATGGTAGCTGAACAGGCTGTAAATAATTACAGCATCTGTTCTGTAGGAGAGCTGTGCAAAATAAAGCCTTATTGACCAAAGCCAACACCTGACTAGTGCAGATGCACGCTGAAATTTGATAATGGCAATGTCATTTCCTTCCCAACCATTCTTCCCCCCGCTTAAATATGTCATTTCAAATTACATCAAACATTGTACTGAGACAGAGAAGACCTGTGTTAACTGCTCCCAGCACCTTCGTGACGCACAGGAGGGATGCACCCAGTCTTCACATGGTCCTGTATGTTCCATTGGGGTGACCTGGGGCTGCCTTGGGCACCTCAGAGTGGTGCAAGCTCCCTTTTAGTTTTGGGATCTCCAGATTGTTCTTACCACAAATCATTGCAGAAGTCGTTTTGTGGAAGCATAAGGAGAGCACTCTGTGACAGGAGGGCAGCCTGTATACCAATGGATCCACTCTGTGGTCAGCATGACACCCTCTGTTCTTTGTGTTGGCTCCGGGCAGCAGTTACCGAGGTCTTGCAGAGCCAAAACCATAATCACTTCCCAGCCTGTCCATTAAGGGACCTCAGTTTCTCATGACAAAGCCAGTATCCCATCAGCAGAAGTCCTGTTTCTTGTCTGAACACTGACATCACTCGTTTTGTTCAGTTCCTTTGAACGTCACCACCCTTTTTAGCACATAGCCTCCCACACGACAGACAATTGCCAGCAATCACGTTAGCCTGCTTACCACAGCCAGAAAATGTCAGCTGGGTAAGATTTCGTGTCTGTAGGCAGCAGGGGCTGTTAACCTCCATGCTCACTGCTGTACTGCTTCCCACTGCATTTATTCACTTCTGGCTCAAAGTCCCACAGAGATTTCTGTAAGCAAATAAATAAATTATGCCATACGATAGTGGGGTGCAAAAGATCATCTTGAGTTAAGGATGAATTACGCAGAGGAAAAATACCAGTATGACTATCCTGGTCAGACTTAGACATGTTAGAAAGAGAAAAAAATGAAATGATTTGAACAAATATAAGAATAGTCCAACATTATTTACTTTGCATAGCACAAAGAGCAAAGGCAAATTTGTTGTAGCTTATTTTTTCACCTGGGCTTGTCTAGATGGGCCTACTGCTGCTTCCATGGAACACCATCCAGGAGTGGAGCGCCACAAGCAACTAATGACTTCAGAAAATAGTCTGGTTTTGATGCTTCTTCTTTCACTAAAAATCTTCTAATATTAGTTCTGAAAAGGGATTATCTTGCAGATTATTGGAAGATAAATGCAGTGAAGATAAGTGCAATATTTCTGGATGAAAATGTGTAGCCAAGTTCATACTAAGAATAATGAGATTCATCTAATACATAGCAACTCTGTCTTTTCAATTTTCACTGTTCTCTTTTTTCCATATATTATCCTAACAAAACTGTTTAAGAATCTTCCTTTTAATTCCAGAACCAATACAATTAGAAATATCAATTTCAATCTTAACTAAACTTACCCAATTAGTCAGTTCAATTAATAAGAACTTCTAAATCAGTTCTCATGAGAATATAGTGGGAACTGACACTCCCAGAATCAATTTTTTGGTTTTCAGTAACCAGGGCCTCGAATAACAAAAGGCAGCGGAAGTAAATAGATAACAAGTTGGTTTGAGCAATAGAAGATTGGAATTCCCACAACAAATATGTTTTTAATGTCACAGAGGTCACACTGGGTGCAGATGGGCTCAAGTCTCACCAAGAGAAGGTCAAGTTGGATATTAGGAAACGTTTCTGCTATGAAGGAGTGATGATGCATTGGCACAGGGAGGTGGTGAGATCACCATCCCTGGAGGTGTTCAAGAAAAGTGGAGATGTGGCACTGAGAGACGTGGTGAGTGGGCACAGTGGGGATGGGTGAGATGATCTTAAAGAGTCTTTTCCAACCATAATGACTCCATGATACACCCAACCTGTATTTGTAAAGCTCTGTACTGGTACATTGTCTAGCACACAAGACCAGACTTTCCACATAACTTCCCTTTTGGACCAACGTACATGTTGCATCTCAGATGCTGAAGTTAACTTTGAACTTTGGCTGCTTGCTTTCATGCCTTTCCTGCAGCTCAGAGCTTTCAAGAATGTGGCTGTGATTATGGAGCTAATTCTGGTCTGCAGAAAAACACCTAGAAAAGTCCCAGCTAGCTCTCTCCAATTTGAGACACAGTCATGAGCTGGGAAAGAGCTCGCTTCCAGGGCAGCTCCCAAAGCCCACCTCACCATTCAGTCTGGATGGCAGTGAGATGAAGGTCTCAGGGCTTCAGCTTTATTCACAACCTGAGGACACGTTTGATGTGCAGTTTAGTTAGTATTTGGAGAAAGCCTTCAGGAGTAGAGTCTACAAATCATCGAGCATGATAAAACTGCCAAGTTAAGGCTGCATCTTCAGTTTTGGAAGTCTGCAATGTTTAACTGCTTTTATTTTCAAACTTACTCCTTGTTCAGATGTTCTCTAGAGCACAGAGAAATATTTGGGTTATGTTTGGAGAACTGGCTCTAAGCCCAGGAGTGCTACATAATCTAAATAAAACATTTATAGTAGCATCCTCTATTTTCTCTCATTTAATGTATCATTTATGAATAAAGCTAGGTAGCAATCACCTCTCATCTTGTTTTCGGTGAAGTTTCAAGGATCAGATTGTGTGCCAATGGAAGGCGCCATTCATCCTAGTGAAGCAGCTGGATCTGCACTAATGCACACCGTCTGCTGCTCCCATCCATTTGGAGAAGTACAGCAATTTGCTCGACACATCCATGGCTGATGGTACAGGTCTGTTACGAACTAGCCCAGTTGGTACTATTTCTTCCTTGATCTCTTATTTTTAGATCAATACAGTGAGAGCCATTAAGTAGTCTCTCATTTTAGGCTTTTATGCACCATTATATTACTTTTAAGTTGTCATCGTGATGATATTACAGGTACCATGACGGACACATCAGGCACCAATTAAGATTTAAAAGCTAATAATGATCTAAAAATGTAGATGATTAGAATTGCCTGAGGATAATACTCTCAGGGCACCTCTTGACATGCGTAGGCTTTTTAGTCTCGTGGTAGAGACTAATGGTAGAGAGTATCCTCTGGCTCTCCTGCAGTTGGAGGTCAGAAGGACATTCCAGTTTTGGAAGTGTCAGCGACCCCTGGAAGCGCTGGATCCCTGTTACCTCACTGAAAGCACGATGGAGGTTCCTTCTGAGCTTTGTTTATCACACACTGATTGGATACAAAAGCCTGAAGCAAAAGCCTTAGAGAAGTATCTGGAACAAAAATCACAGCAGGCAGGGAAAAGACTGAGAGGTAATTCTGCAGCTTATGGATCTTGCATCCAACTGACCAACAAAGCCTAGAGCCTAACAGAAACTCCAGACAGTAAGGTTAGAACATGATACCAAGTTGTAACTGTGCTACAGAGACTTTGTGACAGTGTAAATAACTTCAGTTAAGCCCCCTCCATCAGAATGACATAAGTGAAAGACCACAGAATCACCAAGGTTGGAAAAGACCTCCAAAGAACATCCAGTCCAACCTTGGACTGGATGGAAGGGAAAGGCAAGTTTTTCTTTTCCTGACCAAAAGATCCGATGACATAAAGCCAACCAGCGGGAAATTTCTACGTTTGTGTGTATGTGTATAAAGAAAAACTCTTATCTGACAAGAAAACTGTTCCCTTGGCAAAGAAAGACAAAAATATAGGGCTGGCCTTCCAGCCTTCCTTACTGAATGTTTCTGAGTAGCTGATTGTCACGGGTCGTGTTTTCAAATCTATGAAGTACATAATTCTGTAAGGCAGCAAGGCCCAGATCCTGCCTATCTGTGAGGAAACAGCCTGCCAAAGCCCAGGGTAAGAGCTGGATATTGCCGTTATCCAGAGTTACCCTCAATTGGCCTTCTCCTGTTTCAGCAGTCACTGATGGAGAGAGCAGGGTATGCCATTTCACTCTGCATTAGACTGTGATGTTGCCAGTACTCTGTTTTTCACCTATTTACATGTCACTGAATAACTGAGGATGCCCAAAATCTCTTCCTCTTTTATTCCTAAGTTGTTCTAGCAGTAAAACATCAGATACTTCAAGACTGCTTCTTCCCACACACTGTTTGGTTCTTCCAACGCCTTAAGAGCACTTCATAGAATCATAAAATCACAGAATGGTTTGGGTTGGAGGAGACGTTAAAGATCATTGAGCCCCAACCCCTGCCATGGGCTGTTGCCCCCCACCAGCTCAGGCTGCTCAGATTCCATCCAGCCTGGCCTTGAGCAGCTCCAGGGATGGGCACTGCAGCTCTCTGGGCAGCTGTGCTGGTGTGACATGTCACAAAATATGAGATGTAGATAGCGATTTCTATGCTGTTTTACACAGATGTTAGGCAATGCACAGAGCAGTAAGCATCAGAGCACATCTTGTTTTGTAGAGAGGTCACCAAGAGCGGCAGAAGTGCTTCACTTATCCTCATCAGAGCACCTCAGGAATCTGTATTTCCAGACGGAGCATGAGGGGGTGGCAGAGGAGGCAGAGAAGTCACCAGAAACCTGCAGTTAGGATTAATAACAGAAGGAAAGGAATCCTAGCCTTCAGTTTTGCCTGTTACAAAAAGGATGTATAGCAGCTCTCTGTGTTATGAGAACATGCACCTATGGATGCAGCGCAGGCCTTCACAGCTTCTGAGCTTCTGTTTTCCTCTGCTGAATTAAAAACATTTACATGATACTGATGCTACCTTATAAATAATATTATATATCAAATTGACGAATGAACTAAGATACAAAAGGGTGTAATTAAATTAACGATTGCAATAATATACAAGGAAAAATAATGATGCTTAAAGCAGCTTGCAATAAATGTGTGTGGGAACTGTTGAATCACAGCCTGAACCACTGATTGATCACCTGAGGCGAGCACTGGGTCAGCTGCAGGGGCACAAGTGAGTGCGATTGGAAGGGGTGGAGTTTGACTCCACCTCTCCCAAGACCCCACTTAAGGGCTGATCACCACCAAGGAAGGATCTCTGGTTGGAGATCCCTCCCTAGTGGAGTTATTGGCAAGCCTCGACTATCTTCAAAGGTGAGGCACTCTTTCCTTATTAACTATCTGTGTACCATCTACTTAAGCCTATCTAAAATATACCAGCTTTGGCACTATTTCTTTTGGGTGCTATTCTTGAGGGTTATTTGCCCTACAAAATGACAAAGGAGAGTTCAAATATATCATCTTTTTGACATAAATAGCAGTCAAATGATACCTACAAAAACTCTAAATGCCTTAACATGTAACTAAGCTTACACAAATTGAATTGTATTCACCGATCAGCAAGAAATATTCACGTGAGAGGAACACTTCAGTCCAGTGGGTGTGGTGGTGATGGGCTGATGGTGGGACGAGATGATCTTGAAGGTCTTTTTCATCTTTAATGACTCTGTGATTCTATCATTCTGCAGTCTGGCAGTCCTTCAAAGACACACATGCCCTAGGAAATGAAGCCAAAAGAAAAAGGACTCACAAAAATCCAAGAGGTAAATAGCTGGACAAGTTGTTCAGTCATACGTCTGTTTGTAGCAGGTCTTTGGGCTGCAGCTCTGGTGTTTCACCTGCTGTAGTGGCCATAGAAGGAACAAAGAGGAGTACAGCGATGTCCAGGATTGTGAGCTTCTTGCTCTGAGGTTCTTCATCACAACAGTTTTTCATGAAAAATGCTCAGGGAAATGTAGGAGTGGGCATTGTAGTGCAGCTTCTCTTTTTGTTTGGGTTTCTTCCTGCTTCGGATTCTTCATGGGACTAACTTCAGTGTCTTTGGGAGCTTATGGGATGAAGAGGGGGAGAGTGCCTGAGGGAGCTGCTGGTGTGCAGAGCTCAGTGGTCACTTTCCTTTCCTGAAGCTTTTTTAAAATAAATACGTACAAAAATAAATATATGTAATGTGATGAAGCACAGTTTTTTTGTGGTTAGTAACTTTAGCACTATGGGGTGCCTGTTTTACTACTCACTGTTAACACTGACTCGCTTGGTTGCTGCTTTGAGGCTGGCTTACACGTAGCATTTCTCTATGTGAGAAAAGCTGTTCATGATCTACACTGACACGCTGTATTTTTGGCCTAAAAATATTCTGTGACTGAGTGCATGACACATTCTTAAAACTCCATGAATTGCAATTTATTTGAATCTTTGGGGAATGTGGGAAGTATGTCTCAAGCCTTTGGCACAACTATCACAGCCAGGAGTGTCAGAGCTTTAAACTTGCCTGGGGCTTTAGATTACCTTAATAGAGGGTTTATTAAAGGGTTAATACATGGGGTACAAATGTATTACAGATGTAAATCAAGCACAGGCACATCAGAAATACGTGTATCATGGAGTTATGGACAAGCTGTTCACCTGCTAGATTCATAAAATTGTATTTTGGCTGACATAGCCATTCATTAGGACATCTATGACACGTGCTCTAAATTTCAGACCCGCTCTTCAGGCAACGTCGATTTAAGTTTAGCTTTTAAAGCCTGAACTTTTTTGATGACAACTCCTGGGAATCTTTGCATGAGGAAGTATTAATACAACAAGAATTAATAAAATTACTATAAAACCATAGGATCGTGGAATCATTAAGGTTGGGAAAGACCCCTAAGATCATCTCCTCCAATGGCCAGCACACACAGCACGGCCCTCAGTGCCACATCTCCACAGTTCCTGAACACCTCCAGGGACAGTGACTGCACCACCTCCCTGTGCGGCTGTGCCAGTGCCTCACTGCTCTTTCTGAGGAGAAATTCTTCCTAATATCCAACACCTGAGCTTCCCCTGAAACGCAAGATGCTGGAGTGGAGTATGGAATCTAACTTCACACAGAGCAAAGGTTTTTGGAAATGGACTTGTGGAGTAAAGCAGTAGAAGATCTCTCTGGGAACTGCTGATTTTGTCTATCAGGACGCTTCTGTCCTGCTTTCCACAAACTGGGTGGAATGTACAAGCAGCAGTTCCATCAGAGTGCATGGAACAGGCATCCAGAGCAGCTGAATGAAAACAGCTTTAAAGCCAACAAATGAAAGCTGGCTCCATCTCAGAAGGGTTAAGCTTCTGGCTATTTTCTGTTTACCCCAGCACCCAGAATTCACAACAAGCCATTTATACTGAAAACAGGCAGAACTAAACTGAAAATGAACATGTTACTCCAAGCCATTAAGTTCTTGAGAACATGGGTTGAATTAGAGTCAGTCTGTTCTCTTACACAGTGTCACAGGTGGAACTTTCACCACTTGTGGAATAAATTATACACCTTCCAGTTCTGGAAATTAGACAGGTCTCTGGCGCTTGTCTGTTCTCGTCTCCTACCCATTACATTCACAATTTATTGAGTACTTTTCTTAAAAGCCACTTCTATGCCGTGAGGACTATTCCACTTCCATTTCCTCATCAATAATAAACAGCAAATTGTGATATCACTAAAGTTAAAAATGCCGATTGTGTGTGATAGAGCAGACCTGTGTGGATGCTCAGTGTACTTGCTTGCCTGGTGCTGCCTGCACGCCCGTGCGGTGGGCTCTGCTGCCATCAAGTGGAAACTGCACAAACTCCAAGAGCCACATTCCATAAACCTTGCTCATCTCATGCCAGTGATCCCGGGGATAGAAAACCTGCACTAGAATGCAGTCGGCAACCTTTGCTGCTGATGGCAAATCCAGCTGAGAATGACATCTGTGCAGGAAAGTTCAAGTCAGCAGGATCGTTCTTCTGTGTGTGTACGTGTATGTGTAAGAGTTTATGTAAACTCCTGTGGATTGAGATGTCCCAGTTTCAGCCCAGGAGCTGCTGTGGGGTGAGGGTGACAGTGAGGCAGGACAGAGCCAGTTGCAGGGATGTCCCACAGCACTCAGCCAGACCAGAGCAACAGTGGAGACAGTGAACAGGGTCACCCAGCCCAGGGATGGCTGGGCAGGTCTGCAGTGACAGGCAGGTCTCAGTCTGGCAGTAATTAATGTCGCAGTTCTCATTAACCTGAGCAAACAGAAGTACAGGCTGGTTCCAGCGATGCCTTCCAGTCATTGCTGCTGAAGTCAAACTGCTTCACAGCAATGTGTGTGTTCATGGGCACTCAGACCATCAGTATGATGTGTTCCCCCTTTGCTTTCTATCCCTTTGGTCTCAGAGAAGCTGTGCTGCCCCATTCCTGGAAGTGCTCAAGGCCAGGTTGGATGGGGCCTGGGCCGTCCACAGCGCGGGTTGGAACTAGATGGTCTGTGAGGTCCCTTCCAACCCAAGCCTTTTTGGGCAGCGTTTAACAATTCAAAGCTTCATAGGCATGAGAGAGGCAGTTTCAAAGCAGAGTATTTGACAGTACACAACAGCTCATTCTGGAAGCGTTAAAGTGAAGCTTTTTTGGCATTTCAACAGTTTAACCTCCTTTGATTCATAGATTCATAGATTCATAGATTCATAAGGTTGGAAAGGACCTACAAGATCATCTAGTCCAACCATCCTCCCACCACCATCCCTACCCACCAAGCTACTAAATCAAATCCCTTAGCACCTCATCTAAACGCTTCTTGAACAGCGCTAGGGACGGTGCCTCAACCACCTCCCTAGGCAGGCCATTCCAGTGCCGGACCACTCTCTCAGAGAAAAAATTTTTCCTCAAATCTAATCTAAATCTTCCCCGGCGCAACTTGTGGCCATTCCCTCTCGTCCTGTCATTAGTTATCTGGGAGAAGAGGCTGACCCCCTCCTCACCACAGCCTCCCTTCAGGAAGTGGTAGAGTGCAATGAGGTCTCCTCTGAGCCTCCTTTTCTCCAGACTAAACAATCCCAGCTCCCTCAGCCGCTCCTCATAAGACTTGTGCTCCAGACCCCTCACCAGTTTTGTTGCCCTTCTCTGTTTGTTTGCAGTCTCAGCTCCTAATCGGGTCTGATGTGACCTCACCGTTTTCTTAACTGAAATTTCCACTTCTGCCAAAATTACTGATCCTCAGAGAAGAAAAGGTTTGTATCCACTGCTTACTGGATCTGCCTCATGTTATTCTTCATCCTGGCAAAAAAAAAAAAAAAATAGGTAACTAATACAAAATGAGGAGTACAACAGAGACGGTCAGCTGGGTTCAGCCATTTTCTGATTCACTCAGTGCAAAAGCCCAGAAGGACACGTTTGTAGATAAGAAACCTTAGAAGAGAATTATAACGTAGCCCTCATCACAGGCTGAGGAGTTCCCCAAGCAGCAAACTGTTAAAGAAGAATATCTGAATATATCAGAAGAAAATCTTCTGTTCCAGAAGAATATTTTGGCAAATTATCATTGTGTGCTTCCTCCACTCCCTGTGCTCCTGTAAATTTTATGAGGAAGGATCCTGAGCTCCGTGGACCTTTGCTCTGACCAACTCATCAGTTCTCCAAATAGTGCAAAGTGACAAAATTACTGAAAGAACCAAACTTGGCTGCTCTGCCTGTCCAGTGCTGATATGTTGCAATGGTACAAAGCCTGTTACAAACATTTCGCTTGATGTCTGCAATCTCTTTTGAGTTCCTCCTGGAAAGCAAGTAGCTGCCCTTCTGGGAGGCTCTAACAGCAGATATTGTCAGCTTTGTTTCCTTCATGATGCCCTTACTATAGCTTGCCCTATCAAACTGTTTACCATAGCGGTCTATTTTCTTTCTTTTTGTGTTTTGTAGAGGTTCAGGTTGATTGAGAATGTGGCACGATAAATAAGCAAAAGGCAACCTGCTAAAATCTTAAAGTGAAAGAACAGGTGTGTGGCACAGAAAAACCAACATAACCCCATTCTGACATTAACTCAATTGCTTTAAGCCCATCAAACACCAACAGTTTGTATTTCCCATTACTCTGTACAAACATTTAGCTCAACATAGGAGTGAAGCTGCTCCTCAGTTACAGCTTTCCAAACTCAATCCTACATTATATGTAGGATGGGCTGGCAGCTTTATTCTGCTTTCGCTTCTAAGATTAGAGGAACGATTAAACCGATTGAGCTTTATTTGAAGCCTTGGTCCTTCAGATGGGTTCTTAAACATCACGGAGACAGCTGTCGCTTTCATATGAAAACTCAGCCTTCGAACAGTTGTTGAAAATCTGCTCTGTGATACATAAACACCATGTGGGTATCACCGTGTTGGTGGATTGAGGAGCCAATACATGGAGCACTGCAAGAAGAGTCTGGCTAAGCAAGGGAAACCCCTGTTCTTGTAAGATTTATAACAGGTGCTTCATTATTACTCAAAAGAGTAATTATTTTTGCCACTATCAAAAGCATATTTCCTTTCCAAATGAAAAGCTGATAATGGTATAATAAAGTGCCAGAGCATGTCCAGAGAAGGGCAGCAAAACTGATGAGGGATCTGGAGCACAAGTGGAAAGTGGCTGAGACAACTGAGGTTGTTCAGTCTGGAGAAGAGGAGGCTCAAGGGAGACCTCATTGCTCTCTACAACTGTGTGGCAGCAGGTTGTGGTGAGGTTGAGGTCGGCCTCCTCTCTCAGGTAAGAGTGATAGGATGAGAGTGAATGGCCTCACGTTGCACCAGGGGAGGTTCAGGTTGGGTTTTAGGAAAGGAAGTCTCCTTAGTGGTGAGGCACTGGCACGGACTGCCCAAGGAGGGGTGGAGTCGCTGTCCCTGGAGGTGTTTGGGAATCATGGAGCTGTGGCACTGAGGGACGTGGTGTGTGGGAATGGTGGGGGTGGGCTGGAGGGGCTGGAGTCACACTTTATAATCTTAGAAATCTTTTCCAACCTATGATTCTGTAATCCTATGATTTTTTTTTTTAAGTACTATCAAATGCTTCAAAGATTTGTATATCAGGAAGCATAGTGGGTATTGAAATTACTGGTTGATTCGCTGTAGCTTTTTGCAGCAGGTAACACAGAAGTAAAATGGTAGAGTTTATCCTTCCATCTTCATTTTACTCAACTGTACACACAGGTATTGAAAGAGGCACACAAATGCATGCGTGAGCACATGTACGCACTCCTACCACTGTCATTAAAACTCTTTGCAGGTCTCTCCCCTGGAGGGTATTTCAGCATTTCCAAATAATCTCAGTGTACTGCAGTGTATTTCTTCTTAAAAAGAAGTTACCTTTTGCCATTTTGGTGGTCTATGCAAATCTTTCAAGAGGGAACACCCTCTCACCTCCTCCAGATTGATGGTACAAATGCCAAACAGATCAAGCCCAAGGACTCGCTGGTGTGATCCATAAGCCATGACCCTTCCAGCACAGTCAGTTTTGTAGCCATGCCCATGGAGCACTGCAGCCATAGTGACACAAGTGGTTTTCTTCATTTTTGCCCTGCACACCAACGTCAGAATTTTTGTGTAATAGAAGTGTGTATGGGAATCTGTGCTCTCCTAGGAGATAGAGTATGTTGCCTCCTACAGAATGTCGTTACGTTGGCTGTAAGCAGTGTTATTAACGAGGTGATTGTAAGAACACTGTGAGGAAGAGAAAGAAAATAAAAATCCAGGTTCATACAAAAAAAGGAGCACAAGATGATGATAGTCATTAGCAGAGACACGGAAAGGGAAGAAAAGGATGACTTGGGAAAAAAAGGCAGTAAATGCTGATTCTCTGCTGCCCATCATTATTTCAAGGAAACTGGACTCCTTCCAAAAACCAGGCGATTTGTGCCTAGCTGAGCAGCAATGAAAGAGCCATTTGGGGTCAGCAGTAACTGTAAAATAAATGGGTGGCCGAGGAGCCCCTCATTACTCATTTTGACTGGAGACAGAAGAATATTTGATGATCGCTTTTATATTCTGTCCCTGAAGGTAAGCACAATTAAGCCAAAACGGTGATGGTTAATGGGATGCTGCCAAGATCCAAACACGGTGTGGAGTCCCATGGCATATGAAGTCAGCGCCGGTAACATTGTTCTGCGGTCTAATTAAAAACAATAACAGAAATTTAATGATCACTGTGCTAGTGCAAGGGGAGAAATTTGTATTACAAAAAAAAAAAAGAAAAGCCCTAACAAGAGAAGATTGACCGTGTGTGAGATCTGACAAAAAGCCCAGCCAGACCAAGGGTCAGAAGGTCAAACACACATCACTATTGCTTTTAGTTTCCTGTAAGAATTATAAACAGAAGGGCCTCTGAGGAATTTGGTGTGAGAAAAAACAGCTTTAGCAGCACCTGAACTACAGCAAGCAAAGGTATTTCAGTGGCATTCATTGCAGCCTGAAAGAAGAAATTGCTCATTTCTCTGGGTGAAACGTATTAACCTCTAACAGGCAGTAAGTCAATAAAAGTGACTTAAGACTCCTTTTTGGCCCTAGAGTCTGTGAATCTATGAATACCAGAACAACACCTGTGCGAAGCCAACTGCTTGTCATTCATGCCAGGAGCTTCTTTATGTCTCCTGCCGTATTAAAAGGACAATGTTCTTCTTCACTATTTTCCCACTTGCACATCTTAAAAGAGTTTATAATCATATGCCAGAGAGTTCGTGAGCTGTCTCCATGCTCTGCATGACCTACTTAGATGCTGTGAACTTGGGATACACGTGCAGAGCCATAGCTGTGCTGCTACCAGCACCTGATAAGTGGGAGGGTACAAATAGGCCTTGTTTTTTGCTGTTGTTTTGTTATGTTTGAACCAAATCCTACGCTGTAACTAAGGATTTCACATCAGGCCTCAGTGCAGGTCTGCAGCTCAGTCAGGAGGTGTCTGAGGAAGGTGTGAGTGTGGCACTCAGGAGTGTGCTTCAGTGGGCATGGTGGTGATGGGCTGATGGTCGGACTGGAGGATTTTAAAGGTCTTTTTCAACCTTAATGATTCCATGATTCTATGGCATAAACAGTATCCGTGGCTGCAGAATGTGAGCCCTGGTTTTACTCACATCACCAGACAACAAGGCAAGGGCACCTTCTAATGAAGCAGTTCCTTGACCACAATGTTTTGAGCATTCTATGAATTAGGGAGCAACATGTCAGTGACCCTTAGGGAGGATATAGGGGAAGGAGTAGTTTTCAAAAAGCCAGGACAGATGGG
This sequence comes from Oreortyx pictus, assembly GCA_036925125.1. Classification (NCBI taxonomy): domain Eukaryota; kingdom Metazoa; phylum Chordata; class Aves; order Galliformes; family Odontophoridae; genus Oreortyx; species Oreortyx pictus. Next base: position 9,573,006 of record JAUPFR010000001.1, read on the forward strand.
AGGGGTGACAGGCAGAGAGGAGACAGCTGGACACCCTTGTGTGCACAGTTCTGGTATTCTCCGGGTTTGTCACTACCTGCCCAGCCTCAGTCGTGCCTGTTGCACTGGATTTCTCAGAAAAGCTGTTGCCACCACTGTGTGAAACACCTCTTCTGGCCTTCTATCCTCCTTCACTCTTGGCTTTATGGCTTTCAGAGTATGATATTATGTTAGGGAACATGCAGTGCCTAGTAGCTGCCAATAGGAGATAGCAGAGTTTTGGGCAGCCAGCAATTACACCCCACTAATACATGCACGAAGCTGAGGCCAGTTAGCATTGCAGCACGTGTGTGCTGAAAATGTGCTCTGAGTAAGGAGTAAGAGCTTGCTGCCTTGGAAGATTCTCTTTTCCCTTTTCCTCTTCTCTTCAAGATGACTTTGCCTCTTCTCCCAGATGACAGCGATAGGAACAGAAGGAATGGCCTCAAGTTACACCAGGGGAAGTTCAGTTTGGGTATTAAAAAGAATTTTGTCTCTGAAAGAGTGATGATGCATTGGCACAGGCTGCCAGGGAGCTGGTGGAGTCACCGTCCCTGGCGGTGCTTAAGGAAGCAGCAGATGCAGTACTTGGGGACGTGGTCTAGTGGGCAGTGTTGGTGGTAGGCAGGCACATGGACTAGATGATCTTAGAGGTCTTTTGCAACCTGAATGATTCTATGGTTTTGTGCTTGTACTTTCTTATTTCCTTTTCCTGCTCCCTTTTCTTCAGTCATCCTTTGACTTTCCCTTTCTCTTTTCCCGTCTTAAATTTGTAACCTTTCCTGAAAATGGCCTTCCCCACTGAGCTGATGTCCCTCAGTTCTTTATATCATCAGTCACACCCAGACACACTCTCCATAAAACAGCAACGTGGATGGTTTTGGATGAGACAGCTGTGTGATCATTCACCTCAGCGATTTATTACTGGTGCCCAGGGCTTCCATATTTTAGATTTGTAATGATTTCCTCTCAATTAATGGCTACGAGGCCTAAAAACCTTGACTTTTGTAGTCTGATCTTCCTTTTGCATTTAAAAACTTTCACAAAATGCTGTATCGTTATCTCTAAGCCAAACATTTTCACTTTCAAAAAACCTGGTTTCTCTGCCTCTCTCTCTTTCATCTAGCAGCCTGGAAGGGTACCTGGGGGATCATTACTGTCTCAGAAGTGCTGCCATTCTTCTCTGCAAACTGTTTTATTACCCATCATCCTTTAAGGGATGAGGTTTCAGAATAATTCCTTACAGCATCTTTAGATGAAGAAAAATGCAGTGAGGGTTTTTCTTTAGTGAGTACATCAGTAAAACTGCAATCTCAACATTTTTATCATCATCTCAAGACTCTACCAAGGCTTTCCTGGGAGGCAGGATGCAGCAGCAGGCAAGGCACTGGACATGGCACAGAGCTGCTGGGATCTATTCCTGTCTGCACAGCTGCCTGTTCTGTGGGTTGGGGCAAGATATTCCACCTTCATGCCTCAGTTTCTTTATCTGTGGTAAAAAACCTCAATATTATCTTCCCACTGTTGTGTGCAAAGTACCCTGACTCTACAGACAGAAAGGGATTTATGTGAGTATGGGAATTCTTTTGTTAGATCCAGCCTTCTGACAACAAAATTTATATAAATAAATAGGTCTTCAAATTAGATCATTGTGACATTGGCTCATTTGATTTCACAAAATCTATGAACTTGGTGAAAGCAGAGGAGGGAATCTCTTGGAATGGTGCCTGATGAAGTCTTTTCTTCTATGAGCTCCACTCCTGATTTTTCCCTTTTTGTTTGCTTGTTCCCTTTCAAAAACACCTGCTGCTGCCCCTCCTCTAATTAATTCCTTATTCACCTGAAATCTCTTCTAGTAATTTCCATCTCCTCCCATATTACCATATGGTACAGGAGACCAGACAGAGGACATCCACGGCATTTCTTTTTGTCTAGAAAATGAGCTAGCAAAGAATGGTCAGACTATTCAAATTCAATTTACATTCAGTAAACCTGAGCTTCAGTCCCTCTCATTCTCCATCTTACAACCACCTTGGGTTTCTTTCTCCATTAGGATATGTGTCAGGGCACTAACAGGCTTGCACAGGCACAGTCAGCCCTAACAAGGTCTCTGCCCACCCCTTCCACCTCCTTCAGGAGATGCCACCCCTCTCTGTTCCCTCACAGTGTAGACTTAAATTCCTCATGCTTCTGAGATCAGAGTAACGGGACTGTAGTAACATAAATGATCCTTTTAAACATCTTTAAGTAACATCACTGTGTTGTTTGGGTTTTTTTTGCTTTTTCTGACTTGAAGTCTGTTGAACTATTGCTGTTAAACCAATAACTTCATGTATTCTCAGATCTTTGACTCTGTAATGGAACTGGATGTGCTCTCCCTGATCTGAGTTCATCAAGCTCTTTGCTGTTTTTGTGTACAGTTTTAATCATTTTCATTTCTATATTCTTAATCACAGAGCTGCCCTGCCCTTGCCCATATGCTCAGTATCATCATCACTGCTAACAGCTAAGAAGTACAGCAGCCATTAATGTTTCATCAGAAAGCATCTTTCTGTAGATCATTATTCAGTGTGTTAAGTACGTGCCTAACTAACTTAGAGGTCAGTGGGTAACTTTACATGTTTAAACACTTCATTATATTGGACACTTGCACAGAGTCGCCAAGCTCATTGCCAAAAGATTGGTGACATTCTGCACTGTGTCTCACATCATGCAGTCGTCGAGCATTTCAAGGAGCTGACAAAGGTGTCAAGAGACACTTGCTGAGTGAGGCTAAATATTGGACCTTGCATTTTAATACATTATTACAGGCAAATATTCCCATCTAGCAGCCGTGCACCATATGGTTATCTAGTTTCATGCAGATTGCTAGCCCCAGACTGGCTCTGTGCAAATAATTCATGACATTCGCTTAATGTCTCGGTGACTGCATCTGCTATCCTGCACCTGTCGGTACTGCAGCAACAGAATGATTTACGGATCTTCAGCTCATTGCCAAATGGCACATGGACACATGTGGCACCAGCACTTCTGAGGACAGGTGGAAGTGGCAGGGCCACAGACTTCACACGTTGTTTCCTGATCATATCAACCCTCTGATGGACAGTTCATCTGCAAATCTCATCTAGAAACTAGTTACTCACCAACACTGGTATGCATCCTTGGTAACTGGGGGAAAGCTTAACATCATCCAAAACATTCGTCTACACTACAGAAGTGAAGAACAGTACATAGCTTTGGAGTATAAACAAGATTTCTTACTCTTTTTTTTTTTTGTTGTTTGTAAGGTAATTTTAAAACATTTGATCTGACATGAGGCAGTGCTGGGCTGTGCTCACAGCAGCCATCCCTGCTTCCTCCCACTACCAAAACTCTGCTACATAAACCCAATACAACAGCCCAGAGAAAACAGACCTACTGTTGTTTAAGAATCAGTAAAGAAATATATTCATACGTTGATAAATAAAAAATGACTGTTATCTTGTTTCTATAGTGCTCTTTCTTAAAGTTAGGCTGAATTTTACCCAGTCCCATCAATGTCATACATACATTTGTCTCGTGAGACCCTATAAACAGTGAATGGCAATGCAAAGAATCACAGCATCACAGAACTGTTGGTGGTTGGAAGGGACCTCTGGAGATCATCTCATCTAACCCCAGTTCTTGACATTTTGAAAAACAGACTTGGAGTGCATAAGACCTTTAATACCCTATGCCAGAAGAAAGCCTTTTTATACTAGATGCTCAAATTTAATTATGTAAAAGGAGATCAATCCCAAAACCTTTCTCAACAATAAGGAATTACCATGACTTGCTCAGATGAAACAAATAACTTGTCTGTTTTCCATAATTCGCCCTAGCTGCCATCTACCAGTTAATTGTATTATCATTTATTAATAGGAAATTCTTATTGATGTCTGGTCATTTCACAGCGTTTAAGCAGAACAGTAAATAATTTCAATTACACACTGTTTGAACACCATGAAAATCATTCAAGAAGCTTGAAATGTTACCAAACACCTTCACGGTATTTTCTTGGGTGGGTTTTCTTTTTTGTCCCGTTATTTGACTTTCAGAATTACCACACTCTATGCTTGGAGGCCCACAGAACATGGTTTTCTTCATTATAACACTTTGGACAGCAAACAGACCTGGACCAGAAATGCACTTCTGCATGATCTTTCTTCTCTTCCATTACTAAGTTGGAGCAACTGGATTTCCAGTGCCTAATAATCTCATACATGTGTACCGGCATCCACGAGGCAGTCTACCTCTGAATATTCTATTCATACATACTATAAATGGTATAAATGACACCTGATCCAGCCAGAAATATTCTGTAACAAATTGCTGTACTGGACTCTTTCGTTCTCGTCACTTTCATGGCAGACAATTGCCTGGTTACATGCCAGCTTGCCTGCTTCCACTGCAGCTCTCCGAGAGAACTGAACTTCAGAGTTTTTGGAATTCTCTGCTCTTAAACTCTGTGGGTACAGAGGATTAAACATGACAGCTGAATTCACTGTTTCTTCAGAAAAGTGCTGGCTGTGTAATTAAGGAGTAAACACTTGAGTTGTTATTGCTACAGTCAGGTTCGTAGAAGCATCAGCCTGTCCCCACTAAACTGACTTGTTGGACCTCCATCTCCAAAGCTCTCAGACTCTTTCACAGTCCACCACACTCCACATTAAGAGGAATCCTTAGGATCCCTAGAATGTGTCTGAAACTGAATAGTGAGGAATTTTGCTGCCATGAAAATTTCTAGGGTATTACCTTTATGTCCCCATTATTAAAACCATTTTTGGCACAAGTAGAATTAGCAAGCTTGGGGAAATAGATGCCTTGCAGCAACAGATGTTACTATACGCCTCACCAGATGGATCTCAGTTCGCACAATCACAAAACTGATTCTGAAACTGGACTGAAAGGGATCTCAAGAGATCATCGAGTCCAACCTCCTGCTAAAGCAGGTTCCCTACAGCAGGTCACACAGGAAGGCATCCAGATGGGTCTTGAGTATCTCCAGAGGAGACTCCACAACCTCTCTGGGCAGCCTGTGCCAGTGCTCCGTCACCCTCACAGTAAAAGAAAGTTCTTCCTCGTGTTTGTACACTTGTCCTGTACTTGTTGTACACCTTGTTGTACACCTTGTCCTGTCACTGCACATCACTGCAAAGAGTCTGGCCCTATCCACTTGACTCCCACGTCTTAGATATCTATAAACAGTGATGAGATCCCCTCTCAGTCTCCTCCAAGCTGAACAGCCCCAGGTCTTGCAGCCCTTTTTCGTAGAGGAGATGCTGCAGGTTCATCATCATCTTTGTGGCCCACTGCAGAACTGTCTCTAGGAGATCCCTGTCGTGAACCGGGGACCTCAGAACTGGATGCAGCACTTCAGATGTGGCCTCACCAGGGCAGAGTAGCAGGGGAGGATCACCTCTCTCAACCTTCTGGCCACGCTTCTCTTATTGCACCCCTGGGTGCCATTGGCCACAGAGTCGTGCTGCTGGCTCACAGCCAACCTGTAGTACACCAGGGCACCAGGGTCCTTCTCTACAGAGCTCTTCTTCAGCTGGTCAGCCCAGAACCTGTACTGAAGCATGTGGTTATTCCTCCCCAGGTGCAAGACTCCACACTTGCCCTTGTTACAGTTCATCAGGTTCCTCCCTGCCCAACTCTCCATCCTGTGCAGCTATCTACAGGCTTCCATTCAGACTCTGCTCCCTGATCGCAGCCCTCGGAGCTCTGCCACTCAGCCAGTTCTCAGCCACATCATTATCCATTCACCTACCTCACCCTTCCTAAGCTTCATTACAAGGATATTATGGGAGACAGTGTCAGATGCCTTGCTAAAGTCAAGGTGCACAACATCCACTGCTCTCCTCTCAACTATCCCTATAGATGACATCACAGAAGGCCACCAGGTTTACTGGAGCTTTTTGTATTTGACTACAAGATTTTTATTTTTTCAGATGTGAAAAATAGCAGTTGGGACACTCAACAGGACTTTCATAAAGGCCTACAGACATCTAATCCATGAGTTTCAAATGTGTTTTATCATTCTGCATATTGAAAAGAAATATTTATGAGGTTATTTTATTGCCTTTGTGAAAAATGCTCTGTGACAAAGGACAACAATGCCTAGATTACAGGCTTTCTATGATCTCTGTGTGTTATGAGAGTTAATGATGTTCTAAGGTCGTGCTTCAGAGCCAAGAAGGCATTTAAAGTGTAAAATCATTGTCAAATTTGTAGCAGATCATTAGTGCTTCCTAAGAAATGCAAGTGTATATTGCATGAGTGAATGGAAAGTAGTCCTTGAGAGCACTCATAAATAATCTTATTAGTTACTCAACCAAATACTGCCTTGAAAAAAACACAGTACAGTCAGTATTTCTCTGTAAATTCATGGACTGTAAATCAAGACAGATTTGGGGCAATTCTTTGTAACAGAAATGTACCACTCTTGGGGGAGCTGTAAGCCACAAATTTTATTTTTCTGTATTAACCTGGCATAGACAAATTGCAATTCTCAGTCAACTGCTTCTTCCACATGAGAAACAGAACATACTGTGCCAACATTATGCTTCCCTGTGAAAATCCATCATTGGTGTTCTTAGTTATTTAAGCGTGGGTCTACAGCCTGTTGAATCTGCCATTTATTTTAATAGACTTTGAATAAGATTTCAGAATAATGAACAGATAAATAGTAAATAGAAAATACCACAAAAAGCAACGTCAGTCTTCCTTTGTTGGTTTAGATCTCCTACATTAATAAAACTGCCCTGTAACAGTTATAAACATTTTCTTAATGAATGAAAACTGCATTTTATACGTAGGATATTTCCACTTGAAACACAACAGCAAGTGGGAAAGCTGATAAAAAATGTACCTTATCATTTCAATAGTCTGCATGAAACAGAAAAGACAAATTGTTGGGTGTGAGAGAGAAAGCTAATTTTGGTTGAGTTTAAAATGCTTCTGTAGGTTACTATCAGTTACGTTACGTACAAACAGACTTATTTAACAAATCAACAGCTGTCAGATTAATATTATTTAAGAAAATAATCAATGTTAGCAATTTTATACATTTGATCATAAATGTTGTGATGTTTAGTGTTTTTCTTATAGTTCCAGATGCTGGAATACAGTAATGGCAAAGTCATTCCAGTCTTCCTATGAAGCCAAATTAAGTTTCTGATCCCTAGAGTTAAGAAGAAATGAATGTGTCATGGGTCAAAAACTAAAATAAAACAAGTATCTGACAAAAGGATCTGTGAAATCTGTAGAGATTTTCATCCTAAATCATAGTTAGTGGAACTACTGGTATTTAGCAGCAGTGAACAGCTGTTAAGGTCACAAAAGGGCATTGTTTGTATCACTTGGGGTCTTATCATATTCTCATTATATGACTGTGTTCTAATTATACAATTATATTCCTAGTTATGCTATGTTAAGCATTGTGATTTTGGGATTGAAAGCAGGACTTGGTGTGAGACCACTTCTCTTACATTACTGGACACCCTTTGTTCCCCATCCTGAGACAGAAGCTGGTCTCAAAGCCCTGAACTCAAGGCAGCGGCCCCAGAGGAGTTCAGTTAGCAGGAGCACTCACAAGGGAAGTAGCACGAATGTTAAGAGATTAAGGAAACATGGTCCACCATGAGAAGTTTAAGGACTAGGATCATTCAACCTAAATTAAAGAATAGAGAATACATATGTTTTCATGTTTTTATGTAAAATACTCCGTGAAACAGACTGACTTCTGTTCCTGTGATGCACAAAATCAAGTCAAGGGATGTGTCCGTCCCACTCCACTCACCCCCTCATCCATAGGACCTCAGCATAAGCACGTGGACTTGCTGGGGCAGGTGCAGAGGAGGGCCGTGAGGATGATCAGAGAATTGGAATGCCTCTCCAGTGAAGAAAGGTTGAGGGCTGGGCTTGTTCATCTTGGAGAAGAGATGGCTCTGGGGAGACTTCATTGGAGCCTTCCTGGGAACAGGAGAAGGTCACCTGCCAGGAATTTTACTTTCTGATCTGCATGTAGAAATGGAATTTTTCATGCACTATCACAATAGGATGGATCTCCTCTTGAAGAGGTAACAACACGGAAGCTTCATCGTGCTAATTTTGACTTTCAACACTGAAATTACTTCATTGAGGCACCTGATTCTTTAGTTAAAAATAAGGAATAGATGGGATTTTAGAATGATATAATTGCTGTGCACCTGCACGTGGAAAAATAGCAGTGGATTATTTACAGGTTAGATTAATATTCAGGTAGAAAGCTCATTATGGCAGAGTCCTTTCAGAGGCAATGATTCACACGTTTAACTTCTTCAGCTCTCACGTGAGTACACACTGAAGACAAAACAACACACTGAATGCCTTTCTTAAGGCAAATATTAAGCACATATTGATGTGCTCAGTTACTGCCTGGGATGTGCATGCCATCAGACAAGGTATACAACGTGTCATGAATGACAGAATAGAAAAGAGTTTTTGCTCTCACATATGGTTACAGAAATGAAACTGTATCATTGAAATTTTCGTTTAGATGAATCTTTGTGAATCTGTGCTAAGTTTGTGGTCAGCTGACTTTGGTATCTTTGTATCCTGGACAGTTTGAAAACTATATTAGGTTCCTGAATTGCTGCTGCTAGACATTATCTACACCCACTGTAGCATAAAAATTGAAGCCTAATGCTTATATTGGTCATTATATCACTATATATAATGAATTTATTGTATCATTGTATACACATTTCTTTGTCACTCAGGAGTGATTCTTAGGGAATATTTCTGAATGCTTTGAAAACTGCAGTTCCAAATGACCCTAATAATGAGAGTATATCAATTCTTGGACAACATTTCGCTACGTGAGACACGATTGTTAACACCTGTGTTGACTTATATACATTGTAAGCTATATCTGAGTTTCTTTAGATCAGGCAGTCGTGTCCTGTTGCCTTCCTTGTCTGATCCTGGACCATTATTCTCCATCCCATACATGAAGACTGTCACATAATGGCAGGTGAAACATATCTACAGGGGATGGGAACAGGCTGTTGTTCCTCAGCACCAACCGAGTCCCATTTGTCCGCCTCGGAGGCACAGTAGGCTTTGTCCACCTCTGCTTTGCCTTTGTTGACTTTACTCAATGTTGCAGTGATGTAACTTCATACAACTGCATTAGGTCAGTGGTTTTCAGCGTGCTCTCACCTACACATCTCTGGACTGCTTCTCAGAGATCCATACAAGACAGTTAAGATAGAATGTATCTCAAGTGTCTTAAATTTGCTTTCGCTTTTGTCATGACTGTTAAACAAGATCCATGTATTCCTCTGCTAAGGAAAATGTAACAAACCAAGAGTAGTGAGTTAAACCTGTGATATCAGGTTTGTTTTTTCTTGGAAGTATATTTAAGCACTTAAAGGTGTCTGTTATTTCATTCCTGAGCTCTCTGTAACTTCCTTTTCTTTTTTGATATCGAGGCGCCCAGAACAGTTTGTTGCTGTAGCAGTCTAACATCCAATAGCCATTTAACATCTCTGTGCACTCTGGTCTGCAGGACCTTTACAGAGTTGTAGCAATATATTCTACCTGCCCCAAGGGCACCCACTACTCTGTTGTTCTTTTTCTCATGTTTCACCCACTTTTTCTAGCAAAACAATGTGATTAATGTCTCTTTGGAAAAGGTTGTGCAGCATTCACTCCGCTGTAAATGAGCTATACCAGCTCACTTCTAGATTCATGAAACAAGCCGGTCCTTCTACCACTGCCACTAGTCCTCATTAGTTGTGCTGCAGGAGCAGTGCTGCCTCAGCTTCATCTCAGTAGGCACTCCACTAATACATAACAGATACAGGAACCTGCTCTCAAAAAGAAAAGAAGGGGCTGGGAGGGGGAGGAACAATGCATGAGACAAGTATATGAGAAGAAGTGAAAACTGATGGTGTGAAATAAGTTGTGCCAAGTGTATTACAGAGTGGAAAACAAAAATAGTAATGGTAAATTTTGATGACAGGTTGGTGAGCTACTCTGCAATTACAGACAAGATATGAACAGGCAAGCCTGGAAAAGGCAGTCCCTTCTAGAGCAAAAGATTGTGAACATTCATTCTCTTCTGCAGGCAGCAGGGCTTATATCAAGGCAGACACAGCCTTCAGTGTATTGTATAGACTCCTTTTCCCCTCTGTACTGTGACTTTAGTTACCTTATCTCCAGATAGATACCCAGTTCTTCATAACCACCTTGGTACTGGTTATGATCACTTGATACTGTGATCTTGCCAAGGGCATGAACTGACACCGTGAATCCCTAAATATCTCTTTTGAAAAAGAATTCCACTCTCCAGTTTTCTTGAATTCACTTTTCCTTCCATATCCATTATCATCTGATCTCTGCTGCATTCAGAATTCATCTCAGGATTGTAAGTACGGTCACAATGATCGAAGGGTGTTAACATCCCAAAAACGTTCTGTAATATTCTGAAAAGAAATCTTAAATGGGACAGTGTGGATTCATCCTTAAATGTCTCATTGCTCCCTCCAGTACAAGCTGTTATTAGAAAGACCACAGACTGCTGTTTGTCCTAAGACTTGCTGTAGATTGATTTGATAATCACATCAAGTCCTTTCCATTTCTGATGTCTTTGGTCCTAACAATTAAACTCATTTATCAGTGGCAGCAAAGTGCTGTGCAGCACTCATAGAAGACTGAAGGAGCTTTATTGGTGTTACGCTTCCAGAAAGTGCTATGAAACACTCCTATATATATACTTCTGAATTCAAAAGCATTAGTGGTTCCACTTTGTCCACTTTTCTAACCTCCACTGTATTTCCAAAGTAGTCCTTAAAAGAAATACATTCTGCCCACTGAGGACACAGTGCTCTAGTGCTCACACTGAATGACAGAATCATAGAGACATTTGGGTTGGAAGGGACCTATAAAGGTCATCCAGTCCAACTCCCCTGCAGTGAACAGGGACACCCACAGCTAGGTCAGGTGCTCAGGGCCCCATCCAGCCTGACCTCAAGTGTCTGCAGGGACAGGGCATCCACCACCTCTCTGGGCAACCTGTGCCGGAGCCTCACCATCCTCGTCGTAGGGCAAATAACCCCCAAAAATAGCACCCAAAAGAAATAGTGCCAAAGATTGTATATTTTTGGATAGGCTTAAGTAGATGATGTACAGATTGTTAATAAGAAAAGAGTGGCTCACCTTTAAAGATGGTCAAGGCTCACCAATAACTCCACTAGGGAGGGATCTCCAACCAGAGATCCTTCCCTGGTGGTGGTCAGCCCTTAAATGGGGTCTTGGGAGAGGTGGAGTCAAACTCCACCCCTTCCAATCACACTCACTTGTGCCCCTGCGGCTGACCCAGTGCTCACCTCAGGTGATCAATCAGTGGTTCAGGCCGTGATTCAACAGTTCCCATACACTTATATTTTTTCCTTATACATAATCTACATCTCCCATCCTTCTGTTTGAAATGGATTCCCCTTTTCCTATCATGACAAGCCCTGATAAAGAGTTTGTCTCCTTCTTTCCTGCAGCTTCCCTTTAAATACTGAAAGGCCGCTCTCAGGTGTCCCTGCAGCCTTCTCCGTGCTGAACAGACCCAGCTCTCTCAGCCTGTCCTCGTGGCAGAGGTGTTCCATCCCTTGAAGCATTTTTGTGGCCCTCCTCTGGATGCTCTCCAACAGGTCGACATCTGGACGCAGTACTCACCAGTGCAGAGTAGAGGGGCAGGATCCCCAGAATCAGAATGATTAGTTTCAATTCTAAACGTTGATTCTGTTTTTAAGAAGCCAAATTTGAGGAAGAGTGAAAATTGTGTAGTCTAGAAATATAACTGCACGAATTTTCCACAATGTTTAAGTGATTTTTCAGGTGTTATTCAGTCAGTGCTCCTCTGGAGAAACTCAGACCATGGTTACCATTTGCATCCACTTTCAAACTTCACAGCTCTTTGATGAATTACTCTTTATATTGCATTTGACACATTCTGAAACACTGTGATTCATTTTCCTGGAGATCCTGGTGTCGCAGACACAAGAACTACAAACCACAGAGTCAATACATGGGTAATTTGAAAAGGAAAATCATTTTGTCATGCAGTGAGCTTAACACATGGATGAACTTTGAAGAGAGCCTGAAAGAGCAAACAGAAAAAGCACTTGGTTGGAAGGAGCAGCTGATCTGTGAGAAGCTGTACGAGACTGAGGTGCAAACACTGGAGTTTGTGTTCCTGGAATTTGATCATAGAATCATAGGATCACCAAGGCTGGAAAAGACCTACAAGATCACCCAGCCCAACCATCCACCTACCACCAGTAGTTCTCAGTAAATCATGTCCCTCAGTACAGTGTCTAAATGTTCCCTGAATACCTCCGGGGTCGGTGAGTCCACCACCTCCCTGGCACAACTTGAAGCCATTCCCTCTAGTCTTATCACTTAATTACACAAGAGAAGAGGCCGACCCCGAGCTCACTACAGCCTTCCCTTCAGGTAGTTACAGACAGCCATGATGTCTCCCCTGAGCCTCTTCTGACTGAACAATCCCATCTCCCTCAGCCATTCCTCATGAGGCCTGTGCTCCAGACCCCACACCAGTTTTGAGGTATTCTTGTATGTATAGCAGTTAATTAATGTACATTTCCTCATAAGTAGGTAGGTAAGTAGGAAGATAGGTTAATCTTTTCCTTCCAGTTCCATTTCATTGCTGAACACAGCACTGATACAGAGCTTGGTCTGCTATAAACTACAGTGAAAAAAGCACTTTAATTCATTGATGCTGATAGAACCTAGTGGAAGTAAAATAAAAATGCATACTAAAGCTATGGACTTGAGTTTGGATGATTCTAAGGGGAAAGAAGCTATCATAAGGCAGCAAAAGACAGCTGTCATGTTGAAATGCCATGGAAGTTAAGGATTCTCTGAGCCTCTGAGAGAATTCTCTTTCTTCACAATTTGGACTGTAAGCAGTAATGCCATCCTTTGCATTGTGCTCTGTTCATGCTCTCTCCTAATGCACACAGAGAACATCCTGTCACAGATTCTTGACCAGAAACAAAAGCAAAATATTCAAGTCCTGTATTTTCTTAGTTTCTCTGATCACAGCTGGGTGGCAATATAGACCAGGCAGACTAATGACTTCCAATAAAGAAATTTCCCTCACACTCAAACACCTCTACCTATAATTTTACCATGTTTCTCAAGTAAAATGAAAATATCCAGAGAGGCTTTTAAGAAGTTTATTCAAAAGTGGGTGAAACAAGAGCTAAAATCAGGACCAGCCTACATCAGCAGGCTTCATGTAAACATACTGAACAGTTTCTTTCAAGTCTTTATCTATCCCTCCTGTTTAGCTTGCAGTCATGGGACTCTCTCTTCTTTATATGGGTGTGTTTATATGCCAGGCTCTGTAACGCAGCCATTGAACGTGACTGAGTGAATAAAAAGTAGTTAAGGAACTGGAGCATCTCTTACACCATGTGAGGCTGAGAGAGATGGGACTGTTCAGACCAAGAAGACTCAGGGGAATCTCATCCATGTGGATAAACACCCAGCTGGAGGGAATGAAGAAGAGGCAGCCAGAATTTTCACAGTATTGCCTACTGACAGGAAAAGAGGTAAAGGGCACAGATAAAAAGCATGAAAAAAGATAAAACACATTAAATTTCTTCTGAACACAAGAAAACTTTTTTCTGTGAAGGTGGTTAAACACTGGAACGCTTCTACTGAGAAGTGATAGAGGTTGTCATTTGTGGAGACACTCCAAACCCGACTGGAAATGGTCATGGGCTCTCACAGACTGTGCAAGCAGTTTGGGCTGCAATGACCACAAGAGGTCCTTGCCATCATAAAAGGTTCTGTGATTCTGTGGCAGAACAGTAAAGAAAAATGAACAAATTTCTCCGAAAGTGAGTGTGTTTGTGCATTAAGAGGTAGTAAAACACGTTTAATGCCTCGTTTTCATGAAATAAAATAGCTATTTGGTCTTGACAGAAAACCTAAAATCACAGAGGACTGAAACAAAAGACCAATGTTTCTGCAGAAACACTCCGTAGCACTGCAAACCAAAATCTATAGAATTATGAGCATCAGTCATCCTGAGTCACATTTAGAGCATACCACAGTAAGGAAAAATAACAAACCATTAAATCAAAGTAAATGTGAATTTTGCTCTCTCTTCAAAGCCCTGCTTTCTCATTTAAGAAAGACTTAAGAACATCAAAAGCTTAAAAAAAGTGTTATTATTGAAGTGAAAGGCATCTAAGGTTAAATGCGAAATGAAGATTGTCACTTTGAGAAATGTGCTAAAAAGGAATGCGTTCCTGATGCATCAGCCTCCTGTGATGTTTGAAAAAAGTCTGAATTTTGAAATAAGTATTTCTGTCCCTTCTTCCCTTCTTCCCTTTCTTCCCATTCTGTTTTCTGTTTCCTGATTTAAAGCACATTAGAAAACGAGAGCTTAGATCCTGTGTGAATCCTATAGAAATAAATGGTTGCAGCATGGAGGAGACAAGAGGAGAAGGAGATAGAAGACAGAAATAATGGAAATAAAGTTTGTGGAAGTTAATCGCAAACTGTCCAGGTGAAAATAAATTTCAGAAAAAAAAAATCCCTATAAAGTATTACATATCTAAGACAATTCATAACTTACTGTACAGAAGATAAACAGTTTTCTCTTAGATCCTGCCTCGAGGAAAGAGGGTTATAAAATGTAGTCAGTGCTTCTGGATGGAAAAGGAAATGCAAAAGTAATGGCAGGCTGGTGAATGAGCTTCCAGGGCGTCTGAGCACTCCCAGCCCCAAACTGGAACATCAGGAGCTTGGAGCTGCAGAGACCATAAATCAGAAGGTGGATGTGATCTTTCTATCCAACTTCAAACATCAAAAATGAGTTGACTCTGTTTGCTGAGGACAAACAGAAAGAAAAAGTGCCTTGGGTGCCTAGAGACAGATTTCCAATACCATAATGGACACCATAAGATAACCAAGGTATCCACTGGCACACAGGAAGCTTGCAGGAAAATAATCAGTGGAAGAGGATCACGTTCAGATGACAGAAGAAATCAGTTAATGGTGCATACCCCTATACTGCTGGTAGTTAACAGAGCTTCAAAAGTAACACAGAGCTCTTCATATTTTAATAAGCAAGAGAATCAAAGAGGAGTAGTAATCTGAGAAATACTGTCCCACATAAACACTGTGCAAAAAGTAAAATTAATCCATAATATTGAAGAAGATAATGATTGTTCAAGATGGAAGAAAGATAATCACATCTGAGTTCTTGAAAAAAAAACCCTTAGATAATCAGATAATTATCTAAGTCACTGATTATTGCTCTGACTGCAACCTTGGCAGAAGATCTGTCAATAATAGACCAAAAGGAGAGTGACACAGTAACCCCACTAACCCCACCAGCAACATCATTACTGAAAATTCACAAGTAAAGACATACACAGAGCCAAGAACTGCAGAACTCTCATGGATTCTTTCCTTTTTTTTTCTTTTTAATTGAAGGTATTCCAAAACCACACAATAAGAATAAAGCCTTCAGTTTCTGAAGTGAAGCACAAGGGATAAAAGAGCTGAAGGCCCTTTTTGCATAATGAGAATGTATGCCTCACTACGAACATGAAATTTCAACTGATATAACTCACTGTCCCACTCCTAAGTCACTGTTCCCTGAGGAAAAATCTTATTCTGGAAACACTGACATCTTATACAGTTGATATCATTCAAAGCAATCCACATCAAGTTTGCAAATACTCTGTGTGGAAGTAACAACATATTCAGAAAGTAGCAGGAAAATGGGAAAATGGGAATTTTTCTGGAAAAAAAAAAAACAAAACAATAAAGATAGTCAGAAAATGTGTGAAAATTATGGAATGTAAAAATACTCCTGAGGAAGTCAAGGAACCCTAATTGCAATGCTGTCTTCTTGAACAGTGCTATAGTTACATGCGATGCCTAAAAAAAATTCTAAGTGAGGGAAATTTCTCCTTCACTGTCTGATCTTTTTTTAAACAGCCCGGTATAAAGTTTTAGATTTCAAAAGGGCATGTGTAAAAATAAAATGGCAGTAATTACCTGGCTTCAGGCTCCTCAGAGAGGTTACAGTTCTCTACGATTGAATGGAATGAAAACTTGAATACGTTAGTCATAGAAGTATCACGAGGTTCCTTTTCAGGCTGGGCAAGTAGTCATGGCTGTCTGCTTTCTTATATTTAAAACTGCATCAAAATGAAGTATAACATATATCCAGCAACTCAGGAAACCAAAATTCTATAAAAACACATTTCTTACCTCCCAAGACACTGTTTTGACATGCTCCCCTATATCACTTAATTAGCAGCAGCATTTTTAAAGAAAGAAATGTCAAATGAAGTTACAGGACCATATATTCAAAGTTCTTATGTTGTATGTGTTGCTAGCACATTGATGTAAAGGGCGTTTCCTGAGTTTAAGATTCGTTTCAGTTAACTTTAGACACATACAATATACGTAGTTTTACATGTGGACTAGCCATCCAAACATCCCTTTATAGTTAATGACAGAAATAGGGTCTTTAAAGGCAAAATTAATTAACTCCATTTTAGTTATATAAATTAGGAAGAGAAATAGGTCTAAGAATGCTCATCTCATCTAACAGATTGCTAAAGAAACAAAAATTAGAAGAACTTACAATAGACAACTCTTACATAGGCCTGTATTGTCTTGAGACCTTCATCAACTCCATCTGACCTAGAATAATAAATAATAAAGCAGTATTATCTTAATCAGGCTTGAGGAACATGATTGCTATTGTGTACTGAAGTGGCATGGTATTCATGTTGGCTGTAGTTTTATAAGTCTACGAAGGCACCTTAAGCACACATACATATCACATACATTTATCTTCACGTGCTGCATGCAATACATGTTTTATAAAGTTGATATAAATTAAGAATCAAACATGATTTCATTGTATTATTCTTCTTCACCTCTGGTATAATGCTTACCTTAGATTCAAAAAGATAATGGAAAATGTCAAGGAATTAACAGTATTTCTTTTGATTGCGATCTCTACTTTTTCCTCCTTCGTCTGTTCTAAAATTTTAATGACTTTTTATTTGAGATGAGAAATCTTTTACCAAATGCTTCCTTTAAATTGGCTAAATGGGCTTACATGACTTCATGATTTCTACATGTCAAAATGCAAAAACTTGAAATTACTACAAAACAACTGTTCTACAATGAACTAGTTAACAGGCAGCAACTTGCTGCAATGTCTCGAATTCAGCTTAGCACTCAGAATCCACCGCTACAGAGAAGATAATTAATAAAGTGAAAATAGTGCAACTGAACCCGATTTGGCTGAAATCAAAGTTGATTACACATTTGGCTCCAAAGAACCAGAAAAGCGTTGGAAAGCCTGTGCTTGGCCTTGTGCAAGTTAAACAGCTGCTTGCAAAATTACTTCTTCCCGTGTTCCTTTGCAAGGGATTACTGAAGTATATTAGGTGATAAGGCCTGGGAAGGGTCCTTACAGCAACAGGTGATCTCTACTGAAGGTCACAGTCCACGACTAGCTGGGGAAAATGAAAGATAACAAAAATGGAGCTGTAACAGGGACCTCCTTGATAAGGAAAGAGTTTATTAGCAATTGACCAGTGACTCTTCTATGCTTTTTTTTTTCAGCACAATTGAATGAGCTGCATAACACCAGCTATGGAAGCTATACCTTGCAGAAACCAGGCACAAACAAAATATGCCAACAACAACCGGCTTTTCACACAGTGAGATGGATGCAGAATTTGAAGCCTAAGTACATACTGAAAGTGATAGAATATATCTCCATTTGCACCAGAACATGTGACAAGATTCTATAAATATGAAAAACAACCTAGGAGACCTTGAGAAGAGGTAGGAGGCAGAAACAGAAATGCTCTCAGATTTGGCTCTATGAGGCAGTAACAGATGAATAGCCATGTGGCTTGGGAGTGCTCTTAAAAATAATAATGAAATAAAAATAAAAAGTAACATTCACTTCGCAAAGCATAAGGAAAGGAGAGCAAAGTCATGAATCTTTTCAGATAATATCCTGTACATTTGCAAGTATGGTTATTCTCTGTGGACTGATAAAGAATTCAAACCTCAAAAGAACATAGACATTTTTCCCAAGGTTTGCAAAAATGCAAGGAAAACACACACAAAAATCTTTATCAGCACGTCAATAGACTCTTCGAATTTTTCCAGCAGGAATCTCTGAGGGAAAAACCCTTTAGACTCTATAACAAGGACCATCAAAGCAGCTTGATCCTAAATAGTCAAAACAGGATGCTAAACAGCACATAATACCTAGCTTAAATGAGCTTAAATAAAGAAATGGAAAAGCACATTCAAACCCTGACCTCCAAATGTGATGATGCTTAAAGGTCATAGATTCATAGATTCATAGATACGAATATAGGTCATATAAAAATTTCCAAAATCCCACTGATTCCAATGATATGAATGCAATCTGTCAGATTCCAATATGCCCCTATCAGCCATTTGGTAAAACAATCAATGAAACGTGTTCCAGTTCCCTGGAAAACAGGATGATAACGTGAAGTGCCTTTTTATTACAGCATATTAACAGAAATGTTAGTTTAGCTTAGAAGACTTATCTTTTTCTATCAGGCAAGGCAAAATTTCATTAAACTACTTTTGCTGAATTAAGTAAGAACAACTTGTGAATGAAGAGTGCATATGAATAATTAATGCCGTGGCCACTGTGTTATTGAATCCTGGACAAAGGAATTCTTGGATGTAATAGGAGAACTTGCTAACTTAGCCAGGATTATGTTTCCTAAATATTTCATGTACAATGAATAGCAAATGGTCATTGCCGCAGTAGGCAAAGACAAAAGATACATTAAGAAACAGGAACAAAATTAATATTATAATCTACTTTCCATATCTGAAAATTAATCCAAAGGATTTGCTGAAAGACTCATGAAGCCGTGACAAACTTCAGAACTGAATCCAGAACTCGTGAGTTCACAGAGACACCTTCCTTCTCTACATGCTATCGGTTATGGCAGGGTAGAGTTGGCCTTTGTAGCTTTCTTCTTTTGCAGTAACCACATGTTAAGAAGACCCAGCGTCTGAACTGACTGACTGCTTTCAAGCTTGCTCTGATACTGTAGGTGGTAGGTTACCTTCCTGAACAGTACTGTTGATGTCAGTGAATGGTTTTGGTGTACCTTCACTGTAAAAAATGCTTCAGAAAAAAATTGCTGCAGTATAGGTGTCGCTGTCTTTACCAGTCTATACATTATGTAGGAAGAGGAACCTGTGCCTGGGAACCTGCTTTAGTGGGCTGATGACTTCAAGACTTCTCTTCCAACCCCTACAGTTCTACGGTTCTGTGATTCTGTGATTTGTTGGATGGGAAAAGTGACAGCAAGTAGAATAAAATCTTGGACAAAGAACCAAAAAGTCAGTACAGCAGTGATATCTGCCTGTCCAAGAAAATCTCCACTGTTTCAGCCATTTAAATCTAAACTGGATGTAAAAATCTTTAGAGATTGCCTCTAAAGATCACTGTGATCTTGAGAGAAATAAGGAACACAATAGCTTCTTTATAATACTATGAATTGAGGTAGAAGAGCTATTTTTAGACAGCAATTTTATATTTGGGTTTTCAATTTAAACTACTGTGAATGTGGAAAACTGAAAATATTGGTTTAATATCTCCCCAGCTGTGGACTTTCTCTGATAAGATGGAAAATACTAATATCACCTTAATATATATGCAGCTGCTTCGGAGGATCCCTAGGACATCTACAGGCTATTCATGAAGAGAAGTAAATTCACTCAATCATAGATTACAGCAATCAGTTGTTAGTTAGGAGTATAAAAACAGCACAAGTGAGTAAACAATGGCTGTTATTCTATGTGAAATCCTGTGCTTATGGAGTATGATTACACAAATTGAAAGTCAATTGCTTAATTTTTCTGCAATTGGACTCTAAAAGTGACATCAATTGGATGGAAGAGAATGACTGAGGTGGGAAGACACTTTTGAGTCCATGTGCTCCAACCCCTGCTCCAGCAGGGACATCCAAAGCAGGGTGCACAGGGTCCATGTCCAGGCAGCTTTGGAAGATCTCCAAGGAGCCTCTGGGCAACCAGTGTCGGTGCTCCGTCGCCTGCACAGCACAGCAGTGCTTCCTGGTGTTCAGAGGAAACCTTCTGTGTTCCAGTTTGTGCTCATTGCCTCTTGTCCTGGTACTGGGCACCTCTGACAAGAGCCTGGCTCCATTCTTTCTGCACCCAGGTATTTTCTTCAGGTATCTGTGGACATTAATGAGATCCCCTTGAGTCTCTTCTCCAGACTGAACGCTCCCAGCTCTGCTGGCTTTTCTTGTGGGAGAGGTGCTTCAGTTCTTTCATCATCTTGTTGGACTCTCTCTAGTATGTCTGTGATTAATGTTCCCAAACAACATGTAAAATATCTTTGAAGTATTGATTACCTCGCAGCTTAGAAAACAAAGGAGCTCTTAATGAAGCAAAATCTTCTCTCCAGAGCTAGTCCATAGTGCTATGTAGTTTTAAATGGAATGCTATGAGATTAGCTAAGGAAGTTCTGAAAACAAAAAGAACATTCAACATTTAGATCTCCTCACCTGTTGCAAATGCTTGAAAGGAGGAATGATTCTCCTTTTTGCGTTTGTTAGTCCTATATCAGTTGATCTGTAACTCTCCCTTGCTCCAGCAGCTGGGGCCATGAGAGGCAGTGTATCAGTTTACACTGAGCACCCAACAATTACCCAACACTCATAAAATTGGACTAAAAGCATAAACATCATACTACAGAAATATTTTGTCTTTTGAATGCTCCTTTTCTTTGTATAGCTGGCAACTAGCAGCCCAAACAGCCCTAAATATTTAAAGGTAATTTTGGTTCATATTGACAGTATCTCAACCTTATTCACTGCACGGCAAACTACTCCTAGTTTCCCAACTCCTTTCCATATGCTGGTATCTGCCCTGTCTACACCAGGTCTTCCCCCTTTCCACCTATCTACCCAGATTTCCCTCAGCCTTTTATCCCCTGTTGTTTTTCAAACATTGCTCTGACGTCTGTGAGGTCTTTTACAGGACCTTCTTTCTCAAGTCTTATGTTTCACATGAAGAGGAACAAGCAGAAAATAAATCTTTGTGCTCAAAGGCCAAAGAGAGAGAAAAACACAGGGCTGAGTTCTTTCCTGCTCTCTCATCACTTCTTTTCAACAATATTGTCAGTTTCTGAAGTGTGCACATGATAAAAACATATCTCATCTGTGTTTCCTACAAGGGCCGATGGAAAAGTGACTAACCAGAATTTGAAGCTCTTGAAGTTCAGTAGTGATGCTTGTTCTTCTGCTATTGAAAAACTGGTTCAAATCCTGTCCGGTTATTCATGAGGAAGACATAAAATATGCCAATGTCACTGTAAAGTCTGCCTTTGATATCAGTGGCATCAGAAATCCACTCCCTGTATACACCACCTGTGCTGCTTGTGCCTTAGTTTCTTTGTCTTGAGACCTGGCCAGCATTGGGCTGGAATGCATGAAGGGCAGATCAAGATGTGTTTGAATGTACCCATAAGGAAAAACACAGCCTCCGGCCCAAGAAAGCTCAGCCAAGTTCAGGCAGGGAGGTCAGTGAGAGCAACTGCCTCTAGGAGAGCTCTGCTGACATCCCAATGCAGTAAACTGGCCAAGCAATCGTGAAGGCTATCCAAGTGCAGAGGCCAGAGTGAGTGACAGGACTTGTTTTGCTGCACTTGCTTAGCTGGGAGATCAGATCCTCCAGGAGTCATGCCTCTCCAACAACCTCGTGTCATCCAGTGCAAGATTCAGAGCGTGTATCTGTATGTATCACTGCACACGTGTGTATGTCTATCTCCATGGATGCTGTACATTATTGTGCTCTACTTTGATCATTTACTCTCAGTAAAAGCATAAATGTAGCATGGCTTACATCTAACCAGTTACTCTTTTGGATAACAGCACAGTGCATAAAATATGCTATTCAGTGACATGTAAGATGAAGTTATAACATGGCCTCAATGAGGTGGTGGTGTCCAGGATGGGCGGGAAGCTCAAGGATTAAGGTTCCACCTTTAGAAGACATTTGCTTCTTCTGCTAAGTAGTGGGAGAGTAATCCAGACTTTATTTTCAGCTTCTATAAAACGCAGATTCTTTCTGTCAGCTCAGATTCTATTGGAAAGCCAAGTTTGCCTTTTCTTTTTCCAGCAAGCTGAAGCAAAGTTTCCACTGCAGCTGTTGCTCTTATATCTGAATGCAGTCAGCACTGTGCGGGGCTCTCATCTTAACTGAAGTTTCATCAGTGCTAACTGTCAGCAGTTGAGCAGAATTTGATACACGAGTAGATAGATACCAGATTGGCTCAGCCCACAGTGAGCACTAAGTATATAAACAGTCAGCAGCCTGAAGAAGACAAAGAAGGGAAGCAAAAGTTTTTGGGTCTTTTTTTTCATTTGTTCTCTAAATATAATAGTTACTCTCAAGATCAGAAGGCTGAGTTTAGATGTAGAATTGTTAAAAAGCAGCTTTCTGTTTGTAGAGACAAGCAAGAGGGTGACACAGCTATTAAATCTGCCTGCCTCTGACTCCCTCATCTGGCTGATCAAAAAGCCCTTTGCAGCCAAGCCAGCTAAGGCCTTAACTTTGACAGACAATTTAAATCACTGAGACTTCAAACTGAAGTTCTATAGAAGGCACTGGATCTATGTATTTTAATTGCTACACAGCTGTACCCCAGTAGTGACTCCAAAAATAGATAAACTGATGCCATTAGAAGCGTATAGGCTGAAGCCAAAGGTAAAAGGAATAAAACTTTTTAGAGTAGATGATCACTCAAGCATGACGTGAAAAAGCCATTATAATGTAACCAATATAGCACTGCACATTGTGAGTACGTTCTTCCGCAAGGGAGAAGTGTGAGCTCCTGTGTCACCTCCTCAGTTCCTAACTCTTAAACCCTGCAATGACATCCTAAATGTCAGCATCGTTAATTATTGCCCTGCAGTTTATTTCAACAAAATATTCACTTCGTGTGCTTGAGTCAAAATACTGCGCTTGCTCCAAAATGAGCGCAAGATTACAGAAGTTCCAATTATCCACCCTTCAGCTGTCAAAGGCAAATGCTACCGAAAGTTACTTCTACCTTTGTGACATTTTGTGCCACTGAAAACTAAAGTGTGGGGATTTAAAATAATTTGAATTTAAGATGAAACAAAATGTGCAATTTGTTTCCTGTAATCCCTTCAGACCGTACAAACTGAAATTTGTGCCTTAGAGAGGTGATATTTTTCTGTAACTTGCCTATTTTATCTGAAAAGTTTCTAATAAATTCTCACTTCAGTGTAGCACTGCAGCAGTGGTGGCACAATATTCAGCAACAGTTGAAATGAACCATGTGGAGTTTAAGAGACTTCATTCTTTTTTCAATTGTCAGTGATCACAGATGAGGGACAATTTCATTTCATTTCTACAAGTAAAAGAAGTTAACCAGGAAATATTTCTGCCTACGGAGTACTGGAAATATTCTCATGCTGCTAAAACATCAAGATCATTTCAGTGCTGCAGTAGCAACAACTGTAAGATGATGGCATGCTAAAATTTATTACAGTGATGTTAAATGTTACCATGAATTTCCAGAAAAACACATGAGCAGAAAGCTTTAAAAAGATTTTTCTTCTGTACATATATGTATCTAGCATTCCTTTTTATCATTAAAGAATGAGACACAAAAAGATGGAATAGCATCTGCCACAGCAAGAGGCCAACTACCACCATTAACCCCTTTTTTCATTTTCTCAGAGCACTACCCTTCACTCTCACATTTCTTGCTGTTACCTGATATTGGATAAATGCTCACAGTTCTCCACTTTCAGAAGTCCCAGCCCGCAGCCTGACTTACCAATCAGTTTACCTGGCAAATCCAACTAAATCCAAATTCTTTCCCTTCTTCCCTTCTGTGATCTTATAAGCTGCTTAAGAACAGAGCACTTTTCAGCTTAAACTTGAAGCAAATCATTTAGAAACAGGACTCTGCCCCTATCAATGCGTTATGTCAGGATTTATCACCTCCTGACAGTAAATGAGGTAGGTACCTTCAGAATCCTCAGGTCGATTTTATGCTTGTCTAATTTTTACCAAAAAAAAAAAAAAAAACACCAAAAAAACCCCACAAACTCTCTCTTCCAAAATCTGTTTTTAAAATATTGTTCTTCTCTCAGTGCTTGTATCATGGAATCACAGAATTACAGGATCACAGGGGTTGGAAGGGACCTCAAGAGATCAAGTCCAACCCTGCTGCTAAAGCAGGTTCCCCCCTATAGGTCAGACAGGCAGGCATCCTGACAGCTCTTGAATACCCCCGTAAGAAGGAGACTCCATAACCTCTCTGGGCATCCTGTTCCAGTGCTGTGTCACCCTTACGGTAAGGAAGTTGTGGCACATGTTAGTACGAAACTTTGTACGTTCCATCTTTAACATTACTCCTTGTTCTGTCACTACATACCACCAAGCCTGGCTTCATCCATTTGCCTCCCACCTCCCTTTAGATGTTTATAAACATTTATCAGAACCCCTCTCTGTCTTCTCCTCCCCAGGCTGAACAGACCCAGGTTACTCAGCCTTTCCTCATATGGGAGATGCTCCAGGCCCTTTATCATCTTTATATCTTAGGAATTTTGCCATAGGTTTTATTGTCTCAGTGACTGCTGTCTTTTCTGTTGACAAATAGCTTATGCTGAGCTACTCCTTTTCCTCTCTTTTACCTTCTAAAAGAGCTCTCCTTAAATTTAGTTGGTATGTTCATAAACATCCAAACTAACACACAGAATATAATCATTAAACTGTTCTAGAGCTACTCTGAATCTATCATGTGTGTTAATAAAACAATGTGATTTCTACACCAAAGAAAGCAATTTCACATGTGTGTTTCTTACAGGAGATACACTCTCTCTAGCAACAAAAGTTTTCCTCTAACACAAGTTGGTCATCTGAAATTGCGAGGGTATAAATATATAAAATATATATAAATAAGTAAAATAAAAGCTGTATCTAAGTTAAACACACAAAGTATTTGCCTTTTACCTATTGTTAACTTATTATACTACAAAAATGTCACATCTTGAAGAATTCAAGTGACAGGTTTCTAGGAAATGTGACCACCTATCATTTTATCACTTAAATTCCACCTCAGATATACTACTTCCTCTTTTGTTCTGCTCTGGAAACATGCTACGTTGAATTCTATGTTAGTGATTAAATTTATTATGAAAAACATCCTACTTAGTACTTGTTGGGCTGCAGCTGGAGTACTATGTCTAGTTTTGCTCCCCACATTTCAAAAACATCATGAACAAACTAGAAAGGGTCCACAAAGATGATCAAAAAAGCTGAAGAACTGCCCTGAGAGGACAGACTGAAGGAGTCAAGCACTTTCACCCTGGTGAAGGGTCAGGGAGGACCTCATTCCAGCACTTAACAAGGTGGTTACAAAAGGATGAAGGCTCTCTCTTCACAAGGAGCCACATGGATAGACCAAGGGGCAACAAGTCTTAATTAAAGGAAGAAAATTGTTATAGTGTGAACAATCAATTGCTGAAAAAACTCTACAGGGATGTGACAGAAGTCTTCAAGATATGACTGGACCGGGTGCTGTATAATCTTGTGCAGGTGCCCTTTTCCAGCAATGGTTGTACCAGACAACCTTTAGAGGTCCTTTTCAGCCTCCACTGCTCTGTGATTCTATGACTCTGTGTTCTAAATTCTCAGCATAATTATTGGACTAAAAGCACTTAACTTTACTTAGAACTTCTTCAAAAGCTCTGAATATGATCTGTTGGTGGAGTGAAATTTTAATGGAATTTAGATCGCCTGCCTCTCAATACCATATCTTAAAACAACTACATGTTTCCCAAACGTTGTTGACAAAAGCTCTACAATTCTATGTAAAGCCCACACCAGTGGCAAAACACATCCTGTATGAAGAGACTTAGTTTTAACAGTTCCCTCCAAAACAGGAACAGCTGTGGCGCACAATCTCTTAGGTGGACAGGCAGGATACCTACCCATTGATAATGTGGTGCAATGCTAAAAAAAAAAAAAAAAAGAGAGAGAGAGAGAAGAATCTGTCAATTCTGAGTTGCAAATATTGAAAAACGGGCATCTCTCTTTACACAGCTTCTTCCACTTCTTCTTGTAGAGCTGCTAATCTCATTTTGCCTCATGAATCCCAGGACCAGGCGGAGCAAGGGGTATCCTGTTGAAGCTATACAATGTACCCCCTGGATCGCTATTTGGATTTCCCTGTACTCTCGTTACCAGGTAATTGTATCTTTCCTTGTTAATTTCCCTTGTTTGTTTGTTCTTAATATCAGTGCTGTGCCTAGTCTTGTTTGACATTTGGTCATATCCTGTTTCGTCCCCAACCCAAAATGCCTCCTTTTATATCCAGCAGAATTGTGCTCCCATTTTTCCACTAATTTGAAGGTTTTAAAAGAAGTTTCTTTTTCTTTATTATTTTACTGGCTACCATAATTTAATCTATATATAAATACCCTTTACAAAATCATTAATTATTTTGCATTTATTATGCTTCCTCTCCATCTGCTTTGAATAATACTAATTATCTTTTTAAAGTCAACAAGTGAAAATCTTTGCTCTCATTACCAAGCTCTAGTCAAGAGATAATGTTCATGAGCAAAAACAAATTGAAAATGTCAAAAACGTTGTAGGAGATTTTGTTTTTAGTGTAGCCAATGAGATATTCAAAGGAGCATCCAGGAGTTAGAAACACAACTCTGATTAAATGCTGTGGGAACTGTCCTTCAGAAAAGCTTTTAAGGCATTGATATGTCATTTTAAAATTATTTTTCTGTGAGTGCATTGACGTTTTGTTTTTTGGTTTGTTTGTTGTTGTTTTTTTTTTTTTTGCTTTTTATTTGGGCATGACAGGTGGAAGTTAAATTTCCAAGAACTGATTACCACTGAGAAAGCATGAGACAGGTAGGAAATTAAAAAGAGCCCAGCGGGAATCAGGATGACAAGTCAACTTCAGTTGCTCAAATGAACAACGGGAAATTTACTGGCAGTTACATTGCAAATTATGTCTACAACATACTTCAAACCCTACGTTTATGTATTTTAAATAAATAATTCTAAAATTCAGGGAGGGGGCGGGGGGGGGGGATTTCATTAAATAAAACTCTCGCAATAGCATTTTCATGCTCCGCTGCTTCACTGCCCTTCTGTGGACTCGCTCCAGGCTCTCAATGTCTTTCATGTAAGCGAGAAGCCCAAAAACGAACCCAGCACTCGAGGTGCGGCCTCACCAGTGCTGAGCACAGGGGACAATTACTTCCCCGCTCCTGAGGGCTCCTTCCCGCGCGGCCGTCCCGCCGCTCCCCTCACGGGCACCGCTCGCTCTCCCGCCTCGCCCCGCGTTGCCGCGGTGACGGACCAAAGCCGCGGGGCGAAGCGGGCGGGGAAGCGGCGGGCGGGAGCCGGGGCGGGACGGGGCCGAGGGGATCGAGAGGGAGCAGCGCGGAAGTTAACGGGACGGGTCCGCTGAGGGTCGGTGTTCGTGTCATCGTGAGGGGTCCCGGCTCGACGCTTCCCCGGTGCTTGGAGCAACGGCTGCTGCTGTGCCACCTCAGGTGCGGGTCCGCCGTGCAGCCGCAGCTGGTCCTGTCCGTGTCACGACAGGTGAGGGGTCTGGAGCGCGAGTCTTGGGCGGAGCAGCTGAGCCGGCATTGAGGCATTGTTCAGCCTGGAGAACTGGAGGCTCAGCGGGGTACTCATCGCTCTCTGCAGCTCCTTGAGGTTGTGGTGAGGTGGGGGGTCAGCCCGTTGTCCAAGGTAACAGCGATAGGGCGAGTGGTGATGGGTTCGGGTTGTTCCAGAGCAGGTTCAGGTTGGATATTAGGAAAAAATATCTCAGGGAAAGTGCTGAGACACTGGCACAGCGTGCCCAGGGAGTTGGTGGAGTCACTGGCACTGGAGGTGTTCAAGGGCCGTGGAGATGTGGCACTGAGGTACGTGGGCTGGTGGGCATGCTGGGGATGGGCTGATGGCCAGACTAGCTGATCTTAGTGGTTTTTCCCAACCCGAATGACTCTGTGATTCCCCTGTGGATCCAAGAAGGGTGATCCTGTATCTGTGTCACCTCAGGTGCCCATCCTCTGTGGAATGGGAGCTCCTGTGCCTCAGGTGCCGTGCAGTGGCATCCACACACGTGTACATGCTGATATCCATCCCCTGGAGAATCAGGTTCCTGTCCTCGCACACAGCCAGGCTTACTCCAGGTCCCTGTTCCTTCAGATCCACTGACCCAGGATCAGACCAAGGTGCTTGAGTGCTGTGTTTCCCCACTTTGCATTTTCAGCACAAGGGAGCAAACGGTGTGAGTCCAAAAATGTGTTTGAAAGCAATTATGTCCCAGTGTAGCTTTATTATGAAGATACAGAATTTGATCTCTGCACTATGGCAGTGAAGAAATGGCTGCTGACTGCACCCAGGAATCTATGTCACATTTACATTCATGTGTTCAGGAGCAAATCATTGATATTACAACCAGAGAATGACCCAAGCCAAACTCTTCCTCATAGAAATCCCGGTCTATCCTCAAGTCAGCAGCACTTCTTACTATCTCACTGCTGCACCAAGAGGAGGAGCTGCTGACAGAGCTGAGCTTACTCCTGAAGCTTTCTTGTGGCCCATTGAAGCCTGTAATCATTTCCCCTCTCCTGTTGTTTGCAGTGGAAGAATCACAGAAATTGAAAAGAAAGCTCTGAACTATCCAGTATGCACTGCTTTGCTATGTACAGGTACACTTCAGAGAATCTGAATTATATTATTTCTGTTGTTCCAACAGGTTGACAAGACTCTCGGTAATATGGAGCAGGACTTAAAAGTATTTCAGGAACAGGTTCTCACCAAGTAAGTACAGACTATCTGGGGGTTGAATACATAATGGAACTGAATTATGCGTGTTCATTACAGATGTAAAGTAAAATACTAATGATCTCAGAAGTAAACATTCTTTTACAATTTATTTGAATCCTTTAGAGCTTTTATTATCCACTTTTATTTATTTGAATCTTTAAACTCTGCATATCTAAACAAAAGAAAACAGTGAATACTGGGCTTATTAAAACATTAAGAAATTTCATTCTGAATGGTCTTCAAAAAGTATTGAAGTTGCTAGACTGCAGCAATATAAACTTAAGTATCACAGCACTTAAAACATTCAAAACTATTAGAAACAAGTTATTGGCTGTTCAAGCTGCAGCTTTATTTTTCATGTACAATAACCGAAATTGTTCTGCTAAGTATTGCATGCACTTTTCTTCCCAACTTACTCATCTGTTTTCTACATCATCCAAACTGAGCTGTTTTAATCTAAACAAAATATACGGTACAGCACAAACCACGGGTGAGGTTTGATGCAGGGCCTCCTATCATCCTGCCTGTTTAAGGAACACAGCAAGATAAAGAGCACTTCCCCATGTGTCATGTCAAATGGTTCCTTATATCATTATTATCCAGAAGCAGTCTAGCTAATATGGCACGTATTAAGTGTAAGAGTACTTCTGAAAGTAATAGAAACACATATATTTACCCACACCTTATTCTGGCTGAAGGAAGCTTTAATGTGATTTGAAAGTGTACTCGGTTGTACTGAAGAATGATTCATGCAGTTTTCGTAATGAAGAAGAATAACATGCTGCATTAAAATACATTCTGAACAAAGTGTCTCCGTTTTGGCTTTGAGGGCCATTCTTTTTGTTCGTTGCTGATTGGTAAATATGGTCTCATAAAAACTTGAATTAAAAAAAATCAAAATATTATTGTTCTTTGGATATTTCATTAAGAAATCAAAAGCCCATTTCAGGAGTTCAGATCCGTAGCTGTAATGGACATACATGAAATTTCAGGCCACTGTAAATGGATCTAGAGAGTGATTGTCCCATCGTAAAACAGATGTTCTACATAGCTCTTTTCAGTACAAAGAATCTGGAAGTTTAGTGTAGGATACACAGCCAGTGAGAGACCAATGTTTCAATCTATGCCGATGGTATTGCAGAAATAATGCAGACAGCTTTAAAATTTGGAAGAAGGTTATATTATGGGGTGGAAATCATGACAATTACATCCCACCTGCAACAACTTACAAACAACATGTACATCCACACATATATGACAGTGAGTGGCTAAAAACTGTTACTAAATCAGTTGTAGTTCACATGCAGTGCAAAAAGTATTAATGGAGTGCTGTATCACAGACAGCTTGTGGCTTTGGTATTTCTAAAGCAGCTCTTAAGAAGAGAAAAGGAGTTCATGCTGGCTCTAGAAGCTGGGTTAAGGATCGAGATGTGATGAACGTACTACTCGGGAGGGAAGTCTTTGTTTGCATTGTTCTACATAGGTTCTGCACGTTTGGATAAATGTGGTCATACACTTTTTTGTTTGTCAGCAACCCTGAGCAATTAAGGGATATGGACAGTATGAACTAAACATTTCTTGAAATCTCACTTTCTAGATCTCCAGCCTTATTCTCAACTGTGCGGACCGCAGTAATCTTTCTTTGCCTATTGAGAAACGGTCAGAAAAACACAAGTCTGTGCAGAACTACAAAGCAAAATGTTGACAGAACTTAGAAAGTTCTAACAAGTACAAAAATCCTTTGTTGTAAAGGCGTGAAGTTGTTTCAATTTATTGTATGCATTTTGTCTAGGTTTGGAAATACACGCTTCATACATGCAGACAAATAGTCATTAATGACAGCAGAATGTGAATCATCTCTGTTTTCATTCTCATGGAAATAGAATAAAAGGACTAAGAGCTAGCTTAGATCACTTTAAAAATGAGTTATTTTTCAGTGTTTTGAACCACTTCAGTGAAAATGCAATGGAGTAGTTCCCTGTTGCCTAAATACAAGGCATTGGTTCCATGTGGGAGGAATGCATTTGGTGTACGCAGTCAGCGGTGTAGGAGTGCTGAATTCTTATGAGTAAAATTCCCATACTTCTTCCCTTTATGATTTAGCACTTCTTCCTCCATGCCACAGAGATATTAGGACGACTGCAAAACTGATGGGCAGTCACAAAGGCACTGCCACACAGCTGCATGTGCAGTCAGGAGAGTTGGGAACCTTTAAACTTGTATGAACGAAGTAGTCACCAGCTATTGTTCTTTTACTTATTTATAGAAAGATTAGCTGAGATAATATTCTTCAGAGGAGAACAGAACACAGCAAAACTCAAAACAGTGACACCACTTTTGGATTATTTAAGAAAAGAGATGCTTATCAGACTTCTGAATATAATATGGTCAGAAGTAATAGATTACATTTTTTCATCGTTTTAGATGATCAAATTTATGAAAGAATACAATTGCTGGTTTAATGAACAGGAAATTCAACATAGGTTTATAACCCAAAGGATACGAATAATATGAGGCTTGAAAATTATGCAGCAGTATGAGAAAGTAGAAATTGCATTTAGATTAAACCTTAACTGTACAATAAATAGGCACTGTGACAGACAGAAAAGTGAAGAGCAAACAGGTGTTTACTGACAGTGTTACTGAGTTAGGAAGGACACAGTTGATGCTGAAGAAAAAAACACAATGTGATTCATTTCTTGTAGGTACTGCAGTAATTGAATGCACTGATCCCTAAATCATTGCAGAGGGAAAATGTAGAAATGTTCATAATGATGGGATGATACCACTAAAAGGAGAAATTTGAGCATTTAAAATGAGGGGTTATTTTTGTTTTTGGTTTTTTTTTGGTCCTGGTTAAGATAAGATTCCAATGGCTGCTAATGACACGTTTCTGTACTTCCCAATATGTGACAAAGATACAGATCTAAAGAAGGTCATAAACTGTATATGGGGGTAATTTATAAATATTATCTCTTATTAAAACAAACAAACATATAAAAAACTCTAATTAAAACCGGAATAGGGAAAAATATAGGTGCTAGAAAGCTACAAAAAGAAGAAAAAAAATATTGTTCACTGATACGAGAATGGGATGCATAGACAACAGATACCACTAAAAACAGGTGTGGAAAATAGGTAATTACAGGAGAGGAAATGAATGAGTTGCTATGCCTTGGAAGTTTAAAAAAGCAGTGCATTACTCTGGTTAAAAACAATCAGTGAAGGATTTTCCTTCACTTTGGTGATATAAATGCCACTTTAGCTCAGTCTTTGTATCAGTCCAAGAATAGCTCTGAGTATTAATGGAATAAAATTCCCTTTGTTTATGGAGAGGAGTTAAGCAAGAGCACACACTATCCCCTCTACCTTTTCCTGAAACACTAGAATCTCATTTTAAGTAGATACAAAGCAGTAAGTCAGAAAAATATAATTGTTAGAAGCATTTCAATAAAGAATTTCATTTTATTGCATTGCAACGTTCCTAACTGGAATATTTCACCCAAATTTGAATAGATCCATGAGTTCTAGAAAGATCCCAGCTTTTACAGATGTTGCCTTTCTGAAATGCCATCTGTAAATTCACAGATGGAGAGAAACCCACAGTTCAGAAAACAATTGAGTTTATTGGGCAATAAAGTCTTCACAACACTTATAGAATAAATCTCCTATGCCCAGAAGAGCTGTATAATGTAGAACAGTCATTTCTACAAACAGAAATTTTTAGACTGCTGAAAGATCTTCTTGCAAAGAAAGTATCCATAATCAAATATGTCACAATAAATGTCTTTGTTTTAGATTTTGCTAATATTCGTTATCAAATGCAAGGTTTGTATCTGTGTGGAATAAAGAAAGCTACATGTTAAAGTTCAGATGCTTTTCATGTGTCTGCTAAATGGTGTATACCATCTGATTTCAACAGTCCTACACTGTCCAAGGTCTGATTTTTTCATCCTGCTCCCACATAAGGATAAGAGGGTAACTAAGAGCAACTTTTTTAACCATATAGCATCGTTTTGTTCCTTATCACACACCATATTCCTAAAGCAGCAGCGCAAAAATGATTCCATCACTGACAATGAAGTTGTACTTCAAGGAACACAACTGAAATGTAACCTCCTAAGTTTGGAAAAATTCTAGTGTTAAATTCATGACGTGGTCTCCCCAGGGCAAAGTCATTTTCAAAACTTCTGTGCATCCTGGTAGTATTAAACTTGTCTAGTATTATAGATGCCTTTTTATTGAAGTCTATTTTCCACAATGAGAGTGTAAATGTTGAACTAGCAATCAAGAATAGTGACTGGCTTTCAGGATCTCTGCTTAACACTTCCTCCAGTACACTCTGCTTCCATCGTTGCTCAACCCTTAACAGCAAGTCCTGTGCCCAGGAGCAACTCGGAATTCTCCTACCCTGATCCTCTGAGGTTTCAGCCTGAATACTTTCTACTTAACTTATGCTCATATAACAGCCTTTCCCTGAAAGGGCGAGAGGATATCAACTTGTATTCATGCCAGGCAGAAAGACAGGAATGTGCTAAATATTCTGGTTTGGACTTCAGGCAAACTTATGATTTAACTTTTGAAGGCATCACTTTTCTATTTTTTTCTTTCTGCTGAAAACTGGCCATTTCCATTAGAAGTAAAACGATTTCTTAGCAGTGTAACTACAGATTTGTTTTCTCTGTTATTCTGTATTCTTTTACAAAAGTTTTTTTCTCATTATTGTTACTAGACCCTCTTCATGGGATGCTGAACTTCAGGATTTAGTGCATCAAGTTGACATCATAGTAAACAGCAAGAAAGTAGAATGGGAAAGGAAGATGAAAGCTTTTGAAGCACAGATGAATATCCAGCATCAAGAATTAGCAAGAGCCCAAAGCAAATTGGACCAAAAAGGTCAAGAGGTATTTGAAAATATCAGATCTGTAAAAAAAAGTATACATCCTGTGAGGAAGTTAATAGTGTGATTACAGTGCTCTGTGAGTAGGCTTGTTTGTTCTATCATGGAAAAACACCAAACTCTTTAGAGGACACAAATTATCCTTACTATTTTGTTTTAAAGTGAGCTTCTGTTCTGAAAAGCCATTGTAAAAATTCAAAGTCCCGTTTTTCTTTTATTTCCTTAAAGTCAAAATCAAATATTCTCAATTTAGCTTCGAAAAGATAATTTGATTCTTTTTCTAGATACCAGTACTTAGAGTGTATCAGAAATTTTAAATAGAAAGATGCAGTACCAAAAGTTGGACAGAATTATGTCTCTGTAATTCATGTTTTTAACTCCATTTCTATCATTTCACATGCCACGCTGGCTTTGAATGTTAATGCTCTTACTAGTAGTTAAGATTTGAACTGTAATACCTCTTAGAATTGGATGTCAAACTGAAGGCACCAGTGGGTCTGACATCACCTGTACTTGCAGTTGTGTCTGCTGAATATTCATGTAGAAGTACTGGTGAATCCTGGCATGACGTTCAGCTCTAGTGCTCCTGAAGTTAGGTGTGGGTGTCCTCCTGAGAGCTGGGTGCCAGTGGGAGTCTTAAAAAGGACATATCTCTCCCTAACAAACAATTATAGGATCTTGCCCTTTGTCACTGCAGTCAGAGGAGCCAAGAGAAAATTCAGCTAGCCAGTCCTTTAAGCATCTATTTGCCCATACAGAGGTGCTCTCTGAGATGCTCTCGAATATTGCAACAAGCTTCCAGCTGCCTTTACAGAAAAACAGCTGTCGTGTATACCCTTTGACGTATTTCTCATGTCCCTGTGAAAATCTTGGATAATTCAAGATGTAAACAATTCAAGCAAAGTTCTTACACTGAGACACAGCAGTTCATTCGTATAGCTGGGTCAGGAATGCTTCACTAAAGGGTCTTTTTTTACATTCTCATATGGTTTTATCATTAATTCATAACATAATCTACAATCCAATTTTTTTTTTTTTTTTGCTATAAAATCCTTAATTTGCTGTTGCTGCTTTGTGGCGTGTTTCTAACTGTAGGTGGAACTACTTTGTCAGAAACTGGAAGACTTAGAGAAAACTAACTGCGAAATGGCTCAGAATTACGAAACCCAGCTTTGTGCACTGAAATCACAAGTAAGAAAAAAAATCAGTCTCATCATTTTCTGATCGCATTATAAGAAACTGAAACACGCTTCTGGTACTGATGCACCTGTATGGATTGGGGGATAGGTTGAGCTTATCGATCCAAATGATGCTGGCTGTAGCCTCTAACCTGGCTCCATGGTCTTTCTGTGCTGGCATGTACAAACTCTTTGGATGGATTTTGACGTGGGGACAAGTATTTAATTTTCTGGCTATGGACTAATAACTTCAAACCCTAGTGAATATATGAAACATATAATTAGATTCATACTGATATGATTTGGATGCACATTAAGAATTTTGAAATTTAAACTGCTCTTGACACCGCTTTGCTCTAGATATTTTTCTGGTTCTTGTTTGTCTGGTTTACAGAGAAAGAAGTCTGATAACTTTCCATAAGGGAACACAGCATTAAAACTAGAGTAGCCTGGCATTGTGCACTCATTTTGGCTTTATTCATGTGTTGCTCTGTGTCTCTGTTTTTGCTCTCTGTTAATTTTTCATTTCAATTAGGAATTCAGATCCTAAACAATGTTCTCAGTTTTTAAGGAGTTCACTTCCATATCTCTGCACTGTTTTTCCTGCTACTCTGCCATTTACTTCACGGAATTCTCCTCCTGGAGAGTTAGCGTTACAATTAACATTTTCCACTCATCACATTTAACACAGAATACTTCAGTTGTTTAAACTGGGAATTATTTTCATTTAGAGGTGATATCACCACCCACAGCCCATCGAGCCAGTAAATACAGAATTCATTTTCAAGATTACGTCTCCTTTGTCTCTTTTGTTTCTTATCTTCCCTTGAACATTATACCTCCTTCTACAATGTACATTCTTAAGAGCTACAATCTAATTTTCACAAATAGTGTGTTAATATTTACATCATTGTATCTTTCTGTGCAGATGTTTTTCTTAAAATCCCTTGCAATTTTTGTTCCTTCCTAATCTTGATAGAAATAGAAAGGGTTTTGTTGTTTTTTTTTCTAGCTCTCTCTAATAATGCGTGGGCTATTGAGGACCTCTCAAGAGCTCAAAGTCTCAAAGGTGCGATTCCTCTCAGTGTATGATGAAAATCTGAGAGAGGTGAAATGTCTGAGCACTGGGGGGCAGCTCTTTCTGACTGAGTAGCGGAGTCCTCCTCAGGCTCATGCAGAGTATCAGACTGTTCAGAGGGACAGCACTTTCTGACAAAGATGGTATTTCTGCTGATACCTTCCTCAGTCTGCTTCTGACTGCTAAGCTGTGCTTTCATAGTCAGATCAATAGTCAGAATGGGATTTGGGCTCTAATTCTCAAAGCTGCTCTTTGGAGCTCTGCAATTCCAGAAGAAAGCAATCAGCCTGTGCATAACATTTCAACGATTTTTGTGATAGGAAAGAAATGTGCAAGCCTAAAATATTTGAATGATAATCCTTTATTCTGGTTGATGAAGCACCCTTTAAAATTGTTAACACAAGATGGCAGTAAACAAGTGTAGAAATTTCACTTACGCACCAGAGGAAATGACACTGTGGATAATGTTGCCATAAAAATCTTCAGCGTAATTAAGTAGTTGTCAGTTGAACTTATTTGAAATGTTAGTTTCCATTAAGTGAGAGCTGAGTTCGTCTGGAAGAAATCCATATTATTAAATGATTCATTGTTGTATTGATTAAATATTAGAATGTTGAACTTGCAGTAGGCAATTCTAGTTTAGAGAGAACTTTGGTCACATAGTCATCCTTGACAGATTCTGCATGTTCCCCTCTGCTTCCATTTTTAGTTTTTGAAGTTAACACATAGTTATGAAAAGCTATTAAAACACAAAAATCGTCAAAGCAGAGAAAACTGCAAGGAAACCCCAGAGAAATCATTTGATCCAAGCAAATTAAACAAGAAACTGGAGGTAAGAAGATTTTGTTACTGTGTTCTATTTTTAGTATGCCTCTAGAATTAATTTGTTGTTATAACTGTAAACTTTAGTTTCTGATTCTTCTACAGAAGTTATATAATTTTCTTGCCAAAGGTGTGTAGCTCAATATTCAGGTTTTGTTCTTTCACTGAAATTTTATTAATGTTGTTAATAGTTTTATGAGTTACAGACTTCAGGACAACTTTTATTCTCTAGGGCTAGATAGAATAAGGATTAAGGATTGAGAAACTGTTTGCTAAACATGGATCCTGTCAGCACTTACTTGTCTGAGGCTGTCCACAGCCTTGACTTCAGTACCTCGTTTCCCTAGGTCACACATTAACAAGGATAAGGCACTTAAAAATACAGTCTGCAGAATCCAGCTTATTGAGTGGGGATAATGTACGATGCTGAGGGTAGGATTCAGTCATATTCTCTATCCAGCCTGACACAGAGTGGATGTTAGCTGACTTTTTCTTGGATGCAATAAGATGCTGATCTCTAATCAGAATTCCCAGACTTAACTTCTCAAGGGTTTGAAGTTGCATTATGATCTGTGGAGTAACTCAATATTTACTGAGCCAGTGGGTGCATTATCCAGCACAGAAAATTGGCACATAGAGAGTGTGATTCTATGTGGCATCTTCTCCTCAAATACTCTTCTGAGCACATTCACTGGCACAGAAACATAGGACTGAGCAGTGTAATCTCTAGCTCTACTAATTTTTCCTTCTTTCTTACTTAGCCAGTACATTTTCTTTACAAAATGCAATAACTTCAAGAAGAGGAATTCCAGAAACTGTTGAAAAACTGTGTGTAGTTTATTATGTAGAAAATGAACACGAGGAGATTCTGGTCCAGATTCTGTTTGGAGATAAGTTTATTAAACTGAGCGTTCCCTGCTCTGGGAGAACGGTGTATCCTCTGGTCTGATGTAGCATGGGAGGATCAAAAAAAAAATCAATATTTTCTCTGCCATTCTTTGCAGAGATCATAAAGAAAAAAAAGTAATGTCTGCTTCAAGCGTTTACTGACCTGGGTTCTGTCGGGAAAGTAAACAAAGGAGCCAGTGGAAACTAAGTGTGAGCTGCTGCACAGCTTATAAGCACTGTGAAGACTTAGCTGCTCAGGATTTAGATTTATATCAATTTACGATGCTAGACAATTTAAACACTTGGAGAAATCCACAAATGAAAACTAAAGAGCTGATAGATGTTAATTACTTTCATACTTAAATTACAATTAAGCAGCATTTTAGGATCCCTCTTTTGATCTTGCCCATCTTTTCTGTTATGATGTAACATACAGGAGGAACTCTTGCCACAATCAGGTCACTTTACGTAACACATAAATGATGTCTCTTCCACATGGGAGAGTCCTCGTCATCAGAAACTTTGCTAAGCTTTGGATTTCAGCATAGCTACCAACATCTGCCACTACAAGAGCAATAAATGGGTTGTACATTTCTGACTAAATATATCACTACTTTGAAACGGTCTGATCCAGCTGATTTGAGAATGACCTCGTTCAAGATTAAAATGAGAAAATAATGTAACACAATTCTATCATTGGATTAATTATGCAGCAAGAAAAATGATTCCTTGGAATACATACAGGAAATTCTAGTATTTAGGAAATAATCAGTGTTGAAAATCTACTAAACTCAGCAGTCCTTTAGTAAGGCCTTAAACCTACAGTCCTCATTTAGCAGTCTGAAACTCCGTATGTATGACATTTCGTGAAACTGGAAGATTTTTGTACATTTTAAATACCAAAGCAGATATTATGAAAGCTAATCTGTGCTGAATAGCATTTGATTTCGTTTCAGTAGCTTTTGTGTGTGTGTATTAGAGAAATATGTCAGTTTAATATAATGATAAAAACTCATCTCCCTTTTTGGGACCAACGTTTCCATTTCAAAAAAGGCAATTTTTATTAAGACTTACATGAGCATTTTGCTTTCCACTTTATAAAACGATATACTGTAATTTTGTTAATTGTTCATCCAAACAAGAGCAAGAACTTTATTAGCTGTGGAGCTCTCCCATTTATCTGTAGAGTTTTGCCTTTGAAGTCAGTTGTGACAAGAACAATACAAGATCTGATATGATATAATAAAAAATTCAAAGTGTAAATAGGAATATAAATACAAACATATAGCAATACAAAAATATGTATATAAATGCAAAGCAATTATATGTAAGCACAAAGACAAAAGCTGTATGAGCAAAACCTGATTGTAACAGCATTTAGTTAAAAAGTTTTTGCTCAAAATAGGTGAAGGTAGGGCAAAAATCCAGAAGCAGAAATCGAACAGAGAACAAGAAGTAAAATGTATCCACTGCAGCTGCTGTATGTTTGTTCAAGAAAAACAGCAACAAAAAAGCACTCAAAATATTTGTCTGGCAATTAAGGGTTTGATACTTTACCTTGAAGTCTCAGGAGCTACCAACCTTGCTGTACAATTGGTGGTTTGTAGTCATAACTCTAAGATTTACAGCAGTGGAAGTGATTTTAAATGCTTCATCATTTCTGTTCGTTGATTATGTTCACCACTCAATTTTTTCAGATTAACAGCCTTTAAGATGTTGGGTTTTTTTCCAGAGGGGGTGGCTTATGGCTGGATGGCTGTTTTATATCATTGGGTTTTTTTTCTTCTTTCCAGATATGTAAAGATTACATATAATTACAGAACTATGCTTTTCTTGGAACGATAAAATTAATAATTTATTTAAATTAAGGAAAAACAATAATTTTCCCTCTGCTTAGTAACTTTGTTTTGCTACCTTTCAGGAATTTAAAACAAAATCAAGCAAATGGGATGAGAAAGGGACAGTCTGCCAAAATCATCTCATTTATTTAAATGCTCAGCAAAAATTTTTGTCTGAGAAATGTGATTTGTTTCAGGTAAAATTTCTACCTTCCTTTTTTAGAAGGAAGTTGAGAATTAAATGAGCTGTTTGCTCAGTTGGGGGTATTTTAAAATCTAAACGCTCCTAAGCTCATAGCAAATGTGAAAAAATAATGTGGAAACATTATTTTAAGTACAGAAGATCCGTACTGAGAGATACTGATACATGCAGTTACTTCAATTTCATTCCTCTTGTGTAATATAAATAAATCTCACAATGAAAATCATGATATTTCTGCTGAAGATAACTGTAAAAAGCAATGCATGTTCCTTTTTAATTTTTCAGGTGTACTGCAGACTTTGATTTATTTTCTATGCTGTTTACTAACATATGTAGGTTGCTCTGAAAGTAATGTCTTATTCACTTCCACTGGAGTTGTAACAGATACAAAGAGAACAACGCTATTTGATAGAGCAAATTCTCAACTGCAAAACTATTTTTCAACGTATTCACCACCATTAGCTATGCATTTTTGCTAGCCATGACCATAGACCTGCATGCCACACTTGTGAAAATCTGCACCAGCAGAGGTGAACTGTTGTCACTGTCACCACTGCTGAGATGCACCACTCACTGCCTCGCTGTGCTCACGTCCACTGTTTTATCTCCATAAGCATTCAGTGAGCACTGATGAATGTCAATGTGGAATTTTTTCCTCATTCAGAAATTGAATTTCACACCTTTGTTTCCTCCGCGCTGAGGCCTCACCTGGAGTACTGTGTCCAGTTCTGGGCTCCCTGGTACAAGAAAGACAGGGATGTCCTGGAAAGAGTCCAGCAGAAGGCTGCAAAGATGATAAAAGGCGTGGAACACCTCTCTTACGAGGAAAGGCGGAGAGACCTGGGTCTGTTCAGCCTTGAAAAAAAAAGACTCAGAGGGGATCTGATCCATGTCTATAAATATCTAAGGAGGGGGAGGCAAAGGGATGAGGCCGGACTCTTCTCAGCAGCGCGTGGCAATAGGATGAGGGGAAATGGCCACAAACTGAAGCATAGGAAGTTCTGCACAAAAGTGTGTGTGTACCCCTTCACTGCAGTGACAGAGCACTGGCATAGGCTGCACAGAGAGGTGGTGGAGTCTCCTTCTCTGGAGACATTCAAGACCCACCTGGACACCTACCTGTGCAACCTGGGCTAGGGAGCTGCTTGGGCAGGGGGGTTGGACTCAATGGCCTCTAGAGGTCCCTTCCAGCCCCCACAATTCTGTGATTCTGTGACATCAGATGCCATTTTGTCAGACTGCCCCTCTGCTGTCTGTCACACAGAAACAAAACATAGTAGAATATTGGCAGGAAGATTCAATCTCAGCTGGCATCCCACCAACATTCAACTCTGACCTTGTGAGCCAACAGAATAAACTGGGAGACGTTACTTTCAGAGCAGTCCTTGTACAATAACTGATTACAAGTTCTTGAAATTTAACTTCCACTGTAGATAGAACATATCACTCCCGTTTGGTCAAAATATAAAGCTCCCTCAAATCTAAGTTATCCCCCCACTATTTGAGGATCATTAATTAACATTAACTTAATTTATACAGAAAATGGAATCCCTTTATGGTGCTCCAAAAGCCCACTTAGGGGTGTTTGTTGGATTAGTTATACCTTTTCTATGATATTTTTCACCTTTCAATTGCCATTCGGTCCATTGTTGTCTTTGTGATCCCTTTTTTAGCTACCATTTTGTG
This sequence comes from Oreortyx pictus, assembly GCA_036925125.1. Taxonomy (NCBI): domain Eukaryota; kingdom Metazoa; phylum Chordata; class Aves; order Galliformes; family Odontophoridae; genus Oreortyx; species Oreortyx pictus. Next base: position 9,614,629 of record JAUPFR010000001.1, read on the forward strand.
TAGTTCTTTATTATATGATCTACTGATATAACACATTTTTTTTTAATATTTCTGTTCCAGAACAAAGTGTACATTTAATGATTTCTTGATGACCTATCCTGCTCTAAAAAAAATAAAGAAATAATGTAAATGTTATTTGGGCTACAAAGCAGCTCGGAATGAAGTATGGGGAAGCCAATTATGTTGTTAACTGGTAATCCTCTTTTCCAGTGGGAGTAAGCTCACTGGATCTTAATCTAGTGAAAAATGTTCTTAATGATTCCTATGAGACTCTTTCCCCATATCCACTACTTCCAAGGATGACAGTTCCATTTCATTTACAGATGTGGAAAGCACTATTTGCTGTTATTGAACTTTCATGCAAATGGCTGAAAAAAATGGGACTTTGACTAGAAATATCTACTGGTTGGTGCGTGTTGGGTTGATTATAGACAAGTCAAAGTAGAGTACTCAAGATAATCATCCACGTTTTTCTGTTGAAGTTCACATGACTGTCAACAGTGAGCAGTTGCCATAGTGACTGTGGTTCTTCACACTGCCTGTGAATTCACAAATACCACCAGTACCTATTTTCTGAAGTTTTCTTTTTAGTTATTTAATGAGTACAAGAAACTGAAGAAAGTGAACGGAGTGCAAGACTGTCTCCAGAGATGCTGAATGTGCAAAAGATTTTTCCACAAGATTAACAATGATGATACAAAACTGAGCTATGAACTATGCAATACATTTAATTCAAAGGTCGTCGTATCAATCCTGAGGCATACACACACAGCTCCTACTGAGTTCATTTTATCATAGAGAAACATTTCTCTCAAATCATTTTTATAGGTAACTCCTTTGAGTAGGTCATCATAATCACCTTTTCACTTTTGAGGCTAATTAATATCAAAGTACTAGAGAAACACACAACAGAGAAAAATCTTTGAAAAATTCTGTACTCTTGTAAGTTTTAGAAATATTATTCTCACTGAGCGTGATGAACTTGAGGCTAAAGAAAGGAAATATCCTTTAGAATAGTAATACTAACCTCTCCAAAGTTCCATCTTTTATAAGCAAGTCCTGATGAGGAAAATGGAAAGTAGCTTAATCATTTCAGTAACAACTGTTAGACTGCAAAAAATTAGATGTAATTATTGAATTGCATTAAAAGTATTTTATTGTTTTACTGAAGCAAACTCAGAGTTATCAATTCCAGATAAGCAATAAGAAACAAAACCAGGAAGAGATGGTTAAATACGGCCAGCCTGAAAGAGAAAAGGATGGGTTAATTGTTGAAAAGCTAAGGGCAGCAGTCGATGAAATGATAATAAGCAGGGACAGAATAGAAGAGGAAAATCTGAAACTCCACAAGGATCTAAAAATATTTCAAAATCAGTGCCAGGTAATAATACGTTTTATTTTCCATAAATACTGTGGAATAAATTTTGGAGCATTAATTTCTTATGACTATACTTTAAAAAGTAGTGCTAAGATGCCTATATACAAGACACTCTCAATAAAAAAGTTCCTCCTGACATCTAATCTAAATCTCCCCTCCTTTAATTTAAAACCATTCTTCCTTGTCCTGTCACTATCTACTCTTGTAGAAAGTTGGGTTTCCCTCATGTTTATAAACTCCTTTCAAATATTGCAAGGCCACAATGAGATCTCTCTTCTCTTTTCCAGGCTGAACAAGGCCAGTTCGTTCAGTCTGTCAGGGAAGGTACTCCAGCCCTTGGAATATCTTTGTGGCACTCCTATGAACCCTCTCCAAATTCAGGGGACCCCTGGCTTGGATGCAGTACTCTAGCTGGGGCCTCATGAGGGCAGAGTAGAGGGGGACAATCCCCTCCCTTGCCCTGCTGGCCATTCTTCTGATGGAACCCAGGGTATCATTGGCTCTCCAGGCTACTCTCCAGGTGCACACTGCTGTCTCATGTTAAGTTTTTCAACAATCAGGACCTCTAAGTTCTTCTCAGCAGGCCTACTTTCAAGGAGCTCATCTCACAGTTTGTAAACACATCTGGGATTACCTCAACATAAGTGCAGAACCTTGCACTTTGCTTTGTTGAACCTCACTAGGTTCAATAGGGCCCAACTTTCTGAGTTTATCCCTCTGGATGGCATTCCTTTCTTCTGCTCTATCAACTGCGCCACCTGGTATCATCAGCAAACTTGCTGAGGGTGCACTCAATCCCATCATCGATGTCACTGATAAAGATGTTAAAGATTACTGGACCCATGATGGACCCCTGGAGGACACCACTCCACTGGGCTCCACCTGGACGCAGAGCCATTGACCTCTGCTCTCTGGCTGCAACCTTCCAAACAATTCCTTATCTACCGAATAGTCCACCCTTCAAACCTATATCACTCCAATTTAAGTTGTGGTGGGAGACCACGTCAAAGGCCTTGCAGAAGCCCAGGTAGATGACATCGGTCACTTTCTCTTTGTCCATCAACGCCATCACTACATCATAGAAGGCCTGCAGATTAATCTGGCACAGCCTTCCCTTGATGAAGCCATGTTGGTTTTTACAGATCACCTGCTTGTCCCTCATGTGCCTTAACGTGTCTTCCAGGAGGATGTTCCCAGGCACAGAGATGAGACTCACCGGTCCGTAGTTCCCCAGGTCCTCCTTCCTCCCTTTCTTGTAAATGGGAGTGATATGTCTCTTTTTCCAGTTCCCAGGAACTTCATCTGGCAGCTAAAACTTTTCAAATATGATGGAGAGTGTCATGGTTCTATGATTTTCGGCATTGGTATTCCACATCATAACATCATGTAGTGCATTAAGAGTTAAAGAGTTAAGCTTCGTTCAGGCCACGATAATCTACTGTCAGCCTCCATTCTCCGCTGGCTTTACGCACCGCCCGTATGGGGCTGTTAAAAGGTGTGGTGCGTTGGCCGGGAATCGAACCCGGGTCAACTGCTTGGAAGGCAGCTATGCTCACCACTATACCACCAACGCACTGAACTCTTTCACTCTTAATGCGCTACATGATGTTATGATGTGGAATACCAATGCTGAAAATCGTAAAACCATGACAGAGAGCATCATGGCAACCACATCAGCCAGCTCTCTTAGGACCCTGGGATGCATGTTGTCAGGCCCCATGAACTTGTACACATTCAGTCTCATGAGTTGGTCTTGGACTTGCTCCACCAGTACAGTGGGGAGGAGTTTCTACCTCATATCTTCAGCCTTTTTTATTAGCAAATATTGAAACAAATAGGAATAAGATTCTTGTTTCTATTGTTTTGTTTTGTTTTGTTTTTTGGTAATGTGAATTTGCTTATTTATTTAAGCACTTCAATATTCAGGAATATATTGAGTGACCTATAGTGACTTTATCTGGAGAAAGATCATCTATTTTTCTTAACTTCATTTAATTTCAGTTACAATATACTTCACAGTAATTAACATATATGGTGGAGATTTATTTCAGGTATTGTCAGAACAACCAAATTTTGCGTACGTCATGTTTATACATCTGATTTGCACAGTAGTTCCCTGAGTCACTAGTCTGTATTCAAGTTATCGGTATGCAGGCAAAAAGACCAACTTGGGGGGGGGGGGGGAGGATGTTGAAAAGGTTGGCACAAACAGTAGTTCAATTAGAATACATTTGGAGCAGAACAAAACATGGAAATTGGAGCAGAGGGACACGGGGAGAAGATGGCAGCATACTGTAGCCTTCTTTAAGAAGATCTTCAAGCTAGAGGAAATATTTTTTATGAATGTCCATATGAGAAAGTGGGAAGTGCAGAGTCTGTCATCAACCAGAAAAAGCAGGCACGTGTGCATATGAGTGCTAGGTGGAAGACAAGGATATTTGGACATGGGTTGGGTGAAGGAAGGAGGAGGAGATGGAAGTGTTGGTGGGGAGAAGACTGATTTCAGTGGCAGCTAGTCTGGTATTATGCCTCACGCATCTTCTGTGCCTGTGACTATTGTATGTATGCTTCTACTTGTTTTTGTCATACTACTGATTAGAAAGAATGGTGAAGCGTATGAAAGATGGATTTGTTGGCTGTGCAGAAAATATGAACTTAAGAAGATCCAAACTGAGACTAAAGAGTATTTCTCAATCTCATGAACTGTTTCACAAACTCAGTTGCAACCATACACGAGAGGCAGCTCGAGAACATTGCACAAGAGATCTGATTCTCAGAAAGTCTGCATTGAGTCAGCTAGTGACACTGATTTATATAGAAATATAGCATATGACTGTGTTAAAATGGTTGAACAGTTTTGAGCAGAGGTAGAACACAAAAGCTGATCACAAAAGTTTTGAGTCTTCCTTTTGTTATCAAACATGGCCATCTATTTAAAACATTTTTTTTTCCCAAAAGAGAATATTTGGTAAATTTTTCAACTTGGAACGGTCTCTGAAAAAAAGTAATATTTAATTGGGTATTTTCTAAACAAAACTTTGATCTTCACTTTGGTATTTTTACTAAGTGCAGTAAGTGGTACATGTCTAACTTTTTTTAAGCGATGTGTGAAACTCTTCACCTGAAGTTCTCTTTCAAGTATTATTCCTGCTACTGCTGTGAGTGCTGTTATTCCTCATATTACTGCATTTCACAGGAGGAAATACAATTTCTGTAAATGTGCATGATGACTGTAGTGTGCCACAGATGATTTGACTTCCACCACACAATTGTGAAGTATTCCCCCTATCCACTGCATAATCAAATAAGAGGTGTACACACATACACTTCAAATTAATTTATTATGAACCAATTGTGGCTACCTCTTGAATGCTGAAGTCATTAAGATGATCATAAGCAAGATCCTGCTGACAATTTGAAAAATTCATTAAGCTTTAGTTCACTAGAATATGCCCAGACTTGCATATCCAAGTTTAAAAAGCTCTCTCAGGCTTAATTTAACAAAGGATATGATGAATGAATCTTTACATACAGCCCCTATTAAAAAAAGAAAAAAAAAAAAAAAAAGTGCTTCATATCCATCTTTGGCAGCTCTTTCAGCCAGAGGAAAACCCCAGGCTTCTTGGAAGGAAGGTCATTCTAATATGAGGCCCTAACGGAAATAAACCTTGGAAGTTTCTTGCTTGCAGTGTCATTTTTGGATTCCATTTTTAAAGTAGTCTTTTGAAATTTTAGAAGTCTAATTTTTGCTTTTAAATATGGGAACTGTATTTTATTAAAGGGAAGAAATTATGAAAAATCCTAGGTAACAATTTTAAAGGCAAAGGATCAGCATCCTCAGAAAATCCTTTTCTTTTATCTAGATCTTGGATGAGAGGAAATGTTCTCTAGGTATAGACACATCTGGCTTAGCAAGTGAAAACACTTTGAGGAAGAGGATGCCCGAAGTCCCTTTAAGGGCTTGGTCTGTTTTTTTTGTTGAGAAGCAATGTAAGGAGGAATGTCTGGAACTGGATGCAGCTGACTTGGGTGCTGCAGCAATATTGTCATGGTAGTCATGATATAGCTCTTGGATTTTTTGCATCTACATCTATTTGTTTACAATTCTAGTGTTTCCCTGTAGTTTGTATAAATAAATATGACATATCATCTGCTACTGATTGGGTACGTTTGAAGTGTTATTAAAATGCATTCAAAGCTATTTATCCTGGTTTTGTAGTTGTGTCTCTTAGATAGTAAACTGCTTATTGGTAGAAAGGTTATGAAAACAATCTTTGTATTGATTCTTTGGAGGACTCTACATAGGAGATAGGTAAGTACAGAAAACTTGACCTTAAATTTTATATGTAATGGCAGAAAAATTCTTACAAATTTAGTGTTGTATTTAGTTTTCATATATAATATTCTATCATAGTTTCTCACTGAAGAGTCTCTAGATTTATTTATTTATATTCCTCCAAGTTATTTTAGGTTAAAGATATGTTTAATGCAGCCTGAGTTGACTTTGGAGCAATATAAGTAAATCACACTTAGGTTTACTGAAAGGATATTTCCTTGAATAATTTTTTTTACATAAATTCCAATTCATAGAATTGACTTTATAACATTCTCTTAAACACTGAATTTAAATATTTTGTATTTTGTTCATTTCTAATTCTAAATAGGCAAATGAAAACACGAGAAGGACAAAAAAAAAAGAGTAAAAATTAATAGAGCTGTGGGCACTGTCTCATGAAGAAAGACTCTTGTAAAGTCTCAGAAATATCTGACTTGGTTGTAAGAGTTGGGGTCTTGAAAACAGGCAGCAAAAAAGTCACTAGTGAATGGGTGGTTTGTGATGCAGTTGTATTTACTACACAACAACTTTTTCTTGAAACATATTTGCAACAGATAAGAAACCCTTTTTGTCAAGAGGAGCGGTCCCATTGCTCTGAGCAGGAAAGAATAAGGACAGAAATCTCTGACCTAACAGAAGAGCTTCATCAGAAGGAGATCACTATAGCAACTATCATGGAGAAAGCTAGTCTGCTGGAAAGACGGTTAAAAACAGAGTTACAGATAAAAGACAAACTGCTAACAAAACAACAGGTATGCAAGCAGGCAAAAGCAGCCTAGGCCATTTTGCTCCATTCTACAGATAATGACATACATTATCTGTTACGAAAAGGCATAGCATTATTTGCTGTAGTTTTCATCAGCAGTGATATTTGCTCGATGTTGCAAAAGCAGCTGAATTGATGTCAAAACAATAAAACACCACCAAATGTCAACTGTACATCTGAATTGCAAATCATTTTCACCATCAACTGTACTCACCATTTTAATATGCAAAAGAAATGGAAATTTTCAAGTTTGTTGTTATCGTAAGTACTTAATCATTAGAATTATTAGTTAATCCACAACATTTCCTACCTTTTAAGGTTTTTAAAAGATTTTAAAGAATGTTACAAAGTTACTCAGAAAAGTCTATAAATTTGAAAACTGAAAACTGTAAGGTACTCAGGTTTAGATTGGTAAAGTTCAGTTCTAAAAGCAAATGTACTATCCCCATTTCTCAGTTCTGTAAATCAAAATAACCATGATACCTATGAAGGATATCTGGGTATCTGTATTTTCTGAGAGGCTTGTAGCATATAAAAAGGTAGTGATTAATGTAATGGTTACTCTTGACAATAGGAAAGTTAATGTTTGGGAAAACATGAGGTTACTGATGCTGTGTGGCACTCTTTACCAGGCCACATGTGCTGCATGTGTAATCCCTGGTTTTTCAACAAGGTCTTTCAAAAAGGTAAATAAAATTTGTGGCATTTCATTTCTATGTCTCTTACAGATCATTAAATATTTCTTTCTGATTTAGAATCACCAAGACTAGAAAAGACTCCAAGGTCATTCAGTTCCACCATCCACCTGCAACCAATATTTCCCCACTAATCCATGTCCCTCAGTACAACATCTAAAAGTTTATTGGATACCTCCAGGGTTGCTTGCTCAATCACCTCCCTGGGTAGCTTGTTCCAGGGCCTGACCACTCTTTTGGAGAAGAAAATTTTCCTAATGTCCAACCTGAACCTCCCCTGGTGCAACTTGAGGCAATTTCTATCTAGTCCTATCACATTTAGTACTGCTGTACTAAAAAAAAAAAAAATGTTTTTTATAGTTCATAATTACTTATGTATACTTTGTAAAACTTACACATACCTATATCCTAATGAGGTTTAACAAAGCCAAGTGCATGGTGTTCCACCTAGGTGTAGGCAATCCCAGTTATGAGTACAGACTGGGAGAAGAACGCATTGAGAGCAGCCCTGAAGAGAAGGACTTGAGCATCCTGAAGGATGAAAAGATGAACATGAGCCAGTAGTGTGCACTCGCAGCCCAGAAGACCAAGAGTACTCTGGGCTGCATCAGCAGCAACTGGGAAAGGGAAGGGGTCATCCCCCTCCTCTCTGTCCTCATGAGGCCCCATCTGGAGTACTGTGCCCAGGCCTGGGGTCCCCAGAACAGGAAAGATGTGGAGCTGATAGAGTGGGTCCAGAGGAGAGCCTCAAAGACACTCAAAGGGCTGGAGCACTTCTCCTGTGATGAAAGGTTGAGGTCATTGGGCTTGTTCAGCTTGGAGAAGAGAAGGCCCCAGAGGGACCTCGTTGTGGCCTACCAGTGCTTGACAAGTGAATACAAGCAGGAGAAGTCCAACTTTTTACACAATCAGAGTGATAGGACAAGGGGGAATGGCTTTAAACTAAAAGAGGGGAGATTTAGGTTAGATGTTAGGAATAAACATTTTGTTCAGAGGGTACTGAGGTGCTGGCACAGGCTGCCCAGAGAGATTGTGGATGCCCCATCCCTGCAGGCATTCAAGTCCAGGTTGGATGAGATCCTGGGCAGCCTAATTGGATGGGTGGCAACTCTGCTCATGCCAAGGGGTGGGAACTAGGTGTGCTTAAAGGTACACTCCAACCTAAGCCATTCTATGCTTTTATAATTTTATGATATACTCTATACTTTTCCACATTAAAAGCATTGTTCTTATATCTAACTAATAATTTATGTTTTTTCCTAGTTACTGAATTTCAGATACAAAGATATCAAATCTGAAAATACACATCTAAAAGAGAGCATGGAAGATCAGAAGTATAAAAGTTGCATGGTAATTTATTTTACTTTATTCTAATCTATGCAATATGAAGATCAGTACTTTATAGTTCTTGTAAGTGTGGATTGAGATGGCAGATTTAAAAGTTTCTGGCTTCTGTGAAATAAATAAATAAACTGTATGACATAATCAAAGACAAACTGTATTCTCGTGCAGCCTGAAGGTGAGTATAGGTAGAAATAACTTTGACATTGACTGTAATAAGCTAGAATTAAGAAAGATTTTTTTCAGTTACGGCCTATTTGTTGTGACTGAATTATTCCAGAAAATATCTATTTTTAAACAGTTGTCAGATACAAAAATGTGTACCTTTTCAACTGGTTTACCCCTTTGTTGATATGACATTTAAACAGCAGTGGAAAAAAAAAAGTGAAGTAATATTTTGATCCCATCCAGCTTATTTTCAGAGTTTAGTATTTATTTCCCTTCAAAAAGGGGATATTTAAGGTTTAATTTATAAAAGCATACAATGTAAAATAATGTGGAATTCAGATATGATAAAAATAACATGCACAAACAACATTCTTCCACAAACCATTTCGAAACCTCCCCTCCTTACAGAACATCTGCAGTTACTGTGCCTGTCACTAGAAAACACTGAAATACTGTTTGTAAATAACGCTGTAAATATGTCTTTGGGTGATTCACTGCCTGATAATTTTCTCACTGTAAATTGGCAAATGTCACCCAAGAGTGTCACCTTTGTCCAGTTACTAGACGTGCAAAGGTCACTACATGTAACAGTGTGTTTATGGACTTGCTAATTCTATCCTATTTTACTATTTTATTGTGGGGATCTAAACACTGACGGCTATCTCCTGTTTGGATTTTGAGAGTGTGTGGTCTGGAGTGAAGTTTATGGATGTGCTTTTACAACAGAGCACAACACAAACTCCTCAAAATAATCCTAGCCTGAGTCAGTATAGTGTCATGCATCACCAGGAAGAAGTACTTGTTTAGATTTCAAAAGCAGTGTAGCTGTGTCAACTCAGCTGTGGGGCTTTTGCCATTATAACTGTACTGCTGATTCTGGAGCTGTTAATGTTAGAGTGACTTAGCAGGCTCCTTTTGTGTTCTGCCTCAGTTCTCCACAGGGGAGACATAGCTGAGCCTCTACCCTCCATACATCCTTGGACAAAATGCTGAATTTTCTTGTACTTTCTGGCATTTCCATGCCAGCTTGGTTCATAATTTTGCCATAGAACTAGCTGATGAAGGCATGGTTTGTAGGAAGAGGTAACATTAGATCAAACAGTGCGAAAAGTAGACAGATGCAAAAACTTGTGCAAGCAATGTACACAGACCAAATCCTTAGTTCCTAAAGAACAGGGTAAGACTAGAAAAGTAGATAAGCACTTCTTAGTAAAATGCATGTGGTTTTAGTCGTTGCAGAGAATTTTCTGTCGGCAACAGTATAGTGTTACACTGTACTCTGGAAATACATTCCAGTGCTAATCTTCCACTTCTGATTTCCCAGAGGATGGGCCTCTTCAGCCCTGGGTTGCAGTGCATGTGTTGTTGGCCCTTTCATTATTTTGACTTTTATTTCATGTGGGTTAATCTGACTAAGAGGCAGGATTTAGTAACACAGGGGAAAGCACTGTGCTAATGTGGCTTTGCTGCTTCTAAAACTGAAGGTGATGTATCTTGACACAGATATTAAACTATGCCTGTAAACACACTTTACTAGTAATTCACTTAGGTAATTTTTTGTTGTTGTTATTTTTGGTGGAGTCATTACTGAAGGGAGCAACCAAGTCTATAGCTCTAGTTGTTGTAGTTGTTTTTATGGCATCAGTTCTACAGTGCCATTGATGATGAATTTACAGCAGTAAGATTTTGAATGCCCTATCCATTGAGAAATTTTAATTTGTCCTATTGTGTTCCAGTGGCTGATATCCCTTCTTTCAAATTTATCTACAGTATTTTTTCCGGAGGCAATTCTTTTGGCTTGCTCTAAGTGTTGCATGATTATATGTGGTAGCTAGGTCTTTTTTTAGCATAGAACATTGTTTTGTGTTTGCTTGTTTAAAATAAAAACCACCCATTTATGGTGGGAAAAAAATGCTCGTTGAGTGAGGGCTTTATCTCCTTTCACAGAGTATCGACTTATCTAACAAAGAACATGGAGTTTTCACAGCTTCTGTTCACAAACTGGAACATGAGAATGCAAGATTACAAAATAGTCTTGTTAAACTACAGAACTGCACAGAAACATCGATGCTGGGTGGCATGGAGAAACATGGAGAAACTGAGCACAGCGACCAAACCCATTCAAAGACGCAAAAAAAGGAGGAGAGGTAACATTTAGTTTGTACACATATATGAAGTTTTCTGCAGGCTTTCTGGAAGCCAAACTCTTGTGCTTTTTTCCTCCCAAAAACCTAAATATCAGACCTACTTATGTATTTGTAAGGATTTCCTACTTTTTTTCTGTGAGCATGGCTAAACGAACTTGTTGATAACTGAAGTCCCAGAAATCTTTGATTGTTACTTTGCTGTTTTTCACATGAAATAATTTAAGGACCTTTTAGTGTGCTGCTTCAGTTGTTCTTAGCTCCAGGTACTGCAGAACAGGACAGAATGAATTTTTATTGCCAAACAAAAAAACAAGCCAAGGAAACGATATACAAATCAACATGAGAAGTAAACTGCTTCACGGGAGGTTATCTTAATAAGCAGTTTGAACCACAGCTCCTGCTGAAAAGCATTGTGTCTCACTAGTCTCATTTGTTGGAAGTTTCATTACGTGTATTTTAATCCCTCGCAAAGTTTTGATGTTCTTGGATGACCTGATTTTGAGAAGAAACGTAGTTTCAGTTGCCCCGAATAAACTGGTATTACAGTAAGCCCCTTATTGGGGAAAAAATTGTGTTTTAAGAATATTCTGGCTCGTAGAAAACGTACTGTAGTAATCTCTTTCCTTCTTAATTCCCTACATTCAGTGGACTGCTGAAGGACCTTCAAATGCGTTGTAATTATGCCAGTGAAGTAATTAAAACAGTTTTCCTCTCTGCTTCATCATAGCAGTATTTCATAGTGCAGGAGATAAAAAAAATCAATTGAAAGCTAAATATTTTGATCATTTGTAGTACAGAACTTAAGCAGTAATTTAAACAGTTCTGTGAAGTAAAGTTTAAATAATGCGGAGACAGAGTTATATGGACTAAGTTTTCAAAGTTGTATGTTCAGACATTGGCAACATAGTGTGACTTTCTTCTGTGTAACAGAAAAGCACTGAATTATCTGTTGATACACATTCATCTACAATTTCCTCTTAAATATGATGTTTCACTAAACAGGAGGTAATATTCATTATAAATAAATATATGTGTGCACAAACACAGAGAGATATATGACAGATGTAGCTGTTTTCCTACTAAACTTCAAATGATGCTGAAGGCTTCGCTGAATCAAAGATTCACAAACCAGTGCACCTGTAGGTCTCAATTTCACCAAAATTGGATGGCACAGTTTTTGACCGTGTTTCCACTCTTCTTCTGTGAGTACAAGTACGTTTTTTCCCATTCCCATTTAAACTACAGTTAACATAGAAGAGGAACTATGAGTCATGGAATTTCATGAAACCGTGAAATTCATACATTTCAGTGTAACAAACAATAGAGCTGTGCAGGTAATCTGCAGGAACTTCATTTCCCAGCCACTGAATGCTGATGTCAAACCTAAACACAGAGAGAGAAACCTGCCCCACAGCAGAGATCTCAACCACCCCTGCTGAACACAGTTTAAATTACAACTCAATTAATCTGATGAAGCAGACAGATTGAGCCTGTTTTTCAGGTTCTAAAACATGCACAAATTCTTACAGCTATTTTGTTAAGTAAATGCATATAAAGATTTTCAAAAATGTACAGATTCCACATGCAGTGCCTATAAGCATCAGTCAGTCCATCTTTTTAAGATTTGGCCCTCTATGTACTGTTGGTTCTCTGCTCCCCACATGGGGAACGACCTCAAGATTTTCTCAGAAAACAAAAAAATAAATGTTCAGCCATCTATTGTGTTCACATAAACCAAGCAATTGTTGTTTCAGTTTAACTCTGGGGTATATTTTATTGCATTGTGAGCATAAACCACGTTAATTCTGTTTTAATTTGCAGTTCTGTTTCCATGGTAATTATGGCACTGGAGAAAAGGCAGAAGACTTTTTTTTACATAGTAAAAAAAAAGTAAAAAACACAGGTTTTGTGCAGGGTGGGGAGGCTGCAATTTCAGTGGTGGTTTTCAGAAGCTGTACTTCATGTTTGTACTGTATGCATTCTGAAACGGCACAATGGGCAAAGACGTTTTTCTCTCACAATCAGCATGAGAATCCCAATCAGCAGCTAGACAGAAGAGCTCCAGAGAAAATACAGGAAATTTCAAGAAGTTGGAGTGACTGTTTAGCAAGAGGCATTTCTTATTTCTTTGAGTGTACATTGAAATTCTAACTATCAAGAAGTAGCACATGGAGAAGTGCCATCTTTTTGTTAAAAAACACTGCAGCCACATCCTACCTAGAACCACTTCAATTTATTACTATTCTCACAGATCATCATTGGCTTTAATTGACATCAGAATAAGCTTTCCCTATCCCTGTAGTTTTAATCTCTTCTTTATGCCTTGTTCGCACACAGTTAATTTAAATGTTTGCATGATTCAAGATGGTTTTCACTGATGAAGCCAATGTGCTGAGCCCACTTCTTCAGAAATTAAAGCGTGCATGTGAGTTTCCATAAGTTAACTATAAACACATACACAAACTAGGTTAGTGCTCAAGCCAAAGTTCACTTTCATCACGTGGCAGAAGTGAAGGGTAGAGATCAGGACTGAAAGCCCACTGACACAGCTGGATCTGAAAAGATGTTGAAGGTCTTCACTATCTGTTGTAAAGAAGCCTTCACTGCCATGGGGAGATCTCACATCCTTTGTCATACTCACCACTATATTAGTTATAGCAGTAGATTAACCAGAAGCAGGAAAAAAACATTATTTTCAAAAAAATACTTTCTAGCAATTTTTAAAAATCAAGTTAACTAAGTTTTATTTGCAAGGTCAAAGTAACACGACTGATTCTGCAGACATTTGGCGATTAAAGATCCATTGTTCTCTTTCTCAAGGAGAGGTATGTCAGCCAGCACGTGAGCGTAAGGAATTTGTTTTGCGTCACTGAAGTCACTGACCTCACAGGGACCAGGCTGATTTTATATATCTGTACGTCTGGAAAAACCTATTCTGTCTGAAATTCCCTTTGTGAGAACGTTCTTATTTCACTTCTCGTCCCATGTGTCTCCATGCCAACAGTAATATTGTTTTTGTCAAGTATGTGCATGTGTTAAATACTCTATAAATCCACTAAAAGCACTTACTCAACTGCAGTTGGAGTGATTTTGCATTGCCAGCTTTAACAAGTGGCCTGTTTTTTTTTGTTTTGTTTTGCTTTGTTTTTTCACAAACAGGCAGACATTTGCCTACCTTTACATTTGTATTCAAACTAGAACTCTGGTTTCAGATGGCACTTTGCCCTGAACTGACAGAAATTTAAGCCTCAACTGTGAAATTTGTCTCAAGCGAAGGCATGGGATCCATATCAAAGCACTTAAATGTAGGTGACACATTTCTCCAAGATAGCAAACAGCCCCAGCAATCATACGGATTACAGCAGACAGTGGAGTTCCTTTAAATAATCGGTGGTTTGGGGGGTGGGTGGGAACGAGGTGTCTTTTCACTACATGAAAGATAGCATAACTGTGGGCACTCAAGTCTGACAATTCAGATCTCACTGAATTAAGCTGTAACATAACTGTAATAGCTGTTAATACACATAGAAAACCAGTTCTGTGGGGGAAGAAAAGAACACGGATCACACAGACTTTACTGTGGGTTTTACAGAAGAAATTGGTTCCAAAAGAAGTGAGAACACAAAAAGGAAAAATAAAACAAACCCTGAGGTTCTGTTACCCAGCAGCTATCTTCAGTTGTGGTAGTGTTTTTTAACTGTGCCCTTCATAAAAATAATAAACAGAATAGAGTTTAAAATAGACAATATATATATATATGTAAATTATTCTCCCGTGTCCTGAAAAGCAGAAGTACATTTATTTTAATGAAAAGCATGAAAGAAAGGGGAACATTCTGCCACCAAAAAGATTTTAGGTGATCTGTAAAACTGGAAGACTTGGTAAATGTTCTCAGGGAGTTTTATCTTCGAATATATAACACCAATTTAAAGTAACATACTTAAAATATGCTATCCTGTAGCATTCAGAGTATCATAGTCTCTACTACTTCATAATCAGATAAAAGTACATTCTTCATTAGTTCTCTTTATGGTCCATTTATGGAGTACTCAGTCTCACTTTTAAGGCTCAGCGTGCTTATGGGTAAGCAGCATTCATTAAGACTGCACACTCACCCTCTCCCAGAACTGAATGTTTAAACTGTTGTTGGAACATGATGGTGTGATCCTTCTATAGGCAGCACTGCCCTTTCACTGTGCTCAGCAAGTTCTTCCTTTTCTGTTAAAAATTAAAGCTGGATCTAGCAGCAGTGCACATCCACAGATATTCATAATAACTGTGTTTTATAGGCAGAGAACTTATCTTGAAAAACTTTTGCAGATGCATTTCAAGTTTGTGAAGTGTTTTAGAATCATTTCAATGACAGGATCATTTCAAACAGCTGTCGTGTTTAAGAACAGTGCTTGCCTCCCAAGACTGGAATTTCTTTTCTTTTTTTTTTTTTTTCATGAGCACAGATCTCAGTGCAGTGGCATTTTATACTGTTGCCAGAAATATTGTAGCAGAAATATAATAAAATCTGAAATAATTGATTTTTTTAATGTTTCTGTTTATCATACAAGCAATGATGCAATTGAAAAGTAGCCTAATTCAGCAGACATCTGGGCAAGCTCGTCTCAAAAGTTTCTGCTCTTTAGTCAGTGTGGTTTCAGAATTATTCAGTTACCTGTCAGGAGAAGATATTTCAAATGGCAAGCAAAGAGCATGCTTTTTTTTAGTTGCAATTAACCATAATAATGTTTGCTTGATAGAACTACAAATGTATACAAACACATGCTTTTACATCCATATTACATCCCCTGTAAGCAGGATAAAAGAGTTACAGACTATCATAGTAAAATGCATAAAATTTTTTTGTAAGATTGAAGATTTCCTTTGTTGCTACAAAATCATGTTCTTATGCACCTAAAAAGTACATATATATATATGTATATATGTTAATTTTGCAGTAAAAAGGCATCTACTTTCCTATACTAGCTTTTTATTTGATTGATTTAAAAATTTATTCTAAACTCTAACTACTGAAACATAGTTGACTAATTATCCAGATCACAAATAATAGCTTTTGTTTCCCATCTCACTTAAACTTTAATATTTTTAGTGTTTGTGTGGCTAATTTCACTCTCCCATCACACTGAAGCAAGTTGGTGGTTTCGATCCTATTCCACAAAATTATGTGGCAAAGTTACTCAGCTTAATTCGCAATTAAAAGGTTTGAATCAGGGTGATTTAAGTGGGAGCTGAAGCAAAGAATGCACCCTCAGACAGTCACATTAACTTCACTGGAAAGCTGCTAAATTTCAGCAGGTATCCTCATCCTGAGTGAAACATTTGAGTATTCAAAATTGCACAAATGAATAAAAATGCATGATTTTGCTGTGATGGCTTTCAGTTTTGACTGCTTTTCATATTTTGATTTGAATCTTTTATTGCTCTTTTAGAACTTCCCAAAATGAAGATGAAAGGCACGTGAAACCTCAGCAGACTGCTGCATTCACAGCCAGCAGATACCATAGAAACTGTAGTCCTACTTCGCATGGCCAAGGTGATAACACTGGTTCCAAAAGTGATCGAGCTTTATCTTATCACAAACTTGACAGAGGTCATGAAAAGGAACTAGATGATAAATCTCCATCACCTCCAGCAGAGTATCCTTTGTGCTTTGGTGGACTGTTTCCTGACAAAGGCAGAATGGGCACTTTACTAAGCCATGCTTACGATGCAGGAGAAATCAAATTATCAGTAAGTAACTGTTTTTCTGCAATATAGATATTCTCAAAGATCCTTCTGTGGACCAGATGCAATCTTGGAGGAGCCAAAAATCAGATTACTTCAGCTGTCATCATTATTTATTCAATGCCAGACCAGCAAAAATGAAAATACCTTATGCTAACATAACTGCAGTTTTTCTGAATATTACACATTCCCTACTGGGCCATATTCTGTCCATTAACAATGATGATAATTACCTGTCATTATGGGACTGTGGGACAGTATTCTACATTTTAGCTCATTGCTCTGCTTCACATTCCCTTCTGCAGGGATACTTTGTTTTAAGTCTATTTCCATAATAGCTGCAAACTTACACCTTGCTGTTACACTTATCAGGTTTCTACAGCATTTCATTGATGGATGAAATTAGAAGAACTGCAACAACTATTTTCCATGTGAGAGCTGTTGTATTCAGAAAGGAACAGAAGTGATAACTGCTGTAATCCTTATTTTTCTCAAAATGAAAGAGTAATAATACAGAATTATTTCTTTCAGTCTTCACGGGATGCAGATCTTCACAGGGTACAGATTAGCAAAATCAATGAGAAGTGGGATAAATCCCACTCTGTCTATGTCAAATTCTTAAGAAACGCTTTCCAGAATTCTTTGAATTTTTTTATTCTTCCTTAGTATCTTTTATTCTTCCTTAGGTATTCACTACAGGCCATTATTTTTTTTTTCTACTTGAAAATTCAGCACTCATTTTCCAGACCTCAAACTGTGTGATCACACCAGATTTTAATAGAACAGGTTAATGAGGAATGGACTGTAGCCACCTCTCTGCCCAACTGTAATATATGCTACTTTGCACCAAGGAGATCCTGAACTGTTTGTGACTGAGTCCTCTTGAGAGAAAAAAATGAAAGGCTGAAATTCAGCATTTACTAGGAGAACTAGTAGGCAATATTCCTGCTATTTGACACAGCAATTAGGGCAGAAGAGGCAACATGACACTAGGTCATCTTAAAGCAGGTTGCAGTGACCGTACCCCAGTTCTGCTGTTCACTTCAGAAATATGCACTCACCCTTTCCTATCAGAGACACAGCTGCTGGGAACCCACTGCAGATAGGCAGCAGCTCAGTGATGACCTGCCTGAGAAGCAGGCACTGCAGAGCACCCTTCACGGCCCGTGCTCCCAGCAGCTGTGTCCCAGTAGTCAGAGAACAGGGAGCAAACCACACAATCCTGAGTGTTTGACCTCACTAACGTTTTTTTGTAATTCTGCTTCGTATAAATGCTAAGTACATGGCTTTTAGTTTCTCATGGCTTGTAAGTTTTCTTCTTTAAACTGCTAGTCGCAAAAAGAATTGTTTGAACTTTTTCAGGGAAGTCTGATAAACACCAATCCTCATCCTCTGTTCTGTCAGAAGTGTTGGACAGAGACAGCAGGGAACAACGCTTCTGTTTCCAACCAGCCCATGGAAAAAGCCCATCCTGACACAGTTTTGCAATATACAGGGAAACTATTTCCCAGCTGGCATTCAGGACAAGGTTGATACCAAGACAATTGACTAGATTAATGAGGAAAGCACTTGCCAGCAGATGTGTGTGCAAAGTGCAAAATGAAACTTTTAAGTAAGGCATATTTCTCATACAGAGTTTTATGTCCAAATCAGAGGGATCAGTGCAGGTAGAAGTTCTGAAGATTAATAAAATTAAATTATCACTCAGACTGACATTGGATACCACAGCTCTAGGGGCGACACAAATCAACGGACTGTTCTAGAGTTCTGAGTTTGAATGGAAAGCCATTGCATTATGAAAAACAAAAAACAAAAAAAAAAAAAAGGAAAAAATATAGTGCATTGTAAATCAGAGTTCTTTGGCAGGTTTTTCAGGACTGATGTTTCATGTATGTCACATCTCCAGTATACTCAAAATTTCTTTTTTGGAAGAATATTGTAGCACTAGTTGAAAATATCAGAACAGGAGGTGATGTTCTGAAACGTACAGAAATTACTCTTCTAGTATTTAGAGAAGAGAGAAAATAGTCTCTCAGGCTTTTAACAAAGACCACTATCTCTTCTCCCACTAGAGAACCTTTGAACAACCTTAATGAATGTTGCACTGGAGTCACTGTCCTTTCACATTCCTACTTAGACGTTGCAGAAAACCACTCCTGCACTTAAAGTAAAATGCTCACCTAGGATTCACTGAAAATTTCCAGAAACTCAGAAGTTCTTCTTTCAAGGCTTTCTAAATTGAAATAGATACTCTGCCCGAATGGTACCTTCGGGTGTGTTCTTCTCTGGAAATGAACAACTTTACAAAATGGCCACTTGAACCACTCCCAGTCTCTGGGAAGACAATTCAGTAGAACAGTCCAATATCCAGTACTGAGTTTAATCTTTCCCATGGAAAAAAATACTAATAATAATGAAATGGAAAAATAGCCAATATGTTTATTTGCAGTTTCAGAATAGTCCATTTTACATAATTTCTCTCTATTAGCTGGAGCAAGCTGCTCTGCACGTTGTGCTTTCCAGTCTGGATCTTTAAGTTTTAGTCACAAATACTTCGTCGTGTTTTCTTTGTGGACATACATCATGTGTTCTTGCTTTCAAGACTTGGTATAAGACAAGAAAGGCTGTAGCATTAGGAAACTTTTTAACTTTAAGGATGGGAAATGACTTTTGAATAAATTGAAATTGAAAGGTATGGAACCTGTAGCATTAGGCATTATTAGGAATGATTTTGACGGTCTTGATCCTACCATGGTTCATGCCTCTCACTTTTTAGGCGTGTAGGTGCCTGAGAATTTAGACCTTCCTCCATGACTTGACAATATCCTAGGGATCTTGATTTTTATTTTCATATATGAGCAGAAGCACGTTTTTCTTAGAAGACAGGCATCTCTACCTGCTGCCTAAGGTGTACTACAGTGTACGGTTAGAGGAAGAGGCCCCCAGATTTAGCTACAGTGAGGTTAAAATTAGCCAGATCAATTCTCATACTTGTTGCACGAACTCTCCTGGGAAGCTGAAGGGACTAAACGTGAGAAGAAGTGTGATTTGACCACTGAATGTTAGACTATCTCAAACGTTAATGCTTTCTTCCACCCTGCTTAATGAGCAGCCAAGAACATAGGCACAGCTCATAGGGCAAGAAAGAGATTAATTCTAGGCAAATGAATTAGGCACTCTGTGAGTGAGAATAGACCTGGCTTCCTGGAGTGCTCCAGCCCAGCAATCCAGTTAACTCATAAGCACTTTGAGTTGTTCTTGTCTAAGGAAAAGATGTATTTAACATGTCATGTGTGAAGATTCACATCTTTATCAAGTTTTGCTTCATCGCCAGCAAATGATGAGGCAAAAAGGTGATTCTCATTACTGGTCTACACCAAGGAAATATGGGGTCATCTGACACAGGAGTAATGAAAAAGTGGAGTCCTTGTTGCCTGACTACCCCAAAAGTTAGGTTGAAATCTTACCAATTATCCCATTTCTGTACAGCTCGCAGTTAGAAAACTGAAGGACAAAAAAAAGAAGTGTTATCTGAGGAAAACAAATTCAAAACTAAAGACTATGAGTCTCACCTGACACATGGGTTAAAGCAGTTTCTTTGTGGTTTTCCTTCCTCAGGCACAGAAAGTAAAGAAAATACAGAACATAGTGGAAGAACAGATCAGAGCCTTGGAAAGCAAAGCTTACTTGCTAACAAGAAATGTTGCCTTTTAGACCTCATCTCAAAGCGCATAAAAACAGTGCACCAGGGACCTATCTAAAACTATAGTCAGCAATGTCTCACCCTCGAGGTACGAAGGTGTAAGGAACCCTCATCTGCTTGTTCTGAGTGATAAACAGTCTTCCTTCAACACTGAGTAAATTCAGAAATGTCTCATTTGGGGTTTACATTGTGTTTCAAGAAAGCACGTTGCAGTAAGCACTAATTGAAGCCAAGGACACTCGTATTTTATCAGATGCCTTGATCATGAGATCCACATGTTTCTAATGACATCAGCAACTGTAAAC
Source organism: Oreortyx pictus (assembly GCA_036925125.1). Classification (NCBI taxonomy): domain Eukaryota; kingdom Metazoa; phylum Chordata; class Aves; order Galliformes; family Odontophoridae; genus Oreortyx; species Oreortyx pictus. Next base: position 9,635,204 of record JAUPFR010000001.1, read on the forward strand.
ATTGTTATAAGGAATTTCTCATAACCTGAGTTAACATTTCTGAAGACTACTAATCATATAAATCTGCTGTTGGAAGAGTTTTATTTGCTCAGTATTAACTCAGTGATTTTAGAGGTGTTTCTTTAAGTAAAGCTTCCATATAGAGCATCTTCTTCTTAATGCAAAAGCTTTCTTAAAATACTACAAAATAGTACTGCCAACTCTGTCACTGAGCCCATTTCACAAGGAAATATTTATAGGACCGAGCCCGTGAGAGTAGCAGAAGGAATGTACATGTGTCCATAGTATTCAAATTCTCAGGGAAAGCTCCTTGTATAAAAATAATGATATATGTGAGTGGGAAATCACGTACATGTTTATAAGGAAAAGGTGATTATATGGTGACTTTCCTCCAGAGTTTCTCAAGCGCTGAAGATCAATGCTTCTGCAGAGATTAATAGAAGAATGTTGTGGAACAAGGAGATTCTATACCTGTAGGTTCTTCATTTCTGTGTAGCAAATTAAGTCACTTTCTTCCCCACTCTGTTAAAACACTACTTTGGAGGCACCGGGAACAGGAAAATCCTGCTTTATCTGTGAATTTAATCTGAGGAACTATGTACGTCCAGAAAGCCTGGCTCAATCCAGAAGGGGGCAATTACATCCTGGAGTTGTTTCTATCATTTACTTGCTGTAGTTTGAAAAGTAAAGGGGTTTCCTTTAGGAAATCCCTAAACTTCATCTTAAGGTCTGCTGCAAACGGTCTGGATGAATAGAGAAGTGCTTTAAAGCATTTTGTTATTATGTGGGTAGTATCTTTTGGCCTGAAAAGCTGCTAAAGGGCAAATTTAAACCAAGCTGACAGCAAAGACTGAATCTGCCTGTAACTGCTGCAGAAATAGGGAATACGTCATTCTTGTACAGTGGATCTTAGAAAGAAATAGACACATACAATAGAATTGACATTTTCCACAAAATATTTGGATATTTAAATCATTTGAAGCCATTCCTATCTGATGTATTGATAGATAAACTCCATTTTACATTGTAGGAAAAAAACACAACAGACATTCTAGACTAATAATGCTATCGATTACTAAAATACTTTTACCACACAGCTTAATTAGGATAATACATTTTAATAATCTTTCTCAGCACATAGCCATATAAAGACAGAAAATTACCTTCCTCCTAGTCTGCACTACAGCTACTCTTCAAAGCTCTTTTTAGTTAACTGTTAAAAATGCATGTCATAAAATTGTAATTACCTATTCAAATAAACATTTAAGTGATTTAAAGAAGCATGATTTCATGAGATAAAGAAGAGGGGGTTTTTTTGTAAAGAAAGGCATTCCAATGAATGGATCTTAAATATTAGCAAAAAGAATTAATAAAAATTGCTTCTTACATATTTAGAACTGATTCCAGCTTCCAGCAAAGACTTTTCATGTCTTTTCCTAAGTTCCATGATAATTATTTTAGATCTGATTTTCACATGTTTTATGCTTCAGTCTGCTAAATGCCCATTAAATGGAAAGAAGATTTTTCAGTGACCTACTCACAGTTTGATACATTCTCCAGAACAGCAGGCTTTGATGTTGAGAGTACTGAAATGAGAACAGGTTTTCTTCATTTCCTCAGATAGTATCTCATGAGATGGAAGAGAGCCAGAGAGAGAAAATTACAGGAGACAATCAGCAGTACCCAACACAAGTTACATTCTGTAGTTCCAAAGAACAGGTTATTGTCCTCTGTCCTGACCTAAATTTCTGTCCTGGTCTGAATTACACACATAGCTGATTTGACCTTCAGCTGATCCAAGTTTTGGAGATTCAGAAGTAGCTTAATTCTGTCTAACAGGATATTTACATTTGCAGTGGGAAATCTACATCCTGACATTGTGAATGTCAGAGGCATTTAAACATCATGGTCAGACTATGTTACTTAGGCACCTGTACACATTTAAAAACGTATGTGCAAAGTTGTGCTTCTTTGTAGAGATACAAAGAAATAGAGGGTTATTAGCTGCTCTTTGTAGAGATGTTTTAAGTTTAAAAACTGATAGTGCAAGCATTTTGTTGTACTAACTATGTCTTTCTGTGCATTTCTTAGTCTTCTCCCGAGATATCCTTCCTTGCAACAACAGAAAAGTTCCTTCAAGAGGAAGAGAAGCATACTAAAGAGTTTGAAGAACGTTTAAATTCACACCTTGAAGAACTGCAAAGACTTTCTGAAAACACTCTTAAAAAGTACAGCGGGCTACAGCAGAGTAAGCATACTTAAGCCAGTCACACAACTAAGAAAATAACAACACATTCAATCACTGAAGAGTTTCTTAAAACTAAAATCTGCAACGAAGTTGATAATGTCTTTAAGCACACTGCAAGAAGCATGCATTCTTTGCATCAAGACTTCAATAAGATAATTTTTATCCTTCAGATTTAGATATATAGTAACCTGACTATATTACAAAACACTGTACCCTAGACATATTACAAAATATATGCTTTTCTTTTGTATAGTTAAATCAAGAGCATGTTGCAGCACTGTACACTGAGTAAGATATTTTCAATTCTGTGGTGTACAAGGGCTAGTAAGTGAAATTATTTCCTTGAAAATATAATCAGCCAAGAGAACTTCTCTAGATTACTCAGAACAAGAATTATAAGGGCTTTTAGCTATGCCATAGCTCCTAGCATTAAGAGCTTATCTATGCTCTGCTTATTCTTGGCTAGAGAAATAGCCCTTGGGACTCCTGAAATGAGAAATCTGAGCTTTTGATTTCTTACACTATGAAGTCCTACAGTACTGTAGGAGGAACACAAGTAGGCAAAGCACAAAGATACTACGAAGCCACCTCTGTTACCCCTTTTTCCAGACCTACAGATTTTACCTGGACTGAGTCTGCTCTCAGGTGCTTTCCATGCTTTACATTAACAATTAAGATTTTTAAATCCCATCTTCAAAAGCACCTTTAAAAGATTTTGATACTATATTGGCTTGTTGTTGAACTACGTTGGAATAAGGAAAAGCCTTTTTTACTTCAGATGACTTATGATGAATCTCAGGAAATGGCCTAAATTCCTTATATTTTTCTGCAACAGGAAAACATTATAAAACTGAGCAGAGCTAATTCAACTCCATATGCTAAAAAAATGCGTGATGTTGAGAATCCTTTTATTTGCAATTCAAACTGAATTCCATTGCTGTGTAAGCGAAAGAAATTACAGTCAGTGTTGATGAACCACCAATTTCAGTGAAAATGATACTGAAGAACTCCTTTCCAGCATATACTGCTGCCAACTTCCTGGAAAAATCTGGATAAAAATAATACCAGACTGTCAAACAGCTCCAGTGTGAGTAAAACAAGTGTTATTGATAATCAAGACCGCGGCAAAGATGTAAACTGTCTGTGCAAGATATATTTCCATTATGACAAAATACACTACATCACACACAAAATACCAAGATTTTACATAACAGTTTGCAATGAAATGAGTAATGAAAATGAAAGCATCAAAGGTTCTTTACAGGAACACTCAGGGAAATTCTGGACTCAGCTGGAGGAATGAAGGCGGAATACAAAAACGGTGAAAGGACATTTGAACAAACTAAATATATATCTGTCCTCAATTTAAGGAGATGTGCATCCGGATTTTTTAAAAAGTACTAATGGGAAAATTTAGGAACCTCTGTGAATGAAGCTACATTTTAAGATGGGAGAGATTTGCAGAAGTCAAAAGCAAAATGTCTTTCAGAAGGGTGGAAGAAGAAAAAGGGCTTCTAGCCGGTTAGCCAGACTGCTGCTGCATGGTTGAAACATGCAGAAAGTCAGCATGCCCCACAGCTTCAGGGGATTGTGCCTGAGTCCAGTTAACTACCCAGGGATCCCGCTCGTGATACAAGTTTGTGTGATCATGTAGAAAGAATGAATGAAATTATCAAAGTAAGAGTGAGTAAGATTTTATTTCTAAAGCCTTTTAAGATCTGGCCAAGCTCCTAAATTTGGCCAATGAAACATCCGTCAGTTTCAGCTCGTCTTTCGTGTAATGCCATATAATCATCCTCTACATGAAAAGCACTGAAAACTGCAAAGCACTCATGCCTCAACAGCCTGCTTGCTCACCTGTACTTCCTGCGCAGAGCATAGTGCACTGCAAATGTGCTGAATCAGTGCGGATTAAAGTCCTGGCTCTTAACACCTCCTTAACTGAAAGATCACCTTTCTCTTCCATGGCCAAACCCAGCAGAAGCTGCTAATCTCGCAGCATGCATTTGAATAAGGGCCCAATGCTGCCGCAGTCAACTCAGAGCCACACGCAGGTTCTAAGCGGTGCCACCCGCGTATGGCTGCAGAAAGACCTTTGAATCATTAACTTATGAGTAGTATTTCTGAAGAAGAGATGTCATTGTGATTCTTACAGTCTTTAAATTGATGAAATGCTTTGATTAAAACGTAGAAACTTGCTTGAGCTGGTGAGAGGTTTGTTAAGGAAAATACACATCCCTGATGCTATTACAACTGAAACAGTTTGTACAGTATATGGCATTTCACATTACTTGGAAAAAAATTTTAAGGAATGATGGACAGCAGAAATAATAAAGACTGAGAATTATATCCCTGCAAACAGGGATTGGAGATGCATACATATTGCTGAAAGAATAATCAGATGGGTCCAAGGCTGTAAATGTCTGAAAGTACCAATAAAAATGAAAAAGAAATGAATTATTAATTGCGAGTTCTTTTGAGAGGACAAGGTGAAACGCTCTGGAGCTGAGGATTAGTCAAAACATAGGGAAGATTGCTCTCATACTTTATGAAGAGCTGGCAATGGAAAATTATTATAAGCTACTGAACTTCTTTTATGATTTTTCAAAGCTTCACCAAAAAACATTTTTGGCTCCCAGTTGAAAGACTTGTTTTGAATAAAAGAACAACAGTTCAGAGTGCCACCAGCTTTTGTTGCTGAAGGAAGAGCAGAGGTCACGTACACACAGTTGTCAACATGTTCCATCGAGGTGCAATTTTGAAATAGTTGGTGTTGGATGAGCTGCCAAGCCATTGCTGTCCAATTCACTTCCCAAAACATTCGCTAATGAAATGGTGTACTAGAAACATTTAAAGGTAGCTCACATGAGAAGTGGTTATTTAGCACATTTTCTTCCTACTTCATTTCTTACTGTCTTCTAAGTGTGGGAGATTTAGGAATGGAAGAATGGAAGAGCTGCAGAGACTGTGGGTACTCTGGGACATTGGTACTCATGGGAACGCTGCAGCAAAGCACCACCACATCAACACAAAAATGGACAGAGATGAGAAATCACAGGCACAACTGTCTTGCTTTTCCAATGGGAAGCCTTAAATGATAGTATTAATTTATCCAGTCCAGACTACAGAGTGCCTACGTCCCCATTCTCATCATAGCATGACTGCTTGTCATTCCTAGTTTACCAGTGGTGTAACAGCACAGAATCAAGCCCAGCAGCACTCAGTCATTCACAACCAGACTAAACAAAATCAGGGGGAAGGAGAAAGAAGTCATAACCAGTGGCTGCCTGACACAGTGAGCCCCGGGTGATAGTACTTCCATGGTCTGTCATGGCAGTTGTCACAGTTGTACTGCTACAGTCTGCCCAGCTGTGTGCCAGGCTCCACCCAGGAGCTGGTCCTGCTGCTTTCTGCCTCTGGATCTATCAGAGGTCAGACAGCAGGATGAATGCTGCGTGAAAGACCTCAACTGTACCATACAGATCGAGGGATTTACATTCCCACACAGCTTTACAACATTCAATTATATCATCGCCACCACATTTTTTTCACTTAAGTCCATGCAAAATAGCTACTCGCTAGATTTTCCATCAGTTGTCTTGTTCAAGCAAAACTCCTTCTTTCCCAACAGAGCACTGCTTGAAAAAAGCTGTGTTAAAGATGGCTCATAGCAGAGCTCATCTGAATTGTTCAGTGCCGGAGTGTCATGTTCATTTTTCCTTGCTGCGGGGTTCGGATCTCAGGGTTATTTATTCATCATGTCTGAGAGACTTCTTAATCACACAGGCACCCTCAAATCTATAAATAGGCTGCAACTTAATGTACCATGCTGAAATTCCATTAGGGGATTGAGCAACACCCCTGGACGCTGACAGACTGCACTCGACTCGTGCCCCAAACCAGCAAACCCATTGCTGTGCTCCTGTGCTCTACTTGTAGCCACAGTGCTAGGGGCCTTCAATCAGTTTTATCAATAATTGATAAACTCTTAGTTATCCTGTGAGAACCAGACTGTGTGCAAAGGAAGTCTAAGACTCAGGCTGCACAGAGAGGTGGTGGAGTCTCCTTCTCTGGAGGTGTTCAAGACCCACCTGGACACCTACCTGTGCAACCTGGGCTAGGGAGCTGCTTTGGTGAGAAGGTTGGACTCAGTGATCTCTAGAGGTCCCTTCCAGCCCCTACACTTCTGTGATTCTGTGTGACTCTCCTGCCACTGAACTGCCTGCAACAAATGTCAAACTTACTTACAGACTTGGCTTGAATCCTACAATCCCAGAAGGATCAAAAAAAACCCCAAAAAAAACAGAAGTCCTGAGTTCTCAGTTTCCCACCTAAGTACCGCAACAAGGATTTTGTAGATGGAACTTTTCCACCGTACACAACTATAAGCAGCACGCAGAAGACAGGATCAGCTGAGACCTGAACCTATGGGCGTGATGAGGACACTTGGTGTGGGGACAGCGGGGTTTCCCTGTGCTGGTGCAGACATGTTGGACTGGGACCACATGCCCAACATTCTCCTGGTAAGAAATGCTTCTGTGATGCAGGTCCAAGCTCGGAATGGAAGCGCAGGCTCCAGTTCTCATCTGCTGGACCTAAGGCAGCATTTAAAACCTGTGCACATTCTGTCTAGATACCCAGCGAAAACACGATGCACTGTATTTCCTGTATGTATTTAAAAGTCCTATTTTCTGACCATCAGGATTTGAATAAACATTTTCTTGAAGTCTGATGGAAGCAGAAGACTGTTAAGATTGATCTCTATTTTTTCCTTCAGAGCACGGGCCTCTGTCAGTTGGTTTGGGGAACCCAGGGCCATTTATAACACAGATGGCCGTCTGCCCATTGTGATACTTGACACAAGTCTTTTTTGCTTAGCACTTTGAAGACATAAATCTCCATTCAAACCCTGATCTCCAAGTGGTTGACTCAGACTTGATTTATGCTTTGAAAAATTGGTCTTAATAGTTTGCTTCTATAACTTGATATATCAGAAGACAATGGCAAATTCGTAATGACTTCACCTGATAATGAGCTCTCCTGGAAACCATATCATAAGACACTGCTGAAGAAGTGTCTCAGTGTGAGTTTCTGGCAAAATGCTAGTAATAAATCATTCAGTTTTGCCCATAAGCTCCTGTATGCTGGGAAACAGTTTGAAATCCTATTTTTAAAAGCCTTTTGAAGGCAACTGACACGTGGAGCAATACATACAGCTAAAAAACAGAGACACGGTTACACCTTAAGCAAAGTTCAGAAGAGTTGACATTTGGGCAACCACCATTAATTCCCTTCCTGATTACCTCCCAGTGATTTTTGACAGTTTCAGTCTACAGAGGCTTCAAACTACCTTTTCAAATCTGCGTTCTCCTGTACCAGCAAAAGGAAACTTGGTAGAAAATGTCAGAATCCATTTACTGTTTACTAGAGAAAAACAGGTTTTTTTTAAGAGTCAAACTGTGAAATCAATTCTAACTTCTGCATAATGAACAGTTCAGAACATGTAACACTGTTTTCCTCTCAATTAGTGCTCGGTAAATTTGCACATTTCAGGGAACTGAAATACAAAGTCTCTTATTAGCATTAAGCTATAGGTTCGTACTAATAAACATTTGGCTCCAAAAGGATGATTACTGTTACCTGAAGAATTTGCAGATGACAAGAGACAAGGAAGGGCATAAGAAAAAGCAGAAATGAAAGACCTAATTAGAGAAGTAATCTTAAATATTATCTAGCCCTGCTGACCTTTTACCTATTTTGTTGTTATCAGCCAGTTAATTGCTCTTATGTGTCACAAACTGAACTCTCGCAGAAAATGAAGGTAAAAAAAAAAAAAAAAACAACCTCATCATAACAGTTTCAAGAAAGGCTCTGCAGATCCATGAAGACATTGCCGGGGCTGATAAAAAACCCTACAGGTGGAACTGTCCGAACTAAAGCAGCTACTCAGAGCTCAGGGCTTGGGTAGATCCTACAGAGCGAGTTGGGGAAGACCTCGGTGAGGAACCAGTGGAAGAGGAAGATGAGGAAGAGGAATCTGTAGAAGAGGGCACAGGAAAATGCTTCCATTCTGAATGCCCAAGAAACCAAGCACCCTGCAGAACATGCATGTCTGGAGAACACACGCTTCTGTTCCCTCAGGCACAGATATTCTCACGTCTCCACTGCAGACAAATGAAAAGAGGACAAAATGCACTTGTTGTGTGGGAGAATAGAAGCAACTGGGAGACAACACAGACCAAGCAATGACTCTTACAAAGGCATCATTTTGGAGCTCTCCAATTGAAGGAAGCATCTCACAGCACAGATGCACAGACAATTTGAGTGCCAACATACAGCTTGGTGAGCAGAGGGATCCCCCTGCAGACTTCCAGCTGATCCCTCAGTGGTAAAAGCTCTTCTGAATATACGATGACAACCATCTTGCCCACATCCTTTGCTGTGCGTATATCCCAACTATGCTTCAAGCTGGAGGGAAACTAAACAAACCTTAACAGTTTATCCAAACTCTTCCCTTTAAGCAAATTTTGTACTTCAAAAGCATCCTAGTCTGCAGGGCATGCTTAACTCTGGGTACTATCAATAGCAGTGACCATCCCAGCATAACTGTGTGGGTATCTCCCTTTGAACTGGGTTATTCTGTAGCTAGTCATAGTTTCATCCCACCTGAGGAACATCAGCCTTGAGACAAAGCCTAACGCAGGGAATTTGCTAAGTTTGGTGGGGTTTTTTTTGCAGAACAAGTTTAGTCATCCATAGCATTCTGCCCAAGAACAATACACTGAGTTAATGCAAGAAGCAAGAGCCCAGCCTTTTGCAGGCACACATACAAACAGCCCCACTGACTGCACTAGGATTGCTGGAAGATGGCACCTGATGTAAAGATTGGAGTGGTCTTCCACTTTCTGCCCAAGAGTACTTCCTGCTACGCTTCCATGCATCACAGCACCACATTCCTTCTTGCCTGCTCTGTATTTCAGCTGCAGTCAGGTACTCTCAAGTTTCCTCCCCCAAGTTTAAGGCCAACTCGGTGGCTTCAAATGCCTGGATAAGAAAGGACTTTAGAGCAATACAGAATTACTGAATCATTTAAGTCAGAATGTAACCAGTTTAAGCAATGCTTACAGCTCCCTTTCACCGAAGCAGGTAGGTGGATATCAGAGGAGAGCAGCTCTCTTAAGTAATGAGATCAGAGACCTAAGACATACTGTCATTTTTCCTGCCTTTGTGAAAATTATATTAAAAAAAAAAAAAAAAACAAGGTCTGTATCGCAAATCCACCTTTTATTGCCACTTTATGGATTTAAATACTTAACATTCATAAATTGTTTATGTAATTTGTAGTCGGCAGCTTCACCAAAAACAGCAGAAATGGTAGAATCTGTCTTCCCAACTTCAATCTGGTGGATCCTGAGTATTCACTTTGCACGTTCTCACTGCAAAAAGAAATTCTTTTTGAGTGAACTATATAGTGTTTCATGAAAAAATTATTACACAACGTAGTCTTTCACAATAAGTCCCATTTGTTTTGCAAAATAAGATTCCAAGTAAGACTTCTCTCATTTATTCAAAAAATAAATATATCCTTTCTGAATCAAAGCGTTTCATATGACATTAAGTACAAAGAAGAAATTTACTTCTTTGGAACTTCTGAGACAGACATACAAGAGTTCATGGGAGCAACATTATCCGTAACAGTGATAAAAGCTGGCAGCTGATTTCTTACAAATTTATGGCGGAACAGAACTTCCTCTTACAATATAGAACTTCAAACAGATTTAAGAAAAAACACCATTGTAAAAGTCTGAAAGGCACACAAACTGGACCATAAAACGTACTGGCACATTCACTAATACGTTTTATGTTACGTTCCTAAAGAGAAACTGTGGAATCCTAACCAAGAGAAAGACTGAAGGTACCAGCAAGTTCCTTTAGAAAGTATCAGGAGTGGCAGAGAGTTTCTTTTGGCTCTTGATAAAAGTGTTAATACCCCAAAGTTAGAAGGTCTGAAAAGCTGCATCATTCAGTTGTGTTTGGGCGAGTCGCTACATAAACAAACACAACGATCAGCAGTACTACGATGGCCAGCGTGGGAAGCACGACCGTGGTGATCTGCTGGCGGGCCTCTTGCATTGCCTGTTTCCTCTCCTTTTTATCTTTGGAGGTCTCTTTTTTGGGCTTTCCTCTTAGCTGCCTCATCCTCCAATCAGGGTCTTTTGTCCACCAAAATGGGAGCAGAGGGAGCTGAGCTGCAGAGGACAGGCTGAGGTCACTTGAAACAAGGGGCTACGAGATTCCGTCTCCTTCCAATGTGGGGCTGCACAAGAAACTGCAAGAGAAGAGAGAAAAAGTATTTTAAGTAAACTCAACGTATCCTGCAGTTATTAAACCCTCTTGAAGCTTCAGCAGGTAAAACATTTACCTAACTGGCACCAACATCCATGCAGCTGAATCACCGTGTGTTCGTTCACCTCATCAGTAACGCTTTCCCCATGATGAACTGCAGCAGCTCACAGTGCGTTATTTGCCCAAGAGCACTGAATTTACCCTGTATCAAGCCAGAAACAAAGTCCAGCACTTCTATCCTCCAAGCCAAACAAGATAACACAGCTGAAGACTTAACGACCGCAATGTCGATGAGCCTTATTTCGATACAGAGTGCAGCTGCCACCTCCCAGCTACAGGCCTGCGGCTCCCCACAGATCTGCACTACCAAGAAGTGCACATACACGCCCTGTCATCAGCAAAAGCATTCAGCATTTATCACCCACACCTGGTATTTATGGGAATCAGCAGTACTCTAACAGGAAGAAACATAGGGAAAGCGCTGCTTAACTTCTACTTCTGGTTCTGCTGCCACAGAACAAAGTCTAAACCACAACATGACTCAGTGCTGTCTCTTATTACAGCTGTCATTTTTATATGAAAAAATATCCCAAGCGTTAATCAGCGTGCTGACAAATCACTGGCTTAGACAAGCATTCATTAATAAGCTAGCTGCTCTGAAGCATCAGCTACACAAGTTATAAAAGCAGAAGTATCTATCAAGCAAGGTTAACAAAACCACTGCTCAATAAGAAAGCCTTTCTGAGATAAGGACACTTTCTGACACTCCCATACCTACCCAAGTGTGCGGGGAAGTTTTCTCCCCCCTCACTGCCTACAGCCATGCACGGTGCTGGGGAGGAGGAGGAGGCCTCCTGTGTGGTTGTGTTCCTCTGCCACATCCCCTGCTGCTGTGACTGCCCAGCAGCTCCATGCAGGCCACGTGAATGCAAATCAGTGGGGTTACAGGTACCGGGGTTACCTCTTCAGCTAAAGTTAACTATGAACTCCATCACACTAACATAGAAAGATTTAACATATGTAGAAATTAGTGTGACTGCAACTGCCTTTCTTCTTGATGCATCAAGAGAAGTGTGACCAGCAGGTCGAGGGAGGTGACTCTGCCCCTCTGCTCTGCTCTCGTGAGACCCCACCTGAAGTACTGCAGCCAGTTCTGGAGCCTCCAACACAAGGAGGACGTGAAGCTGTTGGAATGGACCAGAGGAAGGCCATGAAGATGATCAGAGGGATGGAGCACCTCCTCTATGAGGACAGGCTGAGAGGACAGGACCCTTCAGCCTGGAGAAGAGAAGGCTCCAGGAGATGTTATTATAGTGACTTTCCAGTACCTGAAGGGGACCTACAGGAAAGCTGGAGAGGGATTTTTTGTAAGTGCAGATAGTGACAGGATGAGGGGAAATGGCTTCAAACTGGAAGAGGGGAGATTTAGACTATACATTAGGAAGAAATTTTTTGCTGTGAGGGTGGTGAGACACTGGAACAGGTTGCCCAGTGAGGTTGTGAGTGTCCCTCCCCAGAGGCATCCAAGGCCAGGCTGACGGGGCTGTGTGCAGCCTGGTCTAGTGGGAGGTGTCCCTGCCTGTAGCAGGGGGTTGAAACTACATGATCTTAAAGGTTCCTTCCACCCCAACCATTCTATGGTTCTACCACCATAGAACATTACAAAGTTACAAGTGCACATTACAAGCTGCCTTATGTTTGTCTAAAAAAAAGAAATGGTTTTCGCTGAAAGTGAGATGCATTCTGTTGGTATTATCACTCAACCCTGTCTGTCAATCAGACGACAAAACCAGACTAAATGCTCACAACAAAAAAAAAACCAAGAATCCCCACCTACCAGCTGGGTACAACTACAGAAATGTTTGCATCCATTCTCATAACAACAGCAATCTGCCTGTTACAAATCTGATCCAGCAGAAGGTTAAACTTACAGAAGTGACCAAACTATCAGAACGGTCTCATGGCACTGGGTCAGTACTTGTGTTTTCCCACAGCCCTGCTAGGATGCCATCTAAGCAAACAAACAAATCAGCCACCAAGCAGACAGGATCTCTGCAGGCAACTGATTCTTCTGGTCTTATTCTCTGCAAATTCAATCCAGACTCCAAGGAAAACAGTTCACTTCAGTTTTCCCAAAGCATAAAAGGAAAACAATGATGGTTGGGATGTCTCTCAAAAGAGAAGACAAAGTTCAGGTCTTAGAAAAAATGGATTCCTTCTGCAAGCTGTAGCATTAGAATTGCAATACAAGACATAATTAGAGAGACCAGAAGTCGTCAGCGAACTTCGTAACAGACAGAATCACAGAACTGTGAGGGTTGGAAGGGTCCTCTAGAGATCACTGAGTCCAACCTTCTCACCAAAGCAGCTCCCTAGCCCAGGTTGCACAGGTAGGTGTCCAGGTGGGTCTTGAACACCTCCAGAGAAGGAGACTCCACCACCTCTCTGTGCAGCCTGTGCCAGTGCTCCGTCACTGCACTGTGAAGAAGCTCCCACACATTTGTGCAGAAGTGGATGGAGCAGGTACACACAGCACCCTGTTCCAGTCTGTTTAAACAAACAGGACTGCTTGATTACTGGATGTTAACTCCTTTTCAGCAAATCCTCGGCTCTCGTATGGATTCTGGGAGAGTCTTCGATATTGCACCTTCTACAATCTGTGCCACTGTGGTTTCTTTTTAGTCCTTGATTTCTTCTGGCCAAATCCAAGTCTTTCTTTTCCTTACTCCTTCTGTTTCCATTTTCCTCCTGCTCTGGTCACAGGCTTTGTTACCAAACTCTAAGGAAACCACAAAGCAGAATAAAGCTTTTCATCTGTCCACTGGGACAACTAGATTTGCAGAGCATTTCAGTATTTTCTTATTGTTTTCTGTCTCCACTGTTAGAGAACATCAGTGGGTTTTATATCTGGATTACTCACATGACCTAAGAAGTGATGGACAGCAAAATCCCTCAGGACTCACTGTGTACCATAGTAACAAACAGGAGTTGCCATGAAACCAGTCTCTCAAACAAGAAATGTACGCCTTTCTCTACACAGCATCACTTGCTACCCAGACATTAAAAACACTGTCTCTTTTGACTGAATATTTCATTCTGAAGAAAAATTATACCAAGTTAATTACATACACTAGCTAACATCTGACGGCTTAGAACATAAAGCCTTCCCGCAAATGTCAACACAACTTGAGTTGCAAGCTGATGCTCTCCAGTTTGGGAATCTGGCATCAATCCCCAAAACATGCTTCCAGTGGATTGGGTTACTTGGCTTTGGTACAGGCAGAGATGGACTTGCACAGAAACAGGCCCACACTTTTTTTTTGGTAGATGAGCCTTAGGGTTCATCTTAATTATAAAATCATAGAATGGAAGCAGGGAATCTCTGCACGTTGCTGCCAGGCTCCTGCTGCCATTTGGAGCCCAGATGAGAGGCCACGATCATAGAGTTTCTGCAGGAGACAGCACTCACCCACAGAAGAGGTCCAGGATGCAGCACCTGCTAACATGAAACAGCACTTTAAAAAGTGCTCCATTGAAATAAGACAAAATTCTGCAGCCTACATTGTGCAAGCAGACTAAGAGCCATCCCCATCCGCTCCAATGCTTCTCATCAACCACCCAAGGACTCCAATGGAAGAAACATGACTGTTATGGACTGAAGGAGCAGATATGGAATGAGCAGACAGCTTCAGCTCAGCAAGTCAGTGCCAGAGCCAGGAGGGCAGCATCAGGATCTCACTACTAAAAAGAAGTGTGCACGGTCCATGCGAGCAAATCTCATGTTTCTGAGCTTTGTCCTCCTTTGGCCAGATATCACCTTGTTTGCTCACTGGAAAAGCCAAATTCAGGCAAGGACAGGAAGGAAATAATACAGCACTATCTGTAATTAACAAGCTAGTTACCACTGCCTCTTTAAAATATCTCGGGTCAAGTCACTATGAGAAGGGCAATCTTGAAAAAGCTCATTTCCAACCTCAGAGAGCAACTCATTCGGCAGGAGAGTTGAAAATTCACTTCTTCTCCTCAAACAGAAGCTGAAAGAAAGTATTCTTTCCACTCCTGGTCATCCCTGAACAGGAGAGGGCTTGCTGTCACATCTTATATGCATCCCAAAAGCTGCTTCCCTTTGCTAGCAGCTGCTCAGCACAGCCCAAGCACCTGCCAAGGCTGGCAGTGAACACCAAACTTGTTCCAATACTGCTTTTACTGGTCAGTGGCTCCTTGTCTGAACACCAACAGAAGGGATTAACACAGTCCAGCAGAAGTGGAACATCTGTGGCCTACAACAGTTTGACGGTGGTGAATAATTTAAATTCCTTTTATGGAATTACATGGGGCGATACAATTTTATTTTATTTCATTTAAGTCCACTGCAGCAAAAATTACCCCCAAAAGCAGGAACCTGCTGGCTAGAAAGAAACCATCTTGATTACCATGTCAAGAAAGAGAGCACTGACTGGATATAGTTGTTTGGAACATCCATTCCACAGTCTCCCCATCCAACCCTGCAGTGCTCCAACTCGGCTCTGAGAAGCTAAGGTTCTGAGCAGAACAAAAGCTTAAAAGCTCAAGCTGCTGAAGGCAAAGCTGAAGATGTCATTCAACATAATAGAAACTCACAAAGTTAACACCCCACTCAAAGTCCAGTTAGTGCAAATACACTCTTTCGCTGCCCATCACCCAAATGGCTTTTTAAGTATTCATTATAACTTCTGGGTTAAGTTACTCAGAACAGTTTTGCAGAGCTGACCTCAAAACCCAAGAGCACAAATAAGGCTTACCCAAGTTACTCCTATCAGCAGCCAAATATGTTTAAGCAGAGCTAGTAGTGAAACTCGAGGGAACTTACAGCCTTCAAAACACACCAACCCTTCAACCAGACTTTACAGCAATCTGCTGTCTCCTTTTGGTGTAAAACTAACGCTAACCACACTGATCTGCTGTTCATAGCTCCTCACGTTGCTCGTGGCCACTCCTGGGATTCAGGTAAAGCACAGCTGGCTGCCTCCAGCTGCACTAACGCTGCTGGGCATCGCTACGCAGGGATCTCCTACTAGCAACACATGCACGGAAGATTTCATTTAGCTGCACTCAGTGTAATCACACGTCTAGACGTCTGAAGAACTTATTATCGTCAACATTACAGCATGAACTTATTAGCCACCTTAAGCTGAATAATTTCTCTCCAAGTCCCGAATTACAAGCATTCACAAACCACTCTGGATTAACCTTGCCCCTGGATCACGCTACTGACACCGTAACGTTTCTGGAACAGCAAAATATGTTGAAATTCAAGAAAAAAATCCAACAATAATTAATTTTTATCACTTAAATTTTCCCCTAGGGCAACGTGTGTTACTGAGACATTAAAAACAAACAAGCAACAAAACAGCAGATGAGGACATGCTGTATTCACAGTGCTTGCCAGCAGCAGGGGAGAAGGACGCAAGATCCATATGCAGACAACACTCTTCAGATTACTGTAGCGTGGAAAAGCCTCTAGAACCTGCAGTCCAAGGAGTCACAGAATGATTTGCGTTGGAAACAACTTTCATGATGACATCAAACCATCACTTAACACAAGTCCACCACCAAACCACATCACCTAGAGCCACATCCACATGTCTTAAACGCCTCCCGGGATGGGGACTCCACTCCCTCCTTGGGCAGCACTTTCCAACCCCTAACCACCTTTTGCATGAAGAAATTCTTCCTGATAACCAAGATAAGCTTTCCTTGGCACAGTCTGAGGCAGTTTACTTGCACCCTATCGCTTGTCATCTGAAAAAAGAGACTGACATTAGGACACACCAGCATAGCAAGAAGTTGAGGGAGAGCTCAAACCACCAAACTTACCAGCTTGTTCCTTATTTGAGTTACCAGGCTCATTACTTGAGGGCCCAGTGGCCAAAGTCACCGTGAGCAGGCTGGAACAGGAGTTGAGTGCCAGAGATGGAGAGAGGCCACCAGCACAAGGAGGTGGCAGCTCCTGGCAGAGCTGAAGGAAGCGTGACACAGACCCAGCCAGCAAGCTGGCTGAAATAGCAGTGCTCCTGGCTCTACCTTAATTAATGTCTAGCTGTTGCCTAGACTCCACTTTATTTCCTGCCTTTGAAACCATACCAGTGTTTTTTTTTTTTTTTTTTTTTTTTTTAAATGATTGAACTGTTATACAAGCTCTGGGTAAAATTTAATAAAAGCCTTGTTTTTGACTTCCTATGGAGCACAGATTTACTCCATAGCTGATTTTACCTCAAGGTGAAATAGCACATTTTGGACAGGAATTCACTTTCCTCAGCTCTGAAGTCTGGCCATCGCTACAGCAGCATCAGCAAGGTCACAATTTCTGATTGGGATTTGGCCAGCTTACAGATGCTCCTAAATGGGAATTCTAAAAAGGCAGATCTCTTCTAGAAGGAGCTTGGGGCAGATTCAGCTCTGCCACTGGTTTCTCTTGTGCTTCACTTTCTGCAGGTGTGAGAGGAAGAGCACAACCCTTGCATCTTCCCTGCAGAACGCCGTCAGTCCCTCAGATGGCCATGACCTGGGCGCAGGACTTGTGCAAGCACAGGACCAACATGAAGCTCCTGCAGGGTCTGCTATCCGACACAGCTGATACCTCACACTCTGAGGGCCTGGCTCCAAGCAGAGGGCCACCAAAAAAAGCCTGACTGCAACAGCTTTTATCCAACTGCAGCAGTTACTGTCCAGCACGATTTCAAACCACTTTCAAGGATGATTGTTACACTACTTTCTAAAGACTACACGTAAAGGGATAGTTAAAAAATCTTCTTTATGTGATGGGCTCCAGAGGAGCAAAATGTTGTCTGCAATCACTTGTGTGGGTGACAAAGATGGATAGAGCAGAGATTCGCCAACATGACTGAAACAGCTGAACCCTAAAGAGCAAGTCTGCCCGGAAGATTACTGTAACACTTTAATCCCAACCACATCCTTCCTCCCTCCCCCACAGACACTTCCAGCAGTACAAAAGCAGCCTCCCAGTGGAGGGAATATTCCAGTAGCAGGACAGCTCCTTCTGGCATCGAAGCTCTGTGGGAGCATTAACACAGAGAAACAAGCATCACCTGCTTAAAAAATAAAACTTTCAATTCGCACAAGCTGTTCCCTTAATGCAACAAGAGCAACTGAAGCAGAGAGGAGTCTTTGGATGAAGCTCAGTGTGACACAAGTAACTTCTGCTGCTGCACTACCAGATGCTCTGGGTCACCCAGCCCAGTACTTCTCAACTTCTGAAGTTTCACAGCAGAATGGAGGTGCGGCTGAAGATAATGCTGGGAATGTTGCATTTGAAAACTTCGTGTCTTGGTGACACTATGTCATGATTTCAGACAGCACTAAGAGTGGAGAAAAGCATTAAGAGAAAACTTGTTGCTCGGTGAAAAATGGATTTTCACATTACAGCATGAAGCCATTCTTAACACTGTAAGAATTTACCTCAGTCCATTTCACTGTAGAAAAGAATTACAGTTAAAAAAATCCAAGCGACTCTGTTTTCAAGGGTAAAGGCTCTTAATTACACACACAACGATACGGAACTATTAAGATGCTGTCTCAAGTCAGTTTAACATTATTTTTTATTGAATGGCGCTTTTCTTCCCCCCTATATTACAGACTGAATCTGAATTGACCCATAATTACTGCAGCATCACATTTACTGTAAATGTAGCTTTGAGAGTCTCCAAACTACTTACAGCATTTGGAAAATGAAAGCCATCATTGAATACTGCCAGAAAGTCAGAGATTGCAAGGCTGTCAAAGCAAAAAGCCACTTCAGTACACTTTTCACTATTCTGAGGACCTGGATATGAGTAATCTGTATTAGAAACAAAAAAGCCGTGGATTTCTGCATCTGCAAAGGTAAAGTTAAACAGAGATGAGGTGATGGCATTTCAGCACATCCAGCACTGCAGAGAGATCCAATCTGCCCTGCATTCAGCTCAGAAGCATGCAGTGAATGGAGTGAAAAATAAGTAGGCAAGTGCTTTTGCTCTGTGAACAGGTGGGCAACAAGTAATGTTTTTCTTTGCAGATAAAGAATCAGTATCGAGACAGCTTTTGCAACAGCAGATCCGATAAAGAAACAGGACTAGCACTTACTGAAAGCAAACAGGTCATTTCTGTCGTGGTGTGAGTTCAGTTCCCAGGGGTGCTCTAGAGAAAGCCTCGCCATTCTCCATCTATACAGCTACAGATGATCTTGCACATAAATGCAGTAAACCGCAGCACCCAGCAGATGACTTCATATTGTGTGTTTGCTCAGCTGTTCTCCTAGAAACTGATTCTCTCAGCTGTTCTTGACAATAATCCTTTGGGCACAAAACATGTATCTCTCTGTTGTGCTAACAGAAATTCAGACGTTTTTTGAAGAGCCACATTAAATAAATAAAGCAGTCACCGGTGTCAAATTCCCTTAAATTCACAGATTCAGTCCCAGCAGCTGGCCTCTGAGGAAGCGTGCAGCACAAGGAGTAGAGAGTAGAGCAGAGCACTCCCCCTCTGGGCTGCTGATGACCTGGATGGGAAATTCTCATAGCACGTGTTCAGCTTGTTACTGCTCCAATTCAAACCACCAAGTTTCCAAAAAGTCACTCTGTGAGACAGCATCACTACACACATGTTTGAAACAGAGCCCTAAGACTCAGCCGGGCAGAGTGCCCGCGAGTGCGAAGGCTGATGTTACAGTTTGGTAATGCAAACACAGGAGTTGAGCAACTGTCACTGCTCTTTGTTTTAATTCTACTGTCATTAAAACCTTGGCACTGAAAATTCAGCCCAAGCTAAAGCTTGGCAGGCAAAAAAAAATCCATGGCCACAGCAAGAATGGATTGTTAAGCCTGAAAACACTAACACCCACAGGCTTAACTTAGGGGAGTGTGGTGTGGCAATGGGGCTGTGTGGGAGCAACGGATTCTGATTTCTGGTGAGGAAAGCTGGACAACAGTTCCCAAGATACAGGGACACAATCGTGAAACAGCATCTACACTTTCTGACCTGAGCACGCTGGACTCCAACTACTCATGCAGCAAGGAGGCACAAAGGGAGATCTCCCTTTTCAAGTTCAAGTGTCAGAATTACGTGCAACAGCAGAGAGCAAGACAGAGGCGTGCTGGGCTGCTGAGGCCCTCCCAAGGCAGCACAGCAGGGGAGAACAGGCAGCACAGCAGTGACATTGAGCTCCCAGCACTATGAAGGCTCTTGGAGTTATCTGCAGATTTAAAGCAAAGTGGACGTAGCACCAGAGCCTGTCGAACAAGGGGTTGTGATCTCAAACTCACTCCCTCCAGGGCTTGTTTGAAGTTCTGGTTTGTCAAGGTTTTCTTGGCACGGATTTCAGTAGGAGGCTGAAGAGAGCCGGCTGGCACTGAGCCTGCCTTCCCCACGTGCCAGGGGAGGACTGCGTGGCAGTGCAGATAACTAAACCACACAGAAGTCCACCCAAACACAACTGCTGAAGTGGGTGCCCGTGTCAGGGGAACCTCTTCCAAAGTGCATCCATCTCCCCAGGAAAGCGGACTCCCTTCGCTATTGTTCTCCAGGCAGGGCACGTGTTCGCAAGCTTGTGCAGAAGTGGCACAGCCAATTTCATTTCCACCTTCAGTGGCCTTCTGCACACCCGTGTGTTTGATCTGGGTAATTAAGCCATCAGTGAATGAAATAAAAACCACAGAACTGCAGCACTGGGAGGGTTGAGACTCCCTGCCAGAAATTGATGCTTTGCCCAAATTCCATTCAAATTACAGAAATGTTCTCAAACATCAGTGTGACAACAATGCAATCAGGACACCTTTTCAGAGGGGAAGGGAAGATAAGGAGTCAGACTTGCAACACAGGATGGGTGTGGAGTTTTCCTATCACCGGTCTCATTAAAATCTCATTCTGTTTACTTCCCAGCTGAAACCTGAAGTCCTATTACATTTCACTAAACAAACCCACATTATTATAAAGCAGCAGGCTCCCCTGCCATGACTGATAGATTCTGTTTGCAATTATTTAAGGAGAAGGAACATAATTACATACAGCTGGATTAGGCTGATCAAATCCCTGTTAGTGTCTGTCAATTTACACATAATAGGACAGTGTGACATTAATGTAAACTAATTCAAATGCAGAAAGTTTAATTAAGATCTAAAAAAAAAAAAAAAAAAAACCAGTACAAGGACAAAAAGAAAAGAAGTTTTGCACAGTCTAACCAAAGGGAGTTTCCCAGTAAAGCCATCCCCTAAGCACCAGCCTTCTTCTGCCTCTGCAGCGCTGGTTCTGGCACCACCTATGCACTAAATCCTATTGCAGAACTTCATCTTTCCCCCTCACACCATGACGACTTCACCCGTTCTGCATGTGTTCGTGTGTTCCTTCCACTTCTAACACAGGTCCTTCACTGTGTGCACTCCAGCCACGCCTTTCCCAAAGGAGAAGGAGATGAGAAGAGTGCAGAAGTGACGCTGTGACCCAGCAGAGCTCATCTCCACCACCAATCCTGTCAGCAGGTAGGATCCAGACCTCACACAGACCAGTTTGCTGCTCCCAGCAGCAACGCCTGATTTCCCCAAGCCGCAATTTCCTAGTACGCTCCCTGTCAAATTTAATCAATTTGAGTATCTCATTAAAGAAAAAACATCACTGATTTTGATTCGTTTTTAATGGTCTCTGCTCACTGAGCCTGCTGCTCCGACCTGCTCCACAGGACCATTTGTTAGCCTGCTCAGACACCTCTCTGTGGAGACACTACAGCGTGCCCAGAGTTTCGGGAAATGAAGGACACACAGGATCCTCTCTACAGAGTTACCCAAATAGTCAGCAAGAATTCTGAACAAATCCATTCCCCAACCAGGAACATTTCCTACAGGATCAGATTTTGTCAACAGGGAGAAGGGCCAAAAGGAAACAAGGGAAGACTTCTTAAACACAGGCAAACCCAGAAAGGATTAGAGTGCAATGTGCTGGAAAATACATTAAAGTGCCACACTTTTAATAAACTGTCCAAAAAAAAATTAAGCCCTCCACTGTTCAATCGCATCCCTGCAAAGCTCTCTGTCAACCTCTCCGAGCAAGGGACAAATCGCTGTGAGATAACCTTTCTGAACAAGTCTATCAGTTATTTGCATTCTGTTTCTTTGGCAGTACAGCTATTTTAAGTCACCCTTCTAAGCCAGCACCGCTGGTAATTTTTCTTTTCTGTTAGTCTACAATTCTTCAAAGCATCATAAAGGCAAACTTAATAAGCACCTCAATTTGTATTGCTTTCTATTTATAATGCTGCAAGCACCTGCTGCTGCTGCTGCGATCTAAGTAGGTATCTTTCTTACTTTGTATAGATTAATTCCTATTAATCTCAACAGCTCCAGCTTTTAGAGCAATTTGCAGAAACATTCCTCCAAGCTGTTGGCTTTGTGGGCTGTTTTTTTTTGTTGGTGGTGGTGGTGGTGGTTTGGTTTTTAAATGTTTTTACAGAGATCCAACTGATCAGTGCTTGAGAATACAATTGATTTCTTTTGGCTGCTCACATCAGCCACACTCGGTAGCGCATCGCCTGGAGCACCCAGTCCAGTGGATCCTTTCTTCAACACAGCAGTAGGCACTCAATAATGAAAACACTTCAGGTTGCACCCTGAGCCTGTAACAGTGTAAACTGAGGCATTAGGACATGCAGATGGTTTGGGAACTGTGCATGTGTAGGGCACGGGTGCCCACAGTCCAGGAGATGACAGGTTTGGATTGTGTATGATTTGACCTTCTCTCCAATGGGGGATATTTTAGCTTTTTATCTTACCAAGGTGCATCTGGAGACCAAGTGGCAGCAAAGACTCTGCAGCCCAGAAACCACCCAACACAGACAAGAAACCCCATTCAGAGGGACTGAGAAATCCCTCACCCATCCTCTACGGCTTACAGTGTTAGTGGCTACAGCCCTGGGCTGTGGGCTCTTACCTACAGCGTCAGTGTTGATCTCTCTTGCTGTTACTTCACTTAGCAAGAGCATAGAGAGGAAGTTATTGCCACTGGGAAGGAAAAAACAATTATATAGTGCATAAGGAGGGGAGTAGGATACTGAGGTTTGGACCAAAAGAGGAAGAAAGCCCCACAGTGCAGGAGGAGAAAAAAAAGAGAAAGGAAAGAAAAAATATGCATGGAAGAACAAGCTGTATGGAAATGAAAGAAAGACTAAAAGAAGTGGATGGGAGAGCCACTTTGTTAGAGAAGTCAGACATCAGTTACCGTTCCCACCTCCACACTGTGCCGCTACACTCTCAGCTCAGCAGCTGGCGCGTGAGGTTTGTAATTCTCACCCATCCCCTGCCTATGCGTTTAGGTGTGATATTGCATGCTTCTCTGCAGCCTGCCAAGACATCCCTCAGAAGGCTTCACAGGGCGCTCCGAGCAGAATTTCATCTCACAGGCAACTCACAGCGCTTCAAACCCTGCTCCATAGGGATGCCGTGCTATTTGCCTCTCTGCAACTTTTAATATGGGCCAGGCCTTAGAGCTGAACGATTTTAAGTGTTCCCATTAAAAATCATGCACCTTTCTCCTTGGAAGAATGTTCTGACGATGTTTTTAATCATCCCAGTTTTACAAAGGTTGTAGTTAGCTTCATGAGAATGTAAACCCTACACGTTTACATTTGTATCAAGTTTTAAATCTGTTTTTAACTGCACTTGTTAAGAAACAAAGGCTTCTGTAACCTTCACGGGCTCTCATCCCTTGCCACAATGATTCGTACCATAACAGGAGGTTTCCAACTTGTGCAACAACTGTGCTCAGCAAATCGGCTACAAACAGACACAGCACAGATAGCCCACAATTCCTAGCTGACAACCAATCGTGATTTTTAGCCTTCCAAGCAAATAGGACAACCTAAAACGGGCAAACACTGCCCTATCTACTCGTCCATAAATTAAGAGTGACAATAGCAGATTATTACTCATTCACTCAGAGCGTTTGTTTGGCCCTGAGAGAACTGGCTTTATTCCAGGAGCTGGCAAACACCGGTCAATGTTCATGCAAACGTGTTATTTCTCTCGGAGTAGGCAATTTCACAAACCAAAGTACCGAATTACAGGTGACCTCTGTCCTCCTGCTGGTGCCTGCCTGGGATGCAGGGCTGCTGAAAGCTTTTGCAAGCTCTTTCACACCGGGTCACCAGGGAAAAGCCGTCGTTTCTTTGGAGAGTGAGGCAATTTCTCTGCGGAAACATGAAAGCTCTAACTTCCCCTTGAGGTAAACGGACAGAGACTGGTTCACATAAGGTTCCAGTACTGACTTGTTAATAGTGACACAGTCTAAAATGCTTTTGCAAACTGCTCCCAGCAGACTGTTCCTCAGCTGCAGCGACAGAGCAGATTCAGGTCCCAACGTTTAATTGAGGGCATTTAGCAATAGCACTTCTCCGTTCCTCAGAGCGAAGGAGGGACTCTTTGCCCTTTGAATTTCCAGTGCAAGTATAATGGAAAAGGAAAACGTGGTTTTCCTCAAACTAACTTGGATGGGAAGAAGAGAGGCTAAGAATAGCGATGGACACAGAGATAAACAAACCACATACACAGAGAGAATCAGGCGGAGGTTTAGCAGAGCTTCTGGCCACCCACCAACCCAGCACCTGGATACACTAAATAAAGCCAAGGGCAGAAACCCATGCTGTTGAACACGGGCTGTCCAAAACCCCTCATTAGAAGATTCCAAAGCTCATTTTGTGCCTTTGGAGACAAGCACCATGGACGATGCACATCACCTCCAGCACAATTCAGAACTTATTTTTTTTTCCCCTACAAAGAGCTAGAGAAGTCAGTAGATATCCAGATTTATTCCTCCCGTGACCTGGATCCATCAACCATTGCTTATCCATCCGTGCAACAGAGAAGTGAGATTTTCTGCAGGAATTAACCAAGCCTTGAAGCCAGGGCTACAACAGCAATGCCCATTTCTGAGAAGGAAAAAGGAATAGCACAGCCCTCTCCTCCTGCCCCCACGTAAGTGCCATCTCACCTCCCCTGAGGGCATGCTAACGATTCAAACAACTGGAGAGGGCAGCAGCAGGTCTCAACTGCTCATAAACACCTGAACAGAAATAACACAGTATTCACACACCTCAAAGTAGCCGCCTTAGAATGAAATGCAAAATAATTTTGCATAGGCAGAGACTGCAATAACTTGATGGAGCTTGAGAGCAAAAAGTGTACAGCACTTAACGGGGGTAACTGCAGTCCAAATTCCTCCCCTTCAAGTAAAAGCAAAGGGAGAAGACATTCAAATGCTGAAACAGAAAACACGTTGAAAAGATACAGGACTGCTTAGATGTGGGGAGAACTGGGGAGGAAGAATGCCAAAGTTCACTCCCAGTGTGGCAGCCTGCCTGGGCTGCTACTGCAGAGCTCAGCCGCTTTCAGGCCGGCCTCTCTACGGACATGAGCATCTGTGTGTTCAGAGTGGAGTACACAGGTCTGTATTTAACTCTAATGCCAACTGATGTCTCTCATAGCTCTTCCCAATACTCTCTTGTTTCGAGGGGAAAATAATTTAGACTTTACAGACTATTTCATTAACTAAAGGTACTTCTGAAATAGAATTCCATGAAGTAAATATAAGAGCTATGGATTTGTTTTAAGCTGTAGAAAATTACAGAGATGAGTACTGCTACAGCAAACACACAGTGTGCTGCCTGACAGCACTCCTGGACCAACACTGCTCTTTTCAGGGCTGCTTTCACACAGCGCACACTCCCTCCCCGTTGTGCATTACTGCTGGTGTGACACTGAGACCTCACAAGGAGATCTGCTGAATGGGAGGCCGACAGAACAGAACAAGACAGGGTCACGTTCAACACTGAAGAGGACTTTAACATTTATTACAGGGTATCGCTTTGACTCCCGGAGTTACACGTGGCTGAGATAAATGTACGCCTGGCAGAGCTGCATGAAAGGCATCTCTGTAGGTGGGGCGACAGCACTATGACCAGATCAACTACCAGTTAGACATCACTGATAGCTGCAGAGACTTTAACTCATCTGGAGAGCAGACAGCTAATTGGATTTCTTAATGGGCTTCTCTGTTTCACTGGGCTGATGCATACTGCACACAGGATTTGGAGAGATTTTCTCCCCAAATAGCACGGAGCATTCCATAGAGCGTTCCATTATCATCTTGCCTTATGCTTACATAAAGTACAGGACAGAAAGCCAGAAGTTATATGAAGAGTCACAAAGAGGTTAATCATTAAACTCAAGCTTTTCCAGGGCAGCAACAGAGATGACCTCTCGAATAAATTGAGCTCGGATGAGGTAGCATCGATTTTCCTAAAGAGGTTTCATTACTTAACTCTAGATTGTGATTTCTTTTGACAGCCTAAAGTTAAGAGTAAATCCAAATGCTTTTCCTACCCAACCAGCAACCAACTCATTTGAAATGCAGAGAATATGACAGACCTCCCTCCCCTTCAGTGCTCTCTCCCCTCTGAGAGAAACTGAACTTCACAGACCTTCAAACCTCATAGAAAAAAAAAAAAAAAGCCTTTTAAGAACCCTCATCTTTATTCCACAAGCCTTTCTTCCAGCACTGAAAGCCCAATGCATATTTTCTCCCAACTACTTTTATCTCAGCATTGTTCTTAACACTTCCTTAGAAAAGAGTTTCTTCAGCTCACAGGTGAATCATTTCAGCTTGGTGCAGGGAGCCCTAGGCAGCTGAAAGGAACCATGCAGGCACCTGGGTATGTCACGCATCCTCCCAGCCTGGCTTATTTTCTGCTTTACAACTCTGATCTTCCTGTGTTCATTTTAAAGAAGATCCTTACACGAGAACCAGCAGCTGCCTGTTACAAATTAAACAGAAGGGTTGCTTCTCTACCTTGTTCAAGTACGGCACGAAGCATCCACACAAGCGAAGTGATCTGGTTCTGATTTTTCCCCACAGGTACTCCAAAATCTTTACTGAGCCACAGCAAATGCATCCATGACAAATGGGGTATCTGACAGGCTCAGCACTTCGCCTAACTTTCCAAACTGCCCGTTCTGATTCACGTCCCCGGGAACGTGAAACTTACTTAGGTAGCGTCCCAGAAAAAAAACACCCACTTGCTAATCCTTCGGAGAAAGGCGATGCCATTTCTAACTCTCCTATTTTGAAAGCCTTGCCTCCTTCACAGTTAAACTTTTCCCCGAAGCAGCCATCGCTGATTGCATTCACTTGGAATTTTTATGTAAACAAGTGCTGGAATATGAAATGCGGTCAAAAGAAGGATATCAAATCACAGGATGTATACATTCCACAGCCTGTACGCGTCTCTGCGGAGAGCAAAAGAAAACAACCGGGCATGAAAAAGAAAGGAAAGCAGACGAGAACATGGACTCAGACAGGCTTTTTGCTTAAGGTCCCTCGTGCCTTGAGAACGTATTAAATGATGTTAGAGCACCTGGATTTCAGAGCATGACTTCAGAGACGGCTCCTGCTGCAGCTTTTTTTTCTGCTGGAATATTTCACTCTGGCTGGCAGCCAAATCCTCGCTATGCCGATGCCAAATAAATGATACCCAATTTCAACGACAGATGCTGTTGTGTTGACACATAACCGATACATTTATATTCAGGGCTCTCTGGAATTCTGTAACAGCAGCACTTTATTCACAGGAAGCAGAACCCAGCAGAACTCCAAGGGACTGGCACATAGCTGATGCTGCCACACTGCTGTACAGGGAACACACCGGTAACTATCGGGGACTGGGGGAGGCCAGCAAGTTTCTAGGGCAATGGAAAATAAGGAGAGCTGTCCCAGCAGTGGAAGTTAAGTGGCCCCATCAGAAACCAGCTTGCTCACAGACACAGGAAGCCTGAGAGTTTTCAACTCAAGGTGCACATCCCCTTCCTGCAGAGCTCGTAACTGTGCAGGAGATGGAAGTTACAGTCACAGGTACCTCCGTAATCTCCTTCTCTCTTTGGCTTCCCCAGGCAGGAAACGCGTTAGCAACCCTTACTAATGTATTTGGAAAAGGTATGCTCCAAAGAAAACACCACAAATCCCCCACCTTGCGCGTGTGCTCTCCCGTACATAACTTGAAATAAACTTTCATAATCAATATTTATATTGGAAAGCAATAACTGCCCAGGATTAACAGAAACTTCAGCGTTTGCTGAAGTTAAACAGGAAAAAAAGCAGATGACAATACAGCCCGTGCATACCATCTGACTTTATTTTCAGGAATACCGCACCATATTTTTCACGCAACAAATGAAAACGTTCACAGAAGGAAGATATCCAGCAAAAAAAAAAAAACGCAATCCTACAACTACTGTGATTTGGCACAAGAGGCAGCAGCAAATAAACACCGCAGGGCAGAATTTCCTGCCGTTTATGCAGCCTGTACACGTGGCTCAGCAAACGTGCAACGTCAAAACTCCACCACAATGCTTCTCCTTTAATTAAAGTAAGGTTAAGCTTAAAAATATTTAAGAATTACATTATATGCGGACTAAAGAAGTTTGAAGCTGACAGATGAACAGGAATCTCTAACCAGGAATCTTTTCAGCCCCTGGAAAGGGCATTCTGTTGGCTGCTTCTTAAACTGTATTTCAGGAGACTGAACACAGCCCAGGAAGCTTCTGCTGCTCGTGGGGCCTTACGTAGCTCTCACGTGTTGTCCTTGCTCTTCTGCTGGTACTACAGGAAAGACTGAGTCCTCCCACTGCCCTCTTCCTTACACTGTATGAAAATGGGACTGGATATACTGATGTGAATTCCTCAGACCCTGTACACTGCAGCTGTTCTCCTTGACCCTTCTCTCCAGCACTTGTAACAGACACTAAGGCCAAAATCTGTCAGACCTTTCTTCATATGGACCTTCCCCTTGAGGACTGCCCAGCACATGGTAAAGGTAAACTTGCACAGGGAAAAAAAAGCATGTATCATCAAAGCCCATATCCCTCAGAAAACCTCCACGGTCATTTAGTTGAGCAGCACCGGACACGTAAGATACCCACAGAAACAGAAAGTGACTGAAAAGGTCAAAAAAGCACATTAAGCAGAAAAGCTTCAGGGGCCAGTGGGTTCTTTTCACTGTCACAAAAGAGGCATTGGAAAACCAATCCCTGTCAAGAAAACACATCCAGATAATAAAAACTTAAGCAACGAGTGCAGAGGTACCTTAAAAATAAATAAACAAAGTAAAGGAAATAAAACAGCAAACAATCAAAACACCTCACCCCACGGAACAACTGCAAAAAGGCACTGAAATGTTCCAATGGCACAGAGGACACAAGCTCCCCCTGGCAGCCGGGCACCTCAGGATGAGGATGGCATGCGAACCAACCTCCATGCATTTACCAAACTGGGCACGGGGCATGTCTAGGTCCCAACCTTCCTCACTCCTGCCCAGAGATGGCCAGAAGCAAAGCCAGCTTCAGCAGAAAAGCTGCAGGCATTTGTTCATGCAGTGTGGAGCCTAAGCTAAGAGGCCAGTCTCAGCAACCCATTTGTACTGAGCTCAGCACTGAAATAACAAAGCTGGACAGCTTACGGACAAGATCCAGCTCTACCTGCTGATCTGAGAG
The DNA here is from genome assembly GCA_036925125.1 of Oreortyx pictus. NCBI lineage: Eukaryota > Metazoa > Chordata > Aves > Galliformes > Odontophoridae > Oreortyx > Oreortyx pictus. Next base: position 9,664,358 of record JAUPFR010000001.1, read on the forward strand.
TGCCAACAGTCAGTGAGGCACGGTGCAGCCACACGCCAGCTCCATTAGGAGGGGCATCGTTAGGTGGGGAGGAACCCCACATTAATACATACAGATCAACTGGAATATTTCCTCTTGTAACTGAATTTCCTGTGAAGATTTATTCCTGCAGGTTTCTCTGACTGCTTGAAACACCTCCTGCTTTGCCCTAAGCACACTCTAAATTTAATAACTTTCTCTTCCTTTTTTATTCAGAAAAAAAAAAAAAAAGCCTACTGTTTTCAATAGTAATAACCCATTCTATTATTAACAAAAGCACGGATTTAATAAGTCAAATGGATTCTCACTCCTACTTCTAACACTGGTTTCTGTGTCATACTCTGGACACAGAACAGAATGGCCCCCCAGTCTGATTCTCCCACACAGGAAGCAGTGCTATAGCTGGAAGACAGGGGAAAAAAAAAAAAAAAAACAATAAAATGACTGTATGCAAATCTTTGTCCCTTCTCCCAGTTTACGTCACAAAAAATGTGACACGTGCATCTGTTAGAGATCACTCCACAAGGAGCTAACATGCTACATGAGTTAGCAGCAGCAAGGAGCCAGTTTCAACTTTCAGAAATGTACGACTCAGAAGCAGTTCCTACAATCAGATGTCAGAGCAAATCTTACTCTTACAGACGCTGTTTTCTATCCTGTTGAATGTTTGTCCGGCCGCTGTGGGAACCGCTCGAACAATGCAGGGAAGCAGGCTGAGGCCGGGGCTGCAGGCTGCCATCGCCACGGCGCTGCGCTCACACTGCTGAGCAGCACCATCAAACCCAAACGTTCAGGCAAGAAGTTCCTCCAGCCTAAGGCCCTCCAACACAGATAACTCAAGCCTCCCAACACGTGTCACTCACGTATGGGAACTGTTGGATCACGGCCTGAACCACTGATGGATCACCAGAGCTGAGCACTGAGTCAGCCACAGCAGCAGAGGTGAAGGCAGTGCACCCGTGTGACCAGAAGGGGCAGGGTCTGGCTGCACCTCTCCCAGACCCCATTTAAGGGCTGACCACCACTGGGGAAGGATCACTTGTTGGAGATTGCTCTTTTGGAGTTCCCTACTGTGAGCCTAGGACACAGGTGAGCACTTTCCTTTATTTTGACCGTCTCTTTCCATCATGATACTTTCTAACTATACCATCTGTAAATATCTTGGCTACAATGCTATTTGGCATCAGTCATTCTGTTAACTGTACACGCTCATCCTAATACCATAGCTACAAGCTCTACCTTTAATGTGTCAATTTGGAAAAGCATTTGTTTTTTGTAATGCTATGCAGCGTTGCCACCTAACCCCTCTCAAACCATTTGGATGGATGCTTATTTCACAGCTCCTGTCCTAAACTATCTGTGACCCAACACGGTAACATGCATACGTCTCCAGAAAATGGATATCTGGGATGCAAAGAATGTCAGTGAGTTTCAATAGCAGTTCATGCAGCATGCCTGCTCTTTGGACCTGCTGCAAGCACTGCATCGTGGCCTGAGAGCTGTTCTCTACGTACACAAAGCCAAGGTGCCAAACAAAACCAGACTGACAGAGGGTGTAAAAGCAGTGAGACCAATTTATGAACAGAAAGCAGTCTGAGAGCATGACAAATACACACCCTGAGGTTTATTACATCCAAGGCATGATTTTCCATATCGCTAGCACAGAACAAAGCCCAGAATCAGGATGGGCTGAATACAAGGCTTTTCTGATTGGCAGTATAAGCCTCACGGAGCCTTATTAAAGACCCACAGACCTTTATCAGAGAGCAGATACTACCAGAGCATTGAAGCCCCCCCACCTCAACCTGCTTACTCTTTTTTTCCCCAGTTTTACCATCATACAACTACAGCTCTTCAACTCTATCTGTACTATTATTTGCACTCTTAATAAGTTTTTAGAGCTGCTTACGGCATAGGAAAAAAAAACACACCACCAACAAAACAGAAAACACACAGCTAAACAAGCGCTTTTAAACAAGAGTACTCCCACAATAAATAACCCTAACCCAAATGGATTGCGTTTCCTGCTGCCAGAGATCAACGTAAATACGGGACCAAACATTCTGCACTCCCCGGCCCCAGCAGCTCACTGCAGCCTGGAGAAGTCATCTGTGCCTGCAGCAGGGCAGGCCACATTTTGCTCTTCATGTGACAAAGATGCAAACACACTCACTTAGGCAGAAGCAGCTTTTGCACTGATGCTGCTCTTTATTTTCCACTCTTTTTGGTGAAATACAGAGACAATTTCTGAGCAAAGCCTTTGGGGAAAGAGCTCTACTCAAAATCACCGGTCCTCTGTCTAGCACAATAAGAGCAGAGAATGCAAATTAGTTTCAATAAAAGCAGCTGGCAATCAACAAGGGCTGGTCTCCAAAAGTAAAGCTGGGTTCCTCTAAGGATAAGAGTTAAAAGGGGAAAAATATAAGAAGATGAAAGTAAAGGAAGAACAAATGTAAACAATGTTGTGGGAGGGAGGCACAGAAGGAGGGAAAAAAAAAAAAAGAGTCTAATGATACAACTGAAAAAAATCAGACAAAGTGACAAAGAACAGCTGGGGGTAAAAAAAGGGAAGAAATACACAGACAACTGGACTGCACAGAGAAGGATCATTAGGAAAAGTCTCATGCAAAACACCTGCAAGCCAAACAAGATAAAACAAAAATAGTGAAAGGGAGCAGATAAGAGGCTGGCTGGCACTAAGGATTAAGGCAGCAGTCACGGCTTCTCAGGCGCTGATGAGTCTGCTAACAGCATCAGCATTCCCTCTGCTGAACGTCTGCCCAATTCACCAAGCCCTGCCCGCTCACCTCCAGACCTTGTGCACATTGCAGTGCCCACCTGAGCGCGCCAGAACCCACCCACTCCTCCTGCAGGCAGAGTCTTCTTAAGGCCGCTCATGCCCACCGGCAGCTGTAGCAGACTGAGAAAAGCCCAGCAACACTTTTACTGCCTGTTCGAAGGAAAGAAGAGCTCCTCAAGGTTGACTCACTGAGTCTTCCTGTTATTTTGTCCCCCTTTTTACAGAGAAAATACATCACGGTCATAGCAGCCTTCCCTTGCAGCTATCACAGACAATGCTTGATATAAGGGGGAAAATAAAAGTATTTTAGTACTGTTAGCTAGCTCTACTCAAGAGAAACCAAAAAAGAATAAGCATCTCTCATACCGCAAGTCGGTGTCACAAATCACTGACTGTGTCCTCCATCTGTACGCTCAGTCCTGGTTTCACTGGCACCCTCCACCAAACACTCAGAACTACGTTCGCAATCTTGCATACACGTTCGCAATCTTGCATACACTTTCAGTGTAGCGCACCAGCAGTCACTTCCTCAGAAGCCTTTCAGCCCCAAGGAGTATCATCAGCCAACCACACAAAGTAAGTCCTTTGACCAGAACAATGCACCCTTAATGAAGCAGCTGCCGAAAATGCATACGATAATTAGACAGAGTGGACAGCACTGTCTTCTGCACCGGCATGAAATTGCAAGGAAAGTCTCATCAGTGTGTGCAGGTATTTGGATTAGGCTTAGGCCGGAATGCTGATGGACCAGAGTGGAAAAGCAGAGGAGACACCTGCAGCATGGCAGAGGTTCACAATGACAGCCTCTGGTCCACCAATACCGCTAAGGCAATTAGAGCATTTTAACAGCTCATCTCCCCGAGGCAGCAGCAGGTGAGATCTCAGCGTAGTGAAAGAGATGCCCTTCCACATTAGCATGGCCTATTAGCCACAAACAGGATTAAGAGCTCAGCAAATCCTCACAGAGCCCACATCTGTCAACATAACTCTTTCCCATATGGACTGAAAGCAAAGTAACTTCTCGGCTGTAACGAGCACTTACAGGAAAGCTGATACTACAATGATTAAAAAAAAAAAAAAAAAAAGAAAAAAACAACCTGAAGGACAGGGGAGAGCAACACAGAACATCACAACCACAGAGGCTCCTCGGGATATAGCACCTCGTGGTAAAAATGCCACCTGGTTAAAGAGCAGCCCTGCTGTTGGCTTGGTGCCCTGCACAGCAATCAACCCCAGCAGACCTCTCGGGAACACCACAGCCAGGATCTGCTTGGCAGACGTTTCCTGAAGAGTGGCAGCCAAGCGTCAGAAAAAAAAAAAAAAAAAAAAAAAAGATCTCGATTGAAATCTGGAGAAATCCACATTTGCACACAACACAGAATCGCTGTGGGACAACACGGGCACCAGTCATCCGTAGATACTCCTTGCAGCACATGACGGAGAGACTAATAGGAAGACAGACAGACTGCTTTGCTCTGGAGCACTACAGCTGAGTCAAGAAATGCCAGGTCCGCTCCTGAGGAGCTCACAGCAGCTGGGACAGTATGAGCAAACCCAGCCCAGCTCAGCAGAGAGAATTTGTGCTCAGCTCTTTCAAGCCCTGATACCACTGCAACAGACGAACTTATCTTCCTGTGAGCGCAGTCCTCGTGACAGCAGCACTACCTGCTGAGCCAGGGCTGCTCTGTTCCTGGAGAAAGCTCTTTTCAGTTCCCCTGAAGCACTGCCTGGAAGTAGCACACACACCGCCCGGCCCATCCTGCTGGCTTTAAAGTAACGGCCACGGGAAAAAGATGATGGATGAGGAAAAATTGTAACAAAAACAGATGAGGAAAGTGCCTTGTGTCACACATGAAGCACTGCAGCTGGCTTTGCCATCTATTTACCACCCCTAAGACAGCTAGTATCACCTCATCAGCACCTACACTGCATGTACACACAGAAGCATTTCACTGTCTAAGGTACAGAATAACATGTTAACAGTACTCCTGTGTGCAGCTAGCAAGTGTGACCCACAGCCACCTCACACAGTGCGACCTGTGCTGCAGCCTGGTGCACTGGGACAGCTTCAAAGCACAAGAGCTCTTCCCCAGACAGGTGCAGTCATGCAGCCACTGATCAGTTCGGTCCCAACGAACTGGTCCCACCGCTCTGAGAGCACTGGTCACAGCCCAGAGGGGTGCTCCAAGTGCCGAGGGCTGTGCAGACACGGCTTTCCAAACCCACCCTGCAGCACCTTTAGGTGCTCAGCTCACAGCTGGTTCCCAGAACGTCCTTGTCAGAGAACCACACAACAGCCCGAGTCGGACAGGACCCCCACGATCACCTAGAATCAACTCTCTGCCCAGGGCAGAAAGGGTCTGTGACAGCTGCACCCCAGGTCAGCATTTCCCACACACCCCAAGGGAAGGTTGCAACGCAAACAGCTGTGCTTTTATCTGCAGATGAGTGAAGTTTCCACGTGCAATGCCCAAGGACAGCCTGAACCCGCTTTCCTCCTGACTTCAGCCTCAGAGGTCTGCAAGGTATAACCAAGCCGCTGCAGGAGAGAGCAAAAGCTTATTACCAACGCACTAATGAGAAACTCATTCCACTTTTTTTTTTTTTTTTTTAATAAAGCGATGGGGAATTCCCAGCGGACTTTTATTCCATTATGAAGAAGCCACGTGAACAAAGCCAAAACGAAGTGAAGATGGGGTTTGGCAGAACGGAGCCAGGAGGGGCTGAGGGAGGGCCCGGACACACAGGGGAGGGCTCCACAGCACCACAACATTTCTTTCCTCCTCTGTTTCAGCAGCAGATTTGAACCTTGGGCGCTTTACAAACACACCCGGAAAGAAAACGGACTGCTCTCAACCTACCCAACAACAACAACAACAAAAAAAAGAACCAAAGCTCCAAACTGCGCTCCCATCAGCGCCCCGCGGGGACGGCAACAGCGGGAGCGCCGCGTTACGGACCGGAGCGAAGCCGCATTCCCACATTCAGAACGCATTACCTCGGTCCCCCCCAAAACCCGGGTCACCTTTATAAGCTCCTGCGAGCTCCCCCTTTCCCCCCCCCCCCCCCCCCACACCTCGGCAGGCTGCAGCAACGCGGGTCCCGCTCGTCTCTCACGGGCAACAGCGCTGACAGAACTGGAATTCCGAGGAAAGTGACGGCAGCACGAAGGAAGCCGCGTCCCGCCGCGGGGCTCTCTCCCCGCCCCCTCCCGGTGTCCGCCGCGTGCAAACTTGGCGCTCTCCCCCCCGCAGCAGCCGCATCCCGCAGGACCCCGTCCCGCACGGAGCTCTCCCGGAGCGGCTCTTACCCCGACTCCGTCCGCCGCAGAGAGACGGGCACAGAGCGACGCGGCCGCCGCCAACTTCCCCGCTCCGCCGCACGTGGGGCTGAGGCGCGGGCTGGCTCCGCTCGCCGCAGAGGACGTGGCAGCTCCCTCTCCTCCTCCTCCTCCTCCTCCTCCTCCCTCCTTCCCCGGCCCAGCCGCGCCGCGACTGAGGCCCCTCCCGGCCCCGCTCCGGCGGAACGCGGGGCGCCCTCTGCCGCCCTCCCGGGGACGCGCTGCCCGCTGCCCGGCTCCGCGCGGGGCTGTGCTGGGCCGGCGGGGCTGAGGGGAACCCCTCGCGGTCTTCCCTCGCGTCAGAGGGCGGCGGTGCGAGCTGGGGAGCACAGCGTGGGGCTCCTCCGCCCGCGGTGCGGAGAGGAAAACTTTCCTCCAACCCAGATGGTGTTGCGTTTATTGGTTAATTAAATGTGAGAATGCAATCTATATATATAGGGGAATTAGACCTTAGCAGCAGCTTGTTACGCCTGCTCCGAAGTCATTGGTCCAAAACAGAGAGCTCCCAGAATGTCCTCCCGGAATGGGATGGGGACAGTGGGAGAACAAAGCATCCGAGGAGCCCCACTACAGCCCCACGAGCCACTGCCTGAGCCGGCAGGACCCTGACACCTGTGCCTGTTTTGTGGTGCCATAAATCACAGTCATAGCATGGCTTGGGTTGGAAGAGACACCAAGGATCGTTGATTTCCAACCCCCTGCCGCAGGCAGGGCCGCCAACCAGATCTGCTACTACACCAGCTTGCCCAGGGCCAAACGCTTCGGGTCCAGCTGGATTGGAAGGGCCCTTAGAGCCCAGCCCATCCAGCCCCAACCTCCTGCCGTGGACTGGTTGCCACCCACCAGACCAGGCTGCCCGGGGCCCCACCCAACCACGGCCTCTCTGGGCACGTCTGTGGCTCAGGATGACTGCACTGCAGTCATGCTCTGCTTTCATACTGAGCAGAAGCCCCTTGCTGTGCTCCAGAGGAGACAGGAGCTGCAGCGGGTAGGAAATAAAAGATCTCAGACATCTATTTGCATTTTCCTCTTCACAGGATTACACATTTGGAAAATACGTGACACTGCCCAGGCTGTGTGGTCTCTGACAGAGGTTTGCACTGAAAAGGTCATTCGGGAGGGATCTGCCCATCCTGCAGGCTAACAGCAGGCACGAAGCTGCTCCCACGCTCACCATGGTGCCTTTCTTACAGCTCAGGATGTTCCCCTGAAGAGCGTTCAGGCCAGGCACCGTGACCTCAGCTCACCTCGCTGAGTGGTGGCACAGCAGCAGGCTGCAACCTCCCACTGCACGGCTCTCTGCTGGAAACATCCGCTGCTTCCAGGTGGGGGAAGATCTTTAATCTCGAGGTGCACTGCCAATTTGAGATTAGAACTGAACTTTGAAGTTGCGAAGGAGCGGTGCTCCTGATGCTCAAATGACGCTGAATTGCACAGGGCTGAAGCAGAGAAGAAATAAAAACTTTTACGTAACCGACACAAGAACGTCCCTGGCACTGTGGTTATCCCCAAGGGCCCTATGAAGCAGTGCCCGGTACAGGGCCACCTTTGAGCACAGCACTGTTCTGTGCACCAACGTGCCTTTGGGCACAGAGGATTTTTGGCCAAAACACTGGTTATCCATAACCATTTCATGGGGCTGTTATATGTGATTCATGACCACCTGCAGTGCCACGAGAAATGTGCTGAATGTGCTGTAATGCACATCACTTAAAGCCGTTAAGTGCATAATACGTTGAATCCACCCTTGGCCCGACTCCACGTACGGTCAATTTCAGATTGCGGTGAATCTTTCCTACACGCTCCTGTAAAGTACGTGCTTACAAAGCACAGCATTTGTTGGTTAGGAGGGTGTTTGGGAACTGCTGAGTCACAGCCTGAGCCACGGAATGAGCGCCTGAAGGAAAGATCTGGTCAGCACTGGCAGCACAGGCGAAGGTGATTCACCTGTGTGACCAGAAGGGGTGGAGCCCTCTCAGACCTCATTTAAGGGCTGGCTGCCACTGAGGGAAGATCTCTTGTTGGAGGTTCCTCTGTTGTGGAGTTCCTCCCTTGCAAACTTAGTTCTTCAGAGATGGGTGAGCGCTTATTTTCCTTCTTTTATAACACCTCCTTGTTTGCACTGGTCTCTTTGCTTTTACAGCCTTTACAGAAGGTGTGTATTTGTGGTCAACAAACCACGCCTGAAGGTGCCGGGAAGGGCCATCCCAGCACGCCCTGCTAGCAGCTCCTGCCGCCACGGTGGCTTCAGTGGTACTCCATAATGGTGCTGTGACTTAGGAAACACAGCTGCATTCCAACCTGTAAGCAGAAGGCAATACATGAGCCATATGTTTGGGTTTTTTCTTTTTTTTCCCAAACTGGATCTGTCCACAACAGATATGATTAAGTGCGTTTTTGTTTAGCTATTGATTTATTCACCTGGCTTCCTCAAATGTCAGATGTACGTATGAGTTTTTTTTGTCCAAGAAAAATAGTCCTGTTCGGAGTATTGATCGCAGCGCTGCAGCCTGCAGTACGGCTCAGGGAAGGCTTTGCTTTGCACTTTAAGACGTTGCGCTCTTCTTTAGTAAGCCTGTACCTCCCTTGGATGTAGATGTAAAGTCTGCTGCTGGATTATACTGTAATCTTTATTATTTTATTTTTAATCTAGGAAAAAAGTCTTCTGTGATTTTCTTTTTATTTTATTTTGAATTAGGAGCATGCAGTAATCTCCCCTTAAACCTGCTTAGAATTATAGATTTTATATTCAGTAGTATAAAGTGATGGAAAATGCTGTTATTAGATTCAGATTATTTTTTTTTCTTTTGGTATCCTACATCTATGGCAGTAATAGATTTTTCTTTTAATAAATAACGTTTTTAAATATCTGAGCATATGGGAAGAAAGAGGGGAAAATCACACATCACAGCGTTGCAGGGGTTGGAAGGAACCTCCAGAGACCGAGTCCAACCCCCTGCCAAAGCAGCTCCCTAGCCCAGGTTGCACAGGTAGGTGTCCAGGTGGGTCTTGAACATCTCCAGAGGAGGAAACTCCACCACCTCTCTGTGCAGCCTGTGCCAGTGCTCCGTCACTGCACTGTGAAGAAGTTCCTACGCACATTTGTGCAGAACTTCCTATGCTTCAGTTTGTGGCCATTTCTCCTCATCCTATTGCCACACACTGCAGAGAAGAGTTCAGCCTCATCCCTTTGACTCCCACACCTTAGGTATTAATAGATGTGGGACAGATCCCCTCTGCATCTTTTTTTTTCTTTTTTCCAAGGCTGAACAGCCCCAGGTCTCTCAGCCTTTCTTCGTAAGGGAGGTATTCCACGCCCTTTATCATCTTTGTAGCCCTCTGCTGGGCTTTTTCAAGGATGTCCTTGTCTTTTTTTGTACTGGGGAGTCCAGAACTGGACACAATACTGCAGGTGAGGCCTCACCAGGGCAGAGTAGAGGGGGAGGATCACCTCCTTTGAGCTGCTGCCCATGCTCTTTTTGATGCACCCCAGGATCCCATTGGCCTTCTTGGCCACCAGGGCACACTGCTGGCTCATGGTCAATCTGTCATCCACCAGGACACCCAGGTCCCTCTCCTCAGCGCTCCTCTCCAGCAGCTCATCCCCCACCCTGTACTAATTGCATTGCAGCAGCTTTTTTGTAGTTACAAGTTCAAATACAAAATGTAATATTATGGGTGCATATGCATAGATGCTACCAGGACACTTCCCTGCAGTGTTTCCATTCTGGAGGAACTCACAGCAGTAAAACTTCACAGATAAGATCTTTCACAACTGAGACACAGCTGTGGGTTGTCTGGGCTCTTTGGCTCTGTGGTTTTCACAGACTCCAGCATTCTGGACCTCCTTGAAGGGTGAGGCACCAACAGCAAAACCATTCCATCTCCATGCAGTCCCATCTCTGTGTTCTGCTGCTCTTTATCTTTCAGAAACTTCCAAGAACTCTTCCACTTTTCCATAGGGTTTTTTTTTTTTTCCTGGTTCCACACTTTCTTCAGATGTACTGGGACTCTTGTTTCCTTTATTTGCTGTTTGTACCAGACTCCTGTGGGACTCTCACTGGATCGCATCAGCAGAGTCCTCATTCTCTCATGTCAGATATGTTCTTTGAGTGCCAAAGTGTGTTGTGTTCAAACTGTGCTGTTATCTGAAACACCTCATGCTAGGTGATGTTCTTTGGGTGGGAGGGATGTGCCACGAAGTGTCTATCTGTATGTTTTTCTGACTATAAAAATCGCTTAAGGAGTAGGTAAGATTTTGACATTTAAAGCTGAGTGGTACTAATTCCATCTGATGAGACTTCTCTGCTGTCAATCATAGAAATAGCCAAGGTTGGGAATGACCTAAAAGATCATCCAGTTCAACCATCCAACTATCACCAATAGTTCTCATTGAACCGTGCTCTTCAACACGACATCTAAATGTTCCTTGAATGCCTCCATGGTCAGTGACTCTGCCTCCCCAGGCAGCCCATTCCAGCACCTGACTGCTCTTCTGGAGAAGTATGAAACCACAGATAAACTCTGGCTGATTTTTAGTGGTGAAAAACGAAGTTCTGAACTATTTTTTGTCCTGGTAACAGTGGTATCAGAGGTGATGGAAACTCTTTTCTGCTTCAGCAGCGGCCTCAGATCTCAAGTGACCATTAGTTATTACTGTCTGAAAGTAGTTCAGTAGACTCTAAAAAATGAGAGAATCCATCCCGCTCTTCATCTGTATTCTCCAAGATGATTTCATTGTCGGTGTCACTCATCAAACTGCCCCAGAGACTCTATTACTCTTTTGCTCTCTTCTGGAGAGAGACTTGTGGAGTTCAGTGCTGCAGAACAAGTTTCTCGAGGAGGCGCTTTCAGGGGCAAACTGGCTGTGAGCTGGAAGTATGAGCATGGGGTACACGACTCCAGAAACCAAGTCCTCATGCTCTCAGATGAAAGTTCAAGTTCAACACATGCGCAGTAAGAATGAGATTAAAAGCAGGTAAGCAAATCAATGGGGAGAGCAAAATACAAATCAGTACAAGTTGAGAAGTTCTGGCAAGGTCTAAACTCCAACAGGACGGTTTCGTTAAAAAAAGTCGCTGTAATAATTCACACAGAAACTGAGCCCAGAGCTTCTGATGATCTTCATGTACAGAGAGCCAGGGTAACTTAGCGCAGTGCTTTCTTCTGACTGCACAAAATGTGGGGTAAGCTATTCAAACAGAATGCATCTTTCCCAACAAGGTAAGGACTCGTGGTGTGCGCTGTCACCGTCCTGCAGAGCTCTTCTGAAGTGTGGGCAACAGTTTCTCAGACCCATTGGTTTGCTCAGCGTGCAGACTGACATCACCTTAGACATCACTGACATCACCTTTAGAAGAATGCTTCAGTTGTGATGGAAAACAAAAGACCAGATCTGTCTGCTGCCATAATGTGGCATGGCTTCATTAAGCCCATGACAATGTATTGATTTATACAAGGAGAAATCCTGCCATACCAATGCTGCCCTACCAATACTTGAAGCTAAGGCTGAAATGCAGTAACACAGTGCGTCTCTTTCCTGGGAATTCCGTTTCCATCAGGAAAGGAGAAATTCTTTTTCATCAGGAAAGAATGCATAAAGTGCTGAGAGATACTGCAGAAATGCGACACCAACAGAAGTTTGGCTGGTCTGAACTGAAACACATGAGAACAGAATTCAGAAGAGAGCTGATTTACAAGCGGGGTGCTGGATGCACTACAGTAGCTTTTATATTTTGCAGGCTAATTCTGTAGTTTACTCTTTTTACATGCTCTTGCTGTCACGAGTGATCAAATGACAGATACAAAATTGACTTGATAATAATTGAGTGTGTCATCTGCCTTCAAAGGCTCACGGCTCCAAAGCTGAGATAGACGGAGAGAGCAGAAATGTATGGTGCTATGCTGTACTTTATCTTCCAGGTAGTTAAATATTGTGACTAAAAGTCAGATTAGACAGTTACATCTGTACCATGTTTTACAGAAGTGAAGAGATAAGTCATGACAAAGCTTTCTTCGGCACAGACTATTGATACAAATGCTTCAGTAGCTCTGCCTATAGTTTTTCTCACTCTCTCCTCTTTTGGCACCAAATAATAATAAGAAATTTACAAAAGCTGCAGCCCCAGCTCTCTAAAGTATCACCATTGTGAGCACTGATGGCTGTGTACGTTTCCACATTCAGCCATGAGGAGCACGTTAGCAGGTGTGTGACCTGTACATGTACGCTTGAGAAAAGATCTTCTCTGCTCTGAGATTTCTTTCTTAATGAAGGACGTAACGTATCAGTCAGGCTTTCAAAACCTGCACTGTAAATGCAGCGGTGTAGTGCTGAGCAGCATCCTGCTAAATGCTTTGACTCCTATTGATCTTTAGGAACCAAACACATTTGACTATTTACAAGAAGGGCTGAGACTTCTGAAGAATGAAGCACAAACTAATTCTATTAGCTCACATATTTGTAATTACCTTTGGGTATGCTTTGATGTTTTCTATTTTCTTGGCATAAAAATGCACTGAGCTGGCAAACACCTGCTGTCATTTCCTTTCAGGATTCTCACACCAGCCATCAGTTACTTGTTGTGGACCTGTTGTGGGTGATGTTGGCTCCAGGATGCTGTTTGCAGTGGTAGAGGGCAAAACATTTTGGAGAAACTTGAGTGTACAAAGATTTTATGCTTAGAAGTTCAAGTGCAGTTTGACAATGATCAGCAGGTAACTTGCCTCCCTTACGTGTACAAACACACTAACGAGGTGAGCTCTTGTATTTTACCTAAATTATTGCAGCTGGATATCCAGAAGACCGATTCAGTTGAGGACTTTCTCTTAAACAATCAGGCTAATTCCAGCCTGTAGCTGCTGACTGCTCAATGGTCTGTTAAGGGCCCGGTGGCACTGGCACATAGATACTGTTTACAGCACACTCTTTATTCTTTCTGGCACATAACAAGGCTTCTGCTTCTTCCTGCTTCACTGTTGATCACCTTACAGTGCTGGGGGAAGTAAAATAATGTAATTAGGAGTGCAGTTATCCCCAGATAATATTAGAAAATCACATGGCAGTATTATTGAGCTTTGTCTTCTGCATATTCAGCGGAGAGGTGGACCCTGTGCTTTTTTGATGTAGATATCACCATAATTCTTTGTGGTGGCCCTTCACATTTGATGACATAGCAAAATCCAAAAGCTTTGAGTTAAGAATAGTTCCAACCTTGAAATAAAATGCAATCAGTGAGAATAATTAAACGGTGGGATGCCTTAGCAAGGAAGCGGTAGGTTCATTATAACTTAAGTTTCTTTTAAATTAATATCCTTTTTATAAAATATGCATTAGTGATCTGGAAGAAATTTACAGCCCGTATGCTGGCGTAGGAGCTGGAGACACTGCAGTTCCTTTTGGACTCAGACATTATGAACGTGTGGGCTGTCTCTTCATGGGTCTTTACCTGGTGAATAGAACTGTGTGCACGGTCCTTGCCTTGCTCACAGCACTTGCATCTCAGTGTTGGGATCGTGTCCATAATGAATTTCATGTACCGGGGCTTCAGGTCAACTTTGGGCCTCAGAAGTGAGATGCTTCAGGTGTGGACCTCCAGGTGGATGTGCTGGCAGAAGGGAGGGTGTCAGAAGGCGATGCTTACAGTTGGAGTGGAACAGATTCTGGCTGTAGATTGGCTGGTTACAGTCACGTCAGTGATGATGTCAATGTAAGACACGTTCCCATATATCACGGTAAAGATAGAATGTTTGGTTCTTGTTTAGATGCAGCTGAAAAGAATTACGTCACACTTAATCAACTCCTTGGTTTTTACCTTCCTAACCATCATGTGTCTTGAAAGCTTGGGCAGTCTGAGGGTTGTATCACCATCCAAAACTACTCAAACTTAATTCCAGACTGAAAACCCTTTAATTTATTAGTGTCAGACTTCCAGATTTCAGGAATAACGAAAGGGACTCTGTCTAATTTCTGCAGTTCTGTGTGAGCTCACTTCCAAAGTCTTTCTTCGCATTATATCATGGATATAGTACCTGGTATTATACCAGAGACAAAGTTAAACACCTTTTTTTCCCCCAAGTTTTTATATTTGTAATGCAAACATGTATATTGCACTTTATTGCAGCTCTGAGAAGTGAAGAGGGAGGTGTTCTTTAAACCTCTTCTGTTTCAGCCCAATAACTTGCGTGGGTAGGTGCTCCTCAGCTGCAGGAGCAGTGTGAGGTGAGATGAGTGTGAAATGGTGTTCTGAAACCACACTCACCGTGGAAACCCACAGTCAGGACTGGGCAATTCAGATAGCACATTTCTGATGTCTTCTGACTTGGAGTTCTAGTTGGGGCAATCTTCCAATGGAGATAAGCATGATCATGCAGCCTAGCAGTTGAAATAATCTCTGGACACATCTGGATTCATTGCTGTGTATATTTCCCCTTATAAAAATACGAGGGATTAACTCCTTTCACCTCCATCTAGGCAGCTGTGGGGTTTTTTGTTAGCTGTTTTAATAGGAGAAAAAATCCAATGCATTTATACTCACAGGAAACCAGGCATGCAAAGCATTCATTTAGGAACTAGATATGGTTACACTGAGTCAATACTAACACAATTACCCACTTAAACAAGCTCAGCTACTCTATGTATTACCTAATTGTACGGTATATACTTGCTGGTGCTATTTTTTCTTGTATGGTTCTTGTCTGTGTTCTCTTATTCTTGTGCTTTTGAAAACTGCCACCATTAGAAATGTAGAAGTACACACCGTTGTCATGGAAAACCTGCCTTACCTATACAGATATATTCCTATGCTATAAACAAAGCACAGGTGTGAGATCTGCAAATGGCACTTACACTGTGGTGTCTCAGAGCTGTATCTGGGAGAGTCGGATGAGAGAAGCTTTTTTTTAGACTGTGAAAATCTTGAAGGAAGCTCTTATGGATGGAACAGAATGTTTATGTATTGCTAGTGGGATGAAAGCTTCTATTTATTTATTTATCAGTATTTTTTTTGGAGCAGCACAGAGAGAAGGGGGACAAGAATCATCCCTGTTAATTTATCAGATAAAACTAAGCGTTAGGTGAGCTATGATGTCTTGTCTGAATAATTCCAGACATTCTTCAAGGCCAGGTTGGATGTGGCCCTTGGCAGCCTGTTCTGGGGTGTGGCAACCCTGCCCTGCCCACCGCAGGGACCTGGCTGGCCTTTAGGGTCCCTCCCAGCCCTCCATTCCATGATTCCATGGTTCTGTGACTTTGTTTCAATTTAAACTTTTCCTGTATGAGCTCCATTGCTAAATGGCAAAGGGTGCTGAAGTTAAAGATCAACACTTCTCATCTGAAGGATGTTCTAAGAGGAAGATTCTAATTGTTTCCTAATGGAAATTGTTTTGAAATGTATAGTCCCATATAAAAACTCCACTTCTGTAGAAATGGTGCTTTGAAAGAAAATAGCTTTGATAAAAGGTGTAACAAATCTGGTTTATCACCAGTTCTCAGAGATGAACACTGAAGGTTTGGAGTGAGCCTTTTTCATGAGTCTCTGAAATAAGTGGGGACCTTTAGTAACTTCTGAAGATTGGAGCGATCCTTTTTGCAATGTGTCAGATATTTGTGTCAAACTCATAAAGCAGGTTGGAAGTAAGATTCACTTCCTAGAGAAACCTATTGGGATTTGCCATGTGGTGCTTTTATTGCCCAACAATTTAACAGGCACTACTTTTAATGATTAAACATCCCCATACACAGCTGTGCAGCATGTAGCTGCCTGCTTCTTCGTCAGCTGGACTTAGAGGAAGGTGGTCCTCCATGTGAACACATGTGGTCTTATTTGGTCCTACAGCACTGGGAACTGACCTGGAGTGCTGCACTGATAAGTTAGAAGTCACTCATTGCAGTAGCAGACCCACATGGCAAAAGCAAGTAGGAAAGATGCTCCTAAGCAAAGAGGTTTGATGCCACGCAGAGTCATGGCCGAATTTAAGCCTGTATTCCTATGCATTCCCTGCCCAGCACTTAGTAAGTTAAAACTCACATGCTCCCTGCAGAATAGATGAGAAGCCCCATCCCCTGTCCAGACACCTGCGTTAGCCACTAGCTTTTAGAGCCATCATCTCTCAGGTCCCTGTGAAAGTGGAACAGCTTTAGCAGAGGCAGCCAGCACTGCTCTGTAACCTGGTTCTTATGGCACGCTGTGGGAAAAGCAAGCTCAAAGCTTGAAGCCAGAAGAAGCAGCCATGTGTCCTGAGCTGCATTCAAATCTAGGCTCCTTATCAGAGAGCTGTTAGCTAGAACAGGCTTATCAGGAGCATCCAGCAGAGCTTAGCCTGAATCTAATCTGAGCAACCTCACAAGACCACTGCTGATGTTAATATTCCTTCCTCTGGTGTTAATCGTTTTTTTTATAAAAATCTCTGCAGTATTATTTTCCAGGCAGAAGGAAAGAGGGTAGAGCATCCCTAATGCTGGATGTGTCGTGAGGGGGATGTGAAGCAGCAGCTCTTTGGGAATGCATGCTGCTGGAAAACTGCATGGCCCCATCCCTCTGCAGCTCACAACTGTGAAATGGCAGTTTTGTCGAGCTTGTCAGCAATCTGCATCACTCAGCTGTCAACACAGACAGCCCGGGCTGGCTCACAGCGCAGCAATTTCCAGTTGATGAGCTGGTTGAATTGATACATGCACTTTGGGAAATAAACTAAGAATATTCTCATTCTGAGCGAAGCTAGCACTGCATGAATATCCCCCTCAAGTGAAAAAGAGACACCACAAGAGTGTGTATAAGGCAAGGCGTGACTAGGAAGGAGAGGAAAGAAAGGCAACATATCTTTTGGAGGGAATTGTTTCATTCATTTTTTCTTGGATATTGTCAAAGGAGATTGTATTTTCTGTATTGGTGTACGTGCCATCTGAAGCCAATGAGAATTCATACTTCTTCCCTAGCTCCCGTTTCCCCTCACAGTGCGTTCACTGCGTGACTGAGGGTATAGATCAGCAGTTGTGTGCAGGCTGGACTTCTACTCCAAATAAGAGAGATCATTTCTTTGTAAATATGGAATTATTTTTTTCAGACTCAGGAATTAATGACTCTCTTTGCTCGCTGAGCTGGGCACGGGAGGGAGCAATCCTTGTAAAGTGTCAAGGACATATATCATCTCTAAAAACGATGCACAAGAGCAGGAGTTGACCAGGCAACTGACAGTGAGCCTCACTGCATGGCTTGGATGCTGGAGCAAGGCAGGCTGGTTCTGAAGTTCAATGATATGGCGGTAAGAAGAACAACTCATTGCTGAGCGCTGCTCTCCTGGGCAGCACGCCGTCATTTTGTGGTGCAGGGAAGGAAGGAGCTCCGTTTTCTCTTTAATTTTTTTTATTTTTTACAAGCACGGCATGCACAGAACGAACTCCTCATGTTTTATGCAGTCTGTTGCTGTTAGCATTTTCTGCCATTGGCATTCATTCTCCTTACTGCTTCTCCTCCTCTTGCTGCTGCATTTGCCGTCGGTCTGAGCATGTAATAGCGATGCAGTACATGTTAGCCAAAAGATCAGAGCACTCTCACCACCTTGCTGCAACAGCTGCTGCAAAAACACACTTCATATTCCTATTTGTTTGACAGAAAAATCTTCCTGGAAACCTTTAGATAAATTAAACGCTCTTAATGCACAGCATTTAGCGTCAGACTTTCCTGTTTTGTGATTATTTCTCTCTGTCAACTCGGTACAGAGCACGTCTAATTGGTAGCCTCACAATCCTGCAGTGTTAACTGAACCTTCAAAACTGTGGGCTTATTTTGTTTCTGGTATTGATACCAATCCTTAATTACGCTGGTATTGTAACTATCTATCTCAGCACACCCTTATCTGTCGGGATGGACTTCATTTCAGATTGCATATTTACAGTTGGAGGCTTGACAAGAGGCAGCAGCAATCAAATTGCATTGTCTGCCGTAGCAGTGGGGAAACTGCCACATCTCTCGTGCAAAATATTAATAATAGACTGTGCTGTCTTTGTAAAACAAAAACATGCCTTGCTTAAACTGCTTAAAAGTTGCCTCTCGTGTGATGCTGTCAGTATGGGGCCCCAATGTCAGACATCTAAAGGCGTTTTAATCTTTGTAGAAGCTTTTTTCCTTGCAAATCACGCTGTAAGCTCCTGCCGCTGATCTCAGGGTAAGACGCTTACATTAAACTGTTGCTGCAGATAGGAAGGAGCAAACTGTTGCCGGGCAGAGGACGAGCCTGGAAGCCACGAATAAGCTGACACTGGGAAGGAATAGCCTGCTCTTGCCAGGCGAGGGAGCTGCTCAGGTGCAAGCTGGAATTTAGAGCCAGGCCTGCCCGGAGGACAACGTACCGCCGCTGCCCCGAGGGCCTTTGAGAGCCGGACGCTTAATTGCTGTCTGGAAACAGCCGGGAAGAGCCCACGCAGGTGCCTCTCCCTCTCCTGCCGAGGTTGATCCGAGGAGGCGGGGATACAAGCCGTTCTATTAAAAGGAAAAAAATAGAAAGGTTTAGGAAGAGGCAGCAGAAGGATATTTAAAAGACATCCACGGAGTTGTTAATAAAGACTTCAGAAACGCATGAAGTCTCACCAGAAGAAGGAGAAAAGGCTGAATAAGAACAACCAGAAACGCAGGTGCTGGGGAGGAGGAGAAGAGCAAGCCCAGCAAAATGCTTGCGGAGCACATCTCGCCTTCATTCGGAAACGCAGAGCCCGTGTGCTTGGCGTGGGTCCTAGCTGGATCAACGCTGCTTCAGTGGTGATGGAATGCTCCCTCTACATTAATTCCTAATGGATTATTGCAAAATGTTCTGTAATGATGACGTGCTGGAGCTGTTAATTGATTATGAAGTGCCTTAAGAGCTTTATGAAAAGCATAAGAGAAAATTATTATCAGATCACGCTGCTCATTAACTTTAAAGAAAATGAATATGCTGCATTTCCAACTGGCTCGTAAATCTCTTTTGTTTGGAAATAGATCCACGTCACCCTCTTCTTCCGTGGCAGTATCAATGACTGCTGCCTGCTCGGGTGGATATGAGCTCTGAGAGAACGAGAGCCTGCACCGAGCTGTCAGCTGAGCTGTTCCCACTGACTGCAGAAGGAGTTGGAGCAGTGCTTGTTGTCTAAGCGCAAGACAGAAGTTTGTGGGAGAGCTGGAGGTTGGATCCACGTTCTCCGATTTCCACACTGGCACAGATCCTATATGGAAACTCATCTTGGTCGCATGTGTTTTCCTCACATCCCGTTCTGTGCTTTTGAAAGCCACAGTGACAATGAGGAAGCACAGTCCTGAAGGCATCAGAAGTCTGCACACCAGTTAAGCACTGGCTTGATCCTACCACACCGCAGACAGACCTGCCATCTTACATTACAACAAACCCGTGCTAGAAAGTTTCATGGGAGCTGAGTGCCTCAAACACTGTGTGAACGCAACCCCCAGATAAGTCATCACACCACGAGTGACTTGTGATATGGCCACAAGTTGTACCAGAGGAGGTTTAGATTGGACATGAGGAAACTTATTCTCTCAGAGAGTGCTCAGGCCCTGGGATGGCCTGCTGTGAGGCCGCTGTATTGGAGCGTGACACCTGCCCAGGGAGGTGGTGGAGTCGCTGTCCCTGGCAGTGTTCAAGAGATGTCTGGATGAGGAGCCACGAGATAGTCTTGTGGTAGCAGTGGTAACAGGTGGACAGTTGGACTGGATGATCTTGTAGGTCCTTTCCAGCCTTGTGATTCTGTGACCACATATTTGGTGGTACCTCAGCCTGAGTATTTTTCTGTGGTGTGGGTTTGCTCAGCTGACGTCTTCAGTGCAGGGGAGAAGGCAGAGAAGGGTCAGAGCACAATGGGATCGCATCTCCACCACGTACACCAAAATTCCACAGGTTTTCCCTAGGGAGAACATATCTCGTTCTCTGTGTCTCTGTTTTTATCATCTAAGACCCACTGTTTTCTACTACTCCAATTAACAAAAAATAAAGGTGAAAAGCAAGCATCAGCAAGACAGAATTCACGTTCCTGGCTGTTTGGCTAAAACCATTCAAGGTCCAGGAAATCCAAAGGCTTTCTAATTCATCATATAGCAAGGCTGTTATTACTGTTTATGAAGGAGAAATTTCCCATGCAGAATGTCAGAGCCATGTTCAGCTCTCGTGCATTCAAGGGCTGCCACGTGTGACACATACAAATCCCACCTGATGATAAGCTGTGTTAGGAAAGAGGCATCTCTGGCAGAGAAAGGAAAGCAGCACTCACAAATGGTGGAAATAATGAAACAGTGATAGCTATTTTCCAAACTGCCTTCACAAGGTGAGGCTCTCGGTACTAGTTAGTAGTGAATTGCTCTTTGGCATCTGTACAGTGAATTATCGCTTGCATAAACCACAATGAACAATCAATACGTACATTTTTAAATGATGCATATGACTTTTAAGATTAGTGGGGCCTTCTCAACCTCTGACTGTCCTCTGCAAAGCCCTGGGAATGCACTACAGTCTCTGGAGTTCTGCAAAAATCTGAACAGATTTGCTTTTCTGACTCAGAGTTGGTCTTGGCAACTTCAGCTTAATTGGTTTTCTTGTTGAGTCTTGGAAGGAGTTTCACGTGAGAAACAATCTCTGGATGAGTAAGTGTTTTATTTCCTATTTAGCTTTTCAAATCCCAAATATCAAGGATATCAAACCCAGCTGGAATATTAATCTCAGCAGTTGAGATTCCACATAAATGTATATCTCTATAGTGTTGTGGGTGTCAATGAACAGCACCATGCAAACCGGCCTTCGTGTTGGTTGTTCTGTCTGCCGATCCAGTACTGTTTCGTCTCAAAAACTCAACGTTTGCTTACAGTTACCTTCTTCAGGCCGTTTACCTTCTTACCTAATTTCAAGAAGGAATTTGAACGCCTAGGAAACGGCTCAGCCACAGCAAGGGGACTGCCCTCAGCATTGCCCGTTCAGCCTCTGAGAGCCGCGCCGACACGGAAATGAAGGAGCAGCACTTAGACCCGTTCTGAATAGGGCTCACGTATGAATCTCAGTCCTGATCCTCAGCGTAAGGCTGAATTTCAGCTCTAGTTCCCAACCCCGCAGTGAGTAAACACCAGCTGACAGATAACCGCTCTTAGGATGCGTACGTTAGAAATAAATTAAGTAGAAAGCACGATAGTTGTATTTGGAAGTGTTTTCAGGTTGTACTGCTTCACAAATAATGCTGTCGCCACCACTCAGTCTGAAACGAACGGATATTTTGCAAAAAGGTTTTCAGTTTTTGCAGGGAAGAGTGGACCCCTCATTTCTGCACTCAGTCGAGGAGTCAGCACACTCCCACTTCACTCCAGACCTCAGATGCTGTCAGGTCGTACCAGGGCCCCGAATAGCTGCAAATTGAAAGTGAATTCGGGGTATTCATATGTAAATGAAAGTAACTGATGTCCCATTGTGCTTTTGCTTTCAAAACTGAAAAAAAAAAAAAAAAAGAAAAAACCATAATAAAGTATTTGCATATAAAAAGGCTTTTAACTCACATTCTCTGCTCATTGGCAATCTTCAGAAGCCCATTACTCCTTCCTGTTGTTAAATTCACCTAGAAAAAAAACATTCACATTGCTGGTCAGGTAGAATTTCACACAGAAACACTTCTTCATGTACTTCCATGGGATGCCAGCCTGGACACAGGGCGGTTATTTCTCGGCACAAAGCGGTAGGACAATGTCCGACGCCGCTTCTGCTGTTCTTTGTTGTCCAACGACCCTGGGTAAAGGTAGAACAGTGCCATTTCAGACGGAAGTCTTACGGCGAGGCAGAAGGAAGCACTGATGTCTTGTGTTTTCGATCCGGAGCGTGCGGCTGTGAGCGGAGAACCGCGAGCAAACGGCGTTATCTTCGGAGGACTCCGCTCAGAATTACCTGTACAGGTGTACACCTGGAATAGCTCCATGGAAATCCATGGACTTACAGCGCTATTCCAGTGTTGTTTCCTCATCTGTAAAAGAGGTTAATGACATGCTGCTCTCTCCCGGGGTATGGGAAGGATATTTAGGGAATGTTGACTGTTCACCGTGTAAAATGTGACTTCGTTGTTAGTGCAGGATTTGCACGGTACAGCTGGAAGAAGCAGTTAACACACAAGGTGCTCATGCTCAGCCCAGTCAGCTATGGAGCCATCATAATATTTCAGCTTTCATTACAGCACCTTGAGCATTTTTTCCATGACTGCTCTCATTATGAAAGGAAGTGTGGCCTGTTATACTGGGAGAGCACCCAGCTGCATGTAGATAAATGAACAGCAAAACATGACTGAGTGTAAAATGTGTGTACGTCCTCCACTGCACTGTTCATCTGGGACAAGTTGAAGAGAACAGCCCAAGTTCAAAATCAGCAGCTCTCATTCTGCAGAGCGATCTGTTGTTGTATACGTGGTGAGGAGTAAAATACACATGGGCAAAATGTGGTCAGAAAATTAGCGATTACCAGAGGTGACCTGCAGCTTTCAGGCAATCCTTTGGACGTTCTTCTGTCTTATTTCTGTACAGAAATGAGAAACATCTTTGTAAGAAGTGAGGGTACCAGGCACGAAAGCCTTGGCATATACCTGTCCAATGCAAACTAGAACATTGCTTTAATCCTTAACACCTCAGAAGTAGCGATTTGCTAAGTCATTGTGGTCTTGCCTTGAGAAACTGTCACAGAGTAACTGGGAGCAAGGAAAACTGCCATAACCACACTCCGCTCTTCAATGCTTTTTACAAAACATGGCTGTGACTATTTCTACTTCGCAAGTGCAGAAAGTGATCCCACTTGGACAGGTGCACTGCCAGAGCAAAGCAGCAGGAGAACAACGCAGGGGAACACCACAGGGGGAAGGGCAGAGCGGGAGTGAGGCCAGTGTTTCCAGCAGCAGCCATCCCACAGAGCTGCTCCCATCGCTGCTCTTGCCATGGAATGCTGGCCTGCCAAAAAGCCATTCTGGTGCTACACAAGATAATATCCCCTCGTTTGAGAGCCCGTCCTTGTGAATCACTGTCTGAAGTGTTTGGGTCTCCTTTCTCCTTCCAATTGACAGTACCGAATCAGGATCTCAAGCTGGCTTGGGCGACAATGCCGTGACAGTGGCATTGGTTCCACATCGTCATACCACATAGGGTGGTTTCATCAACGTGGTGTAAAATAAGCTAAAATATGCTTTGTTGCCAAAACACTTGGGATAAAAAACAAAGGCATTACAACAAACACTGGAAATTACACACTGGGAAGAGATCTTATTTCCGAAATCAGGTGCTTGGATATCCACACACTGAAAGAAAAAGAAGCCACATTATTTCCTAGAACGATTGAATTTTGGAAAGAAATTAATCGAGTGACTCTCCCTGTAGCCTCTATGAACTAGCAGTAGCACTGCTTTGGCCAACTTGTCCTGGAAAAGAGCTTGTTATATCTAATTGGACATACTGTATAGTAAAGAATCGCATGATAAAATTATGAATTTTATGTCCAATTAGAAAAATACTCAGTGGTGTTCATTACTTGATTCCAGTGGCGGATGTCTGCCAGGACGCATTTAACTAAAGTGTGCATTTGGGTTAGATTAATACATTTCCAGAACAGAATCAGCCCTGGCAACAGGGAACTCATCTATTAGAGGCAGTAACTCAGCGAGCACAGCAAAACCACGTGTTAAAAAAATCATAAACTTGGGAAAACATCAACGGTTATGGAAATTTATTATCTCTGATTTAAATAGATGGCTTAGCAGAAGGGGTGAGGATTTCTTAAGAGCTTGTGGCTTGACCGTAGTGAATCAAAATGATTGAACATATGTCTCAAAGTACAAAATTTACCTCCTATCTTTACCTAAAGTCAAAAGCAAGGCCAAAAAAGACACTTCAGTGATGCACAGCTGAGATCAAGAGCATCTATTTATGCATTGCTTATAGTTATAGAATCCTAGGGTCCTGCAATCACCAAGGTTGGAAAAGATCTCCAAGATCATCCAGTGCAACTGTCCAGCTAACACAATATTCCCCACTAAATCGTGTCTCTCAGTACAACACCTCAGTGTTCCTTGAACACCTCCAGGGATGGTGATTCCACCTCCACCCTGGGCAGCCTGTGCCAATGCCTCACCACTCTTTCAGAAAAGAAATTTGTCCTAATATCCAACCTGAACCTCCCCTGGTGCAACTTGAGGCCATTGCCTCCAGTTCTATCACTGGTTAAGTAAGAGAAGAGGTCGACCCCCAGCTCGCCATAATCTCCTTTCAGGGAGCTGTGGAGTGATAAGGTCTTCCCTGAGCCTTTTCTTCTCCAGACTGGACAATCCCGGTTCCTTCAGCTGCTCCCCCTAAGACCCATGTTCCCAATCCCTCACAGCTTTGTTGCCCTTCTCTGGACACGCTCCAGAGCCTCAATGTCTTTCTTGTAGTGAGGGGTCCAAAACTGAGCACAGCACTTGAGGTGCAGTCTCACCAGTGCTGAGTACAGGGGGACGATCCCCTCCCTGCTCCTGCTGGCTGCACTATTTCTCATACAAGCCAGGATGCCATTGGCCTTCTCGGCACCTGGGCACACTGCTGCCTCATGTTTAAATCCCCAGCTATCTTTTTTCTCTAGATCATAACTATTCAGAAGAAAACTGAAAAATTGTGGATTGAAAATTGACTGAATGGCCAGGCCTAGTCAGTGGCACAAAAAGAGCCCGTGCCAGTAATGAGCAAAGCATCCCAAAGGTGAATACTGGATGTTTGTCCTGTTTGACGTCTTCATTAATGATATGGATCAAGGGGGAAGAGTAGAGTGCACTCTCAGTAAACCCAGACATGACATAGAACTAGGAGGAGCGGCTGGCTCACTAGAAGGCTGAGCAGAAGAGAAACCTTGACATGCTGAAGATGTGGGCAGGAAGGAACCTTCTGAAGAAGTGAGAAGTGAGAAGAACTGCAGAGTCCAGCATCTGGGGAGGGACAACCCAAGGCACCAGAACATGTGGAGTCCACCCAGCTGGAAAGCTGCTCTGCGGGAAGGGGCCTGGAGGTCCCAGTGGGCACCAGCTTGAACATCCGCCAGCAGTGTGGCCTTGCTGCCACAAGAAGGCTGATGAGATCCCAGACTGCATTAGGCAAGTGATGATTTTACAGGTAAGAGAAGGGAAAAAGAAAATTGAGAAAATACATGTCATATAGTTCTGTCACATTTATCAGAAAACCACATTTATTTAATACGGTATAAAATTTAGCTTTGAGCAGAAGATTGAGCGATAGACCTACACACAACGACAAGTGCTGATTGGCCTCATGTGCATAAAATTTAACCTTGGTCATTCTCCTTCATCCAAAATATAACACTGTCTGGCACTGATTCATGCCTAGCTGCTCTTTGCTACCTGCAGCACAATGAGCTGTCTGACCAGCCAACCCAGTCTGCGTGAGGGGAAGCTGATAGATGGCATGCAACAGGGCTTTATTTGTTCCTCAGTGCATGTTTACCCTGCATCATAGAATATCTATTTGTCAAATATTAACTGAATTCTCCAACATTTGGCATATTTGCATAACTGTTATGAAATGGAGCATTATCTCCCTTGATATTATATGCATTTCCCTTCGCTGGTGTCTCTTTGATCCATTAATCACGTTTCCTGTATCCTCCCACAGAAGCTTAATTGCACACATCCTACAGAACCCACTCACAAAGAAAGAAATTAGCTCTATGTAAATCTAAGGTTATTACTTTGCATCTATAAATGTAAAACGATTAAGCTATCCTCTAAAAAGGACAGTGATAAAATTCTAGGTGAGCACCAACCACCTAAGGAAGCAGTCTGAGGTAGTTATATTGGGCCAGTGGGAAAGAAAGGTTTTCCTTTGCCAAGGACATTACTGGGGCAAATAATACTGCTGCCCCTGTCTTTCTCCACTACTGCTTCTGTCCCCTTTACTGAGTTCATTGTTTATTATTGGAAACAAAGCTGATTTAATAGAAGCCTCCAATCTTAAGGCTGCTGTAGGATGGCACCGGTTGGGACTTCAATTTCCTGTGCAGCTCCGTGGCACTACTGGGCACTCAAGGTATGAGCCACGGGTGTCAGAACACTTACAGGCAGCCACTTAAAGGTAAAGCTGCAGCTACCTACCACTGCCAAATGGAATTCACCTTCAGTCCAGCCTCTCACATCTGCAGGAAGATGCTTTTCAGAAAATACACATCCGCAAGATGGTTACTAAGTACAGAAATCCACATCTTCATAAAAGAGCTGCTCAAAGCTGTTTTTTTTTTTTCCCCTAACAGGAGCAGATAGTAGGAACTGCATCTCTTGACAGCACTTTTGTGGTTACAGCCCTTGCAGAGGGAGCAGTTTGAATCTTCTTCCACACAGCTCAGAGCCAGCTCTCACAGAGATGTTCTAACCATCAGGTGTATGTCCTTCTAGGAAAGGAAGCCAGAGAGCATTGTCTGCCTCTTCCCGTGAAACCATGCCACTGTGCAAACAAATTCACTATTAATTTCACCATAGAGAGATTGAGCAGCTGACTCTGAAGTCAGGTTGTTCAGACAAAACATGGGAAATGGTCTCTAATCATCTCTTCTGCACAACAAAGTGTTGTTCAGCACTGCTGACATCAGAACAAGTTCAGTAAGTAAAAGCAAGACAAAAGTTTGGGGATGTTTAGGATTAAAACATTCTAGGTTCTTCCAGACTCAAGCAGTTTAGCAAGGCTTATCAAGGACTCTGGAACTCAGTTGCATTTATCAGATTAAGCCCTAACAGACTAAGCTGAAAAGACGTGCACTAAAACCTCCCAGGAAACTAAAACCCAGACTGCAGTTTTCCAAACTAGTGTTTAAGTCACGTTTTCCTCTCAGGTGATGCTAAATTTACCTCTTGTCAGTCACTAGAGATGCTTTCTTCTTTGATCTGTCTAATTCCTCTAGTTCCTCTAATATTTAGCAAAAAATTCTCTGCCTGTCTGTAGAGAAGTTGGTTTCTATGACACAGAGCTAAATAGGAGCAAGAAGAACCAATACATCACTGTTACATATTCACTGCTTTCTTTAAAACACTCCTTTGCTCACATGCAGTTTTTTTCCAAGTCACTCAACTCGGGGTAAATCCATTCTCACGCCTTGTCAATTTTTCTTCACCAACCTTCACCTTTTAAGGTTCTCTTTGAGACATATTCCTTCCATAAAGCCTTTTAATGACTCCACCTATATAATCAGTTTCTTCCTACTAAAGAAAACATCAAAGCTAACTTGTGATCAGAGGGTAACGTGGTGTATCGCAGGTCTGTCTGATCATACAGTCTGTTTGATTCAGACTGCAAGGGCCTTGATCAAACCAGGATCCACTCTTTTCTCCATGAACATTTTGCTGGTATTTCATGAAGAATATCACGGTACTATAACGGATATCTGAGGATAATGACAGGAACGTTTTTGGAGAGGAACCCATACTCCGTATCTCAGTCAGCATTTCAGGCAGTGTGCAAGGTGCCGGCGATGGCAGAAACCAGCAGCTAGGAAGTGCAGTACCTAGCACACAGCTTCAGCTGATATATGTGTACGTGACTGTTGAGACATTCTAAGGTACTCTGACTGAACTCTTTTCATCGCTCATTAAATTGGCCAAAGCTGAACATTTACTCTTTCCTTTTTTCTTTCTTTTAGTATCATCCAGAACCTTTAACCTGTTCGCCATCAATTTGTAGACCCAAAGCCTTCAAAATGTTCTTACGTTAATTTTATTGCGTACAATGCAGCATTCTGATGTTCTTCCGAGAGGATCTGAAGCTTGTGAAAACGTCAGCAGACACTTGTCAATATATTTCAGTGTGCTGGACGCTGCCAAGGGAGAGTTCATGCCAAACAGCATTACCCAGTGCTGGCTTCTGATTCCCTTTGAGACTCTTCCTATGTATAACAAACATAAGCAATCAAATGGAGAAGGCAAATAGCATAAAGCAAGGCAGTTCAGGTCAGAGAAACTGTTTTTTGTTTCATGTAGTTTTCTTTTAGCCTGTAGCATCTTTCTAATGACCAGAAACTGCACGTAGGGCATCTACACAGGCACTGTTAGTATGGGGCCACAAGTTGTAAGTGTTAGTATGGTACTACAAAGTGTAACTGCAGCCCTCTCTTCCATGACATGGAGCATAATAATGAAAGTTACTCTTCCTCAGCTGTCAAGAAAATATTCAAGAAAATCAGTCTCGGGCAGAGACTGTTGTAGGCTGTGCTCATGGGGGCTGAATGCAGCGTATCAGTCTCTAAAATGAACAGCAGCCTTTTCTTCTTGTTGGGCAACATCCGTCTTTGCAAGGTTTACACATGAAAACTGCACTTCATTCGAATTGCTTAACAAAAACACATTGTGACTTTGAGATTGTATGAACAGGAAGATTACAAAGCCTTGTAAACCACATCCTGTTAGTTCCTGGTGGTCATGATAATTAGATATTCACTGTGAAGTTCTAAAAATGATAGAACGGCATGACAGAAATAATCACAGATCAAAACAAAATGAACCATAGGGAAACATTTAAGAGCACGTGATAATATGCTGTGAGACAGTGAGGAATGCTGGATGCAGAGAATTTCCAATTCAAACTGAGGGAAGCTGAATAATTATTCAGGCACTTCAGTAATCAGCAAGGAGACAAGAAACAAAAAGCTGCATTACTGTCTAATGAGGTGCTGGAGCTCTTGGGGTGGGGTGTGAGGGGGAGCAGTGACTGAATATGACACTTTAAAGCTCTTCCTACAGGGTTTGTCCAGGAGAGCACTGAATTCTTGCAGAGTACCACGCCCTACAGAGGGTGAGCTGTCAGGTGGCTGTACTGCTCCATTAGGGGATCTCAGAAAACCTTTTCTGCTACAAAGGCAGAAAAGCCTGCAAAGACGACCAAGAGTGAGGGACACAGCAGCCAGCAAGAATTTCTAACAAAAAAAGAAGCAAGCAACTCTGTGCGGCAGAAAGAGGTACATCTGTGCTGGTCTGTTCACCCGGCCCATGAGCAGGGAATCAGTTCTCTCAGATTGATCTGAGATCCAGAAATACAGAGCATACAAAGACAACACGTCTGTGCCAGTGTCTCTCGTGGTGGTTCATCGGGTGGATCAAACAAGTGTTCTCTGCAGTACAGAAGTAAGGATGGTCTTGCACTCCAAAGCCATATTCCAGGATAGCTGAAGGCCTGTCCTAAAATAAATTCAGATTTCCCCTTAACTGTTTTGCAGATTTGTTGATAACTCAGAATTTTAAGTACCTTTCTTTACCCATAGGAGAAATACAACTCTTTCCCAAGAGGAAAGAATTAACATAGGCCTGTAATACTGTAATTCAAACATGGAAAGCATTACCGTATTAAAGTAGCTGCTAAATCTGTTTTTAAGTATTTGTATGAAAGTTAAAGGACAGCAGAAATAATTCTGCAGCATATCGACTAGAAAACACCTTTGAAATAAAGTTCTTAACCAGCACATGTAGGTTTTGTAACTTTTTTTTTTCTAAAGCATATATTTGACCTCTTTCACATCTTGTAAGAGGGCTATAAAATCTATAATCTCATTTACTCTCTTAATAGACTGTCTTCAATTTTTTTTTTTTTTTTTTTACCTGCTGACCTGCAGGATAAAGCTATTTAGAAGAGCTGTTATTGTGGAGAGCACTGCAAATGAAAATGCTGAAGGACAATAAAATCCAATAAGGAGACTGGAAAATACATTTGGAAGGACACTGCTTAAGTTTAATTTATTCAATATGCATGCTGTGAAACATCTGGCTGTCTTCAAGGTACGATCAGGTATTAACTTTGTAACCAGCCTTTACGGGCAGCAGTTCGCAGCAAGTTGCTTCACAGAAAGCAAATTATCTCCCTAACTGATCCCATGGCACAGCAGACTTTGAATAAGAAGGCAGTTTGGCACAAAAATGTATAAGATGGGGGGAAAAAAAAAAAAAAAAAAAAAAAAGCACGTAGCTGCTGTGTGACCTCTTCTTCCCAAGTGATTTGGAATTCCTATTCCTTTTTGGCACAGCTGCTCAGGGACCTGGTGGGGTCACCGTCCCTGGAGGTGTTCAGGGACGGTGGAGATGTGGCACTGAGGTCCATGGTGAGCGGGCACGGTGGGGCGGGCCGACAGCTGGACCAGCTGATCTTAGTGCTCTTTTCCAGCCTTAATGATCGTAGAATCACAGAACTGTAGGGGTTGGAAGGGATCTCTATGATTCTGCGCTTGGGCCTTTGGTTCTCCAATCCTGTAATTTTCAGTGTGTTTCATGCACAGCCACGCATCCACACACACCGATACCACGTAAGTTTTATGAAGTAATCTCGGCCCTCCTGATTTCAGCCCTGTAGAGCACAGTACGCCGGGTTACCATGCTGGATAGCTGGGAGCAAAAAAATTACTTTTTCCTGTCTGTTGTAGAAAGCAGTCGTATTTTGCACTAGCATTTAAAGGGGCCCTACAGCACAGATAGGGAAAGACTCCTCATCAGGGAGAATAGGGATAAGGAAATGACTTTAAACAGAGGGGAGGTTCAGGAGAGACGTTCAGGAGAAATTGTTCACCCCCACCGCCGTGAAACTGCCACAGCGCATGCGCACCGCCATCCTGCGCTCGGCGAGCGGGAAGCGCTGAGGGGCACACTACGCATGCGCAGAGCTCGAGTCCCGCCGCTGCTCTCGGTTTCCCGCCGCGCGCGCTGATTGGCTGCTGGCGGCGAGGCGGGCGGGAGCCGCGAGCGGTTGGGCCGTGAGGGGACGTGAGGCCGGGCCGGGCCCTCAGCTGCGGTTCGCCATTTTCCCTCCTCGTCGGTTCTCTTCAGCCGCCTCGTCCCCGGCTCCAGGTGACTGAGAGGGCTCCGGGCAGGGCTGTGTAGCGGGGAGGGTGGGTGTGCCGTTAACTCGGACGCTGTGCGGCCCTGGGTGAGGGCTGGCGTGCTCTGCGCCCGGGGCCGTGCGGGGCAGCGCCGTAGTGTGAGCACCGCTCCGCTCCGCGTTTCCCCGCCGCCTTCCCTCAGCCAGGGCTGTGCAGGCGGTGGGTTGCCGGAGAAAAAAAGCATCGGTTTGTGTTTTGCGGCGCCGTTTTCAGTCGGTGCAGGTGCCCGAGCTGCAGATTTTCAGGTGCAGCGTGTAGAGATGTCGAACTCAGGGGTCGGATCCCTTCGCCAGCCGCGCCTTATCCGTGTCGTTTCTTTTTGCCCGTACGCGCCTTTGCGTCTCTGTTGTCGGAGGTGAAGTACAGGAGGAGTAAAATTTCGTCGGAAATGTGTGACGGACGGCCTGGAGAGCACACGGAGAGTTGCGAGTGCTGCCGCCGTACGAGCCTGATGCATCCGTTTGGCAAAGTCAGGTGTCCCGCTGACTCTATGGCTTTGCTCCTCTCTTCCTTTAACGTTGCAAGGAAAATGCTAAAAGTTGACATCGTCTGCTACTTGTGTGCTGATGATGTGTATCTTACAAAGGCTGCTCTGAAAGTAATGCCTCCTGTTTTATTTTTTTTGGCCCGTGACGTCAGAGACAACTGTTGGTGGGATGGCAGCAGGGGATGAACCTCCCCGTCAGTATCCCATTGCATTTTGTCGCTGTGTGACACAGGGCAGCAGAGGGGCGGTCTGACAAATAGGTGGAAGTGTAGATGAAGCAAAGGTGTGCCACTGAATTCCTCCATGCGGAAAACGTGGCACCCGTTGGCATTCACTGATGCTTGCTGAACCTTTTATGGAGACCAGACGTTGGATGTGAGCACAGTGAGGCAGTGGTTGGTGTGTTTCAGCAGTGGCAACAGTGGGTCACTTCGGCTTGTGCAGATTGTTATGAGCATGGCATGCAGGCTCTTGTTGATCACTGATGAAAATACGCAGTTAATGGTGGTGATTATGTTGAAAAATAGTGTTTTTTAGATGAGAGTTTGCTATGTCGTATGGTGTTCTTGTGCTCTTTGTACTGCTTGTGGTTTCTGTGGAAATAAACAGGAGGCATTACTTTTGGAACAACTTACGTATGTGCAGCCCTATTCAATTCCTCTTCACTCAGTGCAGCCCAGGTAAGCCAGGAGGTTGAACAGCCGTGGGCTAGGGGCTGATCTACTGGAGTGGAGCTCTGAGGAGAAGGACTTGGATTGTCCTTCAGTGCACCCTGGTTGCCCAGGCCTTTATATATTGAGGTGTATCAAAAAGAGTCTGGCCAGCAGGTTGAGGGAGGTGATCCTTATCCTCTACTCTGCCCTGGTGGTGAGACCACATTTGGAGTGGTGTCCAGTGCCTGGGCTCCCCAGTTTGAGAAAGACAGGGAATTTGTAGAGGGAGGAAGGCTGCAGAAGTGATGATGGGCCTGCAGCATCTGCAGGAGGAAAGGCTGGGAGACCTGGAGCTGTTCTGCCTGGAGAAGAATAGGGTGAGAGGAGATCTCATCACTGTTTATAAATACCTAAAGAGCAGGAGTTGGGTCATGCTCTTTGCAGTGGTGCTCAGTAAGAGGACCCAAAAGGTGGATCACACAAAGTTCCATGTGAGCATGGAGAGTAACTGCTTTACTTTCAGTATGACAGCACTGGAACAGGCTGCCCAGGGAGGTGGTGGAGTCTCCTTTTCTGGAGATATTTGTGACCCATCTGGGCACTTTACTAGGGAACCTGCTTTAGCAGTGGGTTAGACTCAGTGATCTCCAGAGGGCCCTTCTAACCCCTGTGATTCTGTGAAGGTTTTGTTTTGTACCTCAACAGCTGAGTAAGGGGTGGCTGGCAGGAGCCACAACCTTTTGTCCCTGTTTGCTCTGTACTGAACTTGGGTTTCAGTGACTCCATCAGAATGAAATGAGGTATTTTGAAAGTTTGTTTTAGGAGAGTGTTTTCATGGATGAAAATATTTAAAGATCAAATACAGATTTACATGTGGTGTTCTTTGGGTTTTTTTTGTTTGTTTTGTTTTTGTTACTCGAGCTCAGTGACTTTGAGGCAGGCTACCAATCAGGTTGAAAAAAAGGTTTTTTTTTTTTTTTTTTGGCACAACAAATAAATCAAAATAATCTCTAGGAAAATGGGAAAGGATCTGCAAAACTAGCAATAAAATTACAGAGAAATCTAATTTGAGATGGCTGCTTAGGAAATCTCAAAACATTGGCAGCAGGTGATTTTGGAGTTCTGCTGAAAGGCTTGGCACGGAGGGCACCGAGGCTGCTACTGAGGCTTCGCAGTCTTCAAGGCAGAAAACTGTGTTGCAGGCACTGTGTGAACAGTCTCTGCATCTTACACCTCGCTACTGTTATGCTAATATTTCAGGGTAAGTCAGTATAAGACCAGCCTGCTTTAGCTGTCCTGTAGGTTGTGGTAACTGTTTGGCTACCAAGAGGTGGTGGAATGGTGCTTGCCATTCACTTTCAGGTGTGACTTTTTAGTCCCTGATGTGGATTCGGGAAGTAATACTGTTGTGGAGTTTGTTACATAGAGTCACTAAACCGGGGAAGTTGGAAGGGAGCTCTGGGCATCACGGAGTCCCAGCTCCCCTTGTAAAGCAGGTGGATTGCATGACATTGTAGCTCACAGAAATGCCTTTTGTTACTGGTAGAGCTGTTGAGTGTAAGTGCAGCAGGTATGAACAGCTGTAGCTCGTACTCCTAGTACTGTGATAGTTTTGTAAGATCATGGAAATATGTTGTTTTGTTTTTTTTTTTCTCTATAGCTTTCTTAACTTCTTTCACTGAACACCCAAATCTCTGTTTTCCATTATCCTATAGAAATTGATTCATCTGTGTTTCTGAATATGAAGAGAAAAACATCAAAAGTTGGGAAACTGAGGCTTAGTCCTAACGAAGAAACCATGCTTCTGAAAGAAGAGTATGAAAGAAGAAGAAAACTGAGGCTGCAGCAAGTATGCCTCTGTCTGCAAGTTGTCTGTTTCGTAATGGAAAATAAAATTCAAGTTTTATTTCATATGAACTAGAATCTTCACTGTAACAATATTAGGCTTGTATTTAGCTTATTATGTTTCACGGCTGTGTGTATTTACTAGTACGTGCACATTTCTGCTGTGGGTGCCTTCTCACTTTGTTACATTCATGTGGGCCTCTGTTCCAGAGCTCCAACTTCCCTGCCAACTGCACTGTGGTTTTCTGTGTGTGTGTGTGTGTGTGTGTGTGTGTTTTGACACTCAGCACGCAGATCTCTTTTCTTCTGGTGCTTTGCATAGTGGAGCAGAAATAAGCCAGCTGAGGCCAATACAGAACGTAACAGCTTTCCACTCAACCAACCAAATTGTTATAATGTCAGAGCTCCTGATGCTTTAAATGTTGCTCCTTTTAGAATTACCTGCCTGTTGATTGTCTTATTTTTCTTCCGTTTTGGTTATGCTGTGCTGCTGTTAGGGCTCAAGGCTAGTTTTCCCTCTTTGTTTTTTTTTTTCTTAAATATGTCTTTCCTTCTCCAGCCATCATCTGTGCTGTCCTGTGCGAGCTGTTCCAGTCTTTCCTAGCTTCAGATATAACATTCTTTAAGATGTCTTTTTTTTCTTGCATGTACTTTTCTTCAGAGAAGAGTTTTACTGACAAACTAAAGCAGAGATCAAACTTAGTGAACAAGCTTTAATTGGGCAGTACAGTTCCTGGTTTCTTTAGAGCGTGTTGTGTTGCAAGAAGTCTTTAAGTTACTGTGTCGTATTTTGGCTGTTGTCCAAGCAGTTTCTGCATTTTGTATATCAGCTGCATGTTGCTCGTTCGCTTGAAGTGAAGCTTTTAATGAAGATTAAATCTAGAATATATTATTCATTTTGGAAAATGCTAATAGCAAATGCAACTTGTTTTCTGGGTAGATATTTAATGTCAAAGTAGGTAAGTGGAAAGGTAGAAGAGTGGAGCATGTTACAGAAATACTTAAAAAGCATACTGCACCCTTTTAAGTTACTGACAAAACATAAATTCTATGCCTACAGGTTAGAGAGCAACAGAAGTATATATCCTTGCAGATAAGACAGAAGGTAAAGCAGAGGAGGGAAGAAAAACTACATCAGTTAGAGGAGGCTTTGAGAGCTGAATGGCAGAAGGCACAAGAGGAGAAGATGAAGGCTTTAGAAAAACTGTTTTTATCAAGCTTAAGAGCTGTTGGTGAGGGTCACCGACAAGCCAAGGAGAATGTAAGTAAACAGCTTAATGTTGTTGTCATAGAAATCCTTGATGTTTTAGTAGCACTGTTTCTTGGTTGGTTTTTGTTTGTTTTAATATTCCTGATCTTGGAGTCCTAATATCTGAGGAGTGAAGGGACAGTTCTTAAGGAATGGAATGTTTGCTTTTGCAGATATTTTGTGACTTTGTTGGAAAAGGTTTATAGCAACACTGTTGCTGGTTGGATATCCTTAGTTCTCCGTTTAGGCATCCAGAACCCACTTAACTATTTTTAGAAGCCTTTTGGAGTCTGTGGGTTTTGTGTCTGTTTTTCCCAGTAGATTTGTACATGCTTGCTGTGATTGGAAAATTAAATGTCCTAGTGGGCCAGTCTGCAGCTTTTACTGTGCAGACTCCTGTTTGTTAACATGGTAGTGTTTGTTAGTTAACTGTGGTACTTGACTGAACTGCACGTGGTGATTCTTATCCCAAATATGCCAGTGTCTGTCGAACCTTCTGTCTCTACCATCTAGCAGTTTCCTTTTTATGCTTAAGAAGATGAATTTGTTTTCTTCACTTCTTTACATCTTCATTCATAATTATTGTTAAGGGCTTCAGAGGCTTTTCCATACACTGCAGACTGTGTCTCTTCAATTCTGCAGCTGTAAACTATCTTTGTTTCAAAATTCTATCTGTGTAGACTCAGTTTGAGGGACTGCTGAGGTTGCTGGGTGAAAATCCATACATTCTGTAGGTTTGTACTGATACATAATTGTTTTAATTAATGTCCAAGAGATAGCAGGGTTCTTTATCTTTGCAGACTGATCAGCCTTTACCAAGATATGCAGGTATGTTTGTATGACTGTTGTTATAAGGAGATGAGGAGAGGTGCTAAGATTTCCACATCAGTAGTTGATTACATTGGCCGAGGCAAGTTTTCTGCTGTTGGCAGTAGTAAAGAAGAGGAAAAAGAAGATAGCAGAGGAGGAAAAGTGATTACTTAGAGAATTTTGATACTAATGTGGTGGAAAAGAATTGCAGGCTTCCAATTCCTGTTAGCAGTGTTGAATTTTGAACTTGATACTGATCGTGTGAGAAGCGAATAAAATCCTGTATTAAATACTTGCCATATCCTTATTGTTAAGGAACCTGATTTAGAAGCCCTGGCAAAGCAAGCAGAGGAAAGGAAGCAAAGAGCAGAGAAGAGGCATAAGAAAGCCCTGAAAGAGCAAAAGTTGCAAAAAGAGAAATTACTTCGTGAACAAGCTCGGTATGCAGCAGTTACTTAGTTTCGTTAAGCACAGAGTGTACTTTGATGGTGTTACACGGTGAAAGGGAAAATTCCTATTGTTTGAAGCTGTTTAGTTTTGAAATATTATGGGTTAACGTATTCAAGCTGGTAGACAGACTTCTTTTTGTTAACATCTGTAGTTTTACAGCTGAGATTGAAAGGTGGAGGATGCAGGCAGACCTGATCCACTCCGAGTGGCCGGGGCGCCTTTCACCTCACTGTGTGCAGTCCAGGTTGCTGGGGCAGCTCTTCAGTGCCATGTACCATGTGTTCTCAGGCCGGTCACGATGGAGGGTCACTCACTGAAAAAAGGACCTGTTGCATTTGACACTGTCCAGGCTTGAGCTGGCATGAGAAATGAACTGTGTACTCTTGGGGACAGTTGAGCATGAGTAGATCTGACACAGATACTTAGCTTTGTACACAGTTGAGCAATTAAAATATGTGGCAGCAGTGTGGAGCTTTCTGAAAACTGAAGAGAAGAGTGAGATTTTGCTTTGATCTCAAGAAACATGTATGTTATTAATATGTTTGCATTACTTCAGGAGGTTAATTTTTTGGTGCTGGTTGCAGTTCTGTGGCCTCTTGGTGTGCTTGCTCATTCTCAGCTGTTGAACGGAGTCATTCAGTAGATTTTCGGGTTTGCATATTATTTTGCACGGTGCTGTCATTGCTTTTTGAATCATTTTCTTTCTCTCTCCCTTTATTTGCAAGACGAATAGATGCACGTAAGCACGCTCTGGATGTGGAAAGAGAGAGAGCAGCCCGAGTTGCAAGCCTACCACCTCCTCTGCCACATCCTCTCGAGGTGTGTATCTGTGATGGGACAGCGTGTGATTTCAGGTTACCATATCAATACAGTGCTTTGCTGGTCTGACTCCTCACAGTGGGATATCTGAAATTGCTATTTTCGTACTGTAAGGAGAACGGTTCGGTCATAGTCGAGGAAGTTAATGAGTTATGTATTAGCATGCTTCCCATCTTCGATGCTTCTTTTGTTTTCATATCCCATGTTTGCATGGATTTTATTTTTCATAGTCAGGAGATGTTTCTGTAGTCCATGTGTGCTTTGAACCTCATTGTGATTTCATTTTCACTTAAAAGATGTAGTGCTGTTAAACTCTGTGGTGGTCTCCCAGTATGCACGTACTGCCTCACTTGTCTGCGTAATGACACAGTGTCATACGCTCATGGGGTGGTTTGGGTTGGAAGGGACCTTAAGGATTGTGTGGGCAGGGTTGCCACTGGCTAGATCAGGCTGCTGAGCGTTGTATTTTGCTTTTTTCTGCCTTATTAGCTGTGTTGTTTTCTTTTTTTCCCTCCTGTTTCTTGCAGAGAATACAAGATGTGCGGTAAGCTGTTGAATTTTGATAGAAAATAATATCTTGGGACTAAAAGCTATGGTTTTAATTCTGTGCTGTACCTTTTTAGGGGAATGACTTTGCATCTCCTTCATGCTTCTTTTGACTTCAGATCTATTCTGAACACGTGTAGAAGTCACAGTAGAACTGCAGATCTGAACTACAGAAAGGAGGCTATGTGGTTCTTCATTGTGTAGTTAACTTTTGAAGTAAATTTACTAACAGAACTCTTTTAATACAGTTTGTTGCTTAACGTTGTGATCTTTCAGACCATCAGATTCAGTAATATTCAGACTGCAGGCAAGAAATAAAGGACTCGGGTATTTACTAATGACAGATGAATCTGGTCTCTCTCTGAGCCCCTGTAATGAGAGTTTTTTCGCAGCTCCACGCAGCACATGGGGTATAGGTTCGTGTCGTGTAAGATGGGGCAATTGATGCGGCTGAAGAAGCTGAGTAAGGTCTGACCCTCACTGTTTTCAGAATGATTAAAGGAAGGGATACTTACGTACCTTTATTTGTATCCTTTACTGCATATTTCTGTGCGTGTCTTCTTATTTGCTGCCTGACGTTTTCTTTCTGTGGAAGTTGATGATGTGAGGATTAAAGCAAGAGTTGTTAAGGAGTGATAGAAAGCGTTTGGGATTGATTCTTGTGAAGTTACCTAGTTTCTTTCCCACTGAGAACATTTTCTGAGCCAAATAAGAGGAGATTGGCTTGCTCTGTGTTCAAACTGTCCTTCAGATAAGAGTTGACATGTGGTCGTATACCTAAAACTTATTTAAAAAAAAAACAAACCAGCTTTGTACTGTACGTATAAACACTTTTCAGTGAGGTTAAGAGTATGCTCTTCTCCCTGGTTGTCTGATAAACTGAACATAATGGACTGTGAGTTCTGTGTACGAAGTCTGTACTTGAGAAATGTTATTTTACCCTTAGGTGTGGTTACATTGTGGGTTTGAGGTTGCTGTGTGTGCAGGTGGACGTGGCAGCTGCTGTGTGGGATCTGTAAGAGTGCATTGAAACCCAAGCACTTCTGAATTAAGGAGGAAGGTGGAGCTCCCTGACGAATGCCAGTCTTTGTGGAGGAGTTTGCTGTGTGCCGTTACGTGCTCTCAGTTATTAAGCTTTCAAGGCATTCCTTTTGCTGATATAAAATATTTTTAAGTTATTAAATGTATTTAAAAATGGAAATGACAGTGTTTTCAGGAGATGATTTTGTTTGTTTTTAATTTATGACTTTTGGTACTGTTTAAGTGTGGAGCTCATTTCTCTTTCATTTAGTTGCTTAGCCAGAGGAGGCTGTTCTCTATGACTTATTTGTTTTTTTTTTTTCTGTCTAGAATCTGGAAGTGAAAAAGATTCCTGCAGTGAAGGCCCATGGAGCTGGCACATTTTCCGTTACACGTTACCATATTTCAGAACCTTACGTGGACAGAGAAATGAACGGAGAACAGGTGATTAACTCCCAAGTGTTTGTGATACACAGTTCCATGTTTCTTTGTGTTGCACTCCATGTCTGGATATCACGTTAGCAATCAGATTTCCTAGAACTTGTTTAAAAGT
This sequence comes from Oreortyx pictus, assembly GCA_036925125.1. Classification (NCBI taxonomy): domain Eukaryota; kingdom Metazoa; phylum Chordata; class Aves; order Galliformes; family Odontophoridae; genus Oreortyx; species Oreortyx pictus. Next base: position 9,703,821 of record JAUPFR010000001.1, read on the forward strand.
AGGTACGTGTGTCTGGCAGTCGTTATATGACTCAGTAATCAGAACCTTAGGTGGTGTGTTGTTGTTAGATGGTTGTGTGCTCGGTCATTGTCAGGATCACCCTCCCACCTTTCTCACGTGAGCAGGCCCCTGTCTGGAAGGTGAGTTCACAAGGCTGGCTTGCTAGGGCAGCCCAGCTTTCCATTTTAGGCCTATGCTAAATGAATCATTGCCATTGCCCTGCTTTTTTTCCCTTATCCTCTTTTAGCTGTGTACTTGCAATCTTCGCATTCATGTGCAGCTCTGTGCAATCAACAGTTTAAATTTGCAGAAGTCTAATTTAGGAAAGAGTCCCAAATGGAGTTTTGCCAGATGAAAAGATTTACTCACGTTTAAAGTACAACCTGAGCTCAACATTAGATCAGAAGAAGAGGAGGAGCATGAGAAGTAAAAGATGGAGTAAGAACTTAGCTTTTAGAGGTGATGAACTAATGTTTGCCTTATCTGTGATGTGAGACCACAGTCTGGGTTCCTGTTTGCTGTCACTCTCATTTAGATGGAGTTCTGATACTCACAAATTTGAGCATTCCCTCCAGTGGCTTTGTTCTTGTTTGAGGATGTTAAGGTTTTCTTGCCCTTTAAAGAACTGATGTAAACAATAAGAGCAGGTGCTTTAGTCTGAGCTTTTGGAAAACTCCAAAATGCTTATCCTTATAGCTTTGTTTATTTGAAATTATTGATTTTCATGTGTTAGTAAGCTTGTACTTAAAGCTTGCAGCTTTTTTTTTTTTTTTGGCTTTGCGAATGAGGATGGAAACGCTTCTGATCTCTTCTTATTTAGAACCTTTAAACATACAAGTAGTGAATCTGTAATGTTGATGGTGTTACTTATTTTTTTACTTTTTAGGAAAAATAATCACTCTGTAATAAAGAATGGACAAATGATTGTCTCTGGTGGAGTTTGAGACTGAAATACTTTGATACCTAACACCTGTAAAATGTGTAAATTTCCTTTTTTTTTTTTCTTAAGTGTATAAATATTGTTTGGTGCTGCTTGCAGCTGAGTGCTGTAAAGTCAGTGAAGGCCATTCGTGTGGTAGGGAATTCTGGTTTTGTAAATCCCAGGTGTTTTTGCTACAGTGTCTTGCTCATTAAGTGCACTTTAAATGACCAGAAGAACTCAATGGGCTAAACCAGCAATTGTCTGCCAGCCAGATGCTCGGGCAGCGGCCGAAGAAGAGGTGAAGCGTTTGGAGGAGCTACATGGAGAGGTGGAGAGGGAGAGAAGAGAGCAGCTGGAAAAGGCACATCTCAGAGGAAGTCACGCCTTGAAGAAGGTCCATTTGGCTCAGGTGGGCAAAGCAGACGTTTAATTTCATACACCAGTGCCTGTTTTTTTATGCCCAAATGACCAGTGTTGAGTAAGCTCTAGTTAGTATTTGCCAAAGAGGGTTGTGGTTTCGAGAGGAAGGTGTTTGGACTAAATAGGGTTTTCAGAATGCTTTCAAGGAGTGATCAAACTCAACTTGTTTATTTGGCTATCTGGAAATCTATGGGACAGTCATTGACGGAGAGAAATTGGAAATATATCTGGATGCAAAACAGACACTAGAATAGTCATCTTTTCTTGTGCAGTGCCATAGCTTTTCAAGAAAATAACATTACAATAAGAAGATTTTTCTTAGATAATTATATAATTAATAATAATAATAAATAATAATTATATAATAATAATAATAAAATAAATAATAAATAGAAAGATAATTCTCTTTACAAAGAAAATAACATTACAGTGCCTTTATTTAATGGAAGTATTTGTTGTTGAGGTCAGAGGACTCCTCTGTGTCAGTTCAGTGGGATATAGAAATGGAATTATTGGATTTTAAATACATGATAGCGTTGGGGAAAAAAAAAAACACTTCAAATGAAAAAAACAAACCTTGACCAAGTCGCAAGCTCTGTACTTCAGGACTTCTTCTATCCATAACTTTTTTGATATAAAAGTGTTTCAGAGCAGAAATGCTTCATGAGTTAACTGCCTGAGGTGTTTACGTAATCAATTGCAGAGCTGGAGTAGCAGTGGTTTGTCTTCATTTCATCAGCTGTTCCTGCTGCCATTGTTGAAAAGCTCGTTTACGTTCTAGCTATGTGAGACTGAGGAGAAAGCGTGCAATGATTTTAAATTATGTCCAGAACGATGGGTATCATTTTTCAAAGCACCTCTGAGAATGTCAGCCACCCTAAACCTCACTAATGTCCTTTTGAGAAGATTGGAATCTATAGACTCATTATCAGTCCTTCTCCCTCCCTTACATTTTACAGTTCATTTTACATTTTAAATTAGTATGTGAAGTATTCATTTGGGGATTGGTGCTTCTCTCAGACTTTCCTCACCTTTGTATCCTGTTCAGGCAAGAGGTGTAGGGACCTTTTGCTACCTAATAGAGCAAGAGGTGCTGATAACATGAACGTGCTCCCCCCCAACTGCAGTGGCTACTGAGTAATGCTGACTGCAGCACCAGCCACGGTTAGGGGAACAGTTTGAAGCAGTGCACTGCTTCTGCAGTGAAAAGGCATACACATACATATAAATATACACCTCCTGCAGAGCCTGCCTGTGAATTCTTGTGCTGCTTCTCTTTTTGTTGTCGATGTGAGCAGGTACAAATGTTAATAGTCTGTTCTCAAATTCACGCTTGGATTCAGGTTGGGTCTTTGCACTTACCTTGTTATTAATCTGATGCTGGCATAAAACCTCATTCATTTAATGTGTACATAGAAGAGGGAAAACTGTTAAATGTGGTATTATATGAATGGTTCAGTATGTGGGCATAACAGTTTTATTACCAAACTGTACCCAAAGCTCGTGCTGAAAAAAATCTTTAAGCTTCATCACGACCTTCTGTTTTGTTGTTGTTTTTTTTTCTTTTGAAATACAATTGGCTCTACAAGAGTAATGTTACTAAACTGGGGAACTGAAAGTTGAATTACTAATGTCCATTAAGTTAGAGGGGGAAAAAAACCCAACAAATTACAAATCTTTTTTTTTTTTTAACGGATTGAATGTGACATTGTGCAGCAAGAGTATTAGCTCACTTAAACATAACAGTTACTGAAGTACAGACCAAAAAGTAGCTTTTCACTGGAAGTACTCTTTTACTTTATACAGCAGAAGTGTTAATTCTGCCTACAAGCCAGCCTACAGTGTACTATCCCATGCTTTGTTTTATGGTCATAAACACTCTTGTGTTTAAAGGTCAGATACAGTCTTCTGAGGAAGCACCTGCATCCTAGAATAAAACTACTTTAATTCTAAGCGCCTCAAATTAACTTCATGGTAACCTAACAGAAGTATTTCATCAATCCTGACATACTGCTGTCTGAAAGTTAATGCTTAGTGCTTATCGCCCCTTTACTTAAAGGATAGAGACAGGCTTCTGAAAGAGCTTGAGCAAATGCAGAGTATGGATCGAATGCGCAGAAGACAGATGGTAGTGCAGATGCCACCTCAGCTTTTTGTACCTGGATACAAACGCATGGAAATAAAAGAAGACTGGCAGAGAGAACTGGAATTTGCCTTTGAAGATATGTACAGTGAAGACAGAAGTGAGTAAACGGTGGGAGGAAGCTGGCACTGTCTGCCTGGTAGATGAGAGGCTGCCGTAGCCATGTGTTCCCACATGCAGCAGGTAGTGAGGCTGCACACTTTTCCTGGTGGTTATGCACACAAACAGTACAAATTGCTCCATCCTGTTCCCTGCTCTGTCTGAACAGAGGGGGCCTGTGGGAAATACACCTGTATAGTGTTGATCCCTCCAGCTGTTAGTTTCACACACTGTCAGCTCAGTAGCTGATCCCTGCATCCAAGACCTACCCAGTAGCTGGCATCTGAACATAGAAGATCCTGAGGCTCACAGCCCTGCTCCAGCTGCTTAAACATCCGTATTTACAGATATGCATGCACACCCCATGTAGGACACTCGCCTTCAGCATTCTATGGATGCTCCAGTAATTAAAGTTAGTTAGTTAGTTTAGTAATTAAAGTTAGTCCTGCAGTTTATCACAGACCCTTAAGCCTTCTGTTTACTCTGCAATGTCCATATTTGCACTGCTGTGCTCAGTGTGTGCTATGGATCTCTCAGTAAGGTGGCTTTAAACATCTGCTTAGCTGCTGGCGCTGGTTCCTTAGTCTCCCCATTTGCTGGCTCCTGGGCATGTGAACTGCTGCTCCACTGTTGATGCACGGGCTTCACTTTGTATGCAGACATGTACACGTTATGGATGTCAGCAGTAACTGACCTTGGCTCCTCTCGTCTCTAGTAGTCTGTCAAAGCCATTTATGTACTTATGCTGGCAAGTTCCGATTGAGCCTGCGACCCCACCATCTCCTGTAGCTGGCTGGGATCTGCTGATCCTTCCAATGACCAACACACAGACCCTCTGGTCTCTGGTAGCCAGCCCAGTCTTGTGGCTACTTTGATATTTGGCTTCCAAGACCCTTGTTATTCTCGAGCGGTGATCTGGCTTGCTATTTGCTGATCCTTGAATACTAATGCATATGTGCTTGTTCTGGTCTCTGCTCCAGTTGCTGGCTGTTACACACTCACAAAAAAAAAAAGGAGTTCAGCAAGAAGACAGGTCAGACCCCGTGTACTGACTGGCCTTTTTAAATTTACATATGTTTACTTCTCTCTTTCTACCCCAAGACTTGTTTCTTCCCAGTCTAACTTGATCCTTCCCTTTCCCCACCTTTAATTCTTTCCCTACGTGTCCACAAGTCTTGTACAAACCCAGGGTGCTCTTCTCATTTATCCCACACCCTTAGCCAGTTGCCCCCTCAGTCTGTACCGTGTTCCTTGGAAAGCCTCTTGCGTGGACTCATCTTTCAGGACTTTGCACCTGGACTGTGGGATCCACGGCTGTCCTGTGGGCAGCCAGGTCAGGGTGCTCATTTTGTCTGAAGAGGTTACTGGGATCCTCTTCTATCTGCACTGCCTTCTGCGTGGAGATAAAGCTTTTACTTAATAACCTTCTACTTTGAATGACCTAGCATGTTTTATGGGAAACCACAGTTCTGAATGAAATAGACGGCTAATGATCTAAATGGCTTCAATTTTGAAAGTCTGCTATTTTTGGGGGGAAAAGAAAATAGTTGAATTAAAACTGTTGTGTAACAAACTGCTGATATTGGAACTTCTTAGGAACTTGTGTAACTCGTGGAGTTTGCACTTTATTCTAATTGCTTGTTTCTTTTTGTGTGTTTGTGTTCCTTTAATTAGAAATGAATGGAGACTTGATTTTGCAATTTGAGCCACAGCCTTTGCCATCCCCTTGTGACAGATCTCAAGATAATGATCTTGACCTCTCTTTGGAGCAAGAATCTGTTCGCGAAAGTCAACAAGAGTCAGGGCAGATGGTGGAAGTGGTCCCTGATGAGTCAGAAAGTAACACTTTTAAACTCAGCCTTTCTTTTGTAGTAGAAGAAAAGAGATTGTGTCAGTACTAACTACAATGCCTAAGTGTAAAAATTCCTTAATGAATATGAAGCGTTTCAAAGTAAAGTGGTTCATGATGCTCACCACTGATGATGAATGTTCTAACATACGAGTTTAAATTAGAAATCGCTTCTTCTAATACACTTCAGTTCATTAGAATACTGAGAATAATTATAATAGCTGCAAGAACAATAATGTTAGCTAAATTATTTCCTGTATAACTGTTGCAAATGATGAGGTGGCACAGGTATACGAAATTAAATGTTGTGTTTTTGAAATAGTAGCCAAGTGAAGTTTGCTTTAACTTCATTTGAAAGTCTACTTATTGTACATCCTTCATGCTCAGCTCTGTGATCGAATTGCTTCATTTTGTACATAGGCCACACGTGTGGTGTGTGTGCATGGCACGGACAGAACAGCGTAATGTGAACAAGAGACATCTTATTGAACGTTGCTGCATGACAAGCACATCCCTTTGTTGGCACTATTCGTTTCTTGGTCTGTGATGCATTATGTTGCCATTATTACTACAAAGGGGCACACACACACTGGCGGAGTAGTGCTTCTGGTTTCTGCAGCAGCTTAGTCTGTGATTAATCTGGTTCTGAAATGCTACAAGCTGAGCTCTCCCGTTACTGCATCCTGAGACATATTGCTACTTCTGTCTTGCAAGCAGAAGAAAATACTTGTTAAGCTTCGAAACTTCATAATACATTTAGTTATTCAGCTGTGTAAGCAATTTAAAAAAAGTTTCGTGTTTTGTTTTTCGTAACATGAAGATAATCATTACCTAAATCTCTTAAAGGTGTGTATTATTTATAGGTCCTAAAGAGGTAAAAACTCATCAACCTCAGTCAAAACTTGCCTTGAAGAAATTGCTGAACAAGATTAGAAACCAAAAAGAGGAGTGGACATCAAGAAGTGAGAAGGAGTTTCCAAGCAAGATTGCAACTGTTGAATCAGGCACTGTTGCTGGCGAAGAGAGACACTTGGCTGATTTTGAACTGACTGATGAGCAACACAAAAATTCTGTATGTGAAGCCAGAGGTGTGTAATATCACAGAATCACAGGGGTTGGAAGGGACCTCAAGAGATCGAGTCCAGCCCCCCTGCCAAAGCAGGTTCCCTACACCAGGTGGAAAGAGAGAAAAAATAACAGTTCAATTTTACATACTATACAATGTCCAAAGCAGAAAAAGTCAAACTCTGCAAAGAAAGGATCATATTTTGAGATCCACCCTAAAATACAGTAATGTAAATAACTCAATCCTATCTCACTTCCTTACAAAAAACTGATATAGGCATCATTTTACACTTCAATTATAGTTAAAGACACAATTTGTTTTGTAGGAGCAAGTCCATAGTATGGACTACAATTAAATTTTGTATTTTGAATGAATTTTTCCATGGCGCTGTTTTATCATGCTGCCAGAAAGTAAATACAGTTCTGTCATCTCTGCCTTTCGTCTTATCCATAAAGATCTTTCAGAGGAAAGATGTCCAAAATATCTTCATGTTATAAATCTTATCCAAATTTTTGTTAAACTTCATGCTGCTGTTTTACGGGGGCAGAATTTGTGGGGTGAAATTAGCTGTTATTTACCTGAATTCAGCTTTTCCAGTTTAACATGAGATTCATAGCTAGAAATGCCTAAGTGAGGCACGAGCGGGTGTGTCAGCAGTGAGGCATTCTTCCTGGACTTGAGGCACCATTCCAAAAGGTCTCAATGTAAAACTGGATTTTACAGCAGTCAAAACGTCTCATTTTGTTTGGGAGCCCAATTGGTTTGGAGTTCCTTTTCTTTCCCGCCCTGTGTTGCTCTTTTGGTTATGTAAGTGATGAAGTTGATGAAGATCTGATTTTTGTGCTTTTATCAGATTTTTTTTGTGCCGCTTTTACATTCTCCATTTTTCTTAGAGGCTAAGGCATGTTTGTTTTGGACCTTAGAATGCTTTTGCCATTGGGCTACAAAGTTATTTGGAAAAACAAAACAAAACAATCTTCAGTCCAGCAAGAACTGAGCCATTTCTTTATATTCAAGTATGGCACATGATAAAGGGCCGTTAGTGACTTTAATAATACAAAACCTGATTTTTTCCAGCTCATGGAGATGAGCCGAATGGGATAGAGATGGTAATCTTGTCAAGGCCACCTGCTTGTGCATGTTTTCTTTTGAGAGGTTGGGAAACTAAAGCAAGATGTTAACAAGATATGAAGCTCTTTCTGAGTGCATTTATAGGTAAATAATATGTATTTTAGAGTCTGTGGAAGTGTTGGAACATAAAGTTGCACCTGAAAGTTCAATTCTAATCCATCCTCAAGAACAAGCAGCTAAAATCAGAATGGAAAATGAGAGACAGCAGTGGGTAAGTGCGTGTGTATATACTTTTTTGTCTCACTTGTCATGTAAGTACAGAAATTCAGGAAATAAATTTCACAGAACATTGTTATAGTGAGGAGAGGAGGAAATCCTCTGTGGAAGTATGATTACCTTCTTTAACGTCTGTTTTCTCCCACATAGCACATGTCCAAATGTATATATTTCTATGGACTGTGCCCAGCCTTTCCTTGGGTTCGCTTCTTCAGTACTTAAATTTTTTTCTTCACTTCCATTCTGAAAGTGTATGTGCTGTTGCTTTGTGTGGCTCTAAGTGATTCATAGATGAAGGATACTTGGAAAGAGAATAAAAATAAACAAAACACTTGAGAGATTTATGGAGTGCTCTTGAAGTGGTGGTACATTAGCCATTTCAGAAGTTTGGTAAGATTTGAATTAGCATTTAAATGCATCGAACTTTTGATGAAAATCTCTATAAAATGCAAAATAGACTTCTGAGTTCAGTCCAAAAGAAGGACTTATTTTGCAGTCTCTGGAAAATGAATGATTATATTTTGATTCTTACCTGTTCTGTTAATGCAGTGGCAGATAATTGTGCAATAGTAAATGGATTCAGGGATCGTTAGGAATTTCTAGCCAGTCACCACTAAAATGATTCTTGAAAGCTTCAGAACTACTTCTAGTGGCCACTTACAATTTGAAAAAGCCTTTCCTAAGTGATAATACTTTTGTTACAAGTTAGAAGTTGGAACAAAGTTTTGCATATGGATGTATGAGTCTTTTTCCTCAAGTTCTAGATATCTTTTTCCAATAGCTTGAGCAAATAGAGCAACAGAAACAAGAGCAGCTGGCCTTGATGAAACAAATTGAAGAGGAGAAGGCACATCTGGAGATCCAAATGCAAACCTGTTTGGAAGAGGCGAAGAACAAGAAGGAGGAGGAAGAGAGAAGTCAGCCAGCACAAAGTTGCGGTGTTCCTTCTTCAGATGAGCAGAAGAAAGCAGAACTTGGGGTGAAGAATTTTGGAAAGGAGCATTTGTGGGTGAGGGGCAGTTTATTTCAGATATTTTTATTTGATACAAATCAAGAGCTCCAATTGCCAGTTTTAAATTCTATCAATCAAGACCTTTTTTTTATTTCTCAGGCCATGAATCTGAAGCTCTTGTTCATAAAGTCTTTGAACTTCTTTTTGTCTAATGTAGAAGCTTTTATATCCCATTATACGTATCACAGAAGACTTTCAATATTGGGTTGTCTACAAAGGCCTTGGGTCAGCAAGTCTGCATAAAATACTCGTTTGGAAAACCTAATTGGAGTTGTATAATGAGGGTGCATGTACAAATACTCTTTTTCTAGGAAAAGTAATCTTAGACAAAAAGGTCTAACTTTTTTTTTTCCCTTTGTCTAACTCTTAAATGAAGGGGAATTTGTTGAGGGTAGTGAGGAGGAAGGGGTGGGTTCTTTTTTATTTTGAACCATTTCCACAGCGTGCAGTCTTAAAAGAATCTGTTTGCCTTGTAAAGGCAGCTGTGCTGGATCATTGCTCGCTTAATTTGCTGCTGGGTATATTTAGCTCTTTGAGCTAAGCTCCTACATGCACCATTGACTTTGATGGTGAATGCTAGACTTGCCAAGAGGGACTGGAGCTGTAGTCCGCGCGTTCCAGAAACTGCTTTAGCTTCATTGCCCGAGGCCAAAATCCAACAGACTTCCAAGTGGTGATGCAGAGTGTTTTCTGCATTCTTGAGACTGTTGCTTTAAGAGTTTCTATGAGTTGTTTATTTTTTACTTAAAATCGCCTAATTTCAATTAGTCTGGAAGTGCTGCTGTGCCAGAAACGACAAGTCCTGGGGAAGACAGCCACTTACAGATGATCCGTAATTACCAGCAGCGTCTTCTACAACAAAACAGGTAAACTACCTGATTAAAGTTCTGACCCTCCTGTTTCAAACAAATTTGTATTGCTTTGGTTATTGAAAATGATGTTAATCTATGCACCAGTCTGGAGAGATGCGTGTTTTCTTTCTGTTTAGGCTACACCAACAGACGGTCAGCGAAGCTAGATCGCATCTACACGAGTATCAGAATAAATTGAAGCAAAGGTACTTGACTGATGCTGTAAAAATTTTAAGCTCCATGGAAACAACATCGATTAATTTAAAGCTTGACTCTGAGCCACTGCTACAGAGGCTGAGAATGCAACCTGCACAGTACCGATCACCTGGACAAGTTGGTGGAGAAGACAGTACGCTGTCACTGCCTCATCCTTACAATATATGCAATGTTGCTTTAAATGTGTCTTCAGAAAAACATGGAGAGAAAGCACATCACGTTTGTCCTGTTAAGCACATAGATTCTCTAGAGCCTTCACATCTGAAGCTTGGAAAGTTCTACTTGCCACAGAGCTGTTCTTCGCAGGAACAAGTGGGAATGTTACAAACCTCCAACAATGAGGTCAGAGAACCAGCTCTGTTCCAGTTACCGTCAGCGTTAGCCACACGAGATGTTTCTGCAACCAGAACACAGCTGGAAGCACGTGTACAGCAGGTTAGGTTTACCTTACCTGCAGGAGATTCCTCTGAGCCTTCAGAAACAGAGCACTTTAAGGATTCACCTCTGATGTCTAACCAGCAAATGGCAACAGAAGCTGAGGAAGAGCCCCCGCCTGTGGCACCCCTTATGTCAACTGCAAAAGGGTCTCCTGTAGTGCAGGCAGCCACAGTTGATTCTTTGGCTTGTCAGCAGGGGTCTGCAGGGAGCACCACCAGAGCAAGCCTTGAACCCGGCACTCTTTCTGGACCCGTGTCTTTATCCCATGAAGGAGGTGTTGAGGAATTCTTAGTGTCAAAAAGCGGAGATGCATCTTTGTTAAATTATTCCAGTATACTGAATTTAAGGGACAGAGTGTGGGCCTCATCAGAAAGCATCCAAGCTCAGCAGCAGTATTTGAAAGAATTGCAAGAGCAGCTAGATGCACATAGAGAAGCTCTTCTTTCTAGGCAGAAAATACAAGAACAACTACTTATACAGAAACAGGATAAACTGAAGGAGCAGATGCAGAAACAGCAAGAGGCTTTGAAAGAATTTCTGAGCAAGCAGGTAAGCTTTGTGAGTGCTTCACATGGAGTGTCATCTGCTGGGGGATGAAACTCTAGAGTGAATGCTAGGAGTTGGTAAAGTGGCTCGTGGAGTGTTGGTAGCTTTCAGTGATTTACCATAAAGGAAATTTTAATTATGAACGCTTTAATTAAATGTAATAAATCTGTAGCTCCTTTCTGTAACTTTCTATTTCAGGAAATTCTATATGTAATTTTGCTCATTCTGGGTAATGAGGCTTCAGGTTAAAACAGCTGTTGCCACGAGTCTCCCTATTGCAGTCTTCATCCAGCTGAAATGCCTGAATATAGGAGTGGAAACTTTTAGCAATTGTTATTCTTAAAAATGCTCACTGTTCTGATACAATGTAGCAAATGCCTTGAAAATATAACAAGTGATGTTTTGTTCTGGCACATTAGGTTTGTAGAGCTAAATAGGATATCTGTACACCCAAATACTTCTTACAGCTGTACAAGGTTTGGAGCTTGCATACTTGAACTTCTTTCTCAAAATGCATAGTTGAATTGTTTGTCAAAGTGCCTAATACTGTAAAATACATGTCCAAAAGAAGGCTGGCATGATAAGTGAGTATGAATATGAGCACTGTTGCTGCTATTTGTTTGTTTATTCCCTTTAAGGTACAACATAGCAGCATGAATGGAGTAATGACAGAGCCACAGGAGCCTGACTGGATTAGTAAGAGTGACTTTTTGCAAGACTCAGAAAACTACCAGCAAGAGAACTGTGACATGAGTAGATTTTGCAGAGATGAAATGATTTCACAGTACATCAGTCTGGCTGGGCAAATTGGTAAGGCTGTATGGCATGTTCTATTATAGTATTTTATTTTTCTCATTCTGCTTCTGAGATGGAGTTCTCTTCCATTTGCCCAAGCTGATTTGATAAGATATATCTCAACACGCTAGGGGAACCTAAACCATAAAACTTGGTTTTACAGAACAGTCAGAGAAAGTTCTGCATAGGGAACAGAAATGGAGATCTTCCAGACCGCCTGTGACAAAAGTGAAGCTGGGGCTTGGTTTGGAGCAGCATGAACTTAGTGTTATTCCTGAAGTAGACACACCAAGGAGTTGCAACATTTCTTTTGCAGGTAAAATATGAGTATAAATTGTGTATATACGTATAGAATATAGGAATGGTTCTGTTCTAAGGAGCCTAGTTTGGAGGAAATAAGTATTTTCTGAAGCCTTTGAGGTGACTGGTCATGAAATAATAGCTGATACTTTTACTATAAGGCATAATTTAAATATTATCCAAGGGAATTTTAGTTGAGAAAAGCTTACGTTATCATTGTCAGCCTGGAAGAAATGTAGCAAAAAGAGAACGGATTGACTTTTATGTTGAGCATGTAAGGTTTGCAGGTTCTATGCTGCAAATTTCTTTAATAGCAAAGATAGAAGATTGAGTGCAGAATGAAGCTGTGTGTAGTTGCACATACCCTGAAGGGGGTATGCATTTTGATGTAGCTGTTCACACCTTGTTTACTCTGAGGTTGAATCAGATGTGAATATGCCAGCAAATTGCAAAGAGAATAGTCAAGAGTGGCTGATTGAATGGCATTTTAAGTTCTTTTTCTTTAAAATCCTTTAAATAAGAAGCACCAAATATCTACAGAAGTATTTTTTTTGTAGTTTTAATGCTGTGCTGGTGTTCATAAAAGAATTAAGCGGAACAATCCTAATAACTGTTGTCCTGACAGGCTGATATTGATATTGGGCAAAATAATGAAACAACAATTGAAGTGTTAATTAATGTTAGTCAACACTGGTATATGCAGAGTAATTCTTCTTGGGCTGGTTTGGTGTCTTGACTAGATAACTGCTGTGGTTTAATTCAGCAGGCAGCTCAGCCCATGCAGCCATGGGCTCATTCCCCACAAGTGGGATGGGGGAGAGAGTCAGAAAAAATGGAAAATTGAGAATCATGGGATCACCAAGGTTGGAGAAGACCCCCAAGATCATCCAGTCCAACCGCCCACCTACCACCCATATTTCCTTCTAAGCTGTGTTCCTTAGTACAGCATCTAAACGTTTCTTCAGTGCAGTTGGATCTCATCCTAAATCTAAAATGTTGCATCTAAAAATCTAAAATGTTGCTGAGTATTGACTCTATCCCAGATAAGGCTGGGACAACAAATTTCTGTTTCTGATGTGTTTGATTGAAGAATGTATCCTTAAAAACAATTGGCTTAGTAATACATGTTTTCATTAAACAAACAAAAACAGAAGAAAAATACCCACTCAATAAAACAGCAGCAAAGATAAAGATACCAACCAAAAATGCTTCTGAAGCATTCTAGAATAGGTGGTGCCTATGTGTGTGTAAATACTACCCTAACTCACAGATGAGTTATTCCACTGTTATCATTATTGGTCACCTTAGATAGAAAGAAGTTGAACTTGAGTGTTTTACTTGCGTTGTGTGGCTGTAAAGGGCTGTTGGTGAGGAGAAAGGAGTTCTAATCCACAGCAGAGAAGATATACTGTGTCTGCAGATACTTAGATGCTAATGTGGTATGGTTAACTTATACAGAGCACTGTACAAAATCAGCAGATTATTTCTCTGGAATAGTATATCCACTGTAAAGTGTTCTTTCATAAAGTCAGCACACTGTGTATCTATACCAGAACCCTGATGTTTTAAATTCAGGTAAAACAGATTCTGTTGGTGGAGAATCTAATTCCATTTCAGCTGCTGGGGAGTTTGCACGTAGGAAATGTTATGGTGATGCTCCTCATAAAGACGGCAGGTCACCTGGGAGCGTAACAGGCTATGAGGAGCAAGTCTCTATTGGAAGTCCAAGGCAAAGCAAACAGTCTGGATTATTACAAGAGCTGCTGCTGATGTCGAGTGAAAATTCATATGATTCAGGTGAGGAAATCCTTTCTTCAAGGAATTATGTGAGTACCATTCTGCACTGCTAATTTTACTGCTGTTTATCTGTAGGATGTGTCCTGACTTGTTAAGAACATAGTGCTATTTAAATACTGTTTAATTTCAATTGTAAAAAATGATATTTCAGTAAGTGCATCTTAGGATTGAGTTTCGAGGTGACTTTGTGATCCACTACCATTGGAGTAATTCCCTTCACACTGCAGAGCTTTGCTGGTCAACAGGTTTTCATCCAAAGCGTGCACTGTGAATCTGTAACTTGTGGAGCTGTCTGTGAAGAAACCTCCTTACATCACCTGATTGCCCTGCTGTACCAGCAGGGTGTCACGCATGCGCAGAGTGAAATGATGGAGTAGAAATTGTCTCCTCCCTCTGAGAGAGAGACCTTCTTCCCAGAGTACTTGTGGGGTGCACAGGTGTGTACCTTCTCCAGGTGGGAACCTGTTTTGGGCAGAGCCCTGTTGTGCCTGCATCTGTACTCTGTGATGCCTTCTGAAGGCACGAGAGATTAATGCATAAAAACTGTGGTGTACTGATGTACTGATAGCCAGCCACAGAAAGATCACTGTTGGTAAGGAATTGCTTAAAAATACAATTGATACAAAACATGAAAGGCCACTTGTTACCCTTAGTGTAAAGAAACAACTTAAAAAGAATCAGCTGGTAGCTATGGGAGGGAGAAAAATAGTGCAATAATGTAAGGATTACCTCAATTCTGCTATTTCTGTTCATCTGTGAAGGGCTTTAATTATTTAATTAGAGACTACACTTTTGAGACTATATTGTGTTCATATTCATCAACGTTAATTTGATATCATGAGTTGGAAGCAGTTGTTTTATCACAAATAAAGCAATTTGAGGACATGTTCAAGCACGTCATGTTAAGTTGCTTATAGAAGGACAAAGGTGATCAAAGAAAGCAGGTTAGAAGAGGTTTTTTGAGTGCTCAGCCTAACAAGTGGAGTCAGGGTTTTTAAATCCTGCTGTTTTTTCCTGCCTGTAGTAACTGAGCTTGTCTCTTTGGTCTTGGATTAAAGCAAACTTGGGGATTGCAGTACTTTGAGTTCATTGCATTCACAGCTTCTAAGATTTCTTGCAGACTGAAATGCAGTTCGTTGTAGTTCCAGTTGTTGACAGTACGTTGATGTCCAGTGTGGTTCTCAGTATCTATCCAAAATAAATATATTATTAGAGCTGCAAATAAGTTGTTTTCAGCACCTTGGCCTTATATGTGCATCTTCATAAGGAATGCAGCTATGTCATATGCATCTCTTGGTTTTACTAGAATTTTTGATGCTGTCCCGAATATTAAGTTAAATTTTAATTTAGTTTGTGGTGAGAAATCGTTTTGATTCAGTTTAGATTTATTAGGGATCAAAGTTGCTTTTAAATCAGTACACGTAAGCTGATTTCTGTGTTTCTTCCTTCATTATCAAAATAGTCTGTTTTAAATATGCATATATTTAAACTTCAGTGATAGCTTTTTTGTTTCTTAAGAGCATCTGGAGACAAGGCTTGTGTTTTTAGAATCGGTTGTAAAATCATAGAATCCTCAGGGTCAGAAAACACCTCCGAGATCATCCAGTCCAACTGCCCGTGTACCACAATGTTTCCCCACTGAAGCGTGTCCCCCCAGCACAGTGTCTGAATGTTCCCTGAACAGCTCTGGGGATGGTGACTGCACCATCTCCCTGAGGAGCCCTTTCCAGTGCCTGACCTCTCTTTAGGAGAAAAATTTTTTAGTAGGTTTGTGTAAAAATATTTGGAAATGTCACATGAAGATGCAAATCTAGTTAATGAAAAAGGAAAGGAGAAGCCTCCTGTGATTGTGTGTTTAGGAAGATTGTCTTCTTGAGCAGTTCAGAGAACAAACTGAAACTGTCACCTTTATCTCCTTTATAATCTGAAGGATACAAAGTGCTTTGTGACACCTTGTGAAAGCAGCACAGTGTTTTCAGGAAGAAAATCTGGCTTATGTTAAATTTAAGTTTTTAAAAAGGGAAAGCTAAGGTGAGTTTTGAGCTGTAACTTATGTTGGTAGCTGTGAATTCATTTTTCTGCTCGACTCTGACCAGAACATGCTTGTTTTCAAGAGACATAGTTGTCTCTCCAAAGGTAAGAACAAATGAGTGCTTTCTACATGTGATCTTGACCTTATTCTTGGTGCTTTCTGCCTTCCTTCAAGGGGAACTTGGCAAATCAATTCAGATACTTCATCAACAAAGCTTGTTTGATTTGGTATATGAGATTTGTCTTGGAGTGACAAGCAGATTTGGGGGGAAGGTTCTGTAACTGTTTTCTTCAATTGTTACAAGATTTGGGGGTGTGTGTGTGTGGGGGGGGGGGAAGTGGGTAAATTTAGATGCAGACCCAGCTAAAAGGGCTTCTTAAGCACTGCTTCTGGTTAGGGGAGGATGAGCCCCTCCCTGTCCTCTGCGCTGAGTGGTTACAGGTTCTGCTCAGACTGGGCACGCAGGAAGGGTGGGAAGCTGCTTGTGATGTTAGGTAGTTGTCTCGCTGATAGCACTGATTCAGGTTGCTTTTTCTTACCGTGGCACTGATGTCTCTCAAGATGAGTTAGGAACTTAACTTATTTGAGTTTTCTTCTTTGAAATCCAATTTAAAGACGAATTTAAAAGGGCTAATAGGGTGTAAATTGTTAATAGGGAATTGCAGAGTAATCCCACTGATGAGACAGAGTTTGATCACATAAATCTCTGTTCCTTAGGGAAATTGTCTTGAAGACAGTGACTGGAGCTGATGCATGCACCTTTTTCACAGTTCTCCTTCCCTGCATATCAACAAGCCTTTCTCTGTATCCATCTCTGCCTTTAGGAGTCCCCTTGGGCACTGTTCCAGATGTGATCATTTCCATGTATTGCTTCCCTAAGCAGATGTTATTCCAAGCGTGATTATTTTTCATGTGACCTGAGATTTAGATTTAAATTGATCTTTAGTAATGTGAAATATTTGTCCATAATTCATTATTACAACTGTCAGCTTCACCCATCACCAGAGATTAGCTGGAGAGTACAACTATTGACTTTTTTTTTTTCCTTGCCTCCATAATAGGGTTTGGACTGCTCCCTGTTTTTCATTCTTTGAGTGATTTGTCATTCAGGTCTCTCAGTTGCATCCTAAAATTACTACTGCTGCTTCTTACTACAGCTTCAGTTAACACTTCTTTCTGTCACAGTGTGGTGTCCAGGAGGTTAAAATCAAAGTACCATGCAGGCATCAGGAAGCTGTGAGGAGCACTAACTCTGCACTAATATTTTGGAGAGAGAAAGAAGAAATAAAAGTGGAAAAAACAACCCCACAGCTTTTTAAGGATGTAATAAAGGCAGGAGATATGAGTGTTAGTAATTAATTTGGGTTTATAGCTTGAAGTTGCTGTTCTTTGTCCCTTGTATTTATATCACTGAACAGTGCAAGTTGTTACAGTGTAGGAATAAAATGTTTGTAGAGTAGCTCTTCATAGAATATATATACAAAACAGTGTTGGATACTTGAGTATCATCTCCTGTCACTCTGTCCTTCATAAAATAAATGGTTTATTTCATAGAAATATCTGATACTGATGTGAGGTGAACAGGAAAATGGGAATTCATGGCTTTCTGTGGTAGCTTGTTTCAACATTTTAGTTTTTAACTCATTTTAAACTAAGTGTCCTGTTTCCAGTTCCTGTATGTCTTACAGCTGTTTCTGCCACTGCCTCTTGTTACAGCTTTCTTTGAGCTTTAGGTTTGTATCTTTTTTCTCTTGTGGAGATACTTAAGTACATTTTGTGCTAACTGAAGCAATTTTTTTCAAGGCCTTGGTTATTTTCCTGGTCACCCACCTCCTATATTCTGCTCCAAAGAAGAGCAGCAGACTTTTGCAGTGTATCTAGGCTAGGTCATGCTACTGCCATGAAGGAGAGGAGATCATTGTCAACTCGTCCTCCTTGAATGTTAAGTTCTTGTGAACATGAAGACCTTTGTCATGTACTTGAGATCAGAAAATGCTGTTTTGTGCTTTAAGACTTAACAGTTCTACATGTACTGCGACAGCATTGTTCAGCAGACCCAGATATGCAGAAGGTTGGGGTAACCTTTACCGTTGCAGCAGTAGTGTGTATTGGTGACCCAGTCTTTGTTATTTGCGTATTTTGTCACTGGAGGCTCTGTTTGGTTACTGATCAAAATGTCATAAATGATCAGGATCAGACGGAGCAGAAATTTCAGGAGATTTAGGAATTTGAAACGTCTGTGTTGTTATCAACTCTTGTGGAATTGGGAGAAAACATATCTGCTTCTGTTAACTTCAGCTTCTTTTTGACATTTAACGTTTTCCTTGAGAAATATTACTCAATATACAGGTGTTAGCTGCTGGGCGTTCATTTAAAGTCTTAGAAGAACTGTCAGGCCTGAAGGTGCTTGTCAGCACTGAATGCATAAATTGTGTTTTTCTGGTGCTGATAGCTTTTCCCACAGATCTTGATCTTACTTATTTCTGCGTCTAAGAGGTGATTCAGTTCCATGGTAGTAATCAACTGTTAGTTAGGTGGTTCATTGTTTCTGCTTTCTCTTATTTACTTTTAAAGTCTGATTTTTTCTTTGTAATCGTTACAACAGTAGAGGACAAAAGGATTTCTGCACTTCAAGAAGTGTTTGTAGTAGCACTACCTGAGCTGTGTTTCATTCTGCATTTATAGCTCCTCATGCATGCTCTACAAAGAGCAGTCTTGCTAATCAGTAATTGTGGAGCAGTGGAGCTGAAAGTGAGAAGAACAAGGTAAGAAACGGGCAAAATCGGTGCCTGAGCAGCGAGGATGGAGCTGTGGGGTATTACTGCCATCTGGCGTTCCAAAAAATAACAGCAGTTAAAGAAAAAAAAGCACTAACAACGGCCTGCTTTCTATTAAATTTGTTTTTAGCTCAGTCCCAAGATTCTCTCGCGGCTCAAGATGTGCCGGTTCTGGCTGCTGCAGTTGGAGCAGGCACACCACGCTCTGGACCACCATTCAGAGGCACTCATGCGGTCAGTCAGAGTAAACATGTGACGTTTTTACTCTTTGAGATGTGTTCTAAAGGTGCTGTGCAAAAAGGAGCAATGTGTTATTTTTGTAGCCTAGAATTGGACATTTGATTATTGTACCTTTGTATTCTCAGGGTGCTCATGACCTGGCAGGAGTCTAGTACAATAATCCAATAACTCAGGTTATAAGGGACCTATGGAGGTCACTGTTTCAATCTCCTGACCATGCAGGGACAACTGTGATATTGGTCGAGGTTGCTCAGAGCTTTGTTACGTAGGTTCTTGAAAAATTCCAAACTTGGAGGCTTGCAGGACCTCTCCATATGGTTCTGGTGCTTGACTGTGCTGTTGGAAAAGTTCTTCTGTGTAACTGGTGTGAACCTCTCATTCTTCAGTTTAAGCCCATTGTCTTTTGTCCTCCAGACACGCAGTGCTGAAGAGCGTGGCTCCATCTCAGTACCCTTCCTGTGGCAGGCTGCTGTTAGTACCCCCTGCAAGACATTTCTTGTGGCTGCACCAGCTCTCCTTCCCAAATCCACAGAATAGGGACCACCTCAGAAGCCACCTGGATCTCCAAAGAGGAGACTGCACAGCCTGTCTGGGACACCTGTGCCAGTGCTCCAGCACCCACACAGCACAGAAGTGCTTCCTGCTGTTCCGAGGGAACCTCCTGTGTTCCTGTTTGTGGCCGTTGACTCTGGTTTTGGCACTGGGCACCACTGACGGGAGCCTGGCTTCGTTCTTTTTGTACCCTCCCTTCACGTACTTTTAGATGTTGACAAGTTCCCCCTGAGCCACTTCCACAGAGGAGAGAATCCTAACTCTCAGCCTTTCCTCATAGGAGAGGTGCTCCAGTCCCTAAATTGTCTTAGTGGCTCTTGTTGGATGGCCCTCAGTATGTCCAGGTCTCCCTTCTACTGGGGAGCCCAGAGCTGGGCCCAGCACTGTAGGTGTGGCTTCACTAGTGCTGAGTACAGTGGAAGGATCACCTCCCTCAGCCTGCGAGTGATACTTTGCCTAATGCAGCCTGGGGTACCATGAGCCTTCTTTGCAGTAAGGGCACTTGGGTGACTCGTGTTCGATTTTGTGTTCATCAGGGAGAAGTGCTTCAGCCTTCTTGACTATTTTGGTGGCCCTTAGTGGAAATCTCAGTGTAATACTGGGGACCTAAGGCTGGATGTAGTATTCTAGATGGAGAATAAGAAGCATCAGGTAAATAGAGATGGTCATTCTGATTTTACAGACTGTATTCCCATTCATACAGTGCAGAATGCTGCTGTCCCTCCTTGCTGCCAGAGCACACTGTGTACAGCTTGTTTTTTTGCCAGTATTCCTGGATCCTCTTTTATAGAGCTGCTTCCCACTTAGTTCCTGGCTTGGTCTGGTGCATGGGCTGGCTTCTTCCCAGGTGGAGGAAGTTCAGATGAGAGCATGCTGCTGCCTCTTCTTGGTCCTTACCAAAGGTGTCAGAGAGGGCAGGTTCCAGGATACGTGCTGGTCGTGCCCATTATTCACCCACCTCTCTCATCTGCTGATCACTGTCTTCTGAGCTTGATGAGCCGCCAGTTTTCCACCTGTCTGGTCATCCATCCATGCAGGATGGTAACGTCCACATTCAGATACAAGAGAGTGTCAGAATCCTCACAAAAATCACAGAGATCCACTGCTTTTCTCTCATCCAAAGGTCCTGTCATCTTGTCACTAAATAAAAACAGCATTTAAAAATGTTTATAGATGTACAGAATTATTTATGCATATAGAGTGTATATGTAAAGGTATATTTAATATAACTAGTATACAATTAAAAACAGTAGAGGGAAATGGGCTTCTTAGGTTTTTCTCTTATTTTCTTGATGTATGTTTTAATTCAAAATCTTGGAAGACG
Organism: Oreortyx pictus; assembly: GCA_036925125.1. Lineage (NCBI taxonomy): Eukaryota > Metazoa > Chordata > Aves > Galliformes > Odontophoridae > Oreortyx > Oreortyx pictus. The sequence goes on from JAUPFR010000001.1 coordinate 9,724,547, forward strand.
TAAAATGTTCATATCTCGTCCTTCAAAATTTGAGAGTTTAAGAACCCTCTTTCTCTTTTCTGTGACTGTAGAGCTTCAAAATCAAAGAATACAATTTTCTGGGAGATGTGATATATCTAACTGTGAGATTAAATGTAGAATGTAGAATTAAACTCAGTCTCTTGTATTCAAAAGTCTGAGTCTTGAAAGTACTTGGAACATTCCTGAGTTTTACATCTATGTTCCTCTGAGATCTACAGTTCTACTGAAGTGGGTCTGTGATGAGAAATAGCCAAATCTGAGCACCAGAAGATAAATAATCTTCCAGGTGTCATGATTTGTACACAGTTCTGAGAGGCTTCTGTGTGTGCGTGGTGTGTGTGTGTGTGTGTGTGTGTGTTGGGGGGAGGAGGCTGCTCGAGGGAATGGTGTTGGGGAGGTTGGATATGAATGTTGTGTGCTGAGCAATGATGAGTTTAATTTGCCTGACTGTAAAAAAAAATGAAGGCTTCTACACTTGAACTGAGCTCAGAATAAAATCTGTGGTTGCAGTTTCAGTTATAGGGGTCTAAATACATAGCAATGTATATGTTGCTTCCTCTTAGGAAATACTTTCTGAGGTAATGTCCGTGGATGTAGGTTCAGAGGCTTCCATGCAAGCAATACCCTGTGATTTATCTTCAACTATTTCCACTGGAAGCTTTTTGACTACTGAGACACTGCTTGTCAGCCCTGTTGACACTGGTAAGTGTTTCATCATTTTCCTAAATGGAAAAAGTGAAGTTTTCTTTATTTTATAGCAGAATGGGTGTCACTCACTTAGACATAAATTCTTTTGGAAAAAAATAATGTGGAGCTTTGCTTAAGATTGGTAATACATGCTACAGAGCATAACTAGAGTACAGATATTAAAAAAAATACAGCGTATACCAACTTTATCACCTGCGAACATTTGAGGTGGATTTGGAAGTGATGATATAGCGCCTGTGAGTTTACTTACTTAGGGCTTAATATTGGCATAATCTGACTTGTCTTATCTCAGACACACCCATATGTATATATCAGGTACTTGGGTTTTATAAGTCAATTTTTGAAGATTATTTTTGAAGGAATAACTAAAAAAGTAAAATAAAGGTTTTGGTTACTCAGATACATGAATACATTTTTCAAATCTAGCTGTGCTTCTTCCATACATTCATTGATTATTAAGAACTTTTCTGATTGCTTCTGTAAGAGGATAGACAAAGAGGGATTGGTGTGCTAACCAGGAACCCACTTCTGGTTTCCACAATTCCTTTAATTTTGTTGCATTTTATATTAGGTTGTTTCTACTTAAACAGGAATAGAACTATTGCCCTACATCGTAAAGATGCTTGAGGTCACATGAAAGGGTTGACACCAAAGCTGTGTGGTGTGATCGATACACGAATAGAATGCCGTTCAGAGAGACCTAGAGAGGCTTGAGCATTGGGTCCAGGTGAACCTCATGATGTTCCACAAATCCAAGTGCAAGGTCTTGCTCCTGGCTTATGTCTGTCCCCACTATCAGTCCAAGCTGGAGACAAAAGGGTAGGGCACAGCCCTGCTGGAAAGGACTCAACGAGCACTCCTGGATGGCAGCTGGACATGAGCCAGCAGTGTGCCCTCACAGCCCAGAGAGCTCACTGCATCCTGGGCTGCACTGAAAGCAGTGGGGCGAGGAGGGGGATCCTGCCCCTCTGCTCTGTGCTGCTGTGGCCTCACCTGGAGCACTGCATCTAGATGTGGAGTGCTCAGTACATGAAGGACATAGAGCTGTTGTAGTGCATCCAGAGGAGGGACACAAAATAATCCAAGGGATGGAACACGTCTCCTATGAGTACAGGCTGAGAGAGCTGCGGCTGTTCAGCATGGAGAAGAGAAGGCTGCAGAGACACCTGAGAGCAGCCTTTCTAAAGGGGGGCTGTAAGAAAGGAGGGGACAAACTATTCAGCAGGGTCTGCTGTGACAAGGGGAAATGGTTTCAAAATAATGAGGAGGAGATTTAGACTGGTTATAAGGAGGAAACATTTTACATTAAAGGTGGTGAGGCAGTGGAACAGGGTGCCCAGGTGCCCATCCTTGGAAGCACACAGGGTCAGGCAGTACAGGGCTCTGAGCACCTGCTCAAGCTGTAGGTGTCCCTGTTCATGGAAGGGAGTTGGATACGATGGTCTTTGGGAATCCCTTCCAACTCAAATGATTATGACATGTTTATATGCAATGGGATGTAAATAAATAAATAAATAAAAAGATAGTAATAGAAGTTGTTAAGGGCATTTCAGGATATTGAGCAGTATCTTTTCAGGTGAGTTCATGTAAACACTTTATATGTAAAACTGTGTGAGCATCTAGCTTCTTATTTCAGGATTGTCCTCTGACAGCATGGAAGATCAAATTTTGAGAAGAATGGCAAGCAGCCCATGGGAGTCCTTGCTGCCTTCTGCCTTGCAGGAGAGGCAGGAGAGTCTGTCTGGAGCACCTGAAACCCAGTTGCCTGGAGGAGTAATGTGCCTTGATAAAGGAAGTCAGATTCAACAGATCTTGGAGAATTGCTGTGGAGAATTGAACTCAGAGAACAGTATGTGTTTCAAAGGTACTTTGTATTTTTGGGTTTTTTTGTATTCTGAAGAATTCGTGGTCCATGCTGTCATAAAGAATGAGAAGTTCAATCAGGATTATGTGTTTCTGTATTACTGATATTTAGCTTACATTTTATGTGTGGTGAATGCTCTACACAGCAGCACTGTTTCAGTGATGTTCTTCGTTGCTTTCTGTATGTCTCCATGTGGCACTGTGTAGTGCAACAAAAAGAGAACGTGGTTATAATTCTGTGCAGCTTCCTGCTAGTCATAGTGAGGCTTCTTTGTCGTCTGTGCCAGTATTATTCTTCGTATATGTATGAAGGAATTTAGAACAGAACAGATGTAATACTTTGTTATTCAGATAAAGTTGATAGTTGTATCACTGCTAAACAAACCAGTGGAAGTTCTGTACGTGTACACTGAACTGTACGTGTACTGTGTACGTGAACTGCACGTGTAATGATTCTTGACTGTAAAACTATCCTTACTAACTGTCATGGAGGTAACTGGAGATGGAGATATTTCTTTCAGGAATGTGCTGGAAAACCTAGAATCATAGAATTTTAGATAAATCTAGACCAGGAATTATTTTTCCTGCTTAAGTGAGAGGTGACTTGCTTGCTTTAAGGGCTTGTCCTGCCAAGTTCTGACTATCTGCAGTGGAAAAATTTCATACCACTGAGGCAACTTGCCTTAATTGGGATTTTTTTTCCTGTGTTTTCCCCATTTACTTGAGATTTGTTATATTCTTACACTATGTTCAGCAAGAGTCTGACTGCACCTTCCCTGTACTTTCTTCTAAGATGCAGGAGAGATTTCTGTGCCTCTTCCCCCCGCTCTCAATAATTTCTGCGGAATTGAACGACCCCAGTTGTTAAGTTTCTCTTTGAACATGATGTGTTTCATCCTTAATCACTTCTGTGGCCCTTCACTGGACTTGCTCCGGTGTATCAGTGTGTGTGTTTTGTGCTGGGAAGCACAAAGCAGGATAGTGCTTCTAGTGCAGTTTCTCAGGTGCTTAACAGAGAGCTTCTTGATCCCAGCTTTTCATTTAAAATAAATGAAAAACAAGTTGTGCTTTCTTGCTGTTGTACTTGCATTGTGAAGCGTGAAGGAGTTGGATGCTGTAAAGATGTGTTTTTGCAAGCTAGCATTTGTTTACCTGCAGATCTGTATATGCTCTCCCTGTTCCATCTAGAAGCAAGGCGAGAGATGTCAAGTTTCAGTTTTTAAAAATGACCTCTTTGCTTTTCTTGCAGCTCTAGCAGCTGAGCTTGATTTTCCTGAAACAGAGAGGCATCTTCCTAACTTCTGCCATCAGCCCTTTCAGCCTTTGGAACCAAGATCTGACTTCACTATTTCACCATCAACTTCTCAGGACGAGATTCCACAAGACAACAAAGAATTTAGGAAGGTACTATAGAAAAGCTCTGTTTGGTTTAAAATTAATGTCTTGAAGTGCCATAGTAATTTTTACATGTGTAGAACTGGAAGCATTTCTGTTTGTAGGAAAAACATGATCCGAAGAGCAACTGTTGCCACTAACTTTTCACCTTTTATATTCCTATAATAAATACATGAAAATAATAATAAAAAAAGCTTAATCAGGATTTTTTCTGCCATAGACATCAACATTTTCAGCACAAAGTCAAGACCAGTCTACGTTTCTAGAAGTGAGAACCTCCAATTTGAGTATACAGAGAGGCAGTCTGATGGCCAGTCCTGAAACAAGCAAGCCAAACAATGTTACATCAGAAGAGTGTTTCAAAGAGAATATTACTGTGGGTATGTATGGTGTAATCTGATCGGAGCTGTAAAAATGGAATCGTTGCAATATGTGAACACCAGCCTTTAACCTTGTTTTCTTGTGTTGAAACTGGGAAGGAACTCTTCTAAATAAGCCCGGCTTTAAAGTGTTTTAACTCTGCTTCTGCTCTCTTAGACACTGTCTTCTCCACCACCTTTAATGTGTAGAACTCAAAGATTTTAAGGCCTTTACTTAGTCAGCAGTTATTACTTGAATGCAAGGATCTGCTTTCATATTGAAGGTGCTGTGATGGATGGCACCGTGTGCAGCAGTTATTGATGATAGCATGTCAATTCCAGTGGTGGCTAAAATTAATCAGTATAAAAAAAAAAATTGTTAATTTCCTCATTCTGTAAACTTGGGGAAATTATTCAGTTTATGGAACTTCCTTAAAAAGAGCACAGCCAGCAGGCCAAGGGAGGTGATCCTCCCCCTCTGTTCTGCCCTGGTGAGGCCACATTTAAAGTGCTGTATCCGGTTCTAAGCTCCCCAGTTCAGAAAGGACAGGGATTTTCTAGGAGTCCAGTGGAGGACCATGAAGATGACAAAGGGCCTGGAGCATCGTCTGTACGAGGAAAGGCTACGAGGAAAGGCTGAGTAACCAGGGTCTGTTCAGCCTGGGGAAAAGAAGACTGTTGAGGGATCTGATGTAGTTAACCTTTTTTGTGTAGATGTCCGTGCGTTCCTCGGAAGCCCTGTTAAGAAAGAATTTCTTTAAAACTGAAACGTAGTTGTGTTGAGTTCACATTTTGACTCATTACTTTGAAACAGGTTTGGAAGAATCTTTTCACCCACTGCAGTTAGAATCTGCTGTGAGCGATCAGGGTCAGAATGCTGCTCGGCCAGCAGGCGTTCATGTTGTGTCAGATGGGTCCTTTGAACTAAGTCCTGGGATTAAAAATGAGTGGAACCAGAATGATGATTCATCTGACAGGCAGTATGAAGAGCTGGCAAGGAGTATGGGGTGCATTGGTCTCCAGTGTTCGATGGAGGATATGCAAAATGAAAGTCTGAACTCTCTGGAAGAACAAAAATCATTTTATCAGCTCAGTACACCAGTTACAGTGGATGAACCTTTCCCTCAACACACATTAAAAGAGGGCATAGCATTCAAGAAAGAGATTCTGTCTTCTGAAAAATTACCTGTGAAGGCATTTGATAAGAAGTATGTGAAGCTCCCTGAAAAATTACTTCATGTACATGAAGCAAGTAAAGCTGTGGAGGTGGATTCTCAGTGCGATGCAAACCCCAAGGAGCCAGGTGAAGGTTTTCCCAAAGTTCAGAAGCCTTTAAGGATTACTGAAGATATCAGCTTGGAAGCCCCAGACGTTTATTTACAGGCAGCAATAAAACAGGATGCTTTCTGCCTGGGAAGACATGAAAAGCTTTCTAACTCTGTGCGTGGATCCTCATCCCATATTCCATTCTGGGTAAGCAGAACAGATTTCCCAGAGTAGTATTCGTGCAGGTATTCTGTTGCTTTATTTGCTTTCTTTCCTTGTTTTGTGTCCTTTTTTTTTTTTTTCTTTTCCAGGCTATTTCAGATCCTTAATGTCTGAAAACTTGGCAGATGTTCATTTTACGGTTCTGGTTTAAGGCCTGCACATTCCATGGACTCCTGCTGTCCTTGTGCTCTTAGATGGCAGCACTGAAAGCATTAGCAGTGACGTTAGTTGGTGCAGCGTGGGTGTGAAACTGCACACTTACATAGATAATCACAGCTAAAATACAGATAAAACACATTTTAATACATTTATCATTTAGTATTTTATAAAGTGATGCATGGCTTTTAAACTGAGGTTTTATGTGTTCTGTTTGCTAGGAGACTGAGTCAGGGCGTGGCATTATGGAAGAACCTGAACTCACTCTTCTGAGCTCAAATGACATCAGTATTGCAGAATCAGACACTGAACATATGAACCAAGAGAAGAGGAGTAAGGATAAAACAAACGACCCAGCATGTGTGGATAGGTCTGCCATCAGTGTCCTCCCTGAGGTGAGTTGTAGCCTGTTGGGCAAAGGGACTGTAATGGGTTTCTTTCTGAACAGTTTTTGAATGTTTTTAAAAGCATTCCAATACTGTCACTATCTGTTTTTGATGGTTATTCTTGTGTCTGCTAAGGGAAGAGTCCGCCTTTTCTTCTATCTTCTCTGTGTTAGGGGTACTGTGTGACTGCTTCAGATTTGTGGTGTATTTTCCTTCATTTTCAACTCATTATTCCTTTTGAAACAGAAAAGAGAATTTTTACCACTAGTTCCAGACACTGAATGTTCAATGCTCCTGAGGCCTGACGGCTCTTCCAAAGCCCACAGCCCTAATGAGGGTCAGTACCCATCACATCAGACTGCAGGTAATTATGTACAGCTCCAATATACTGAAGTCACTGCTGAGATTCACCTCTCAGAACAGACATCTCTTAGACAAGTGCACGTTGCTGTTTGGTCTGGGTTTGTGTGCATGTGGCCTGGGTTTGGTGTTTTATCGACAAGGAAACATCCACCTGTCTCTTCCTGTAGTAGCCCTCATAAGTAAGAGTCGGTAGTGGCTGAAATTACACAGACTTTATTTGGTTTTATACGTTAACTACTTAATTTTGAAGGACTGTGATGTTCTGTTGCTTGTCAGTATGTACCTCGTGCACCTTCACTTGTTTTTGTTCCGGTCACGATGTCTGCAGTTAAAAGATGTCTTATTCTGTTCTGATGACAGTGTAGAACGTAAGTAGTGAAAATTTTCTTTGTTTTTGGTCCAAAATGAACAGCAGTCACAAAAGGAAGGATGTACCAGGATGTCACCACTTGGCGGGGGCTGCTCGGGTCCCTGCTGCATATTGGTGCAGGGTTTGTCGTGGCAGTGCTGCGTAGTGTTACTGGGTCCTGTAGCTCTGAATTGCTGCTTATTGGGCAAAAGTGTCACTTCCCGACACCGTTCATCAGAACAGATCCAGGCCAACATCTTACAAGGAATGCATTGGAATGTGTGAGTTAGTAAAGGTGGTTTCTTTGCAGAAAGTGAGAAACGTTTGAACTTTTCTTTCTCAGTGATGCTGCTGGAGTCTGTTTCTGCACAAGGAAGCTTGCAAGAATCTTTTCTGAAAAGAAAGAAGGACTTCATCCAGAAATCCCTGAAAAGAGTGGAAGAAATAAAACAGAGAGAAAGAAAAACTGAAAAGCCAGAAGGCAGACAGCTTCAAAGGAGGAAGTCTGAGACATTAAGCAGGCAGAAGGAGTGTCGACTTATCCCTGGTATGCTTCCCTGGGGATGTGACCTGGGGCTAGGGACTGCTTTAGGTATTTAATGTCAAAGAAAACCTTTGACATGGGGTGTTCTTAAATTCCTTAGGGATGTGGGGAGCTCCTTTCCTTCCCCTTTGGCCTCTTTCTGTGTTGTCAACAGACTGCATTTACCACCAGAAGGTGTCTTTGCAAAACAACTGATTGTCTGAAGGCCGTATTAAGTGAACTGATGCATGCGTAACCCTGTTAGCAGGGTTTGGAAGTTGGCTGCTGAGAAGCATGGCTAGCTCTGAGTGCAGCCAATAGCACCACGAGGCACAGGGCAACCTTAAACCTCGTATGCTTTTGAGTTCTTGTGTAGTGAGAAACTGTTATTGACAACTGCTGACTTCTTGCAGTCAGTACCTTGCGTTAGTTTCATAAATTGAGCAAACCTTCACTGGGGCACAGTACAGTTTGTGTTTGTGTCTTTTGAAGGGAAAAAAGGTGCAGTTGTCCATCAGCTGAAGAAAGTGGGAGAAGTGAAAGTGTCTTCTCCAGAAGACAGGAAGGCCAGAGAAGCTGAAATGTATCAGCGCACCTCAAGGTACTGCGTGAACACAGAGGAACAGGTTTGGGTTTAAAACCAAAACCAAAAAGTTGTCATGTGAACCCTGCTACTGCGCTATGAGAGAGAGGAGCTGAGTGTGTCTGATGCAGGTGTGTGCTGAGATGTGGCCTAGCAGCAGGAAGCACCAGCAGCCAGTTCAGCTGCAGCTCACGGCTGCACTCAGCATTTATAACGGGGATGAACGCTTACAAACACAGAGGGGGTCTTTGTTAGGGCAGGTACCAGAGTGAGCTCAAGTGGTGCCGGATCAGGGGATAGCAAAGTCAGAGTTACTTTCTAATTTCTTGCAGCTGACAGCATAAACCCTTAAGGCTGTTAATGCACTCCTGCTTTCCCACTTCCCTTTCTGACGGTATTTTTTCTAATGTTTTGACAGACTTTATAATCAACTTTCAGAAGTGAAAATCAGAAAAGAAGAAAAAACAAGGCAGGAAACTTATGCTGAAAACAGAGAAAGGGCTAAGGAGTTTCAAAAGGTAAAGCAATCCCTCTTGGCACCTTGAGCTGCTCAGTTCATGTCACTTTGCCTACAGACTCATTAGCTTAATCCTGTGGCAATGACTGAACAGATCACGAACCAGGTCTGAACATTTCAGCATGGCCTTTGGGGCGTTATTACCATCACTAATTCAGTGAACTTCTAAAGATTTCATAAGCATTGCTCTTGCCTTAGTGTGTGTAAGCCTGCCCTGGTAGAGGCACTGTGCTGATACAGTGCACCTCTTCCAGCTGCTGTGTTTCTCTAGAGGGGATCAGCCTGTGGTTACTTGAGGGTCAAAAGGAGTGAGGGGATCCAGCTGCTAGTGTCAAACTGAGAGCGTGATCCAAGTGCTTCCTGAATACAAGCATAGATTCATAAGGTTGGAAAGGACCTACAAGATCATCTAGTCCAACAGGCTCGATGCTTCCCTGGAAGCCTCTTCTACCTGCTCTTAGACCTCTGTAAGTTCCCTAACCAGGGGCACAGAAGAATAAACATCTCCCTCATCTCAATGAGCATGTTCTGATAACTCATTCTGTTACCCAGACATGCTCTCTCACTCAAGTTCAAGTTATGGAGGAGCATTACTTCACTTGTACACCTTAGTTTTACTATCACAACTTTGTAAGCTATGCTATTGTCTTATGATTTTAAATCTTACAGCAAATGCTGGAAAAACTACGAGCCAAGAAGCCAAGGAAAACACCCCGAGTGGGAGAAGCCTCTAAGCAAGAAACACTGCTGCGCTGACACAGCTCAGAGTATGTAACAGTGAGATCTGCACTGAAGTAACAGCAGGGCTGCAGTGCCCCAGCTCACAGCTTACAGATGCTTTCTGTAGTGCTATCTGCTGTTAGTGTGTGGCAACCAGCACTGAGTAGAATGACACTGCAGGAAGGCTTTTCTACGTGCCTTAGTGTTTGAAAGAATTTATACATGAAATATAGAATGTGCAAAACATCCTCAAATAAAGAGTTTTTAAAAAACTTTAGTTCACAGCATACGAGACAATGTTTCCTTTCCAAAATGCTGAAACAGCCATTTTTCTCATGTTCAGCAGCAGTAACTAATCACTGCTGATCATTACGTACAGGTTTGTGCAGAGGTACATCTTGCTCCCTAAAGCCAAGAGAACAAAATCATCTTTTAAGGGAATGTGTCATTTGTGGACTGTACCTTGCTTTTTGCTAGCTCACTGTGACTTCAGAGGCTCTCACGTACCCAAGTTTCTTTCTCTAGCCTCAAGTCTGAAGTTACATTGCTAACACAAAGCTGGTGGTTGTAGCAGTAGGCAGAACACCTGAAATCCATTAATCCACACTTCCATCAGGTCTGCCTCAATTAAAAATACAGCAGCCTTAGGTAGGAGCTGCTGAGCTTCTCTGTAAAGGAGAATTAACAACACACATTCCAGCCATGCTGTAGTACTGCAGTTGCTAAAGGGACTTAAGCTGTTATTACTCTCCCTGGACAGACAGCTTAAGGGAGGAAGAGGCAGCTTGCTGCACTGGGGGCCTTGGTTCAGTGTGCAGGCTCTTTCTCTCACCTTTACTGTAGTGTTTTTCTAGGGGCCACTCACACTCAGGTCTGAACGTTGTTCCTTTCCTGTAACCCAATGAGAAAAGAACACAAACCAACACTTGGCTGTGAGGCACAGGTAGTTCCAAGCCCTGCTTTAACTCCACACCTGTGTTGGCTTACAGTACAGCAGTAGGAGATGATTCCCTGGCTGCAGCTGGTGCTTTCAGACAGTTTTATTAAACAGCCCCTTCTCAGCACTTGAACAGTTTGAACATAGTTGATAACCTTCCCTAGTACAACCACACCTTGATACACTATTTCAACTTACATGGCAATGAAGCTAAAGTATTTCAAGATTCTCAACAACTGTTGCAAGAAATAGAGAAAGTGCTTGGAGAGCATTTAAGAGCTGTCCTTTTCTTTCTTGCAAGGCTCACAGCAACATCACATCAGGACCTGAGAGAAGAAAACATAATTAGCACTGCAATTCAAGAGAAAAGACTGCATTACTGACTGTAGGTTGAAGCAACCCGACTTTGTAACACGGTGCTGATGTGAGTAATGCAGGCACGTGTACATGCATCCTGTACCGAACTGCACAGGGGCAGAAAGTAGCATTTTGCATGCTAGCTCTGATCACAGTTTCCTATAAGCACTCTGTCCACAATTCTCCAGTTCAACACTACTGTCTGCTTCACCTATTCAGGACTGTCTAGTACCCTGCAGTTTCAGGAGCATACCATACCCCCAGAGCAGGAGGGAAAAACATAAAGATACAAAATAGCTCATCATGCCACAACTGTATCAATGTTCTCTTCCAGCCATGCCGCTGAAGTCAACGGGTTGCACATGAAACCCGGTAGTGTTCTGACTGCAGTAGCACCCCAGGGATGTGAGAGGCAGTAGCTACATGCTGTTTGTCTCCTCTGAAATAGACCACAGCGCACACAAAGTGGCTACAGCATCCTGCTAAAAGGAGTTCAATGTACGGTCACTGCGTTAAGAGCTGCTGGTTTTCCAGCCATGCAAACCCTCTTTGAAGTGACCTCAAATTTCTTTTGGGGAGCAGCACTCCTGCTAAGCATCTTACCTATGGACGTGCTCAGACAGCACTCGGGTACAGCTTCTCACCCCGACATTCAGCATCAGCAGGGGACACTGGGAACAGAAAGGCACACGTGGTGAGCGTGGGTCCAGCTGAAGTTGGATGCCAAGAGCAAGGAGTGGCCTTTTGCTTTCCATCCTGAAAGCGTGACAGTTCTGACAGCAGCTGCTTCTGGAGCTCAAGTGAACAGCTGCACATTCTAGCTAGCACTTGGATTCCTTGGTAGACAGAGAGCTGCTAACACCCAGCTGAAGGGAGCACCAAAGCTTTATTCCCAGCAGACCTACTGCCACACAGCGCAGCAATTCAAGAGTCTGATGGACTTGCTTTATGGTCATGTCCACAGCTCACCAGGAACAGCACTGTCCTTGCAGCCTTGGTAATGACCAATCCTCTCCTCCCTCTACTGCTGTTACCACCAACCTTTTACACACACACGTACACACCCTGACCCAGATAATTGCCAAAATGTGGAGCGAGTGCTGCCCAGCACTGCCTGCTCCTGGACTGTCATTTCTATGTTTCTGGACTGTTTACTCAAGTTTTGATCTCCTAGAGTCATGCATTAACAACTGAGCTTCTGTCAAGTTGCCTGAAACCTTCTGAACCAGCAGCTCAGTGCTTACCTGTCCAACAGTTGTTTCCTCTTCCACAGCTGAAGCATTTCACACACAGCCAACTGACTCTTCTTATCCCAAGGCACCTGTTGAAAGAAACAGCCTGAACACACCATGGAGGAACCAGCAGGAAGCTTTCACGCTGAGCTCTGCCCAGAGAGCACTCAAACCCCTGAAGAGGGCAAAGACTGTCTCAGCACGAATACCAGGTTTAACAACCACAGCAGAGTGAAAACCAACGATGCCAAATGCTGAGCTACTGTAGCACTGGTTTTTGAACACCCCTCAGAAGAACACTGCTGGGTGCAGATACCATACAGTGCAACAGACAGCAGTCCTCAAACAGCCACGTGTTGATGCTCAAGCTCTCCACACAGCAGTTAGCAATAGGCTGAAATAAAGCATTAATTACACAGAAGTTGCCATGCAATTAAAAGGAAAAAGAAATTCCACGGATGTCAGCAGTCTCAGAATTCTTTCAAGTACTTTGTACATTCCCAGCACAAGGGGCTCGTTCTTTTTCCAGAGCATTGTCTGTGTTTTACTTTAGGCAGTATTCCATAGAACCCAGGAGTTCTAACACTGCAGCAGTAAAACTGACTGAGATGCTCAGAAATAAGCTCAAAAACTTTTAATCTTTGAAGCTTAATGACAGAAAAGCAGTATTGCTGGATTACACACAGAACAAAAATCCCACATGTTCATTAAGTTACTTTAAGACTGGACAGACATCACAGGGCTGGACTTTATTTTTTTAACCTACAGCCACCACCAAGGAGCAGTAAATAATCACTTCAGGATTGAAGTAGGAAGAGTCTGTTTCAAACCAAAAAGACATAATGAAAGAGGTCCGGCACCTCCGCGAGCATCTGGCTGACTAACAAGTTCAACCCACACAATTAAACACCTTAGTTACATTTTAAATCTCAGAACATGCTCCCTTTCACTCTTACCAAGCTTTTCCATTTGAATCTTTTTTTTTCCCCCACTTACATCAAATGCATGAGCCAGTACCTGAGGGAGAATGTGACACGTTAGTTATTTCCATTCCTGAAATAGCACATGAAGGTTTGTCTTGTAGTTTCATCCTCAGAGCTAACAGGTAGCTCAAAGGGTAAAACTAAACCACAAGTTTGTTCTGTGAGGCGTTTCCAACGACACGAACCTACAGAAGAGATCCTATCGGGATAGACCTCAACATTTCTGTTACCATAAACTAATGCAACAAAGGCCAAGCAGACTGGAAAAGCATCTTGTCCATTCCTACCAAATGCCTTCTTAGTTTTGTCATGTGGGGGAAAAGGGAGGGAAGCATTGCAGTAACACTCCATTTGGGACGATGCAGCAGCAACTCCTTCATATCAACAGTTTCATGTTAAAAGCTGGTGTTACATGAACAGTATAAAACAGAGGGAATTGTGCTGATTTACTTTTAGAAGTAAAACTCAAGTTCAGAAAGTTCAGCTCATCACTCAGACTGAGAAACCTTTCTCGGGATAGATACAAGTTAAAGAAACCTTCGCTTAACAGACTGACAGTGAATACTACTTTAAAATATACTAACACAGCACTGAGCCACAGCTGAGCCCCTGCAACACTCCAAAAGGCACTAAGCTTCATCTGGTGAGCAGCTCCAGTCACTGAAAACCAGACCCCTCAGAGTGATGCATCTGCAGAAGCTCAGATGGCATACTAACCTGTGAGGGAGCTCCGATCTGTCAGGCGGCTTTCTGCATTTCTTCTCTCATTTTCTCTATGCATTTCTTCTCTCAATTTCTCTAATCACGCAGCAGCTGAAAAAGCAACATCATTGCGGGGTTACAAAATGACACGCAAGCACATACAAGCAAGCAGAACCTACAGCAGTTCAGTTCCAGAACCTACAGAAGTCGTTTCTCATTACTACGGGCACTTCTGAAGACCTCTCCCACCGCAATTACACTTCAAGCTGCTACAATATCTGAACATCCAAAAAGGTAATTCAACAGTTTTATTAATTAAAAAGAAAGCTGTCTTTATTCACTGGCAACATTCTGCATGTCGCACCTCAGCATGGACGCCCAGCAGGAAGCCAGACAGCAGATTTGTTCAGAAAGGCCATTCTCACTCACTCTCTTCAGAGCAGTTGAACATTTTGCCAATCATCACAACTTCCTCGAGCTGACTGGAAGGTGAGCACTCAGTAAGAAAGAGCAGCCATAAGCCAGCTCAGAAAGTTAGAGACATCTAACTCTCACTAAGCAACAGTTAGAGCAATCTGGTATCAGACTTACCAAGGTATTCCTGCGGTGTGCACTGTCTGGTGGGCTTGCTGAAAAGGGCAGATCACAGCGTCTGATTAACAGCTCTCAGTTTCTGCAGCATTTTAGTAATCTCAAGATTCAAGTGCTGTTACACTGAATAAGCAGCACCTCTTTCAAAACCAGTCTGTCACAAAGCTACCACCCAAACCTACCCACACAAGAAATCAAAGCTCTAGCGCACAGAAGATGCAAGAGAATGCATTTTAAACCATGTCTGCCTAACTCTTTCACTCCATAGGGCTGTTACAGGTCTCATTGTCACCACTGCAATGGGTGTTACAGTGAGGAAAGCACGACCTGTTGCTCTTCTGGCCCCGTTGTTCAACTGAGACACACAGGGAGCTGTGTCTGCCTGCTGAATAACAAGGCGTAACGATGACCCCTTCCCTACGCCTGCAGAACTGCCCGTTATAAAGCCCAGCCAATTCCCTGTAGCACAGACACATCACCAGCTGCCTTCTGGAAGCTGGCCATGTCTTTTGAATGAAATAATCTTTCCTAGGAAAAAGAAAAAATAGCTAAGCCTTCAGCTTATGGTCCCACACAACAACATCCCCTAGGAAAAAGGGACTGCAAATAGTCTTCCCCTTTGAGCAGTGTTGAAGAACAAGGTCAGTTTAATTGCACTTTTATCACGTAGCAACTTGTCCAGCAGTTCTGCACGGCTGTGTTTGACAAGCTCCACCAAAGCCTCTCTGAGAAGAAGATCCCAGTTGTCCCAGTTCACTCAGCAGAAACAAAGCATACCTCTTTAACCACTGTTCCACAGCAGCGCACTGAAGTAACAGATATGCCCCAGCTGTAAGAATTCAAACAGATCAGAATGGTTACAGTAGCTCATTGCTGCAGAGCTGGGAAAACTCTAGAAGGGAAACAACATGACTGCATTTCAGCACGGGCAATATGAAAGGAAACATGCCCCAGGTTCAGGCCTTCAATTACTGCTCAAGTGTCAGCACTGTCCCTTCATATAAGTAACACAGCCAAGACACGCATTGGCTGTGGGTTGCGAAAGAAGGTTTTTTTCTAAGCACTAGGTTCCAGGTTTTTGCCTACAGTACCAGACAAAAACTGAACACGTGCTGAAAAAGAAAGCATCTGCTTTCCTCCTGTTCCAGTGCTGTTTCAAAAATAGTGGCAAACAGCACACAGAAATAAAGGTTCTTCCCAGCCTGCTACATACTTACTCCATTATTGGCCCTTCTGTTTGTAAGAGACAGGAATGATATGGACTTGGGTAACAGTGCAACAATCTCAGTATCGCAGCGTTGTAAGAACAACTTACACTGTGTCACGTTGACACACTACTACTTCAGTACCTTTACTACAACAAAAGTTGAAAGCAGATGTCTCAGTTTGATCCCCTTACAAGGAAACATTCATTTTCATTACTCATGTAGCTGTACCTCTTCACTCCCCATTAAAGAACATCCCTAAAATTCTCTGCTGTGCTATTTCCTAGGCCCTCCTGAAGAGGCACGCATCTGATAACATCCCTCCATGAGAAGCTCTGCAGCTCTAGCAGTAATGTTCATCTGCTCCTCCTGATGTTCCTTCCCCCTGCAGTTTTACCACAGGGCAGTGATCCGATGCTGCAGCTGCACGTGACAGCAGTGCAGGCATCCCAGCTCAGAGCAGAAGGCTCCAAGGAGCACCCAAAATAAACCACTGTTGGCTCACCTGTCCCGCAGCATCCAACACCAGGTGAAACAAGTATTGCTGTGCATCCCTTTAACACAAACTGCTTTTCATATACAGGTATTAAAGAACTGATGCTCTAGTTTCTGTTCAAGCATAGGCTACAGGACGAGCTGAATGGAGTTGTTAAGTAAAACAAACAAGCTACTTGGAGAATGTAACCACACACCGAGGAACAGCTTACCTCTCACAGCAGAGGATCAATATTCATCACACAAAAGCAACAAACTGAAAAAAAAAAAAAAAAAAAAATGAAGGGGATAAAAATCATCAATTACAGTCATAAACACTGAGATTCCCAAAAGTTAAAAGCTACTCCTCAGCCATCAATTTAGCAGATGTAGTAAGTTCACTTCTCAGGTGCATATATCCAGTTCTAATCAGAATTGGAATTTAGTTCATTTCTGAGTCACTCAGCAGCTGAACAGAAAAATTCATCACATGAACTGCAGAATGAGCAGGACTCCAAAGCCCTCCTTACCCTGCCAGGACCCAACTCCTAGGTGCAGGAGGAGTCTCTCAAGCCACACAGCATTTCTCACCCATTTTAGACCATTATTAAATTTGATCTTCAATTAGCAAAGAGAGCATTTTTGCAGTCGCACTACCCAGAGCTATGGAGCTGCAACAGGGAAATACCCAGCTTCTTCTTGCAGAGATTGAGAGATGCAACTTCAACACTTTTTAGACTGAGCAACTGCAGCAAGTTCTTCTGGTGCTATGAGATCAGCACAGTCCTGCAGTGCTGAAGGGCTTCCATCTCCTGCTTCCTCACGTTCACAAAACCCCATTCCAGGCTGAGGAGGGGAAGAACTTTCCACTGCACTGCTAGTTGCTTTAAAGCATCTTTAGATTATTATATTGGATTTAGGAATAGAGAATTATTTTTCTAAAGTGTTTTTCTGCACTGCTGAACAGACAACCTCAACCATAAGCAATTATTTCATCACTGTCTCAAATGTATCAATAGGGTTTCACAGGTATCTTATGGAAATATCATCCCTCAAGTGTGACACTTCAGAAGCCTTATTCTGCCTGAGGTACCGAGTTACAGTAAGGAAAGCTCAAGTTTCCTTTACAAACCTGAGAGAAACTGGTCTCAGCTCCCCTTTGTAACATCAGTGCACCTACAGGCACGTACATACAGTTCTCTGTACTGCACTGCTTAATTACTACACTGGAACTTTTAATAACGTGACCCATTGATTACAGAAGCCAAGCTGCAGAAGCTGGTATTTCAGCAGGACTACCTGCCACTCGATAGCTATAGTGCACATTTCAAACAGCACAGAAGACGTGCTCAGCAAAAAGATGGGCTGTACTTTTCTCATAACAGTCTCAGAAATAAACTCACCTTAAATCAAATCTGATGAGGTTGTTTGGCTGAGAGCTCAACGCCGACTTCAACATTTTAAACCAAGTGGACCTCAAGATCTCATGGATGTAACTGCTGCCACTTTATCACTCCTCTTCTGTTCACTCAAGTGAACCACACAAGCACTCAGTTACCAGCAGCACTCTTCTCTACTTGAAGCACTCCAGCTGGCTTTGCTCGTTTTGTTTCCATCTTTGATTTCTTCTTGCTGGGAATTTTGCTGCTTATAATGAAACAGCTGTTGTCCTAAGACAGTGAAAAAACAGTGTTCACAAAGCTACTTTTGAAATGCTTCAGTAACAACTAACTCCCAAGCTTTAGGAATGCTTCAGAGAACTCCATAATTTCCACATTTTCCAACATTATTTCAAAGACTGCAGACTTTTTTCAATCAACTTTCTCTGGTACTACACATCAAAATCACACAATCGCACACGTGGGTTAATCCCAGCTCCAAGCTCAAGAACTAAGTACTCAATACATCATCTATTACTTCTTTAACACCTCAAAAGGTTATAGCAGTCTTCAAATTAAGGAACATTTACTCACCACTACTCTGACATCAAGGTCTTCTGGATTATCAGAGGCCAAACAGTTATGGTCATCATCACTGAAATACATGAAATTCAATTCAAATCTGCACTTTCATAGCAGCACAGCACATAGATGCTGCTCTCCTAACACAGAGCCTCTTTCTCATAATGCATATGGAAACACTACAGCTCATAGGTGTAAGATACTCCCACTCCTACACCAGGCTGTTCTCTCAGTTTCTGCAATTAGATCCTCATTACCAGCACTGGCAGAACAATTTCCACCATGACCTAGTTTCCCTTTATCAATTTTGCCCGTTGCTGAACAGTGCTTGCACAGCCTCAGGACTTGCACTTTCTGCACACTGCTCCTCTCACCCCGCCCCAAACAAGCAGGGTAGGGGTGAGCAAAGGGCTCATGGAATGATGAACGTGGATACTTCATACCACCACGCTAAGCAACAAAAACTGGAGGTGTGGTCTTTCCAAAGCAAAGGAGGCAAAGGGACGAGGCTGGACTCTGCACTGTGTGGCAACAGGATGAGGGGAAATGGCCACAAACTGATGCATAGGAAGTTCTGCACAAATGTGTGTGAGAACTTATTCACAGTGAGGTTGACAAAGCCCTGGCACAGGCTGCACAGAGGTGGCGGAGTCTCCTTCTCTGAAGACATTCAAGACCCACCTGGACGCCTACCTGTGCAACCTGGGCCAGG
Source organism: Oreortyx pictus (assembly GCA_036925125.1). Classification (NCBI taxonomy): domain Eukaryota; kingdom Metazoa; phylum Chordata; class Aves; order Galliformes; family Odontophoridae; genus Oreortyx; species Oreortyx pictus. Next base: position 9,743,132 of record JAUPFR010000001.1, read on the forward strand.
GAGCTGCTTTGGCAGGGGGTTGGACTAGATGATCTCTAGAGATCCCTTCCAACCTCTACAATTCTGTGATTCAGTTGCAGCTCAGGGATTGGCTTTGCATCAGTTTGCATATGGAAGGTGCTGAGTGATTGCTTTTGCATCACCTGTGCCCCCTGGCTTTCACTCTGTCTTTATTTCAATCCACACTTTTTCTCACAAGCTCCTCTGATTCCCTTCCTTGACATTGGCCAGAGCCAACCTCCACTCCTGTGTATTGGACTGAAGTGGCAAGGTTTTGTTAGCAGGAGGATCTCACCTGGGGTCAGATCACATCACATGGGAGGGAATCCACATGCAGCAGGAATAGAGGAGGCAAAGCATTACAGAATGAGTGCAGCCCCCACTGCACTGCTTGGGGGCAGGAGGGGGACTTAGGGGGAAGGTGTCTGTAGTTCTAGTTCTCACTGCCTTCATTTATTACCACTAACATAATAATTACACTGATCTTCCTATGCTGAGCCTGTTCTGCCTGTGACAGTAACAGGTAAGGATTGCTCTGTCCTTATCACAAGCCACGAGCTGTTACCTATTTTCTCTCTCTGCTCTTCTGAGGATGAGGAGTGAGCGCACAGCACAGTGGTGCTAAGCCACCATTACTGAGTTACAGAAAAACTTAAGAGGTATTTCACCAACAACTGTGATGCACATACCAGTCAAAGACAGCAAAACTGTATACACACAAACTATATTTAAGCTAAGAGCAAAACAGCAGCTTTTATACTACTTAAGATGAACTTACTTTGTCTCCTGGATAGGAGAAACGGGGCCTTCATCATCTAAATATTTGTGTTTCCTCACTGACAGGCATTCTCTCTCTAAGTCTTCACTAGCTTCGAGGGCCTTCAAAGCCTTTTTGAGATGCTCTTCATACTTGAGCATTTCAATGTACTGGAAATATCCCTTTGCAGCTGCTCGCTGAAGGAAAAAAACAGATCAGGCAAATGCCACTATAAAACAAAGAAATGGACCATTATACAATCAACCGCACTGCAATATTAAGTGAGAGCTGTAGGTCAGCTGTCTCGTTTTTTTTGTTTTTTTTTTGTAAACGTATTGAACAGAAACCAGCAATCACTCCATGTAACGAAATAAAAGTGGATTTGTTTTGTTGTGGCACGGCCGGGCAGAAGCACAACGGGCCGACTGTTCTCAAATTCAAAACCGCAACTTCACTCCCGCAAAGCACAGGACTCACCTCATAGCTGACAACCATATTCAGGGGAATGTGTTTCCTCCCATAATGCTGTTCAACAAAAGGGAACTGAAAGCCTCGATCCTTAAGCCTCTTCCTGCGCTCCTGTGGCGAGGCCGTCATGGGCTGCCCGCAGCCACGCCGCCGGGAGCGCTCAGAGGGGCTCTTTCTCTTGTATGAACCACTGCTCCTGTACTTCCGGTGCGCAGCAGCTTTAAACTTCTTCCCTCTGAAGTGATAGGCAAAAATGGCTTTCAAGTTGAACTTGGATTTCTTCTCTTCGGAGGCGTCGGACGGCCTCACTGGGCTCTGACAGGGCACAGAGGAATCGGAACTTTCACTGTCAGGCACTCCTGCAGCAGCTCCCGCTTGTTGCCTCGAGGGCTGCACTCTCTTTCGCGCCGGAGGAGCGGCAGAGCACTTCCTACGGTGCTTGCTGCCACTAGCAGCACTGAAAAAGAAACATTCACATCCCACAGGACGCATACATTTACAACATGTCACAAGTTCAACACACAAACGATTCTAAGGACCCAGAGACGACTCACGTTGCCGAATCATTGATGTCCACCTCAGCTGAAGATCTGTACGTAGTACAGATCCCACCCGAAGATGCCTCGGGAGCACCGTCCTTCCGCCTCGAGCGCAAATGTCTCTTCCGTGAGTTTGCTGCACGCTGGGCTTTAGATCTTGTCTTCCGCTGAGTGGGTATCAGCTCCTGGGCATTAGGGTAATCAGAGCCAGAAGCGTGGAATTCATCTGTGTCAGTCATGTCTCAATCTGCCCTTAAAAATAAAACCACACGTCATCCCAGGAAAGGTTTTTCACACTAAACATACACGCACGTGAGCCAGCAGCTCACGGATCCTACGGTCAGGACGCAGCAGTTCCAAGCCACACAGAAACACTCTGCTGCAGCTCACAGCCACTTTAAGGCTCTGGGTGCAAGGACCCCACTTTCCTGCTCCTGCAACCCCGAGCACCTCCTGCCACAACAGCTCCCAGCGCTTTGTTCACTGCTCACGGGCACGAGTCAGCCGCACAGGAACCCGCCCGCTTCCAGCTGGGTGTGGACGCGCGGCCCAGCGCGCCGCTCCGCGCTGCACACGCGGCACTGAGCGCCGGGAGCAGCTCCGGCTCCGCGCTGCCCCGGCCCGGCCCGCCCAGCAGCCCGCAGCCCGGGGCCTTCCCCGCGCCCACTCAGGCGGGAGCACGGCCCTCCGCTCCGCCTCGGCCCCGCACCGGGCCCCGCGCCGCGGATGGCAGCGGATACCGCGCGCGCGGACCCGCTCACCTCACGCTTCGCCACCGCAAAGGGCGCGCAGCGGCCTCCCCCGAGCTTAAATAGCGCGCGGATCTCGCGAGAGCAGGAGGGGGGAGGGCCTCGCGGGAGGCGGGAGCGGGCTGGGTGTGTGATGCAGCGGGCGTAGGCTCTGGGTTTACTCTGCCGCTCCCGCTCGCTGAGGACCTTCGGGGCGCCGCTGTGCTGTGCAGGTTTGGCTCTGGGGCTCTTTTTTGCCCTCGCTTTCGCGGCCCGGCTTTGCCCTTCTCGCAGCCGGAGCCGCGCTCGCTGCGCGTGTTGGCGCTGTCTCTCGGGCCGCCCCGTTCCCCTTCACGGCCGTTCCGCGGACGGTCGGATCGGGGCGGTTGTGTCGTGAGCTGCCGGTGGTGGTCTGGTGTTATATCGCAGCCTGCCTGCCTCAGCTGCGCCCTGTCTCTGCCCTTTGCACGACGCCATGCCCAGCAGGGCTGGCTCAGCTGCTGCCTCGAGGAGCGCGCTGTCCTGGGCTTGAGCCATTCTCTCTTCCTCTGACTTCATTACTTCTTTTTCTCTTCAGTGCGGTCGTGGGGTCTGATTCAGCCCATCTGGCAGTAGGCGCCACATCCGGCCGTTACCTTTTCCTCCACAGTCAGAGAAGGGAAAGAGGCACCCGTGGAAGTGGATGAGCCCAGCCGAGGCAGAAGTCGCTCTGCGTCGATAGCTTGCTTGCTTTCTCTGCTGCTTCCTACAGGAATAACTCAGCGCGGCTGAACTTGGAACTCAAAGACTTGGACCACCGCTTCGATCTCCAAACCCTTTTTTTCTACTATATTTTTTTCCCTTTGAGAGGACAGTTATAAAAGCTAGGAATTTATATATATTTTTAGATAGAAGCTAAAAGTATCTGTCGATAGCTGTTTCACATCACGGTCCTTTCTAGCAAAATCTCTGTCAAATCTGGGAATGTCAGATTAATGAGTTTGGGGTTTTTCTTCTGAGGCCTGAGACCCGTTTTGTGCAACAGGCATGTGCCTAAGGAGTTAATGATTGCTGGGGCTGGTTTATAGGTAACAATAACCAGCTGCTTGTGCCCAGTGCTGGTGGTTTGCCCTCACAGCTGACTGTTGCTGCACGGTTGACTGAAATATAGCTCATTTCCAAAGGAACTCCGACACTTCTGTTCCGAACAAAGCTTTTTGTTATGAGGTCTGTTCCGATATAAAGCCCACTGCTGCAGAACTTGCTGCTGTTCTTTTTGCTTTGAGACATGCTAGTAGCCCGTTCCCCTGTGGAGTGGGAAACACGTGCCCGTAAGAAATTGGCAGCCAAGGTTGAAAGTCCACGGTAGCCAACACTGGAAAAGTAAACATGAAGGTAGGGGAGACCTGGTGAGGCTGTGCTTGGAGAAGCCTGGCTTTCTTTCAAAGCAGTATGGCTTCTGGCTTACAAAGGACAGATAACTGACCTATCCCTTGGACTAGATTCAGCGTGTTATGAATTTACCTGTGCAGCCTGTTATAGGGAGGAGCCTGCTTTGGCAGGGGGTTGCACTAGGTGATCTCTAGGGGTCCCTTCCAACCCCCACAATTCTGTGCATTTGTCTGCACTGAGCTGGAAGTTTGAGGACTAACCTGTAGTGCCCTGAACCAGCTGCAGAGCTGGCAGATGCACCTTCTTCCAAAGCACGAGAGAAAACATTAATCTTGAAGCTGTCAGTTTTTCCCTCAATGGTATCATAACGATTCTGCTGTTTATGTATCCTCTTGTGAGTTTGAAAGTTAAACTGCATATTGACAACAGTGTGCTTTAATCACTTAAACCATTATCTTTGTTGACAGATCAGTCACTTCTGCAGTGTGTTGTACTGTAATTTCTGACCTGAAGAAATCAGAACCAAAGGGGCAATGGCTAAGGTCGAAAAGTTTGCTTTTCACGTTCCAAGCCTGGAGGAGCTCGCTGGGGGTAAGTCATGCAGAGTGTAATCTTTCATAAACTTGAAATATGGTTTTCAGACGTTCCTTAATGCTCCTAGCAGATCGTCTGTACAGCGTGTAGAACGTTCTTGCTGTTGGTCCACTGGGATGTCAAGAAAAGCTCTGTTTTTCTATACACTCTTACTTTGAAGCAAAGGATAACTCCCCCTTCAAAGCCCCGGCAGACATTTGAGCACACTCTCTGTCATGGTTTTATGATTTTTTGGTATTGGTATTCCACATCATAACAACACGTAGTGCATTAAGAGTTAAAGAGTTAATACTCCAACTCCATAGATCATTGATATTTCCGGGTATACCTGTCTCAGAAGAGGAGAACTACATTCCCCAGAGGACTTTGCGATGCTTTACATTTTTACGTATTTTCCGCTCAGAGGGAAAAGATAAAAACCCTCTGCAGTCACGGGACACTCTCTTTCCTTCGGGATCGACTCAGCAGTGGGTGCTCGCTGCCGTATCGCCTTCAGCGTTAGTGTAAGGCCTTCGGTTTATCGGACACTCTCTCTTGCTCATTTTATTTGATTTATTAGCTTCAATTCCAATTATATTGTATTATATTGTGTTATTTTGCTTTCTGATATCTTATTTAGTAAATTAGCTTTCCTCCTCAGATCGTTGCCGCTGTTTTGTTTCTAGGCCCATCTCCCTTTTTCCTTTTTCCTTTCCCTTTCCTGGGGTGTGGGTCTGCGGGTCCCCCACACCAATCGTCACGGAACCGGGCCGATCCAGCCCGGTAAACCGTTGACACTCTCAAGCTCTCAAAGTCTTTAATCTGCTGCATCTGTAGATCTGTGTGGGGGTTGTGAAAGTTTGACAATCACAGGCTGAGGTTAATTACACAATTGGGATCACCTGTTCTCCTCTGCCTCCGGTATTTCTTTTGGAACTGCTGAAAACACACCTGACAGGATGCAGTACGTTCTTCTTCCTAGAGCTTGGTTGGCTCCTCTGCTGCTGACTGAGTTAGAAACAGACTGCAGAGAATGATTTATTTTTCTTTCCAAAATCTTCACAAAATGCACTTAGAGCTTGTCATTTCCTTGTCCTCATAGAAAGGCACTATTCCTTCCAGTATTCGGTTTCCTGCAGCACTGCAGGTTTTACTTCAGAGAGGTTTTGTTGTTCCAAACAAGCTGTTCCCAAACACTGAACGTGTTGAAGTCGGAGTCCTCCCTGTTGCTGAGGTGCCTAGGCAGGTGATGGGCCTAAAAACATCAAGATGAAGCAAAAGAAATTTCAGATTTGGGACTGCTCATCAGCTCTGCTCGTTATTTGTTCTGTATTGCCAGTGGCACTTGTCAGAATATCTGCTCACAAACAGAAATATGGCAGTGCATATCCAGGCAGCAGTCTGAGATTACAACCAAGCCAATGCAGTCCAGTTCATGTATTTTTAAGAAATTATCACCACTTCAGCTAAAACTTTTTTCTTCTCATATAGTACTTTACTGTGATCATAATTGTCTGACCTTGTGGAAAAAAACAAAACAAAGCCACTGCTGAATGTAGTTTAAGGTTATCCATGTTACTTCTCAGCTGCAGTGTTTAAGCTTTGTAAAATTCATAACTAACGTGGTAACTAGCAATGCTCTGGACAAACTCTTGTTCTCTAAAGTTCTGACTTGAGAAACAGTGCACCTACAGGCAATACCATTGAAGTCAGTAGAGTTTCTTAGGGTATCTGTGTATTCTGTAAAGTATCTTGTGGTAAAGGCCAGGCGTAGATTTCTGTTTGTGGTTTGTCAGCCTCTCAGTAATTTTTCCTTGCCAATAACTTTGCCATTACTTGATTGTTTGTCTTTTCTTTATTATTATTATAGTTTTGCAGAAAGGACTGAAAGAAAACTTTGCTGATGCCCAGGTGTCTGTTGTAGACTGTCCTGATCTGACTCAGGAACCTTTCAACTTTCCTGCTAAAGGTAACCTGGCGTTCTCGACTTCTGCAGTTCTTTCTAAAGGTGTTAGGGGAGTTCGGGTTGTTCTTCAGGTAAAGCATTTGCACGAAAGGAAAAACACTTTTTATTCCTGTGTGCCCTTCCTAGGTGATGTGTTAACAGGCATGAAAAATCCAAGCAGCTGTTCTCTTTTTTTTTTTTTTTTTTCTTAGCCTATGTCTGCAGTTATTACTTATATATATACTTCAATTAGTGCACTCAAAGTTTTGAAATGGAGTTATCTTCCAGCAGATAAATGTTTTAGATCCATGACAATCACTAAGAAGTCGTAAGGAGTTTTGCTTCCCTTTGTTTTAAATTCCTGCTGTCCATTTATTGTGAGTTAAACTGTCTTATTGGGCATGGGATTCATAGTCTTTGACATTGTCTGTCTGGAAGACAGCTACCTCATCTGTGCTGCTCGTGTGGTTTCTCTCTATCATCAGTGGAGCACAAGAATCACCTTGAGAAGGTGTTTCATATCCAGTACGTGCCCAAATTCATACCAGATGTGTGCCCAAATAAATGGGATGACTTGGGCATCCAATGCTGCAGTAATCTGCCAAGTCTCCCAATGGGAGGGTCAGCTGTGTGCTGAGAGCATCTTACTGGAGAACCAGCAAATGGCAGTTGTTGCCCACAGTAGATCTGTTTTGTGCTTATTTTACAAGTTGACTAGCATTAAATTCCCCTACTGCGAATCATTTTGTGGCTTACAGTCCTCACGTTTCTTAGCAGTGCAACATCTTACCTAAGCATGCTGAGAAATGGTGATCTCTGAGTGCACTCCGTGTTTGAGCAGCCTGATTCTGGTGGGTTGGGCTGCGTGCTTGGTTAAGATTGTCAGGGAAAGCGTTGTACCAAACTAACTGGCTGTATTCTTCCAGGCATCTGTGGAAAGCCTAGAATAGCAGATGTGGGAGGTGTTCCATACCTCATACCTCTTGCACAGAAGGAAAAAGTGAGTTGTTTTTTTTTTCTTTCCTGTAGCTATGGGATTTGAATTCATTTGTTAATACAAAAGCAGTATGTTGTTAAAATAAAGCAAAAGCCAGGACTAACAGATACTGTAAGATTCCACTTGTGGAAGAGACTTAGTTTTCCATGCTTTTTAAGGTTGATTCTGATGCATATTAAACATAGATCACGTCAGACGGTCTTCACATCTTGGCAGAAGTATCGTATGCTGACTGATGGTTCATCTTCTGCCTGCAAGCACTGGACAGTACTGAAAGTACATGGTCTGTGACAGGAGCCATGGAAGGAACTAGAGGAGCTTTGTCTGCACGTTTATACATGGCTCGTCGTGTGCCAGTGATTTCAAGTTGTGCTTCTTGGTAACGGCTGGCTGTATGTGTGTTTTCAAGCCAGCAACAGATGGACATTTCTGTCCTTTTCCAAGGATATGATGCTTCCTTCCTGACAGCCAGCCTCATCTGTCTTGTATATTGTTCTTTTTCCTGCAATTTTTTTTTTTAATTTATTTTATACAAATATAATTTTCAATAAAAGCACTAGTTTGGTTTTGGGGTAAAATGGCAGGGGAACGTACACAGACTTTCCCTTCAGAAAAACAGGTAGGGGTGTATCCATTCTATTACTATCAAATGTTGTGTTGTTTAGACTTGGGTGCTGTGTTGATCCTAATTATCCACAATACTAATGAGTGTTGTGAATGCACAATCCAGAGGTTACAGTGACAATCTGAGACTGACTATTCCAGAGCGGAGCGCCACAGCACAAAGACCTGTGTCTCTTTTGCAGGTTTATGATCTAAATACTGTTGCAAAAGACATAGAGCTTCCTGGAGCATTCATTCTTGGAGCTGGGGCTGTTTCATCTCGGGTTCTTGGTGTAAATGCAGAGGTCAGTAACTGAAAGTGTGATGGCTTTCAGTGATTTAATCAAAGTATCAACGTAGTAGAGTGGTGCCATGCTTGATGCTTCACATTCCAACAAAATGATCATTCAGTAACACCTTTCATGCCAGAAGTGCATAAGCTACATAGTCCAAAGCTTAAACTGTGTATATGTTAGTTATGATCGTTGTACTGTTACTTGTTATCAATTTATTACCTCTTCTTTGTCTCAGCTTATCCCTATTGTTCAGACTAAGAATGAGAAGAAGCCTGCCGTAAATGGGAGCTACGTTGCTCAGATAAACCCTGCAGATAAAGGATGCCTGCTTGAGAAGTATAGCAGTAAATACTCAGACTGTGAGTTCGGGCTCTTGGCCAACCTTTATGCCAGCGAGGGCCAACCTGGTAAGGTGCGTGCTTGGATCAAAGGTGGCCTCTCTTGTGGAACCTTCTGCTGAAGGGAAATTCATTTTTCAGGATTCTTAAATCACATTTCTGGGGTAACAGTGAAAGAGCAATCCCATGAAAGAAAGACGTAAACGTGAGAAACCGTGGCTGGTGAATGAGCGGAATTGTTGGATACAGAGAAGTGTATAAAATGTTGAGGAATAAGTAATAGTTTAGTAGAACTTTTCCCTCATAAATCATCCATTCAAATCCAGTCCAAACGTGCAGTGACTTAAGGTTACTGTAGTACAATGACTGACTTGTGCACAAAACAATTTACAAATTCCTTGCTTTTATGTAGAAGCATTTCCCTCAACACAGCTGACACAAAGCAGTGCTGGCAGAGCAGCCAAAAAGCAGATCACTGCATGGAAACTCAGCAGTCTTCTCTCTTTCTGAGAACTTAGAGCAGAAGCCAGCCAGTGGGTGAAAGGGAGTTACCCATATGACTGTTTCACGTGTGAGTAACTGACTCGGTGCCCTTCCAGGTGAAGCTAGTGTTGAACAGGAAGTCAGAAACAAAGTTGGATGCAGAGCTGGAAGGACATGGAGCAGTGGTTCTGGGGGAAACTCGTGCTTTGAAAAAGTCCCCTTGCGTTATAAGTACGGGGGAGTTTCAGAACAGCTTTCACAGACTGTTGCCGTAGGAGACAGCAGTGATGAATCGCTTTGTCCTCCAGGTGATTGAAGTGAAAGCCAATGGAAGAACTGGGGAACTTAACTTCGTGTCTTGTCTAAGACAGATTTTAGAGAAACACTATGGAGAGAAGCCAGTGGGGCTGGGTGGTACGTTTATCATTCAGAAGGGGAAAGCAAAAATTCACATTATGGTAAGTTGCTCTCAGTATTACTTTTTTTTATCAGACTGCAAACAGAATTACGAATCAAGGTATGATCTCTCACTGTCTTGACTTCTATCTTTTGTGTTTTTAGATTTGTGTAAACATTGTATTAAAATCAGAAGCGAATACCATAAAACTGACATAACAAAACTAATGATGCTGCATTACTTTTCTTCTTTGATCTTTTCTTTTAAAATCCACGGGGAACTAGAGAAGGAATTGCATGACTGTGGTACAGTGAAATAAAATACAGTAACTGAGATGCTTACAGAAAGCAATAAACATCTACCTTTTTTAAGTAATTGAGCTTCTAAAATATACCAGGAGGAAAACCATCACTGCGGTAGCTGTCCCACTAGGTATCTGCAATGAAAGAAGCAATATTCTGGTGGCTTCTGTTTCTGGCAGAAACAGAGTGGGCTTCTAAAAGGCAAAAGCAAACTTGAACAGAATAGTGTGGAGGAAGAAGGTGAAGGAAAGTTGCTAGAGAGAAGAACTGTCTTGGTGTAAGCATCTTGATCTTATTTAAAGCTTTTGCTTTTACTGTAGCCTCCGGAATTTTCTGCCTGCCCTCTGAACACTGATGAGGATGTGAATAACTGGCTCAAATTCTTTGAAATGAAGGCTCCACTGATTTGTCAGCCAGTGATTGTGTCAAGAGATCCAGTGAGTCTTCTCCCCATTTCTAAGTATCAACCGAGTCTTGTGCTGAGTGCTGTTGCACATGTGATTTTTCCATTAAGAACAGGGGTGTGTATATGCTGTGTGAAATGCTTTCTGAGGGGGTGATACAATGCAAGCTTCTCATTTTTGCCATTTGTTTCAGCTGGGGCTTGGCCTACCAATTCTGGAGCGTAGTGAGTGCTCAGTGAATTTTCCTGGTGGTTCTGTTGCAGTGTGCAAATGTTTGCATCCCAAACCTTTTGGCACAGTTTGCATTCACAGCAGGACACGTCAGGAAGGATGTCAAGAGCATGGGAGCGTGGTCAGCCATGTGCTCGTGCTGTTTGCTTTCAGAGGCACTGTCTTGGGCAGTGCTGTGTCGGAATGTCTGCAGCACGCGTCTCAATTGCTGCAAAGCCTGCAAGTTTTTGTGCTGAAAGGACATCTAGCATCTTCACAAGCACTGAAATCAACAGCAGACAGTTCAGGGTAGAAAACAGTCTAGTTTCAGAAGTCATTAAGGTGATTAGGAAGATTTTGTTCAAAATCAACCAGGTAAACCATACATAAAACCAGCTGTTCTGTAACAGTGCAGTCATAAATAGCAATCTGCACAAATATTTGTGCAGAGTTAAATGAAGCATGCTGTTGTCGTGAATGCACTCGGTGGTGGGACTTTGTACACAACCGAAAGTTGCCAAGACACACTGTCCCAGGATCTGCTGAACGTTACTTGGAAAACAGCTGTAGAGAGCTGAGCAGAACCAATACGACTTGTGTGGTGGATGCAGCTGGGTTATTGCCGTCTGCATCCTCAGCTCAGCAGCGTTCTGCTGAGGCTTTGTTTTTGGAGATGTCTGAGTGTCATTAGAGATACCAGTGGAAAACAAGTTCATACGGTGCCTTGGGTTGGAAGGGACCTTAAAGCCCATCCCAACCCCGTGCTGCGGGCAGGGTTACCACCCCCTAGGTCCAGCTGAACCCTGAAGGCCCTCAGGGCTGCGGCACTCCTCTCCCCGCGGCGAGCACCACACGCGTTTTCCCGCGCTTCGCAGCTGTAGCGTCCTTCGGGCCCAAACTCCGGAGCGCCCCCCCCGCGCCTTCTGAGCGGCCCTTTCTCTGCCCGCAGGGCTTCGACCTGCGCCTGGAGCACACGCACTGCTTCAGCCAGCACGGCGAGGGCGGCCACTACCACGCGGACACCACTCCGGAGGCCGCGCAGTACCGCGGCTACCTGGTGCCCGCAGAGCTGCTGTACCGCATCGACCGGCCCAAGGACACGCACCGCGTGGGGCGCGACTGAGCGAGTTACGAGCGAAAACGCTGATTCTTACAACTCTCCTAATCGTACGCGGCCATCGAAGCGCGGAGCCAACGCGGTGAACCGTGCGACGGAGCTGTAACTGGAGCGCTTGTGGCCGGGCTGGAGCTGTAATCTCACTAAAATACTACTAATGGTGAACTCGCGCGGTTTGGTGGCTTTTCCTGTGCGGCTGTTGCTGGTGATGTGGAGCCGGGCGTGAGTCTGCCTTTAGAACGCACAGCGAACCCGCTTCCCATCGGGAACGACGCTCCCGCAGCGCGCTCGGGGCCGCGCTCGAGGGCCGAGGGCCCCCGCCGCCGCCGCCTGGGCGCGCTCCCGCCGCCGCGCTGAGCGCGCTCCCGCGGCAGCCGGCCCCGCCCGAGCGCCTCTTCCGGAACCACCCGAGCGCGCTCGGCTCGCGGCTCCGCCCGGCACCCGTAGGGAGCGAGCGGGGCGCGCCAAGATGGCGGGCGTGCCGGCGGTGCGCATCAGCATCGAGTCGGCGTGCGAGAAGCAGGTGCAGGAGGTGGGGCTGGATGGCAGCGAGACCTACCTGCAGCCCCTCTCCATGTCCCAGAACCTGGCGCGCCTGGCGCAGCGCATCGACTTCAGCCAGGGCTCCGGCTCCGAGGAGGACGAGCCGGGCTCGGCGGGCCGCGCCTGGGCCGAGCCGAGCGAGGCGGAGGATGAGGAAGGTGAGGGGCGGCCGCAGGCCCAAAGGCGGAGCTGCGCGGTCGGCAGGGCGAGGCGGGATCCTGCCCCTCTGCTCCTGCAGCACTGCGTCCACATGTGGAGCTCTCAGCGCAGGAGGGACGTGGAGCTGCTGCACTGCGTCCAGAGGAGGGCCACAATGATGCTCCAGGGGATGGAACAGCTCTGTTACAGGGACTGAGAGAGCTGCGGCTGTTCGGTGTGGAGATGAGAAGGCTGTGGGGACACCTGAGAGCGGCCTTTCAGTGTCTAAAGGTGTCTGTAAGCAAGAAGGGACAGATTCTTTAACAGGGTCTGTTGTGACAAGGGGGAAATGGTTTCAAACTAAAGAGGAGAAGACTTAGGTAGGACATAAGAAGTAGGTATTTTTCCACTAACGGTGATGAGGTACTGGGACAGGTTGTACAGGGAGATGGAGGTGTCTCTGGAGACCTCAAGGTCAGGCTGAATGAGGTTCTGAGCAACCTGGTCCAGCTGTGTCTGTGTTTGTTGCAGGGCAGTTGGGCTAAATGAGCTTTAAAGGTCCCTTCCAAGTCAGTTGATTCTGAGTCCTAGAAACTAGCTTGGTAGAAGGGAGAATAAGATAAATCCATGTATCACATCGTGTGTTATGCTCCTGTGATAGGTTTGTAAGAAGATAGGGTATAAGACTCATTCTCAAAACATACATTGTGGTGATATTTGTTTGCAGGGTTGGTGAAGTTCCAGCCGTCCCTCTGGCCTTGGGACTCGGTGAGGAACAACTTAAGAAGTGCCCTGACTGAAATGTGCGTGCTGTACGACGTCCTCAGCATCGTCAAGGATAAGAAGTTCATGACTCTGGATCCAGTGGTGCAGGATCCTCCTCCTCCCAAGCAGGTATGTTGCAGTTTGCGCGTCTCCTGTGTCTTGGTACTGAGGATTTTCTTACACTGAGGCTTTTTTGTGAGAGTGATATATACAAAATCTGGTCGTGTTCCACATGGTGCCTCCGTGCTGTGCCGTGTGGGTGAGTAGGAAGGCTCAGAGGCTTCTTGGAGTTGTAAATCAAACTGCTTCGTTTTGGACCATATCATACTGCTACTTAGCATCCGGGGAAAGCTCCCTCACTGTCAGGGTGGTGTGAGAAGCTGAAACACCATTGGCTCTGTGCAGCACTGCTCAGCTACAACTAAAGCATTGGTGTTATCAACGTTATTTCCCTCCCAAAGCCAAAAGCATCATATCAGATGCTATTAAGAAAATCAACTCTGTCCCAGCCAAAACCATGACATGTTTGTTGTGTTTGATCTTCCTCCTAGAATCCTCAGTTTCTGCAGCTGATTTCAAAAAAGAAGTCACTAGCGGGTGCAGCTCAGATCCTGCTGAAAGGAGCAGAAAGATTATCCAAATCAGTTGCAGAAAACCAGGAAAATAAGCGACAAAGAGACTTCAACTCAGAACTGCTGAGACTGAGACAGCACTGGAAGCTGAGAAAAGTGGGAGACAAAATTCTTGGTGATCTGAGCTACAGAAGTGCAGGTATGCGGTGGGATGTTTTGTTTTGATTTTTTTTTTTTCCCAGGAACGAATATTTAGGTTTTACAAAGAGCGTTTTAAGCTGAAAAGAACTGATGGAATATCTTTAATAATATGTATTAATAATTATGAGACAGAATTGTAAGAGGACACTTGTTATCAGGGAAAATATCCCACAGTCCTTAACCTAGAAGGCGATTTTAAAGGTGTTTTAGTAAAGATTGCTGTACAGAACAATTCTGTATTGGCTGGGGAGTGATCAGCTGGCAGTAGGCCTTGTAGACCAAAGCCTGTGAAGCATTTTTTTTTTTTAACTGAAGAGTATCTTCTTTTTTTTTTTTAACACAGATTCATTATTTCTGTTGTAACTTCTAAGAATTGATACTGAGAATATGCATTATTATATGCATTGTGTATAGGTTACGAATAATAATACATTATTCTATGAACTGCATCATTGCCTCTGACACGTAGGTATATATTGCTGGTTAGAAGGTGGCTGAATGTGAGCCAGCAGTGTGCCCAGGTGGCCAAGAAGGCCCATCGTGGCTTGCATAAGAATTAGTGCTGCCAGCAGGGCTAAGGATTGTCCCCTTCCTGCAGCACTGGTGAGACAACACCTCGAGTACTGGGTTCAGTTTTGGGCCCTGCTGCTGAAGGGGCTATAAAACAAGAATCCTGAGGAGCATCTGAGCAAAGTGGGCTTGTGTAGTCTGGAGAACAGAAGGCTGAGGGGAAACCTCACCACTCCCTATGACTACCCAGAAGGAGACTGCAGTGAGGAGAGTGTTGGTCTCTTGTGTCAGTTGACAAGTGATGCGATGCAAGGAAATGGTCTCCAGTTGTGCCAGGAGAAATTAGATCGGGTGCTGGGGAGAGTTTCTTCATGGAGAGGGTAAAGGTTGGAAAGGGCTGCGCAGGAGGTGCTGGTGTCCACATCTGCAGATGTCTAACAGGTACCAAGGGACATGGTTTAGTGATGGGGCTTGGTAGATCAGACTGATGGCTGGACTTGATCGTCTTGAAGATCTTTTCCAACCTGGACGATTTTAGGATTCTACTATGTGTGTCTTTGCTCTTCTTTGATTAGGTTCCCTTTTTCTTCATCATGGCACGTTTGAGGTGATCAAGAACACTGACATCGACCTGGATAAGAAAATACCTGAGGATTACTGTCCTTTGGATGTTCAAATCCCAAGTGATTTAGAGGGATCAGCCTATATAAAGGTGTGCCAGGAACATTAATGGAATAGCATGGATTTATGTTATTTGTATGCTTGCAATGAAGAATAAACTTCAGATAACCTTGGTTTTTTGTTCTTTTTTCCCCACATAGGTCTCTATACAGAAACAGGCTCCAGACATTGGTGACCTTGGGACAGTCAATCTCTTTAAAAGACCCATGCCAAAATCAAAACCAGGTGTGTTGTTTTCTGAGTGTGTTCTCAAGAAATAGATTTGTGGGTGATGTTTAATTGAAAAATTCTCACATAAAGCTTAAAAGAAGAGTGGACAAGGATGTTCTTATTTAAACTAAATAAATTCTGAGAAATGCTCAGTTTGTAGAAGAAATACTACCTTACTGCTGTAGCAGTGATCTTCAGGTGGCTGCTGCGGAGTGTCTGATACCTGAACAAGAAGGTAGCTGCTCTTCACTTTTCTGAAGGTGTAAGTTTTTTTCAGGTACTCCACACTGGCAGACAAAACTGGAGACTGCACAGAACGTTCTCTTATGTAAAGAAATCTTTGCCCAGCTGTCACGAGAAGCTGTTCAAATTAAATCACAAATTCCTCACATTGTTGTGAAAAATCAGATCATCTCTCAGCCTTTCCCAGGTAGGATTGCTTGCTTAAATTCAGACTGAAATTCTGTTTTGTGTGACTTTTTTTTTTTTCTTTAGGGAACAAAGCAAAGAGTGTTGATCTTGCTCTTCAAAGATTTTGAAAAGCAGAGCTTCCCAGAGTTTGACTTGTTAATTACAATAAAATTCAACCAGGACACCTTATTTTCTAATTTACTCATATTTTATCATATGGAGTTTGTTGGTCTTTTTTGTCAGTAATACTTAACATTGTCGTGTCAGCTGTAATGATAGCTGTACCTTTTGGAGCTTTGCATAAATCATTGCTTCACATGGGTGAAACTTTAAGAGTTGAGTTATTGGGTTATCTGTACAAATAAGGCTGGTACTCTTCATTTGGGACAATTAGAGAAGGAGTGGGGTCCTGGAAACCTTTTTCTTTTTTTCTTTTTCCTTTTTTTCCCTCCCTTCCTCCCTCCCTCCCTCCCTCCCTTCCTCCCTTCTTCCCTTCTTCCCTTTTTTTAATTTTTCATGGGGTTGGGTGTTGAGTTACAGAAATTGGTTTGAAATGCATCTGCTGAGTTAGTAGCTGGCCTAGCAGCACTTCAGTGCACAGTGCTGCCTGCTTTAGCTGCAGTGTTATCTATCACTGTTTGATTTCTACATTTTTTTTTTTCCTTTGAGCTAGTGGATGTTGGTTGTAAAGCTAATGTCTATATAAGGTGAGAATAACTTCTCATCAACCTGCTTGGAAACTGTGACCTTATTTATTTATTTTTAATCATCTTTTAAAACCTGCTTTGCACAGGCTTGCAGCTGTCTATTTCTCTGTGTCACTCTTCCAATGACAAAAAATCACAGAAGTCTGCTTCGGAGAAACAGAATCCGGAGGATCATCTCTATGTTCTGGAACATAATTTGCATCAGCTTATCAGAGAGGTAATGCATTTGTGGTCAGGTATTGAAGAGGGCTTTGTTTGGCTTTTGTTCAGCCCTGCGTGCTTCGAGGCGTTGCTGTAATGACAGATGGCCGCTAGAGGCCAGTACACTTCTGTCCATTTCTGTGAGGCAACCTGTGGTCTGGTTTGGTATGTGTTGGTGAGGAAGGAGTTCAGTTGTGCTTTCAGGGCACACTAGTTCTGAACTTAACTTAAAGCCTGGCTGCTCAATTTAGAAGAGCCGTGCAAGGATTTCTTCAGTACAGCTTATCAGACTCCCTTTTCACCTCTTTGTGTAGTTCGTGTTTGTCAAATGAATTGAGTATTAATTCAGACCGTATTTCTCTGAGAAAAGAATGCTAAATGTCTGCAATGATTTTGTTTCACTTAAGGTCTGATTATTGTTTCAGTGCTTTAGATTGTCATATTTTCAAATTGAAAGACCTGGGGAAGTAGGTAGAGATGTGCTCCCTTCCTGAACAGAGAAACTGCAGATGTTGAAGTAGTTAAAGTATGTTCCAGAAAGTGCTCCTATCCACAGAACGTGGCTCCACGAGCCATGAAGTCGTGTGCAGTGGTACATTTTTAAGATGTGAAGGAGCATATTGGAGCATGCACTGAACATGCATCTTGCATTTATGTTATTTGGTCACTTACTCTTTTAACAATTGTTTACAGTGTCACAAGCAAACTTTGAGCTCCACGGTGATGCCACATCCAGCTAGTGCCCCTTTTGGCCATAAGAGAATGAGACTAGCAGGACCACAGGCTTTTGATAAAAATGAAATCAGTTCTTTGCAGTCAAACGAAGGACTTCTGGAAAAAATAATAAAACAGGCAAAGCACATCTTTCTGAGGCGCAGGTAGGTCATGAGTTGTGTGATGAAATATGTCATAATGGGAAACGTGATTTTTTTTGTCAGTGTTCGGTTTCTACTTCTTTCACTCTTTATTTTTAAGTACTGTGAAAAATAACAGTGTACGACCACACGATACTCAGAGAAATCTGAGTTTTTCCTTTTACTAATGTCCTTGACAGGAGAGATGGAAGGGTGCTGTTTAGTCTGGGGAAGAGGAGGCTGTGGAGAGAGAGACCTTATTGCTCTCTTCAAATGCCTGAAAGGTGATTGCAGTGAGAGCGGGGTTGGTCTCTTCTCAGTGGTGACAGGACGAGGGGAAATGGCCTCAAGTTGCTCCAGGGGAGGTTCAGGTTGGATATAAGGAAAAACTGCTTTACAGAAAGGGCTGTCAAGCACTGGAATAGGACCCACAGGGAGGTGGTTGAGTCCCTGAATATGTTTAAAAACCATCTGGATGTGGTGCTCAGGGACGTGATTTATTGGTGGGTTGTGAGACTTAGGGTAGCATGGTTAGGTTGCAGTTAGACTCAGTGATCTTAAAGGTCTTTTCCAACCTGAGCAATTCTGTGATTTTATGATTCTGTTCTTTTTTTACTGTTCTTTGCTGCGCAGTTGATACTGAATAATACCACATCAGTACTTCTGCAGAAAATATGTGAAATACACACAGTAAACAGTCCTACTTAATTTGCACCTAGAATTTTGAACTACGTGGTTCTGTAAAATGGGAAGCTCGTTATGTTTGTGTGTGAAAAAATCAATCTAATAACCAGCTCGTTTCCTTTAAACAAGATAACAGCACAAATAGCCAGTGTTATTTTGAGTGGAACATGTCTTCTTCCCTGTAGAACTGCTCGAACCATTGACAGTCTGGCTAGTCGGATTGAGGATCCTCAGATTCAGGCCCACTGGTCAAACATTAATGATGTTTATGAATCCAGTGTTAAAGTTCTAATAACTTCTCAAGGATATGAACAGATATGCAAGTAAGTATGAAAACACGTGCATCTTTCTATTTGTAAATTGATATTGCAGTAGCACAGCATATACAAACTGTGTTTTACAATTTCAGATTTGTCTTCAGCTGGTGTATTTTTCTGACTGGTGGGAAGGAACAGCTACCATAAGAAAGCTGCTCACCCACTTTACAATGCATTTAATGAAGAAACTTAAGTAGTTAAGTAGCACAGTTTCCTTCAAGGAAAGCTTCAAAGCAGGAAGCAGTCCTTTAGGAGGGGGAGGATGGAGACAGCTGAATGTAGAATATTTCTGTACTTGCTGATCTCTGAGCTTCCAGTCTGGACATGGAGACATAGTCAGTGCTCAGTCCTAGCTTAGTTACAGAGGCACTGAAATGTGAAGCTCGTGTAATTGATACTATTGCTGTGTTGTCATTGAAATGTGAGACTTTGTGTAGTGGAAATGAATGCCAAGTGGTGCCCGGCAGTGCGTTAAGTGATAGGTACAGGTGGGGTCCTCTGTGGCAGTGTCTGCACTGTGGAGCAGGCTGTGGTGACTAGCGCAGTTCACAGTCTTGCTTCCAGAAGACAAGTGCTGCTCAAGTCTTGAGAGCAGGATAGAACCAGCCCTTGGGAAACTTTCCCCTGCCCTCTGGAAGGAAATGGGCAGTTGCAGGGAGGGAGCTGTGAGGCACTTCAGCTCTGGAAATGTCCCATGGAGTGCATTTGTCCTGCAGTATAGAGGGGGATGTTGTGGTGAGTGATGAAATTGTGATGTTTGAAGTTGTTACTGTATTCCATGGGCATTGTGCTATCCTTATCTTAGAGTTCTTATCAATTAATGGGAAGAATTCTGTGTTCTTAGAACAAGCTTCTTATTTTCTGAGGTGTTATAATACATTTTGAATAAACGTGTATCTTGTCTTCAAAGATCCATTCAGCTACAACTCAACATTGGAGTTGAACAAATCAGAGTAGTGCATAGAGATGGAAGAGTTATTACACTGTCCCATCAAGAGCAAGAGCTGCAGGACTTCCTTTTATCTCAGGTATGCTCATATACCTTGTTCTTCCTTTTCTTCTAGAGTTTTGGGGAGCAGAAGTGAGAATCACACCTTCAGCTATGTGGAAAGCATTAGAAAACTTGAAATAAAGTTATTACCAATAAGAAGGTGGATGACTGGATTTTCCAGTGTGTTTGTATAGTGAACTTAGCAACTGATCACTAGCAGCAATCAGTTTTTTGGTCTTCCATACGTTTGTTTTTGTTACTCATTATCAGAGCAATAGCTTTTTTGCTGACTTCAGAAGGTGTTCAATATATTAAGCTTACTCTAACCAAATCCAATATAGAGATCTTAATGAGCCCACAACTGCTGTCATTTCAGTGCTGTGCTGTTCATGTTTGCTTTGCAGCAACCACTAATAAATCAGCTGATATAGAACTGAGGCTTCTTAATTGCATGGAGCAAGCTGCTGGTTCTGTTCAGAAGTGACAGTGTCCCTAATACACGTTATAAATAGTCAGAATACAGGTCTTTAATAACAGTGTTTGACTGGCTGCAGTTACACCAAACTCCACAGCACAAAGAAAACAAGTTGAAACAGATTCTGCTGATGGTATCTTTTCTTCAATATGTGTTTTTACTTTTCAGGTGCAAACAGTGCTAGGTTATTCTTTGTTGTTCCTTGTTACAAGTGTTACATTTTGATCTGAAAAAAACATTTGCTTCCAAACTTGAAAGTTGCTGAAGTTCAAAGCTTAAAACCCTTGAGCATTAATGGAGATGATTGTGTACCAGATAACCTCATCCTTTATTTGAGTTTGCAGTGTTAATACATATTTGCAAAGATATTTTACAGCAAAGATCTCTGTCCGAGAAAAGATATTTCAAAATCCTTTTCACAACACTTGGATTATTTTCTCGTTAATTGAAAGCAGTACTTAAAAAAAGTCACCTGGCTGCATAGTGTACTTGATACAGTGGTTTCCTCTGCCTCCAATTAGTGTAAACTTAAATAAGACAAAGCTATACTGACATAAATAACATGTTTAAAAAACAGAAGAGCAACAAACAAATCCAGAAACCACCACCACCAAAAGAACACAAACAAACAAACAAACAAACAAAAAAGAAACCCAAACAACAAATATGGGGGAAAAAATCGTTCATGTTTCCTTTGCATTTCATTTTGTGGTGTGCAAGTACTGATGAGAAGATGAACCTCTTGTCATCTTTCAGATGTCACAGCACCAAGTACATGCGGTTCAGCAGCTTGCAAAAGTTATGGGATGGCACGTGCTGAGTTTCAGTAATCACGTTGGCCTGGGGCCAGTGGAGAGTATTGGCAATGCGTCAGCAATAACTGTGGCATCACCAAATGGAGACTACGCCATTTCAGGTAATGCATTTCACTTCAAATGTATTCAAAGTTCTTAAGTTCTGAAGGGTTTTCAAGTCTTTCTCTAAAATCAGTCTCCAGGATTTTATAGAATAACAACTTAGAGCAAAATATTCTAGAAATGATCTCTTGTCTATGGAGTTAGCACCTAAAGAGAATCAGTACTTTGCCAAGTAGCCACTTGATGATTAAACCAGGTTGGACTTAGACAAGCATGAAAACAGGTCTTAGAACTGGTATAGAAAAAGCAGATTGCAGAAACAATTGTGATCTTGAGAGAGGGGAATAAGACAAAACAACGGGATCACAACTGTGGGCAGAGAGCAGAGTTCTGTATAGGGACCTACCAGGATGAATCACCTGGGATGCTGTTCAGTGGAGAGACAGAGGGGGGTCCAGAAGATCACCTCTTCCAAGGTCAGGAATAATCATCTGCACGTGCACAGAGTTGTGCAGAGGTGACAGAAGATCTGCATGGATGAGCATGATTCAACTCAGATGTAAAAAGCCACAAAAGGTAGGAGCAGGTGACCTGAGAGCATGAGAGAGATACTGCCAAGAATTCAGGGTTGGGAATAGAAAAGCTAAAGCACATCTGGGATTGAATTTAGTGAGGGACATAGGGCAACAAGACAAGCTTCAGTCAGTATGACAGCAGCAAAAGAAGGCCTAGGGAAAGCCTGGGCCTGCTGCCAGGTGGGGACAGGACCTGCTAGCTCAGGACATGGAGAAGCTGAGGGTACCTGATGGTCTTAAGACCATCAGCAATCTGAGGTCCTATGACTTGGATCAAAGACTTAACTTGACTCTCCTTACTGAGGTTAAATGATGACTCTGTGAATCTAGAACCACTGGACGCGCACAAGTTAACAGAATGGTGTAGGATGTGTCCGTGAGCACTGAGGAACCTGGTTAACATCACTGAAAATCCACTCTTGATGATCCGTTAATGATCACGTTGATCAGGAGAGATTCCTGAAGACTGGAAGAAGGCCTGTGTCGTGTATTAAAGAAGGAGAATGAGAACCTACAATCTGTTCAGCCTCACTGCAGTTACTAAGACGATGAAGGAAAAAATGCACAGCAGTTTCCAAACATTTTAAGAACATAAGTTCATTCCTCTCCATTTGAGATAAATCCAGTAGAAATAAATATTTAATAGATGCAGCTCATGAGAATTGGAATGTACTTTTTTTGAATAGAATGCTGAGGAATGCATCAGAGATAAGGATCAAGTAAAAAGAAACCACCCAACAACTTGATGTTCTTGACGTTGTTAAGGAAAAAAGATGCACGTGTAAGGCATGTTCTCTGGGTTGTTTGTCAAATGTTTCTCTGGTTTACTTTAGCCAGGAGCAGTGCTAATGTAACAACAGCTGTAGAGAAAAAGCACGAAACCGGTGAGAGCATATCAAAAGCAGCAGCTTTTACAACATAAATGTATCGTAAGGTAATTTGTCATTTGTTTGGAATTGACTAAAAAATAATGTGCTGCAGACACGAGGAAGGATATTTAATGCGAGGAATTTCTGAGCTGTAAAAATACTCATAAAATCTTTGTTCATCACAGTACGTAATGGTCCTGAAAGTGGCAGCAAAGTCATGGTGCAGTTTCCACGGAGTCAGTGCAAAGATCTTCCCAAAGGTGACGTACTGCAAGACAACAAGTGGAACCATCTCCGAGGGCCCTTCAAGGAAGTCCAGTGGAATAAGATGGAAGGGCGCAACTTCGTGTATAAGATGGAGCTGCTCATGGCAGCCCTAACCCCATGCTGACCATCTCTCAGTCTCTTTGTGTGGGCTTTGAGTCATCGCTGTGCAGCAAAGGGTAACGGAGCCTATGGGGCTATGAACGAAAATGAAACTGAATTGATTTCCTGTACAGATACATCTGTTGTAGGGTTTATAATAAAGCATTGTCAATGATGTATAGAATACAGCTTCCTCACAACGTTCCTTTCAGCTGTACCTTTCTTTGCGGGCTGCTCTACCTGGACTAACACACCTGAGTTGATGAACGTGTTTTTCTGTTATAAAACGAAATTCAGTAGTCCTTTGCTGTATGGAAGGTGCCTGTTCAAAATGGCACCCTTCCCTTCCCAGCCTCTGCTTTTTCTGAATAGATTTTTACAAATGTTTCCGAAAGAAGAAAATTCTGAGATTTAAGCTGTGCAGCCGTGGCTCACATCACAAGGAAAGTACCATTACCTGGAATTCAGGTAACAAGTCATAGAATCATAGGGGTTGGAAGGGACCTCAAGAGATCGTTGAGTCCAACCCCCCTGCCAAAGCAGGTTCCCTATACCAGCTAGGGAAGTCTTCACCACGTGGTGTCCCTGGTTTGGGGGCTGATGGCGTTCCTCTGTACCACACTGATGTGGCTCTGAGTCACCCACTGAATTTCTTATTGAGAGGCACAATAGTGTTGAGAGTGTTATAAAGTCACAACTCATCAAATGGCTATAGATTTAGGAGCCCCATAAGCTCAAATGTGACTTTGCTTGCAATTTCTGTTGTTTGCAAGCAAGCAGAGGAGATGGTCTTCACCTGCGTGTAAAATTCTCTGCCAGATTGAATTTTTGTGTAACTTTTTTGTGTAAAGTCATGTCTAGGAAGAACAGACCGGGACTGGAGGAAGAGCAGGTCACTCATATTCAGTAAACCTTGGATCTCCATAGTCATCCTGTTCCTTTTTCTGCTCTGGCATTTACTGCCATTCAGAAAAACACTAGTATTCTCTGAGACATCAGCTCCCTTAAAGAGGTAATTTTGTTTGTTTCCTTTTCTTTGTTGTAGCTGTAGCTGCCTTGATGTTTCTACTAAAGTTTTGCACAGCTTTCCTTTTGTTTTGTGATTAATGGGTAAAGGTCTTTCTGAAACTTGTCTGTATAAGCTGGTTAGGACTTGCATCCATACAAGGCGTGTATATACACAGATATATAGAAGTTTTTGCGCATAGAACATGCTTGAATTAAACCATCACACTTCTGTAGTGACAGCTGTTATTTGCTATGTTCTTGAGCAATATGGAATAGAAATACCTATTAAGCAACTGCCTGTGGCAAGCTGCTGTTCAGTGTGTATCCAAAGCAGCTATTATGTTGTGTTGAAATTTTCCATTGTGGAACATACTGTTATTTCAGTTCCTTGAAGTTCTTACTTCTGTGCAACTGAACTGTGGGGAGAGAAAGGCTTTTCTCCTAAGTTGTCACGGGTAGTTCATGAAAATGAAAAAATAACAGTGAAAGTAGCACACAGGTCTCTTGATCTCGAGGCAGGTGAATGTTAGACACGAGTGATTCCTGTTCCCATGCTGCTTGGCCAGCAGGTGAAGTTCTGTTCCTTACTGAGCAGGGCAGTGCAGCTCCCACCCAGTTCACATCGCGCACCTGACTGCAGCGAGGCTGCTCTGACTCTTGGCAGCACAACAGATCTCACTCAAAATGAGATGTATGAAACTTAAACCGATCTGTATTACTTCACTGTTTCCAACCTAAACTGACAGGCGTGCGTGGAGCGGTGGCCCTTATGTCAAGTAAGCACTTCATTACCAAGTAATCACCTCGGAGCAATTAAGTTGTCACAGTTGCAGGATTTAAGAAGAAGGCTACAAAAGGAACATTTATCTTGTTTCGCAAGTGCAAGCACGTTATTAGCAAAGATAGCTGTTCAGACTTTCAGGCTGTTAGTGAAAAAACAAGGCCATGTGGTTAGGAGCCTGCAGAGCCTCTTTTACAACGAGGAATCCCTAGTATTCCATACTGATGGAGAGCAGGCTGAAATGACCTCTAACTTAAGAGAGTGACTTGGAGCTCTTGGCAGAATGTCTTTAAACACGAGATGGATACATTAATAGAGAATTAAGACCTTTACACTTGATTACTGAAGCAATCTTGAGAACTTGGACATCTCTTTAATTAAATTCAAATGCAAAATGCATTAATCCCTTTGATCACTTGGATCTAAATATTACCTTTTGCTGCAGTTTTGCATGCAGTTTATAAGTTGAACATGAATCACTATTAATTTCTAAACTTAACTCTTTTTAACAGCTCGCAGTAACATTCTAAGTTCTTCAGTCACCCCGTGTGTATCAAGGGACTGCCACAGGCATTTCGTCCTCACGTTTTTTATATCAAATACTGCAATAAATGATGTGTACTGACAGATAGCAGTTTCACAGATTGTGAATATTTTGTTACTGTAACTGCAGATGTTTTACAACGTTTTTCAGCAAGGAGTTGTCTATGAGCAGTGCATAGCCTAGTTGGTATCACTGAATATTCCTTGAATCCTCCCTTGTTTCTCCAGGATATCACTACCTAAAAGCCTCAATAACTGAGGCTGGGTGGCTGATGCTGCTGTAACTTTGGCCAAGCTGAGAGCTTGAACTATGCTAGCTGGAAACTTCTCTTTGCTTTTACAGTGCATCTACACAGTAAGGGTTTTCAGTGGTCACTATTTTATTCCAGCTTTTGAGTCAGGGCATTCATGCCTGCGTACGTTTTCTGACTTGTCACATTTATTCAAGTAAATGTTAGTGGACAAGTAATGCTTTTAAATGTCAACTGCACTTACTGTATTTTCTAAACAACTCTAACTGTGTGCTCAGCTTAGCCAAGTCACTGCATGTTTAAGTTCTAAGATTTGGGAATTAAAAGTAATAAACAGAAACAGATATACAGAAATAAAAGTACTCTGTATGCAACATGAACAACTTTCAGAGTACTTTGAAATTAAAGAAGTTAAAGGAGATACTTTCAACCTCTGTGTCACCAAAGCTCAACTCACTCAGACTTGCAGAGGACTGGCAACACATACTTAACATGAAGAACTGGAACAAGTCGTTCCTTCACCGAGCTGTGCTTTTGTTAGGATTTTCATTTATTTTTTTGTTCCTTACTTCCTGGATGCAGGAAGGAGCAACCAGCTCAATCTGACACCTGAGTTTATGGAGTGGGTGTAAGGCCCTTTGCACTGCAAATGGCCCGTTCAGTCCGGGGCTGACTTTCCAGAAGTGCTGTGTTCTGAGTGCTTTGGAAAAAGCCTTTCTGGCTCCTATCTGCAGTGCTGTGCACGTGATAGGAAATTCTTTGTTTTCATGGATCAAACCTGTGGTACCTCAGCTGCTGAGCACAGCTGTCCTTCAGTAGAAGGGAACTGTTAACTCAGAGATGTGGTGGAAGCCCCGTGCCTGGAGACACTCAAAGTCAGACTGAATGGGGCTCTGAGCACCTGGTCTGGATGTAGGTGTTCCTGTTCACTGCAGGGGAGCTGGACTAGATGACCTTGAAAGGTCCCTTCCAACTGAAACGATTCAGTGACTCTGTGACTCATAAAAGCTTTACGAGGCAAGTGAGCTGAAGTGTGGTATCTGTCGACACAGACTAGCCCTTATCTCTCTTACATTTTCAGTGTTCTATCACTCCATTGGTGCAGGGTCAGTTTTTTATCCTCCAGTCATTTCAGACAGCATCATCTTCATTTCCTGTGCGCAGTTCCTTGTTCAGCAGCCTTTCTTAGTAATGTCATAAAATGTGTGCTAATGCTCCTGGGCTATGTAAACAATTGGAAGCATAAGCAGTGGAACTTTGACCATCTTGGCATTATTTCAACATCAGTTTTGTCTCAGAGAGAATTACAGTTTGTGTTCAGAGCTTCAGGAAATTCCTTATGACTGAAAGTAGCAGCACATGCATAATAAACAGGATTCAATCCTTGCAGTTAATTATTTAAGGTAATATTGTAATTAGATGTTACATTTATTATGTTGAGTGATCCTAATGGCTATTCCGTCTATAATAGGGGACTTGCTGTAGCCAAAATGCAAGTGTCCTTCAAGTACACTATCATTTTCTTACAGGTTGATATTATTGATTGGTTGTTTTTAGGAGTGGCAGAGGCTGTAGATTTTATTAGTTAGCCACAGAAATGTGTTTGTGCTCAGACATGAACATGTAATCTGACTAGCAAAGCTGAAATCCTAACAGGTCAAAACGAGTCCATCACACACTGCTGATCTCGGGTCCTAGTAGCTGTGTAAGTCAGGAATTTTCTGTAGTAGTCACAAATACTTTACCTTTTAGGTTCCTTCTTGCTTTCCTTGCTGATACTTTCTCCTGAGGTAGACTTGTTATTTCTGTTATGAGACAGTCCTTGGCTAACACTCAATGGTTTCCAGTTCAATTTCTTCAGTTGTACTTGCTGCAAATGAAAGGATGAAAGTACTGATTGGCAAATGGACGGGAAGGTCAGCATTCCATTATTAACACCTCCATGCTAACAGCTGCAACATTTTTAATATTAACTCAAGTTTACTCATCTAGAATTTGGCTTTAAGTACATCTTTTCAAAATATTTGACCACGCAGTAAGTCCCTCAAAACCTTGAATGCGCCACTAGTTTCCAAGTACAAGACTGAAAGCACTATGAAAACTGAAACAAAGTCCATAGAGCCCCGTGACTTCCAAAACAGGGCCCTCCTAAGGTGGGATCAAGACATAAGTCATTGAATCCTGCTGTGGATGAGGACAGAGCAAGTCTTCAGAAATGTAGTATTCCTGAAGACTGCCAAGGAGTGCTCTGAATTCAGACTCTGAAGAACTGCTGCTGTATAGGAACACTGGCTTTAACTGGAGGAAGGAGAGGCTTTACCCAAACTCAGTATTCTGGCATGGTATGAACATACACAGTAGCTACAGAAGCTCATGAGCTGTGTGTCCACTGTAAAAAAACAGCAGCAGCTAACAGCGTAGAGAAGTGTCCTGTAGTTTCTGATGTGAAGTGTGAGGTAGATGTCATGTGGATCTCTCCCAATTGAATACCTATTATTCAGTTGCCTGTGTTAGTAGTGAAGAGCTCAACAGGATGACTGAGCCAAGCCCTTCCAATTTTGTTTTTCGGAGTCGCTGCTTAATACCTTCCCAGCTCAAGCCATGAGTGAGCTTCTCAAATTTCTCAAAATTCAGACTGGAAAAGCATGTATCTTGGCTGCATTTTTAGATACCTGTTAGTTTATGCGTCCTCTTCCGGAACAGATGCAGGGATTTGTTACACAGCCACATGAAGCAGATCAAAATGGCAGATACTGCAGCAAGAAATGCAAAGAAAACTGCTACAAAATGTAAATCTTCATAGATAATCTCTGCAAGGAGGGCAGAAATGTGTAATGTTATGAAATTGCTTATGAGCAGTTTAATGTTTAAACACAGAGTAAGGCTAAGAACTCCCAGGAGGTTCATACCGTAAACATTGAGCACGATGGTGCCATAGCTGTTGGTTCCATACTCCTCTGTGACTGTGACAAAATAGTAGCCAGCATCTCTCATGCCCACGTTCAGAAGCTGTATAGAGCCATTTTCAAAAGTATTCACTCTGTCCTTATAGACAGTGGATACGTTGATGTAATTCCCACTTTTCCACTCCACAATTTTGGTGGTGCCCCAGCTGGACACATGCTTCCACTCGACAGTGGCAGTGCCTCTACAGAAGTACTCAACCGAGAGGAGGATATTTTGTGCCACTGTTGCATTGATGTTGGGCTGTGGGACAGTTAACGACACTCCTCCAGGGGCTGAAAGACAAAAGGGGCAATGAGTGCACAAGGGATGCAGTGTCTTGGGCAGGGTGGGACCTCTTGGGAGGGCGATCCATCCTATCTTAATGGTCTGATTTAGGACAGGATGGGTCATCTCTCCCTGTTGAACAGAGCAGGAATGTACATGTCTAACTTAAGACTAAATACATGCTTCATTTGGTTACAGTCAGGAGAAATGTTTCTGTCTTACAGGACAAGTGATGGCTTGTGTTTCAAGGAAACTGTTCGGGAGAATCTTTCCAGGTAAGGAAGTGTAGACTTTATGGAAACTCTGTGGGTTTTTTTTGTTTGTTTGTTTTTGTTTTTTTTAATTTATCTCAAATGGAGGAATGGAAATTATGTTCTCATAAATCTCATCCTTAATACGTTTTATCATACATGGGAAAAGTAGGTGCTGCATTTTCTTCATAGTTCTCAAGGCCCTGCAACCCACCACCTCCTCAGAGGTAAGATGGATTGTCTTCTGTGAACGGTCCAAAGTTCCATCTCTCCTATGTCCCCAAAGTCAGTGTGTTTCACAGTAAAGTATTTATGACACAATTGCCAAGCACTTAACAAACAAACAAACAAAACGGGGATGGCATTTATGATTTCCAAAGTCAATTGGAATGCTGCAGCTTACGGGGACTTCAGGCAGACCAAGTCAGCCTGATGACCCCACTAAAATGACATCAAACATTCCAAAGAAACACAAAACCTGCTTTATTTACCTCATGCTGTGGATCAAGGGAAAGGCTTTTGTGTTCATTGGTAACCAGCTTGCCTTTAAAGTTCTAGATTTAATTGCCATGGCCAAAATAGGCTATTATATCAACTAATCATCATCACCCCACCCCCCAAAGCAAGAACTGTAGCAAGCTTAAATAAGCGAAGACTTGGCAAGGATTTCGTCACGTTTGCAGGATGAGAGGGATGCAGCAGGCTGCTGGAGATGTCATGTGGGCTTTACATCAGAAATGATGTGTTAGCAACGTTTGAGAGAGCAGCTATGTCAGGACAGTCAGCTATCTGCCAGCACAGATAAATCACATCTCATCCGAGGGACTGATTTCCAGGCAGAAATGGACACGAAAGGATCATTACCACACGTTTCCCACTGATGTGATTATGGAGCTGTTCATAACAAACAGAACGGATCGTTTTGTTTAATGTGTAACTGCACTAATTCTACCTGCACGAGGATTTAACTGCATGAGGACTTGGAAGAACACCAAACACCTGAGTTTCAATTGGCACACGTAGTTTCTGAGTTAGTGGCACGATTCAGACACTAGGCTAGAGGCTGAAATTCGGTTTTTCTGCCTGCAGAAATCAAAAAGGCAGGTAAAGCACAGGGTCAGCCTTTTTCTGGTTCTGCCTGGAGCTCACCTGCTCCCATGGTGTGGGCACGGTCTGACTGCTGTTCTCAGCTGGGAACGGCAGCGGGACCTCAGCTCTGCCCAGGACACGGCCGCTGGGATTGGCACTCTGGTTTTCAGTCTGCCTTCACCAGAGACTGAACAGAGCCATGGAAAAGGGCTTTGTGACAGTGAGATAAACAGAGCAAATGGGAACTTCTGCTAACCGCTGCGCATTGTTGCGACTGTTTTCTGCTCCCTGTGTTTATTTAAAGGCCTTTCACTGTTTCTGAGTCGAGCCACGCTGAGTCTCTCCGCAGTGACTTTTTATGCCGTGGCAAAGGCAGTTCTTTTGGATGCGTGACTGCAAGGTAAACGTTAAAAAAACAAAAAAAAAAAAACAACCAAACAACAACAACCCGATACATCCTCCCACCGAACTACCTGCTAACACGTGCGCTCCCCCATCCACCCCACGGAGCCGGCACCGACACCGACCAACGCATCCGAGGCGCGGCCAGCCTGGCTCACCCGAACCGCCCTGATCCCACGAGAGACAACACCGCAGCGACGGTGCGTGGCGGTGCAGGGACCCCGGCAGCTCGGGTGCGGGCAGGAGGAAGGGAAAGGGAGCGGGCACGCTTACTCTGCAGAGCCCAGCCGGCCGCCAGGCACAGGGTGACGGTCCCCACGATGGCACCGCGTCTCCGACAGCACCGGAGAGGTCTCATCGGAGAGCGGCCGCCGCTCCGGCATTGACTCCGCCGGGCGGGGCCCGCGGGCACGGGCTGCCGGCCCCTTCCTCGCGGCTCTCCCTCCTCTTCCTCCCCCGGCGCTCTGCCTTCCCTGTGCCTCTCTCTCCCCGATACGGCCGAGGGACGCGATTGGCCGCCGACGGAACCGGCCCCGCCGGGGGAGGTTCAGCTGGGTCGGGGAAACGTTTGTTCTCCGGGAGAGCGGTGAGACTCTGGCGCGGGATGCGCGGGGACGGGGTGCGGTCTCCGTCCCTGGAGGTGCTCAAGAGCCGCGTGGATGTGGCACTGAGGGATGCGCTGCGTGGGGATGGTGGGGGTGGGCTGCGGTTGGACTCGGTGAGCTTAGAGGTCTTTTCCGACTTTAATGATGCTGTGACCCAAAACTGAAACCCTTTGCATGAGGCTGAGAGAGCTGGGACCGTTCAGCCTGGAGAGCAGAAGTTTCAGGGGGATCTCATTAATTCCATGAGTACCTGAGGGGTGGGTGCAAAGGGGACGGAGCCAGGCTCTTGTCTGTGGTGCCCAGTGCCAGGACAAGAGGCAGCTGGCACAAACTGGAACACAGGACGTTCCCTCTGAGCACCAGAAGCACTGCTGTGCTGTGCGGGTGATGGAGCACTGGCTCAGTGTGCACGGAGGCTGCGGGGTCTCCTCTTTGGAGATCTTACGAAGCTGCGTGGACGTGGCCCTGGGCACCCTGCTCTGGGTGTCCCTGCTGGGGCTGGGGTTGGAGCAGATGGACCCAGATGGCCCCCGGCCTCAGCCTGATAAAGATGAGAGAGAGCACCTCTATGTCCCCAAGGGGCAGTCACCATCTCAGATGACTGCACTGGAAAACGAACCTGTTCCAGTCGCATCCCCTGACTGATGCAAGGGTCACAGAGAGCTCCTGCAGGAGCACAGCCCTGGCACAAGAGGCAAGAAGGTGGAGGTGAGAAGTGAGCACCCGATCTCTTAGCTCAGTCCTTGATTAGAAAGGGTGCAACCTGCATGCACTGCAGGGCTCAGCTTTTATTCACGATGCAGTACATTCTCCAGCTTCCCTGAAACCTGGTACATCCCTGAAAGCTCAAACAAGGGATATCGGGTGAGGGTACGAGGGGAGAAGAGGTCAGTGAGTGCTCTGCACAACTTTTGCAGCCTACACAGGCATGGTGCTGAGGGTCCACATCCTCGGCAGAAAGCCCTCAGAATACCATCCCTCCATCAGATCCGTGTGAGGTTCTCCTGTGGTTTCCCCTTCTCTTGATCAGCATCATGCTTGTGCTGAGAATGATATTACAGCAAAAAGCAGGAGAGCCCCAGTGGCAGTTTTTTTTCTGCGCCCATCTCTTCATGGCACGTTTATCCCTCAAAGCATTTAAGGTCTCATGGCGATGTGACTTCATGCCATTTCATTTCTTTAAGCCTTTATTAAATTGTTTTTGGGCTCTTGGCTCAGTGATCTGTTTTGGCAGCATAACATATGGGGCAAGAGCTCATATCAAATGAATTTAACTGTGATTTAAAATGTATCACACAGGTTCCATTGATTCAGTCCGTTCTGTTGATGACAGGTGGGAGTCATGAAATTGAAATCCAGATCTCGACTGCTTCCCAGACACTGGTAGTTTTGGCTTTGCAGCATAGGACGAATGTTCAGTCTTGGGATAGGAAATGGGTGTTTGTTTTCAGCATCAGTGATTAACAGCAAAGAGATTTTTGTTCCATCTTTTTAGAGGGAAAATTATAGAATATTGAAGTCAAACAAAATCAACCTACAAAACTTGTGCCTCAAGAAATACCCTGCAGCACACGGCAAAATACTCAGTATTAAGGAAGCGTTTAATCAGATTCCAGGCCATAGGGCTTCTGCTGTGGAAATGGGTCAAGGAGGAAACCCAGCCTGGCAGCTCCAAGTCCTTGTGGAGTTTCTCAAAGAAGCTCACAGGATTCTCTGCCTTAAAAGTCATTGCATCTTCTACAGAAAAACCCTCTGTGCGTGGAGGAATTTCCACCTTCTGTCCCAGTATCCTTCATCCCTGTGAGCTGGATGGCTTGGAAAGCTCTGCCAGTGCCTGGTGGGAGGGACAAGCCTGATGTGTGCCCCCCTACAGGCTGAATCCCAATCTGCTTTTCCAAAAAGCATGGGATTGAAGCTGTAACACCTCTCCTATGAGGAAAGGCTGAGGAAGCTGGGCTTGTTCAGTTTGGAGAAGAGAAGACTCCGGGGAGACTTCGTTGTGGCCTTCCAGTACTTGAAGTACTTTGCGGGCTGTAAGGAAAACAACATCTTACATGGTCTGATAGTGATCGAACAAGAGGGAGTAGCTTTAGACTAGAAGAGGAGAAACTTAGCTTTGTCATTGTGAAGAAATTTTGTACTTAGAAGGTGACGAGGCCCTGGCACAGCTTGCCCCATCCCTGCAGGTGCCAGGCTGGGTGGGCCCTGGGCAGCCTGAGCTGGTGGGGGGCAACAGCCCATGGCAGGGGTTGGGCGGAGTGGCTTTGAGGTCTCCCTTAAATCAGCCAGCCATGGGAATGATTTACAGACTGTGGAAGCTTCATTTCACCATCCATACAGCAGTAGGGACGCGTGGAGAGTTTTACTGGTACATGGTTAACTACAGTACTTTCTCTCTCCCTCCTCTGCTTTCTCATTGCCTCTCATTGTCTGAGGGTGTCTCAAGTTTGTCTGCAAGGTCCGATTTCTTTTTCTGGTGTCATTAATAATGGAACAAAACCACATTAACAACTGCAACAACAGTCAGATAGGAGCCAGGAAGCTCTTTTCACTCTCTAATATGCTGCATGAGTACTCTGAAATGCTTTAGACAGAGGTTTTGTTGTTGTTGTGTTTTTTGCTCGCCCTTTTCCTTTGATGTGTTTTTGGACTGAAGAAAAAGGCCTGACCTTGCCTTTTGCTAACAAAAAACCAAACAAATCAAAATGTCCCAACTTTAAAAATGCACAGCAGTTCTGACCTTATGTAAGAGGCAATTTCACCCTGGGAGAAACCGCAGGAGAAAAATGAGAAAAGAAATGTCAACATGGATTGAAGGACGTTGCATCTGCAGGGTCAGAGGGGAGCTCCGTGTTTCCTTGAGGTGCTTTTGGTAGATGCAGTTGGCAGGGAGCTCCGAGCCAACAACAGAAACATGTGCCAGAGAAACAAGGGAAAGAGGCAGCATCCTGCTGCTCCCACTTCCACGTGCTGTCCGTGGTCCAGGCCTGCCTCATTCCATCCTTTTGGAAGAGGGAAGGGGATTCGCTGAAAGGATGGTGAGATTTCAGTCTTAAAAAACATTCCTCCCTTCCACTTAAGATGAAAAAAAGCCCTTTGAAGTAGGAACTGACCCAGTCTTCACTCCTGTCTCACCGTTTTCTTTTTGTCTTTCCACTGTTTTGGCAGATGTGTGGCACAAAAAGCCCTTCTCTCACCCCGGATGAATCAATAGCTGTAATAGGAGAGGCTCAGGGCAGTGCTGGTCTGTCAGCATTCCTCTGCTTATTGAGCTATCTGAGCTGAGTCTCTGTGGTATGAGGTCTGTGAATTTGAGAGGAAAATAGGGGAAAAAAAGAAACAGCAAAATTCACCCTTGGAAGACAGAAATGAATACACGAGGAAGCACAGATGCTTTCCCATTTGGAAATAGCATTTATCAAATCAGGAGTATGCAAAGTACACCTTCAAGTAGGGAGGTCCAGGTGATTACAGTGCCACTGAGTAACCCCTTGTGATCTTCCTTTCCCGGTTCGTCATGCTCAGTGCACACATCTGCAGATGTCTAAAACACTGGGACAAAAGCCATCAACATGAGACGCGATTTGTACCCTACAAAGCATGCCAGGAGAAACAGCTTCACCCCAAGAAGCAGCCACTGTACCAGCCAGGTGTGATGACCATGAAAGCATACCCAAACCCTGCTGAATTAGGAGAGATTCTTGCTTGTCTTGAACAGTTGGCGCTGCTCTTCTGCTTTTAGCCCCAAGCCCAGAGCACACCTGGGCTCTGCAGTTCCAGATGCCTCAAGGACATTAGGAAACATGGAGACGTGACACTGAGGGAAATGGTCCAGTGGGCATGGTGGGGATGGGTCAGTGATCTGACTTGATGATCTTAGAGATCTTTTCCAACTTTAAAGCTTTTATGTTTCTATGATCTGCCATCAGGATGCTCCCAGAGGCTGAAGGATGGCAATGGCTGCTTCCCTGCATCACTTTTACCAAAGCTGCTAGGGTACAGTATCCAGTCTGGCATGGTAGGTGAGCATCTCCTGACACAGGCACACCATCTCACCCAGACAGCTGAATGTGTACCATTTGGAGGCTTGTTTCTCAGATTTTGTAGCCCAGCACTATAAATTAAAGCAGCATAAGGAATCCCAGGCATCATTGAGGTTAATAGTTGGTAAATCTGTCAAAATCTTGTTTTAATTCAACTAAAGCTGTTCAAGAACTTGATTCCTTTGTAGTGAATAATTTCAAGATTCTTTTCCATTGTCTGTGCTCCAGAATCCCACAAGCAGGTTGTGCTCTCTTTCTTACCTTAATTTTTATTCAACAGCAAGGCTCTCACCCAGTCAACGGGAGATGCAGGGCAAATGTGGACACTTCTGGGGGGGTGGGATGGAAGAGAACAACTGGATGCTCATTTCTTTTATCGTGGAATGTTAGCCCCACAAAACGAAGTAGCTTTTAATTTCGGAAAACAAAGACAAGGTAATACCAGGAAAATAACAATGTGTTTGTGATTAAATAATAATATTTATGCTCTGGTTTGGCCACGACACCAGGAGGTCAGTGATTGTATAACCCTTCACTTGACATCAATATCTGAGGCCATTGACTGTTATCTAGAGAAGAGCCTGATTAGTGTTGTACCACACAAAATAAAGATGCAAAAGCAGATTTATCATATGTAAGAATCACTGAACCATTCCCGAAGATATTTAGACTGGAGATAAAGGAGTTTTTTACACTAAGGGTGAGGCATTGGCACAGACTGCCAATGTGGTAGTCGCCATCCCTGGAAGTGTTTAAGGAAAGGGTAGATGCAGTACCTAGGGGTGTGGTTTAGCGCACAATATGGGTGGTAGGTGAACGTTTGAACTAGATGCTCTTAGAGGTCTTTTCCAACCTCAGAGATTCTATGGTTCTATTCTGTGATTTTGTATTATTCACTATCAGCAGTGTAAATATTTTCAGCTACAGAAATGGCATATCTGTCCACTGCATCCAAAAGGAAATCAGTCTTAAAAAGGGGCATATATACAAAGGGACTCTTCAGCCTTCCTTCCTTTCCCTACAAGTTTTGATTTCCTCCTCTCCATTACCACACTGGCACAAGTCTTTGTCACCACAAACCCTGGGATGCCTCAGGAGCTTGAGCCTGTTGCCTTTCTCCAGTTTGGTCACTGTCCTGAGATGCCGGAGGAGTGATATGCACAGATTGGGTGAGAAATTAAAAAGAATTAAGCCTGACTTATAATTAAGCAAGGCAATAATTAAGCGTGATTAAACTAAGTCTAGTTTAAACAGACCGTTTAAATATCTCAATAGGTATTTTTATGCAGATCACTTGACAACTCTCCATTTCATTTAGTGAACATTTGGTGCAAAGAATGTCCTGTGACCTGCACTGTCAGCACAGCCGTGTCCTCACTTGGTCTAACCAAGCTGCCAAAAGCAGAAGCCTTTTTCCACCTGTTTTGTGATGAGGTTGGAACTGGGTGATCTTTGAGGTCCCTTCCAGCCCAGGCCATTCTATGACTCTCTGAGTCTACGATTCTGTTTTAACTCTCTGAGCTTTCAGAAGTTCTGAGCCACGTGTCCCCCAGTAAGCTGTGTTCAGTGTTTCTGGTCTCGCTGCCCTTGTCTGGGCATGTGGGGGAAGCTGGGAATAGGCAACACAAAGTGAATCAAACCAAACCCATCCAGTCCTGCAAAGCGATCACTGAAGCATTTTAGGTATGTGGTCTTTTGAATAATGACATGATTGAGCACACTGGTGCAATTATGGTGTCTGCTGTGGTAGCAAGTGTGGGAAACCCAGGGCAGCCCCAGCTCAGACCCTTGTCATGTGCAAGGAGTGGATTCCTCCTGGAACATCACGAGTATCACAACAGCAGTTAGAGCTGTGGCCCCATCTCCCCTCCTCAGCCTGTGTGTGTGTGGAGAACGTAGGGGCTTCCCTGAACATTCCAGAGTTGGAAACTTCATTTATTATTATTTGCTTCTAATCTGTAGGAGTGTGGTGTGCTATGTGGAGGAGGTCATGCAGAGAACCTCCCAGCAGCACCAACAGGGGCACATGGATCCCAGGATGGTTTGGGTTGGAGGGGACCTCAAAGATCTCATCCCAAACACACCAGCCACTTTGGGAGATACACTTCTATCCTGCAAGTGGCAGGAGATGGCTCCTGGTGGCAACCTGTGCCTCCAGGTGAGGGCACTGGGGGAGCTTTATTTGGGCTCTGCAAAGAGAGTGCTGGTTTCTGTTACTCGGAGCTGCGTTTAGGTGGTGCTAGAGAGTAAATAATTAAAACCTCTGCCATTCAGGTGTATGAATGGGGAGCTGGAAGAAATCTATCCTTAAAATATTTTGAGAGGAGTGGTGTGAGGGTTTACATGGCACTGCACAACACATCTCACAGGATATAGCAGAGCTGCAAGGTTTAAGGGAAAAGGCTCTAAAGTCATTCTGACTTTTTAGGACTTTCTCAAAACCTACTTTACTTCAAAAATTTGAAGAATAAGAGACACTTCAGTTTTAACCAGTGACAAAATTCCTGCCTGACATTCACACCAGAGGGGTACGCTGAGTGTTGCTGTCCAAATAAAGCTTCATAGACCCAAGCCTGACCTGTGCATTTTCTCACCTACAAGAGCAGAGCTGAGGAAGCAGCTACTGCAGCCTCTATCGTACAACATCTGCTGAACCTTCCAAATTCCAATCCAAACTAAATTCTCCAAGTAGTTCAGGGCAGAGGAAGGCTGAGTATGGTGGCATTCAGCTCCTACAGAGTGTGATGGGTTCTCTCCCATATTGACTCTGCCTTGTCTGAGTGACTTTTGATATCACTTGTTGATGGTAAGCATCCTTTTCTAACATGAGTGTTTTGCTGTTCTGGCATACACCACACTTGGATAAGGGCTCTCAGACATGATACATGCTTTAAAAGGTGTAGGACCTAGAACTTGGTCTTTCATAACAACATGGCAAGAGTATGATGATGGTGGGTTCCACAGTGAAAGTTCAACTAGAAACTTCAGGTTTTAAATCCAACTAGCCAGTTTTAATTTTTGCTGTTGGTTTCAATAGTAGTGTGCCTGAATGTCAGACATTGCCACCATTGCAGAGTTAGAATCATAGGATCATTACAGTTGGGAAAGACCTCTAAGATCACTTAGTCCAACAGTCAACCCACCCTCAGCATGCCCACCAACCACGTTCCTCAGAGCACCTTCTCCACATTCCTTAAACACCTGCAGGGTTCAGTGATTCCACCACCTTCCTAAGCAGCCTGTTCCAAAGCATTACCAATCTTTCTGATAAGAATTTTTTCCTAATTATCCAACCTGAGAAGCAGAATGTAACATGGCCAAACCCATGATCTAAGCTGTGGCCTTTTATATGTTCTTCCCAGCTGTGGTCTTTCCATCCTGTGGGATTCATTTGGAGATTCCAAGAAGGAGAACTCAAGGAACTGATGTAGAGATTCCAATGCAATTACAAGGAAAACATGGTTAAAGCAGACTTCCTACAATCCCTCTGTAAATATGACTGCTTCCTTTCCTTTTTCCTCAGTCCAGAGTAGTGGTATAAAGCTTTTCTCAAACCAGTCACTTCTGTCCAAGAGGAAGCACACATCAGTGATGCATAGAATAATTTCTTTCTGGAAATCAAATGTATTTATTTTAAATCCAATACTTAGATCCCTGTTCACAGCCTTCCAGTACTCGAAGGGAGTTTGAAGCAGGACAGGACCAACTGTTTATGCGGTCTGATAGTGATGGGACAAGAGAGAATACCTTCAAACTTAGAAGAGGGGAGATTTAGGTTATATGTCAGAAGGAAATTCTTTACTCAAAGGGTGGTGAGGCCCTGGCACAGCTGCCCAGAGAGCTGCAGTGCCCCATCCCTGAAGGTGCTCAAGGCCAGGCTGGATAGGCCCTGGGCAGCCTGAGCTGGTGGGAGGCAACCAGCCCATGGCAGGGGTTGGGGCTGGGTGATATTTGAGGTCTCCTCCAACCTAAGCCATTCTGTGATTCTGTGGTAAGATGCTTCTCACACTTGGACTTAGTAACCAGGTAGTGAGGGTGGATAGGATGCATCACTGGTGTTTGCTAGTCTGATTTTGTGGCTGGACTTCACATTCAGAACTCCCTTGAATAAATTTCCATTTAAAACAGAGCAGATCTTTCAGGGAAGCTTCCTGTTGCGCTGCAGCATTTTCAGCTACAAGGAATCCACCTCAATCCTTTGCAAATTGATCTAACATTTATAACATTCAATGGACCTTACAGATTACAAAGCTGAACCTCGTCTGTATTCTGAATGTGTTTAATTTTAACTTCCAGATACAGTCCTTCCCAACATCAGCCATTCTGGGATTCTGTGATCTTGCCACAAGCCCTGCCTGTGAGAGAACAGACATTACCAAAGCAGCAAGAACGTGCTCTTGTTGTGATTCGTCCCAAATAACTTTCAACATTACATTTCATTGCGTCACTGAGGGCTTACTTTCAGCAAGTATTTGTACTGAGCTTTGATTCACCTGATCTGGCTCTGGTCATGTTTTAGACTGTCCATTAGCCCATAGTGAAGTGCATCACATTTGTTTGCCCAGCTGAGGACATGATGAGGGCTGCATTTCATTGCCTACTCAGTCATCGATAAATGCAGTTCAATAGTACAGTGCCAAGAATCAACCTCACCGGAGAGTCACATACGGGATGATGATTTTGTGCTCGTAATTACATTTCAAGACCTCTCAGTTAATCAGTTAATTACCTAATGTACAAAGCATTGATTTTTTTGTTGTCCTTGCTTCTTAATCAAATTGCCATTTGATACCAGCTTTAATGCTCCACAGAAGATGAAATTTAAAATGTCAGGGAACCCAAGGCAACGGAAGCCTCTGGGCATCACACTGCGTCCTGCCAGCCCAGGAGATGCTGTCATCCTGCCCAGATGCTGGCTTTGTTGCTCCAAATCTACTTGCTGTAAATATTTCATCCTCTCAGTTCATTCCCAGATGCTGGTGCACCAGTTATCACCATTGCGTGAGTGCTAGTGTATTAAACACAGATCCTTAGAACCATAGAATCACAGAATCGTAGAATCATAGAAAAGTTTGGGCTGGAAGGGACCCTGAAGCCCACCGAGTCCCAACCTCTGCTGTGGGCTGTTGCCCCCCACCAGCTCAGGCTGCCCAGGTTCCATCCAGCCTGACCTTGAGCACCTGCAGGGATGGGGCACCACAGCTCTCTGGGCAGCTGTGCCAGGGCCTTACCACCCTTAGCGTAAAGAATTTCCTTCTCACATATAACCTAAATCTCCCCTCTTTTGGTTAAAAACCCTTCCCCTTTGTCCTAACACTATTAGACTGTTTAAAAAGTCTTGTTTAGTTTCTTCCAAACCAAAGCTCAGCTGCTGCTCTTGGAGACAGTTCACCCAAGACCACTCTGAAGGGCTGAGATTGAATTAAATTTGGTTCCTCCTACTTCTGTGGTCTTCCATTACTATTCTAGTAGGCCAAGCAAGCTCAAACAGCCTCCATGGTCTGATCGCATTCACTCTGCTACTTGACATAGGTACCCGGGTCTGCTTCACTGCGCTGAAACATTGAACATAATGACAGAATCACTGAATCATTAAGGTTGGGAAAGACCACTAGGATTATCTACTCCAACAGTTATTTAGTCATGTAGACACAGCATTTGAGTCCCATGGGTCCTTTCCCTGTCCCATGGAGTGTCCAGCACAAGCAGTGTTCAACAGGGTCTTAATCTCCTCCAAGGTAGCTGACCAAAACCCAGTCCAGCCACTAATTTAACCTGTAACCTCTTTTCCCCATTTTTAGACTCTTTCTATTTGTTGTCATGGAGAAACTTCAACAACACCATGAGCCTTGAAGAGTCCTTATCACATTTATATTCACATAAAGGATTCAGACTGTTCCAGCCTTTTATTCCCCTAGTTTGTGTTAGTCTTCATAAACAAGGACATGCAGCAAGCTAAGCTGGATTTCTGTTATCTTGGACCTCCAGTGCTCCAGGACTGTGTGTTAAACAGACCAGGAAAACTGTCCTCCAGCTCTGAACAGGAGATCTCCACTCATGTGAAATGAGTGTTCTCAGTGTATAACACAGCTTTCTTCCAAAGTTCTCAAAATTCTTTCTTGGAATCAGTTTAAATGCTGTCCCTCTCTACAGAATTGGGCAAGTAAAGCACAAGTTAAGCAAAGAAGATGCCAAAAGTGTATGTGTGAAGTTCAGCCTGTCCAAAAGCACCTCCAGTGTCAGGCAGGATGGGTGGTGGGGGGAACTGCAACATCAAGGAGGAAAATAGACATCTCTAGTAAGACAGATCCTACATTGCTTCATGAAATCTAACAAAATATTAGAAAAACCAAAGAAAACCATTAGAAAACTGATCCCAAAAGAAGAACAAAGAACCCCAACTCTATTTGTCCGTTTGGCCAAAGGACTGGAAATATTGACTCTTCCTGAAGTTGTTTGGTGTTGAAGGAAGACATCTCCCAGCAAACCTAAAAAAAGCTGAGCTATATGTCATTTGTGTTAATGAAAACGTGAGCTGTACAAACACCTTGTCATGGACATATCTAGGATTCAAAGGTGGTAAATCCACAAATAGAAGGGACCCTCCAGTGCCCAAGCAATTTTATTTTTTACAAAGGGGGGTCAAAGAAAAAAAATCTTGGAGGCAGCAACCTGTGAGAGGAATGATTTCATGGGTGCTGGGTCAATGTCTCCTATGCTGGCAGTACCTAAAGGGCTCTGGGTGTGCTGTACTGGAACAACGAGGCATTTTGTCATTAAGTACAGGCTGGAATTGCTTTTGTATTTATTTTACTTGCAGCTAATTGCATTCAAAACTTTGCCTGACCTTGATGAATGTTTTCCTTCTAAGTTTGCTGAGGGATGTTCTGAGGAGGGAGTCATACAAGGATGGAAAATGGTAAACATTCAGGAGCGTTAACAGTAATTGCATCTTTACCATTTCAGTCTCTCCACGTGCATCAGAGTGTGTTTCAGCAGTATTAAATTCAGAAGAGCTTTGTAAGGGCAAAGCGTCCGCTGAGTGTGCCAGGTACCCCACTACAGCACTAAGGCATTCCTATCTGAAGTCACTGCAGGTTTTCTGTGGTGATGCCAGGGGGTGACGTGGCTGTAGTGGTGATGCTCTTCATAGAGATGTCATAGAATCATAGAACCATAGAATTGTTTGAGTTGGAAGGAATCTTTAATGGCTATCCAGTCCAACTCCCAGGCAACGAACAGGGACATCTACAGCTAGA
Source organism: Oreortyx pictus (assembly GCA_036925125.1). Classification (NCBI taxonomy): domain Eukaryota; kingdom Metazoa; phylum Chordata; class Aves; order Galliformes; family Odontophoridae; genus Oreortyx; species Oreortyx pictus. The sequence continues at coordinate 9,785,050 of JAUPFR010000001.1, forward strand.
TCAGGTGCTCAGAGCCCCATCCAGCCTGATCTTGAGTGCCTCCAGGGATGGGGCATCCACCACCTCTCTGGGCAACCTGTGCCAGTGCATCACCACCTTTATCACACACAACTTTTTCCTTATACTCCATGTAAATCTACCTTGTTTTCATTTGAAACCATTTCCCCTTGTCCTGTCACAACAGACCCTGCTCTACACTAGAGTGCTGGATGTGATTGCTCTTACAGGAAGGTGGGGATCTGTTGCCTGCCAGAATGTTAAGCAAGAGGATTCTGCAGTGGAACAGCAGAAGTTGGGTAGTGGTGAAAAGATACTTCCAGATCTAGTCATTTGCCCTTTGTTGCCTTTGAGTAGGGTGGTCAGTGGGTAGGATGCTGACCCTGACATGAGGAATTTGGCATTTTTATTTCATTTGGGCCATGCAGCAGGTCTGTGCCTTTATGCAGGTGCATTTTTTAAGCTTTGATCTGCTCTACCTGCTCCACACAGACAGATGTCTGGGTACCCAAATTAGGTCATCCCTAAATCAGGAAAGTATGCTGGAATGAGCATACAGCAACTGTGATTTAACAAGAGCCCAGCTCTTCTGGCGCTACAGTAATGACAGCTTTGGTGTCTCCCTCAGCTAAGTGCAACCTCACATGCTCCCACTCACATCAGTAGAGTGTGAAAGATTCCAGTGGGTGACTGCCTGGGGCTTTTAATTTTCAAAACATCTGTTTTTCCATTCTCTAAACATATGTTCTAATTAATGACAGTCTCTAGATTTACAGGAATGAATTTCTGGCCTGGGTTTAACAAAGCACATCCACAGAACTGCTGTGTCCAGGTGTCTACCAGCAGTAGGATGAAGCACAAAGTTGTATGATATCTTTCGGATGAGCATCAGGATCTCTGCCTTCCTGAGGATGATGCTGGGGAAGGTATATGTTTCCTGTGGAGGGCAGAGTGATCAATGCTGTATCTACAGCTGCCAGTCCTCGTCTCCTCCTCCTCCCTGCTTTGCTGCAGATGGGAGTAGCACATGGATCCTCATTGAGTTTGCTGCAGGAGTGCATGGTGGCATTAGCATTGCTTTTTACTGTGTATGTGCACAGCCTGTGCTGGAAGCAGCTCACTGAGCAGCATACTGCTTTCATCCTCTGCACTCAGCTGGCCACCAGCTGCTCTGCTGAGTGGTATTGTGGATATGTCAGTACACATCTTCCCTCCCATGCCAGGCATTTCCATGCACAGCAGATCCCACAGCTGTTCTGTAAAGGTTTGGTGGTGAGGAGCTGCCCAGTTCCTATTGGCTGCGGTGGGTGGGTTTAGGCTTCTAAATGTGGGCAGTGAGGCCCCATCCCTGGAGGTGCTCAAGACAGGCTGGATGGAGTCTGGGCAGCCTGAGCTGGTGGGGGCAGCAGCCCACGGCAGGGGCTGGGAGGGCTTCAAGGTCCCTTCCAACCCAAACCATTCAATGTTTGTATGATTGTATGATTCTATGGCTTCATGATCTTGCTCATCTCTGCCAGACCAGGTTATATGAGAGGTGACGTCCTCTCCACAGCCACGTAGCATTAGACTGACTGTAACCTTAGGCCACAGCTGGGGAGAAGCACATGCAAAAGCATCCTAAATAATACAGAGACTAGTGTAGAACTGATATTATTGATTGACTCTACGGTGATTACATGGCATTCACTAGAATTCAGTTTTATATCTGATTTTTCTCACCAGGGAAGTTTACACTAAAGCTCTAAATGTTGCAGTGTGAACAAATTTGCTCACTTATTTATCTATCTATCTATCTATCTATCTATCTATCTATCTATCTATCTATCTATCTATCTATCTATCTATCTATCTATCTATTTATTTCCACGAATGCCCAATCTATTAAACATTAGTTTGCCTCTTCTGAGGTGAGAAAAGTATGCGACTTGAGAACATCATAAATGCTGGAGCGTGACTGGTAGCCTTGCCTTCGGGTGGGGAACAAGGGACATCCTAAAGCAAACATCACTTGGGCCCAGGGTGCCCCTTGGTCACTACCACAGGGTCATGCCCCGTCACCGTGTGCCTTTAATCATGACAGACTTGGAGCTCACTCATTCTCCTTGCATGAATGGAGTGCGTCTTTATTACTCTGTGAGAACTTTAAATAATTTGTTACCGGAGAAAGCAAAGGGAAGAGCAGTGCCAAACTCTAATTTGCTGAATGTACAGTGTCCTTTCAAGGTCCCACATTCAATCATGATTCTCTTCCAATGGCACTGTTTGCAAACCCGTCTGTTTGTCAATCTGACGCAGGGGGGTGTGGGTGCTGGTTTCCCCCAGCACATTGCAAACATCCCATCTACGGGGAAGGAGGTTTCTCTGAAACAAAACTGTAGCCAGATATGAAACAGCAATGATTGTCCCCAGAGTGAAAAGCATGGTGAACGTCTTATAGGGGAAGAGCTGCACGTAGGACCCATTCAGGAGGGAGCAGACTGGGTAGCAGATGATGGGGGGGATTTTCAGAGCAGGTTCCCCTGCCAGCAGCCGCAGGAGCAGTCCGACCAAGAAACCAGCAGCTGAACCATAGGTGTTGCTGCTGGGATTGAAGAGGGCACAGCACAGCTGTGGAAAGAGCAGGGCATACACCAGCTCCCCGCTGAGGAACCACAGGTCATAGACAGAGTTGGAGTAAAAAGCCAGACTGGCAGCTCCAGCCCCAAACACCAGCATGGAGGTCCTCATGGCCCATAAGACCTCCCTCTCTGTAGCCTGCAAAAAAAGGAGATTCCAACATTACAACAGCACTGCTTTGCCCTAGACAAGGTCCCACCTAGGCCTCGCTGCTTCCAGCACCCACCTTGGGCTTCTCCTCTGAACATGGCTCCCACAACAAACAGTAGAGCTGCTCTCTCTAGTTCTGAGGGTTGATTTTATGCTATTTCCATTCATAACTTGGTTAAAACTTTTTATCAGCCATCTTATGAAGAACAAAGCACACCAAGCTGCATGGTGTGGTTGACATACTGTAAAGAAGGGATACCATCCAGAAGGACCTGGACAGGTTGGAGGGGTGGGAGAGTAGTGGTGGGGAGGGTGGTTTGGAATTTAAAAGAAAGTAGTTTTAGATTAGATATTAGGAAAAAATTCTCTACTACAAGAGTGGTGAGGCACTGGCACAGGTTACCAGAGAAGCTGCAGATGTCCCATCCCTTGGAGGTGCTCGAGGCCAGGCTGGATGCAAGTTTGGGCAGCCAGGTCTAGTAGAAGGTGGCAGGGTGTTAGAACTGGATGGACTTTAAAGTCCCTTTCAACTCAAACCATTTTGTGGATAATAGGGTTCTATTAATATACCTGACCCTCTGTTTCAAGCACTGCCTCCAGAACTCAGTTCAGCAACTGAAGGGCAGACACTTCTAACCGTGAACAGAGCAGACTAGATTTGCATCTATCCTGAAACAAAGGCATCTATCCTGACACCAAAGCTTCTGAATGCTGTAACCAAGTACCTTCTTTCTCAGGATTTTCCTGTAGATATTGTGAGCAAACATGGAGCCAGCAGAGAGAAGAGCTGAGTCTGCAGAAGACATTGCAGCAGCAGCGATGGCTCCCAAGCCAGCAATGGAGATGTATGCTGGGCAGAGGTAGTGTAAAACAAATGGCAATATCATAGCAGATTCTCCTCTCTCAAGTGGACTTGGAAGACCATAGCTTGTCTGGTTCCAATCTTTAAGACAGAAGAAGAAAAGCTCACAACAGATCCTCCATTCTTTCCATAGAGACCAGTCACAACAGGACTAAGGACTGAAGCCTGATAAGTATTTTTGGGCTTGTATTGATTTGTTGTATTCTCTTATGATCTCTTATGGTTTCCTAAACATGCTGCAGTTCTTTCTAGATTAAAGACTTTCCTTTTTACCAGCAGCATCAATAGAAATAGCTGTGCTTCATGTGTTTCTAAGAATGGGATGTTTGTAGATCAGTCTTCTGGACTTCACTCATCAGAGGTCTCTCAGAGGACAAGGAAGTTTTGCTCTGATGTCCCTAATGACTGATGAATTCCAATTGATTTCTAGAAGCATTAAGTGATTTAGATGCTACTTAATCCTGCTCACAGACAACATAGGACTGAACTACCTTGGGTGGGGGATGTGGGTTTATGGGACTGAACTTTGTGATTCATCCTAGCACATTTTCTCCTGAACATCAAAAGCAATCTGTAGTGGTACTACTGGGTCTTACATGCAGAAGGCATTAAGAGAAGCAAGCATTAAGAGAAGCAACATTTCTAGGAAACCCAGATTATGATCTTTTACTGGTTCTGCCTTCCTCTTTCCTCACAATAACGTGCATGAAAAATCATTTCACCATAATGAAAAAGCTCTAGGCAGATTTTGGAGTTGTTTAAATGTCTCTGGGGCTCCACATTTCTGGTACAGGCTTCAAGCTACAAGCATGGTGGCTACATGCTCCATAGTGGGTTTTTATGCAGATGGTATGCAGGAGTTGGAAATTGAGTCAGGGTTTCTTTGGGCCCTGTTTTAAAGACCTTTGGCAAAAAAGAGCATGTTTGTTATTCAGACACAAATAGTTCATCTTTACCTGTTGATGCTGCAACTGCACCAATAAGCACGGAGGGGATGGCCATTAAAAAGCATCCTAGTCCAGAGAGGTAGGAGATGAACCTTGCCTGGCTGGGTGAGGCAGCGGAGAGCACTCTTTGGAAGAAAGTTTGCCATGGGATACTCCCAAGCACCTGGAATATTCAGATGTCAGCAGCAGTATTCATCGGATTCCTGTTTGCTATAGGGCATCATACATTCATTCAGATGGTTGATAGTCTTTCCTGTTATTAAAACCTCTCTTCAAATGCATAAATTTTACCCTGCTTTAGCCATTGAGGCTAAATATTTCTCACCGAGATTGTCCTATTTTTTAATCGCAATGGATGTGAAATTATGATCAAAACAGGTTAAAGCTTTTGCAGGTAGAGGAAGTTTTGAAACAGGTTATTTGGCATAGTGAAAGAGAATCAGAGGAAGGACAACTGAAGATAAGTTTTTCAAGGATGCAACTTTTGTAAGAATCTCCCTAAAGTTAACCAGAGTATAACTTATTAAAAAATTGTCATAATAAAAAAGTGAATAATTATTTTCACTTGCTTAGCAGACAAATTGCATCAGATGAAATTTGAAGACTCTGTCCTCACCAACCAAAGTCAAGCTTCCCTGTATCCATATTACCAGTCTAGTGAGATTGTAACTACCCACTGCAGTCCTGGCCACGCTGGTAATTCAAAATCTGAGTAGTGCAGTGGAGCCAGCAGTGCCATTCTTGGCACCACAGTGATGGCCCACAGTAGAGCTGTTTAAAAAATATTTTCTCAGATCGGGGAAATTTTACATAATTATGTTTAAAGCATGTTATTGAGGCTGAAAGGTCAAGCTATCAGGTGGTAGAAAGTGCCTCGTTTTGTGTCAGTAGTAGATTTAGTTGTCAGGAGTAGAATTAGTTGTCTGGATGGTCTTACTCAAGAGGTTCATTCCTTTATACGGATGTGGGATGCTTCCCTACCTCTCCTTTCCTATTCAGAGCTGAGCCCTGGGTCTTCCAGGTCCATTCAATGTACTGCAGAATGGCTGAGAGAAGGTTTTATAACTCATCCTGCCCTTGCCAACTGTGCATTTCAGCTGGAAGAATCCACAAGCTTTCCATACAGAAAATCCCACATAATTCCTTCTCCCAAATCATTTGTCTGAGAAAATATTCCATACCAGGTAGAAGAAGTCATCCAGCCACCTTCCAAGGTACTGTTTTTCTATTTTTCCAATCCAAGGGTCTTGGTAATGCTTATGAGTTGCAGTGTAGTAAATACTTTGTGTTGCAGAGTTAATCAGGGCAAAGGGAGTACAGACCAACTAGGATAGAAATTGAAACAGTTTAACATTTCTCCAGGATCCTTGCTCTAAGAAAATTTATTCAGGCATTGAAATCAAGTTACATGTAGAGTATAAAGCTACATAACCTTAAACCCAGACTTGAAGTCTTCCTTTCCCCACCTTCCTTATTCTAAGTCTATGTGCTTCTGGTTCATGACATCATCGAGTACATGAGTCACTTCAGTAGACAAGTCTCATTTCCAGCCAAGGTTGTCCTGGACAAGTTCTGCTGACCTTGCAGCAGCTTGACATGCAGCAAGGCCAATAGCTTGTGAGAGCAATGTCTAAAATGTATTTTAACAAGTTAAGAGCTTTCAGGAGACTTGTTCTGAAGAGGATAAAGAAATAATATTGATCAAGTTATTTTCATAGAGACACACCAAAAAGAGAAAGATTTTGGTTAGGAAACTTGTAACGAAGAAATGCACAGGACTTGCCAGGCTGAGGGTAATGAAAACCAACTGGATGACATCTGTGTATGCAACAGAGTAGAGGCCTCCCAGTAGAGTGTAGAGTGTAACTGTGCATGCTGAGAGGGTGATAGCTAAAGAGCCTCCAACATCCAAGATGACCCTCATTGTTGCTCCTGCAGACAAGGATATTAGACAAGTATTTTAATGTTGACTTCATACATGTAGAATACAGAGTTAAGGATACATTATGCCCCTGAAGTCAGCACACTGTGCTGTTTGAGGAGTGCATGATCTAACAGAGAGTGTACAGTGAGGACCCAAGGGAGCGCATGTACCCTTTCTGTTCCTGCTGCTGCCTAGCTGTGTGGCCTTAGCCCAGTCAGTTTGACTTGTTGCCCCCTCTCTCCCACAGGCAAGATGAAGGAACAAAATCATATTCCCAAAACCCTCTGTTACAGTAACATGACTAGATACTGCCATCTAAAAGAATATTTTCCAGAAACTGGGAACATTTTTGTTCCTCTCAGGAAAGGAGACATGAAGCACAACTTTCCACAGTTTAATTCAGTTACGTGTGTATTTCACTCTGCTATTTGCGTCATATGATTTTCAATAAATATAACAGCAAAATTGTTACTTACCCAGGGATGCCAGAATAGCTGCAAACCAGAACACCTCTCCGAGCAGCAGAGGAATAAAGAGTAAGCTTCCCATCATGTTCCCATATGCTTCTTGAAGGGGATCCATCACTGTCACATAATTCTTGGATCTCATTGGATTTACAAAGAAGAAACCACCTATCAAGAGAGTTTACATTTTAATAGAATTTTGCATGTATTATACAATGTAAGAATACTATAGTACTTGAGCCTATGAAATGATACAGCAAAGACTAGGAAATGATCCACTTGCCTAAATGGGAGATTTCATCCATCTGAGAAATTCTAGGTCATCAGGGACATCTACAGCTGACAGATACGATCCTCCACTTTTGTCACTCCTACATGTTTCAAGACTGACCACTGGAATTCAGGTAGGATCTCCTGGGGCATCCCTGGACCAGGCTCCGAGCACTTGATCGAGCTGTAGGTGTCTATGTTCACTGCAGGGGAGTTGGACTAGAGGATCCTTAAGGATCTCTTCCAACTCAAATAATTCTATGATTCTATAGGCTTAAGACTGAGTTGAAATCTCAGCTCATTGAGCAGATGAAGGACATTTCAATTGACTGTAACAGAAACTCAGACATTAGCTCCGAGCACACCTGAATGTAGTCTTGTCTTCATCTCCAATGACCAACCAACCTGAGACATGGTCTTCTGAAATGCTTCCCATGGAAAACATCAGAGGTGTTGAATATTTGGCTAAAAATAGATGAACCTCTGTCCTTGTCCATGTGATGCAATTTGTTGATATAAGCTACTTTTCTGGTTACATTTTCATTTTGGTGTCTTCATTGTCTCTTCCCAGAATTATATTGTTTTAATCTGTGCACTGAGCTGAGTTTCACCCACCCTCATCTAAATATTAGTCCTCAGTCATCTCATTAAAACCAAAAAGTACGTATTGTGCCTAACCCTGAAGCCAGCAGAACTGCTTGTTTGGGCACTACTGTCCTGAGTGAAGATTGCAGGATTAGACCTGCACTCCCCAATTTCATTAGTAAGAATTGCTCACATAAGAAATGCTGGCAGTATATTTCCAAGCCTGATTCATATTCACGTCAGTTGGACTCTTTTCTCTGACTTGAGAATAAAGGTTATTGTTCCTTTAGAAATGCCTGTGCAAGGTCTGCACAGGTATCCTCGCTTTAATCTTCCAGTATCCATAGTGTTAGGTATAACTCAGTGTAGACTGGAAGAAACCTCGGTCTCAGCAAGAACCTCAGTGCAAGCACAGTAATTCCTGGGTTTTGGAACACATGCAGGAAACTGCAGACTGGACTGGACCAGAAACTGGTGGGTCTCAGTTTCAGCAAAACTATGAGCAGCTGTTGAGTGGCACACAGCTGGATACATCACAAATTCAGCCTGAGATAAGGCTGCTAGTGGCAAAATCAGAAAGGTTCATCACACAAAGATTTCAAAGGAAAAAATTAGACAATACCAATACTCTCAGTAGTCTGTGCCTAACAGACTGCAGTAAAAAGTGACACGCACATAGCCGCCTGCTCACAAAATTATCAGATTAGATTTTTGTTGCATAAACTGCTCCAAGCAGACAAAGCACCAGCTCCAAGCTTTGTTACACCAGCTCTGAGCTACCTTGAAGGCAGCGTCATTAATGCTTACTCTGGATTTAGTGGAAGCTGGAGGAAAAAAATCACATTTAAAATGTACTCCACACTCTGTTACACAACTTAATACACTCATATGATTTTGTACCCTAATTACTCTGTGAATTCTTTACCAATAACAAGGGACAAGGCAAACCCTGCAGGCGCTTGGACCCACAGCAGTCCTTTGGAAGGCAGGTAGACAATCTCAGCTGTGCCATTGATGTATGCTCCTCCAACCCAGGTGGCTGCAGATATGAGAGACACATAGGTAAATCTTGTGATAGACATGCTCATGTAGTCCTGTAGAGAGCTTGTACACCTTTTTTCTCACATAAGCAGCTAATCACACTCCTGTTTTCTGATATAAATAATATACACATTTTGCATTGTATTTCTCACTGGAAGATTTTTGCTTGAGCAAAGAATTGCCTTTGTTATTCTGCTGTGGCAGGTAGACCATCCTTCATTAGTACTGTAATGACTAGGCAGAAGGAAAGGGAAAGGGAAAGGGAAAGGGAAAGGGAAAGGGAAAGGGAAAGGGAAAGGGAAAGGGAAAGGGAAAGGGAAAGGGAAAGGGAAAGGGAAAGGGAAAGGGAAAGGGAAAGGGAAAGGGAAAGGGAAAGGAGGTATTGTAGTTAGCATAGCAAACCTGCAGCTCTAGACTTAGATGTCTTATTCAGACATATATCACCTGAGCAGCCTTTGTAAAATAATAATAACAATTAAACAAAACAAAAAAAAAGGCAGAAAAGCAAATTTCAGCTGATGTCGGCAGCAAGAGAAAATGGAAGAGGAGAGCAGAGGTTAGGGGGAAACTTCTCCTTGTAGCTCCCAGCACATGCTCAGTGCCAGGAACAGTTTATTTCAACTGGTTTGTTCCAATGGAAAAGTGCTGGATAACACAAACTCGTTCAAGATTAAGACCACACTCTTACTTAATGAAAAGTGTCACATTCTTCAGGCACTCTTAAATTAAACTCAGCTCTTAACTAAACTCTTAAATTAAGCTCTTTAATTTCATCTACATAAACATGAGGTTCTGCTCAGTGTGAAGAGGTTTGGAAGAATCCATCCCAAAATGATTCATGAAACCATACTCCTTTAAAGCCACACTCAGGTAAAATCTGCCCTGACATTAAAGGCAACTTGCTTTGAAAGGAAAATGTCCCCCAGATCTGGGTAGTGTATGTGTTTCAAGAGGAATGTTAAAAGTCCTTTAAGAAGCTTACCAGTCGCAGTAAACAATCCAATGCAAACATTAATATTTCTGCCTCCAACGATGGCCAGTTCAGTTGGGTTTCGGTTCTGCTGCTCCTTTCTACTTTTCCATGAAGCCCAAAATCCAGCACCCAAAATGAATGTAAAAAACACAATCAAAGATATCAGTCCTGGTATATTTAGAGCCATTTTCTGTTGTTTAATTTAGGTCTTAGATATGGATAGTGGATTGATGGCTTTATTCTTTGATAGTCACTGTCATGAAAAAAGAAAAGAGAAAAAATTGAAAAAAATACTTAGTGCTGCCTTGTAAATAAACTGCTGAGCACTTCTTTCTTGTCCTTTACATGAGATGATGCAGAGATATAAAACCCAAAATGCTGAGACGTGACAGTTTTTCTGTCCTTCCACTTTCTTCAGGAAATACCCAAATCTTATTTTTATGAGGAGTGGGGAATAAGAGAGCAGGAATTACTGCTGGTAACAGCCAATGAGTGCTGATGTGAGGGGTAGTAAGCTTTGCTTAAATGAGGGAAAATGTTCTATTTTGTCTGATAAGCAATGTTATGAAAATAGTTCATATTTCTCTAGGTTCTAGGTCCAAGGCTAACTCTGTAGATAGGGCTGAGGTGGTGTCTGTTCAAAGCTGTCTGAACTAAACCTACAATAATAATCAAAATAAGCCCAGGGAGCATGGAAAGGAGATCAACTACTGACCCACTGAAGGCACTGCTATCTGAGGTATGAGGGCAGCATACCTTCATTTTATAGAATGATAGAATCATTAACGTTGGAAAAGACCTCCAAGGTCATCCAGTCCAACCATCACACCATCCCCACCATGCCCACTCACCACGTCCCTCAGTGCCACATCTCCACAGTTCTTGAACACCTCCAGGGACAGTGACTCCACCACCTCCCTGGGCAGCCTGTGCCAGTGCCTCACCGCTCTTTCTGAGGAGAATGTAGGGCAGATGTGGTAGGATAAAATGTGGTGGAAAAGACCAGAGAAAAGGTGTACATAAGGTAGTTGAAACTGGGGTGGTTCTGATGATATGTAGTGCCTACAAGAAGCATTTTACAAGCATGAAATTTCATTAAGACTAGTTCCCCATTGAGGTTGTTGTTGTGCACTTTTGCCGCTAGGTGACTCTCAGTTATTGCATCTATTTTATATAAAAGAAAGGAGAAGGAGGAGAAGGTGAAGGAGGAGGAGGAAGGCAAAGGGAAATGAAAAGGGAAAGAGAAAAGGAAAATGGAAAAGGAAAAGAAAAGCAGAATAAAGGGGAGAGGGGAGAGAGGAGAGAGGAGAGAGGAGAGAGGAAAGAGAAAAGGAGAGGGAGGAGAAGGAGAAGGAGAAGGAAGGGAAAAGGGAAGGGAAGGGAAAGTAAAAAGAAAGGAAGTATAAAGAAATGAAAAGAAAGAAAAAAGGGAAAAGAAATAAAGAAAAAAGAAAAAAGAAAAATGTCCACTAATGGATAGACATGGAAGATGGGATTCACCGCCTGTCTGTGATGGAGCTTCAGTTCAGGGTGCAAGCTCTGCACCAACTAAAAAGAGATCTGTGTCTAACCTGGAGAAATATGAACCCAATTTTGGGATGTGATTAACTGTCCTGTTTTAGGCCACCCTATGAGGCAGCACAGGATGAGGGCAGTTCTCTAAACTCAGGCTGCTTTAAGAACAGTACAGAGGTAGCCAGTGGATGATCAGTGGATCGACCAAGGCTTGATGTGGCTGGTAACATGGGGATGTCTAGTGCTGCCTGAGAAGTCCCTGAGATGTCTCCATGGGCAAGCAGATACTACAGAGCACCTGTGGGAGGCACATACACTTCAGGGCCTGCAGTCAGGATATTCTAGGGTGTCTTCAGTGTCACAAAGGATTAATACTTGGGATACTCAACTGAGCTCATACTGTCTCATAGAATTATCATAGAACTGTCTGAGTAAGGAAGGACCCTTAAGGGTCATCAGGTCCAATTCCCCTGCAGTGAACAGGGACATCTACAGCTAGATCAGGTGCTCAGAGTCTGATCCAGGTCTCCTTATCATTAGATCTTTATGACATAAGCTCTGAGGTGGCTTGATCTGCAAGGAATAGAGGAGTGCTGGATGTCAGGGTGATCTTGTGTCTATGCTGGAAGTGACCTACAGCTAGGCTTGTCCAACCCATGGCCATGGGCTACACATGGCCCAGCCCAGCTCATCCTGCAGCTGTCCCCTGCCCCTCACCATCATGGTGGTGGCACTTCCCTGCTGGGTGGCCCAGCCTAGCCCTGGGCGTGCACCCAGCACTCAGCAACAACCAAGACGTTGGCCCAAGACAATTCCTCTTCACTCAGCATGGCTCAAGCAAACCAAAAATTTAGCCACCGGCGATACGGAGCACTTACAGGCTTTAAAGCTGACCAACTGGAAGAAATGAAGAAAAAAATTGCAATGGAAAGGCCTTTCTTTTTGTTGAAGAGAAGAGAGGAAGGCTGGAGTAGAAGCCATAGCTCAGGAACACCTCTGAGGAGCTTTCTGCTGGTTTGCTTCCCTCTATACCAGGAGAAATCAAGCACTGAGGGCTGAGGAATATGAGCCATTAGCATGAAAATGGTTCCTCCTGAAATGGGAGCTCTGACCCAGCCTGTGGCTTCCAGCCCAGATATTGAATCATATCCTTGGCTCTGGCAGATGCAGCACCAGGCCATTGTTCTCTGAAGCAGTTTTTCAGATAGTGTGATTGCTTTACAGTTTTATTACTACGCCAACGTAACTCTGGGAACACTTCCTCTCATTTCTTATGAGCATTTTCCTAAAGAGGAGTATTATCTCTTCTGATCAGTACAGCTTTGCACCTGGCTGATATTCTGTGTCAGGAGGGAGAGAATTCATTTTTTTTAAACCTTGAAAATATTTGGTCATTATATCTGTCTGAATTTTTACCGTTATATTTTTAGGTGAAAATATAGATATAGAAACAATAGATACATAGATATGTAGTTAGATTAAAGATAGACAAAAGGTAAAAAATAGAAATAAAAGATAGATGGATAGATATAGAAGAATATTATGAGTTCCTTAGTTTTACTGAATTCTTCATGTGTCCAGTCCAATAAAAGAAATAATTATTTCCATTTTGGAAAAAAGGACTACAATTAAAATTAGTAGCAACCTCCATTCTGAAATTCTGTATTTTATCTTTAGTTGGGCCAATTCTCTGTCCACATCAAAGTTGTTGTTATTGTTATTATCCTGCTGACGTTTTTTGTCAGCCCTGCCCATCTCTGCAGCTGAGATAGCTGGGTCTCTGGAAACTTGTGAGGGATTCTTAGGTGTGACACATACAGGAGACTCTTGACACCTGCAGTGGCACCTGGAGGCTGAGCAGGGGCCTCACTTTATGTAATTCTTTGTCTGGCACCTCAAGGGAGGTGGTGGAGTAATCATCCCTGAAGGTGTTCAGGAACTGTGAGATGTGGCACTGAGGGACGTGGTGAGTGGGCACAGTGAGAGTGAGCTGATGGCTGGACCAGATGATCTTGGAGGTCTTTTCCAACCATAATGGTTTTGTTATTTTCTGATTCTCCAATTCTTTGTTCCTACTGCAACTAGTTTGAAGCCATGAGCCATTTAGGTCACACAAATCAAAGCAGAACATAATATCATAATAACAATATTTAATATTTACATATATCAGTGAAACCAGTGATCACAGACATGACACTAAGCATCCCTGGGGCAGGACAGCTGGGAACAAACAGGTGGCAGCAGTACATTTACCCTTCTGTGGGATGCTAGGTGCAGGTAGGTATCTTTGCTTATACTGTTGCTGGTACAACCCAAACTGGCTCTCTTGTTGAGATAAGAAACAGGGAGACAAAACATAAAGGATGAGGGCAGGGCTGATGTTTAAGGGCCACAAAGATCTCATCAAGCCTGTCTCTCAGTCTGACTACATGCTGAACATCCTTCTAGCTGCCTCCTTGACTTCCTTCCTGGTTGAATTAATTGGTTTATTTTTATGGTGGCATTGCCTAGGCTCTGTTGCTTACATTGCACATCAGATTTTAGGCCACCTGGCAAGTTTGGATGCACCTAAGTCGCACTGGCAAACCTCAACGAGTCTTACACTCACCTTACAGCAAGTATTTTAAGTTTCTTAAGCCACGCTCCCTGCTTCCAGGGGTGAAGCTATGCTTCAAGAAAGTGTCTGTGTGCTCCTTTTAGCACAACTGACTTTTCCTATACCAGTTTTTGTGAAGGGTTTGCATGCTGCTTTAGAGGATGGCAAGTATGGCTGTGTGTGTGACTGGGAAGTCTGGGTGTGCACAGGAGGCTTTCTCTCATGCTACAGTACAGACTGAGAAAACATAAATGCTTCTTTTTGGAAAACAGATTCCAGCAGTTTTAGATATATTCAGGTTTTCAGAACTCTTTACATGCATTCAGGATAGACAACTTTCTTACAGCTTGCCTGACTCAGGGAAGTCAGAGGCATGTCCAAGAATTAGCCTTTGAGGAAGTCGGTGACGTGATGGGGATACTGAAACTTGCCAGTCACGGGCTTTGGCATGAAGGGCTTGGCTGTGAATGATGATGGAGAATTACGTAGATCCTCTTTGGGATTACTGTTGCTGTAACACTAAGACTTATGCAATTTGTTGCCTTTCAGATTATATCTCTGATTTGTTACTTAGCTGCGTGTAATTACTCACCTCATTGATTTAATGTTTTTCTTTACCAGTGAATTGATTGGGCATGTGATGTATTCTAGAACAGCCCTGCAGAGCTGAGTGGAATTTAGTGAGACCTACTCAGTCTTGTGAGGGCAAAATTGATGCTGAGGTTCTCCTTTGCACTTAGTTAAACTCTTGCTCCAAAATCCACTGTTTGCATCGACCAAAATGCTATTCCAGGGCTACTGCATGTATCTGATGCTCCTGAAGAACTTGGGCTCTGGTGACAGCAAGATACCAAACAAGAAAGGGATTTGGATCCAGGGAAGCTGAGGGACGCTGAAGTCTGTGTGCTTCATTTGACTCTTCAGCGCTGCAGGTGCAGCTCAATATATTCTCTGTGGATCCTAAAGTAAAACTGGGTGCCTGGGTAGCAAGTTAAGAGCAACATGCAAGTGAGCTCAAGGTAAGTCTGGGGTAGACAGGAAGCTATTTGCATTCAGTCAGAGCTATTTACATCCTGCTTTGTGCGGCTGATAAATGTGGACATTGTCAGTGACTCAGTTTCCCATGTACGTAAGAGGGCAAATGGTGAGTGAGCTTCTATGTGGGGACCTTACTTTATACATTAATGTGGCAGACCAGACCAGGCAGATCTGTATTTCTGCCAGTACCTGAGTTTCAGCAGGAGTACTTAGAGATGAAAATCTGGAATCTCAGATGTACATGACCCAGCCATTTTCAACCTTGATTTCTTCATTAAAAAGATGCATGTTACACCCCTGAAACGGTTGAACATTTGTGTGTTTCTTTGTTCTCCCTCATAAATACAGCACAATGCATTATTCTTATAATACATAACTTTGCAGCTCAAGGCATGTCTTGGTATCCCCTGCAGGTGGTTCACATTCCCGAAATATTTGTCTGAAAGGCAACGAATGAAAGACAGTTAATTAATATTCCAGAGGGATATCAGTCTTACTGCAAGCATCTTGTACCATGAAAGCAAAGATTGGAAAGGAAGCAACGATGATAAATGTAATTAGAAAGAAGTTTTCTACTATTCTGTAAAATTACATATTTTCTGCCAACAGAAGTTTCTCTATCTCTTATATTTCTAATTCACACATGTGGAGGGACATTATATTTTATCCAAAAGGCTTCTTGAGCAGGAACACAACCATGCAACTGAGTATGCAGCCTAGTATGGGAAGTATCATAATTCTCAGCTATTTTGAAATGTCTGAGAGCTGAGTTATCCCAGTCTGCACTGAGATGGAGACTGATAACATGCAAATACATCTGAACTACCTCTTCTTTCCAGGGGCATGCAGTCATGGGTTGTGCATCTCTCTCTGATTATGTACCACTGCCATTATAGAAGTGGTAAAAATGTAAAGCTGTTAGCTTTTACTGTATACCAACCTTTCTTCTCCTCATACATGTGCCACACACGAAGCCAATAAGTCCATTGGTGACTTGAATTAAGCAAAGAATTGCTTCAATCACACCAATGGCCAGGAGAATGGAGAAAAGGACAATATTCCAAAGGATGATGTTTTCAGGCTCTTTGCAAATGCTCCATGTTGTCTGGTTGAACAAATAATTGTATCTGTTATAAAGAAGAACAATTGGCCATGTGTTAGAAAATACGAATTTGAGAATGCTTTCACCTGTTCCATTAGAGAACAGCTTTGCATTTCCTGGCTTTACATTTTGTGTATTTGTTTGCACAGTGTGAGAAGGGAGTCTCAAAATCTACTGAAATTGGTAAACCGGTGATTCTCTTTAGGATTCCCTTTGCAGAGGTGTAATTAATGACTGGGGAAGAGAGCTATACCTGTGCTTTTCTGCATGCTCATAGCAGTGCTAAAACCTAAGGGGAAAGGTATCTAATGGTTTTTCAATATTTATCCATATTCTCCTTTTCTGCAGAGGTATCTAAGCCCATCCATCATCTCCAGCTATGGCTTAAGAGTGTGGTTGCCAAGTTTGCCCTTAAAGGATCAGAGGAGATTTTTGCTTTACTTTTCAGAAGTAGGCAGAGTAGACACAATTTGTGTTGATTAACATGGCATAATTATCAAATACTTCCTCTTGACTCTGATGATAGTCACAGCTCTTCGCTCAGCAGCCTTTTGAAGGCATGGTACGACATGCACAGGGGCTGCTGACAAGCACAATGGGAGGAACTCAGGCACTTTGCCTATAGGTAAGCTCTTGGTCAAAGAGATGACCAGCAGGAACATGCTGGCTTAGGGGAGCATGAGTTTGGGTGCAGACAATGTGGACTGTCAATTCACTTTAGAAAAATCTAAGTTTTCTATGAAAAGAACAGGGAAATCAGGGAACACAAACTGAGAGGAGCCTGTAAGCAATACTCACTCTAGAGTGCTGTTTCTGAATGGATAGAGGTATTCTCCATCACCTGTGTCACACAGTGGGCCCCCAATTAGTCCCATTGAGGAGAAGACTGCACAGTACACTGCTCCTGCAAACCCCAGCAGAGCCAGAAGCACTGACAGCAGCATCTGAAAGGGAAAAGACCTTCAGCATCACACACACAGAGGCACTGAACATCATAGAAAGCCTACACTGAATGGGAAGGAAGCTATCTGTTCACTACTGTATGATATCTGGGGAATACACAGCGTGATATTTGGGGAATAAAAGACAGTTGACTTCTAACTAGTTTGGCTTTCCTAGATATTAAACAGTTTCAGATTGTATGTGTTTTAGTTTTAACAGTAGGTAAGTCCAGAGATTTAATCATTCTTAGTTTTATTGTTATAAATCTAATGAGCTTATTTTCAAAAAGCCTTGAATGAAATTGTGATGTGATGTGGTCTATATCATTTGCCTTTTCATTCCAAATTCTTCTCCCAGAGCACCTCTCTCACCCCTTGAACCATCTGAAGCAGGCAATTACTTAACCAGGTATGAAAGCAGTGAAAGATGCATTAGTAATTTTGGCCAGTTGATGAGAAATGTAACAAAGTCTTTCGTATTGCTGCTTTCCTTCATTTTGCAACAGCGTGAAATGTGGTAACCACTGCTCATGTTGAAAATTCTGCTTCATGTGGTAGTGAATCAATGGTGACTTCAAATGAACAGCCTGCCCAGAGAGCAGTCGTGCCCCATCTCGCGAGGTGCTCAAGGCCAGGTTGGATGGGGCCCTGGGCAGCCTGAGCTGGTGGAAGGGAACCAGCCCACAGCAGGTTCCCTGGATGAGCTTTAAGGTTTCTTCTAACCCAAGTCATTCTATGATTCTGTGGTTGTATTTTGTGTACCCTTTTTGAGGTATTTCTTCCATTTATCTCCATGCACTAGTTGACTTGAGATGAGTCAAACACTGGCATAAATCGAGAGCTATCAGTTCTCAATGTGGTGTTGGTTTTATTAATTAAAAACATTAAAATCTATTTAATTTCGAGTGTATTTCAGATCTTATGCAACCAATACATCAGGTGTCAAGATTTTCAAATGATAAGGCATTATGCATTTTCAGATTTTAGAATTTGTATCTTAGCAGAAGGAATTGTAATGCAAATCATATTTTAAAATACATTTTGTTTATAATATACTCTTCATTTTCTCTACAAATTGTCAGGAACACATTCCTTTGGAGTCAGTATACATACTCTCAGACAAAAGGGGTTTTGGATGGTCTTGTGTGGAGCCAGGAGCTGGACTCGATGATCCTTGTAGGCCCTTTCCAGCTCAGGATATTCTATGTTTCTATGATAATTCATTACTTCCACAGAATTATTCCCTTTGTTCTGGTGCAGTTTTCCACTAACATATGGGAATTTGTGTATAGGAATAAGAAGTTCAGGCAGGTGCTGCTATGGTTTCATCTGGGACAGGCAACCCACTAGTCCATTTCAGAGTCCTTACAGGGGCATTTGTTCACAACTCTGCCAAGAAGAATAGAGAAGAAACCCTGTGGCCTAAAGGTCAGAGTACGGGCAATCCTGAGGACATACATGGAGAACACTCCCTTCCGTGAACTGAGTTTGAAGCCAGGCATCTCAGATCTCCATTTCCCCAATGCCAGTAAATCCCAGTGTTGACTGCCAGTCCAAAAAGAAGGTCCTAATGTCAGCTGCTCTGCAGAGCCCTGTACTGCAGAGCCAGATGGAAATATCTACTGTCCACCTTGGAGGTCTGTGACACAATCTAGAAAAAAATTCCCTATCCAGACATGTTGAAGCTGGTGGACGCAGTTTCCAACTTGCCAGTGGATGACATTACTGCTTTTTGTACATTCTTGCCTGTTGTCAGTGTGTGAATTGACTCATTTTGTGTGTTCTTTGCCTCTATAGCAATCCCTGGATTGCAAGTTGCTGGGATTTCTCATGAAACTTATTTCATCATACTGATTCACAATTTCTGTCTCATTTTTGCCAAGCTGGACGCTCTTTTTGTCTTTATCTGCATGTCGGCTGAGCTGTGTCTTAGTGGAGCATCATGGTCAGTAAAATGTAGGTAGTCTGGTATTGTCCTGGATCAAAGCAGTGCCTGGCTTGTTGCTGATGCCTTGCCTCTCATAATAAGATCATCAGCTGTGCTTCACAGTGACGGTGAGTGACTGAAACTCCTACCTAAGCTAAACCATTTCTCCCCGTCTGTTTTCTCATTTCCTTCCTCTGTGAATTCTACATCTTGGTTGAAGGATTTTAATTATGATTATGATTACCTTTATCACAGTTCAACAGTCCCAGTGAAAATTATGATAAAAAAGTCAAATGCTCTCTTCCATTACTGTTTCATAGTGGTTAGTACTAGTACAAGTAGTACTTGTTGGTGCTAGCTTTCACGATTGTTCTTTGAGACAGGATTTTCTCCTTTGAAATCTCTTGGCTGCATGCTTGGCTTCATCTCACCTACTTCTTTTACTGTGCATATTGTCGTATAGCCAAAGGTTTACTAGTCACTGAAGGGGACTCATCTGCAGTTGCTGCAGTGTAGCTGTTGAACTGGCTCTTCTTGGCATTTGCTTGACACAGCTCCCCATTAATTCTATGGTTCTAGAGATTTTTCTACAGTCTTATTGCATTTTCTGTGGAAATCCAATGTTATTAAATATCCCATCATCTCAGCTGTTTAGCATTTACCCTAGTTATATCATTTTTCACTTATGATTTTTATGATTATATATATTATTTCCTCATTTGGTTTTCAGTTGCAATACGAAGTCTAAGCTGGGATGCTAGCGTCTGTAGAAATGATTATTTTCTCATGGTGTTGCCCTGATCTCTACCTCTTGAAAAGATTTTGCTATAATTTTTGCTGATCTTGCTGACCATTTTTGCTTTCTTCTACTGTTTCAGTGCTTGATTCTTCACACAGTTAGTTTGTCTGTGCTGAGCTAATGAAGATTTTTGGCATTAATTCTTTGAGCATTTGCACCAGCCGCTTTGGTGAAGTTTTATCTGTCCCATCTGGTACTGCTCTGCACTGCTCCTTTCTGCCCTCTTTTTCTGTTTCTGTGCTTGTTTGTTTGATTTTGTTTGTTTTTCAGGAATTAATGTCCTGTCTGGTTATCTGAATATTTTGTTTATCTAAGTTAGTTGGTCTGAAAAGCTGTTATAGCTATTCTTGTTTGACTATTCAGTATTAGGGAAGGTGTAGTGGGACATGCTGGAGTATATTTGCTGAGGCAATGACGTAAGCTGCTTTTCAGGGGGCTTTTTTTTCTTGTTGTGACAGTGCTGCTAATGCTTTCAATGATGTACATGCTAAACTGCAGGACACTGAAGCTTTCTACATCTATTGCTTTCCAGAATCATTACTTCATAGTGCAAGAACAAGAAGCCATCTAGATGTGTTGGCTGGCAATGATTTTAAATGGGTTAATGAAAAAAATTACTCAGTGCAGCACATAATCTCTATGAACTGGAGAACACAAAAAGATAAACAAAACAGTGAGAAATATAGTAACTATTGTTACTGTTGTTGACACTTAGCATGGAAAGACTGTGAAGAAGTCTGGAGCTATTAAACCAGGAATTGCACAGATTATCATAGGACAGAGTCTCAACCCTGGGGAAAATGGTAATGTTCTGATTGAGTAATAATTCAGAGTACTATGGGTTCTCTAGCCATTTTTCTTTTTCTTTGAAAAGCAATGCTGAGCACTGTGTCTAAATGACTACTTTATATCTAAGGCTCCCAAGCAGAAAATATCCTTTGGACCTCAGTGATGCTTGAGTAGCTCCAGTGAGGGTTATTTCTCTGCCAGTGGGTGGAAGACAGTGGACAAGACACCTAGACCTGTGGACCTCTTTTCAAATCTTCCCAGAGCTGCCACTGTGCATGTCTGAACCAGTCCCAGAGCTCCTTTGCTCTCCAGAGCCTGGTGACTCACACCATTCCCAGCTTTGGGTACACAGCCCATGTGGTGTCTGGGCAACAATGTGGGTCTCTGTGCATTTCTTCCCACTATTCCCACAGCAAATCTTTCCTAAGATTCTTTCTCCCGAAGAAACACATCACTGTTCTTCAGTTCTCCCTTCAGAAGTTGCCTCTTCTATAGCACCATTGAGTATTTCAAGTTGGAAGATACCGACAGTGAATATTTAAATCAACTCCTGTGTTTCACAGTGCTTCTCCCCAGGGTCTTTGCAGGGAATATGGGAATATGCTTTATAATGCCCTACATAGCAGCTTCTTTTTCGCTCAGGCAGCCATCTCATATCCACGTTGGGCCACATGCTGTTTAAGGCATTGGGTGACTTGTACAACTACACTGTTTCCCTTTGTTAAGAGGTGGGCTATTTGCATGGTCGTAGAAGACAGACATTTAAAGTTTGGATCGTCCTCATCAAGACTTTTCCGCAGTGTAGTTTGAGAAGCTTTGTCAGCTGGCCATTGTCTCTCTTTCTACAGATATTGCATAAAATAAACAAATTTCTCCACATTTGTTGTATGCATCTATAACAACAGATCAGAGTCAGAGAATTGTAGAATATTCTGAGTTGGAAGGGACTCATAGGATTATTCATTTCAAATAAGGAAGAGAAAAAACAGTTTGTTCATTACCTATCAGTGCTGAGAAAGTACAGACAGGATACCTGGCCACCAAGGGCACAGCTGGGACATCTCAGACAACAAAAGTGAGGTGACGGTGAGCAGAGAAGCAGACAAAGGTCTACAGATGTGGGCTACTGGCAGCACTGTGATATCACCAGAGTCAATGGGCTGAGGGAGAAACACAACTTGTCCAGGGACATTTGACTTTCACTGCATACTACTTATTATTGGGAGGAAGAGAGATTGGAGAGCTCACATCCCAGCCCTGCAGCTGGCCTGTTTGGCCACTGTTAGCAAATCCTCCTTGATGTGAACATGATGTTCAGCAAAATCAATGTAGTGGCGTGTCCTTTGGGATGTACTCACTGACATCCTAATGAAGAATATTATTTTTGTATTATTCATAGTGGACAAGTAAAATGAAAAATCTTGAAGATGTAAAGATCATTCAATGGATGAAACTAAACATTAATTGAAGAGTACAGAAGAAGTGCTTTATTGCATGGAATCTCTCACTATAGGCTGCTCTTGGGAAGACTTGGGCAGACTGAAAAAAAAACACATAAGTCAGTTTATTCCTGCTAATAATGATGGCCGCAGAGAAGTCTGTGCCCTGGGTGTGAATATTAATGGCAATGTCTTTGTAATATACTGCTTTTTAATGTTTTTAATTATCAAGAGAAAAAGTCTCTTTGGCCTTTGTCTGGATGACAGAGAGCCCAAATTGCATTTGCTCCTCTCATGTACATAACTCTTGGAGAAATGTCTGCTATGGGTCAGAGCCTTCCATGGGGACCAGCCCCTAGGAAGCAGTGCTGGTTCCCAAGTGCCAACCATGGAAACTCAGGCTTTTAGCAGGTGCCCTATCTGCCCGTACAGAGGTAAGAAGGGATAAATCTATGGAAAAGCAAATTGCTGTGGAGGGGTATGGAGGAAAGAGGACCAGCTGAAAGCAGAAGGAATGGACAACTGTCTCGACTTTTAGGATCACTTCGAGCAGGAGGAAGCTGGAGACATGCTTTACATTTTGCAGGATGAGGTGAAGTATCTTTGTTTCCCTTACCCTCAGTGCTGCGGCTGAATGCGCCAGTACCTGCCCTGACTGAGTACAATTCCCCTCATATCAGTGCCTGCAATATCATTACATTCTTGTTAGCTAAATGAGCTTTTAGCCCCAGCCCAGGGACGCTGCAAATCAAGCTCTTCTTCTGTATTTCCCTGACTTGGCTGCTGATGGTGGTGTGACGGTTTGTTATTTTACGTTTCCACCTGCTGAGCAGCCATTTCAGAGCTATTGTGCAAACCCCATAGCACCATTTCAACACAGCTACTTACCCCACACCTGTTAGCGCAACACCCTGCTCCGCCTGCTCCCAGCATCATGAATGCCGGCAAAATAACCTGCGAGAAAAGCACAAGTTGAATTGGCTCACAATTCTTCTGCTCGGGTGGCTTTTAAAGTCTAGAAGCTTGATGTTCCTCAAACGCAAACTACCTTCTGGCTCTTCTCTGTGAATTACACCAGTTGAGATGTCTGTGCTTGCTGAAAGTAACTAAGGGAGAAGAGTGGTCTTACAGCTGTCTGGCAAGCTTCTAACACAGTAATTCTACCTGCTGAATTTATCTGAAGCTATACTGCTTATTTTTAGCAGGAGATTTTTTGTTTTCCTCAGAACAAGAACACTGGTTCTGACAGAATGCAATTTCTGCTCCCGAAAGATTTCCTCCTGCTCCAGTATTAGGCTTTGCTCTTAGAGCAATGGCGGCAGGAGGCCAACTGTTTTGTCTTTTGCTGGTCTCAAACTTGAATCTCCATACTTCACCATGTAAGTGCTAGGAAGGCTGCACTGTTCAGCCAGTCTCTCTCCCTGGCCCAAGCTGGAACTACTCCAACAGATGAGCCTGGAGGAGTATCTACAGGAAGCAGGTTGTGATCAGGTCATTGGTGTTTAGATATAGCCATCCATGTCTTGCTTGCATAAGGTACGGTGATGATTTGTGCTGTGCCCTCCTCCCTCTCCC
The DNA here is from genome assembly GCA_036925125.1 of Oreortyx pictus. NCBI lineage: Eukaryota > Metazoa > Chordata > Aves > Galliformes > Odontophoridae > Oreortyx > Oreortyx pictus. Next base: position 9,808,600 of record JAUPFR010000001.1, read on the forward strand.
TCAGTAGAATGTTTAGTCCAGTGGGATACTGACTGATCTGGAATGGGAATTTAGATTTTCTTTTAGATTTTTAATTTTCATGCAAAAAATGTCCATGAGGCAAAACAAAACATTTCCCTCTTGACTTTCAATGTAGTAGAATCTAAAGAGATTGCGGCAAGATTTCTTCTATGGAATCATTAAGTTTGGAAGAGACCTCCAAGGTCACCTAGTCCAACCATCAAACCATTCTCATCATGCCCACACACTATGTCCCTCAGTGCCACATGGACATAATTTTTTAACACCTCCAGGGATGGTGACCCCACCACCTCCCTGGGCTGCCTGTGCCTGTGCCTCACTGCTATTTCTGAGAAGAAATTTTTCCTAATATTTTTCCTAATATTTTTCCTGAACCTTCCCTGGCACAACTTGAGTTACGGTAGTTTAAATCCTCTGTGCATCCTGGTCTAAACTATAATTGGGAAATCAGTTTCAAGCTTCCTGAAACACATGTAGCTTTTGTTCTTTGTGCTAACCTTCCAGAAAGCTGTCACAATGGACTTCACTCAGCAGGGATCACCCAGTTCACATCAGCTTTCTCCATGGTAATGAACATGTAGATCTGGACAGATACAGTGCAGTCAGCAAATATCTATATCTCAGGACATAATGTCACTTACACAGGTGCTCTGGAGATAGGAAAGGCTGCATTTAGTTTAGTAGCTAGAGGGCAAGAAAGCTTTTTTCTAGCTGTGCAGCCAAAGCCATACTGCTGCCTTGCCTCTGCCCACCACTGTTAGTGTATGCATTTCACAGAGCTGTGTAAGAAAGCAATATCATACAAAGTAGATAATGGTCCCTGTGAAGTTAATTAAAGGAGGAGGAAAAAAAAAAGAAAAATGGAAAATATATAAATCAGTGTGATGAGATGCCGTCCCATGTAGGAGATGAAAAACAGGATTTCCATGGTGAATAAAGTCCAGGGAATTTATCTAGGTAGTGTGAATATCCATTTAAGACTCTGCAGGACAGTGTTACAAAAACTCCTTGACTTGTAGCCCCTAAACATTTCCTGATGAATTTACTCTTAGTTACATTTTATGCTCCCCTCAGTGACAGCTTTCAGCACCTACAGTGGTTGTCTGACCACAGATGGAGCCTTGCAAGGGTAGAGAAGTGAGATTAAAAGAACTCTTCCTGAAAATACCCAACTCTTAAACACAAGTGGTCTCCAAGGCAGTTCCAGTAGGTTGGCATCTGGCTTTCAGGGGGAGCCAGCATTTCTACCTACTGAATGAGTGTACCCCTTCCTCCAGGACTCTCTCTCCACCAAAGGTTTGTAAACTAAGCTGTAAGCACTTTCATTTATTAGCCTGGCTCGTGATGAAAGGTCTGCCTGGCAGCTTTTATTTTTTTGATTCAGGAATGAGAATTTGCTAGATTTGGCTGCTGTCAGTATAATGAGGACTGCAAGTGAGCCATGACATTTCCCAGTGCTTCTCACAGGCTTTCCATCAGGAAGGATGCCACTATGGCACATGGAGAGAATCTTCCTTTCTTTATACCCTAAACTTTGGAAAGAAGTAAATGGAGAGGTTTTCATGTCATGTAAATTCCCATTAGAGATGCAACAGGAGGAGGAGAAAAGAGAGGGACTGGCTGCTGAGCAGAGGAGCTTGCTGATGACCTGGGTATCTGTCAGTGGGTTGAAATTCCAATTGAATAAAAGTGCTTTCATGGGGGAGAGCTATGCAGCCCAGTCAGTCTTATTGTGGAGTCAGGATACTGCCCAGGGTCCTGTCATGGAATATTATCGCCCTTTGCATTATCTCTCTGTACGGCCCAGGAGCCAGATGCCATTTTTCCATGCTTCCAGCACCTGGAAGATGGAGTTGATGACAGTGCTTTCTTTCCTCTACTCCACCTGTGGGCATTTCTCATACTGTCTTCTGGAAAACATGTACACTCAATGGCACCATTTGTGGATTGATAATTACTCCTAGTGCTCTGTGTTTTGAAGGCCAATGCAAATGCTTCCTCCTCTCTCCATTTGCAGTTCTCATTTTTAAAGTATGCAGTGCTGACCACAGGAAAGCCTCCGTGGCAGCCTTGAAAGAAGGCACGTTTTGAATGAGCTTGTGATGCTTTCATGCTTGACATTTGCCTTTTCTTTCATTGAATGCCAATGACTCCTGGGATTGCACTGAGACCAATTTTCCACTGGTCTCTCATGTAGTTCCACTCCTTCCTTTAACCTTCCCTCCACACACTCACTGCTTACGTTCAAGCTCAGTGTGAGTAACATGCCCAAGTGGCAGCTAGAAGAAGAATCAGGTAAGCTGCTGCTGGACAGCAATTTATTGAATGATCTTGTACCACATTTCTGCAGGGGGAAATGTGAGTCTGAACCACATCCATTGTAGTTTTCTATAGACTTAAGTGGTAGCTGCATCATGGCCAGACTGAATACGATTTACTTCTTTCTAAGTTAATTATTTCTAAATATTTGGTTTTCTGATGTGCAGATAGTCATCTCTGTGCCAATTTACCATCTGCCCGGGCTGCATAACAGCCACCACTTGTCATAGTCATGCCACTTGCTCAGCTTTTTTTGTCTGGGCTATAGTGGATAGCTGAAAGAGCATGCACAGAGTAAGCTTGTAATGAACTGGAAATATCAGCATTCCCAAATACGTTCCCTTCTGGTTATGGATATTCAAATGGAAACAATTTTTTCTGAGTCATGGAATGGAGAACTGTTAACAGAACAGCATGCACAAACCAGACCAAATCCAAGAGATGAGTGTGGGGGAGCATGAGAGGCATTTGGGGTTCAAATCATTTTCAGCTCCAAATTCATGCAATGGTGGCCAGATCCCTAATAAACACCTACTGAAACACGTTTCAGTTTTGCCCCTAATATTTTAAATATTATTCCTGATAAGGAAGGAGTGTATCTAAGGTAAAAGCTCACCACCTCTGGCTGAGCTTAGGACCTCATCTTTGCTTTGACTACAAAGACATGATCGCCCACATCACTGTTCTTCACACTGGAAAGGCAGTTTACTCATGACCTGGAGAAGCTGATTATATCAGGAATACACTTTATTTTAAGAACTAGGGACTTTTTTTAGTCTTGAATGCACTTTCTCAGCCCCATACCATACCTTCCCAGTTAACCTATTCAGATGTTTCAGAGAAGGAATTGCCATGATTTTTGTCACATAAACAGAAGTTCCATGAAACATAAACAGAAGAAACACTTCTCCCTTACCAGTATTCCTGCTCCCAGAATGCCTTGGAAAAACCAGACCAGATCGGTTATCTCACTGAGCTGCAGAACTTGTCCATTGGGGAAGTACAGGAGGATGTTGGAGACTATAGCACATGAAGCCAGTGGGAACAGGGTGATCCCAATGCACCTCGAACACTTCCCCGTGCACATGGTGGATCTCTGTTGGGGAAAGATGCAGTAAGGGTTGGGTTACTGCCACACTGAAGGCACAGGATTTCAGCAGTTTTCCTTCTCAGTGAAAGAAGAATGAGATATGAAGCAAGAAATGGTCTAGTTAAGACAGAAATGGGTAATACTGTTATACAGAGCCTGTTCTCTTCAGAGCCTTTATTTAAAATGGAATAATTCCAAACTGGATTGCTTAAAATTGCCAGGAATAAACAGATGTTGGTGTGAAGTGAATGGAGAGTTACATTTCAATTCTTAATGATGATTGCCTGTCCATTGGGAGCATCAGGAACACCACTACAACCGCATGAAAGGATACCCTACCTGGCAAGGGCTGTTCAGACTGGAGAATAGAATGCCCTGGAGAGACCTTACTGTAGCCTTTCAATACCTAAGAGCCTTATAAGAAAGATGGAGAAAGACTTTTCACCAGGGCTTGTAGGGACAAGACAAGGAGCAATTGTTTTAAATTGTAAGAGGGTAGATTTAGATTGGACATAAGGAATAAATTTTTCATAATGAGAGTGGTGAGACATTGGAACAGGTTGTCCAGAAAAGTTGTGGTTGCCCCATCCCTGAAAGAGTTCAAGGCCAGGTTGGATGGAGCCATGGGGAACCTGATCTAGTGAGAGGTGTCCTTGCTCTTGGCAGGGGATTAGAGATGATCTTTAAAGTCCTTTCCAAACCAAATCATTCTATGATTCTTATCACAACTTTGTGCCAGTTCAAGGCTTTCAAATGCATAAAAACACAACATTTCAGTCTTTAGGTTTCTGTCATCAGAGAAAGCTGACGGTTTATGACAAAGAAGGCTTTGTTTTATGATGAGCAAGTTATGGGAGAGAGAATGAACAACACATTTGAGAAAACCAGAAGCAGATTGAACCCGGCTTCATTGACAGAATGAAGACAGCGAAAAAATGAGGTAAGTTATGAAGACAGACCTCTAATTTGGAAGGACACAGGATCTTGCTGCAAGGTCTTTCAGATTGCTGGAGACTTCTGAGTTTGCATTGCTACAGCAAAAAAAAATCTGATCTCTGTGACTATGAATTTAATAAGAGCACTCTGTTTATCTGCATTATCTTCTGAGTACTTCATAATCACATTATGTATTCTAATCCGGCTTTAAAACAAGTTATCCAGCATTAAACTATTTCAAAAATGAACATTTATCAGACATGTTTCTCGGTTTATGGTTGTTGCCTGTTGTTTACATAATGTTCAAATTCAGGCAAGACATTTTACAAGCATCTGGAAAAAAAAAAATAACTGGCTTCAAAAGATAAAAATGGAACCGAAGAGGTAATGCGCAGAGGAAGGATGAAGCAGGAAGGTGATGGAAAAAATGCTGGGTATTTTAACTGCCTTTCTCCAAATGCTCAGTGTGTTTTTATGCTGATCTTTTCCTGCTCACTTTCCCACTTTATTCTCGCATCTGCTTTTCCACACATTTGCCCAACCTGACCTGCTCCCTCACAGAGAGAAGCGAGCAAGCACAGGCACAGCCTTGCCTCCTCCCATTTAGCTGGGACGTGCTGAGGAACATCTTTTGCACATAGCCGCAGGGCCTGGTTCTTACCTGGTGCACAGGAGCACCACGTCGCTTCGGCTGAAAGAGTGCAGATTCATTCTGGGAGGGTTCCAGCCCTGATCTATCTCAACACCACTTCACATTGAAAGGAGAATTGCCACAACCACCAGAACTAATGAGAGACTTTACCACCAGAATCAACGCAGCTGTTCTACCTGTGCACATCAGATGATACGGCCACGTTACTATGGTTCTGGGTTGCCAGAATCACTCAAAATGCTTTATTAATTCATCAAACAAAAGCATGCTCTGTCTGAAGCTTTTCTAGGCAAGGCAGTGATTGTGAATTTTGTTTGATAGGGTTTTAGAAAGTTTTGCTTCGTAACACAAATGGGAGAAGGCAAAGACCTGTGCTTACCAGAACTAGAACAGCCTCCAGGCCCCACGGCTTCCCGCAGACAGCGTCCAGCTTCCCAACTCCTCTTTCCTGGAGTGAAGCAGCCCAAGAGAGGAACAGCAACGTTTTCAGGTGGTGACCTCTATTAAACAAATAGTGGTTCCTCTCCAGAGAATGAGGAAATACCCCAACTTGTCGCTGGTTGGCCAGCACGATGCTTGCGTGCCACCCTGTCCAATTGATTATTTGAGGGCAGCATTCCAGTGGTCAATGCCTTGGTGCCCCAGGACACAAATTTAGGATCGGTGGAGACCTCTATGCTGCCACAACCATTTCAGCTGTGAGAACATGAAGAGGGGAGGAGAGGTGAAAAAGCACAAAGGGGAGCACACTCTGCATTGCAGAAAATGTGGTCAAAGCACAAGGCAGTAGAGCAGTAAATTCCAGCAGTTGATGCAGAGTTGTCTTCTGCACAACAGGCTTTCATCTGTTAAAATTTGTCATTGGCTTTACTCCAAAACACAATGCTTTCAGCCCAAATGGGAAGACAAGATTGGTAGATCTCATGCAGATAATACTCTTGCAGGGAAAAAATGTTGGAGTTTCTGTGAATATTCCCGTTCTCTGCCTCACCATCTTTCTTCTGTTAGTAGCCTGCACTCATCTTTGGAAAAAATTTTTCACTGTGGAATTTTGGTCATTTGGGCTAGAATCCATCTCACATGACTTTAGATGTCCATAAGGTACACACCATTCTAGGTTACCTTTATTCCCAGTGAAAAAACTCTTTGAAGTTAAAAATCACTCGACCTATTTAAGAAGCTCCTGCAGGTTGTTCAAATACTTGTTCTGGGCTCCCCAGTTCAAAAAAGCCATGGATCTTCTAGAAGGAGTCTTTGGAGGGCCACAAAGAGGATAAAGGGCCTGGAGCACCTCTTGTATGAGGAAAGGCTGAGTAACCTGGGTCTGTTCAGCCTGGGGAAAAGAAGACTGAGGGGGAATCTGACTAGTGTTTATAAATATCTGAAGGGAGGTGGGAGGCAAATAAATGAGGCCAAGCTCTTCTCAACAGTGTGTAGCAATAGGACAAGGAGTAACGGCCTTAAACTTGTACATAGGAAGTTCCCTACAAACACATGGAAGAACTTTTTTATGGTGTGGATGATGGAGCACTGGGTCAGGTTGCCCAGAGAGGCCATGGAGTCTCCTTTGGAGATATTCAAGAACCATCTGGGCACCGACCTGTATGACCTACTGTAAGGGAACCTGCTTTATCAGGGGGTTGGACTAAGTTATCTGAGGTCCCTTCCAACCCCTGCCATTCTGTGATTCTGTGAAATATATCCCAGATGATGTTGGGATCATGCAATTGTATGAATCTCACCCACGGGGTCAGACAGTGTGGCAGCATGGATGCAAAAGTGCAGGGCAAAGCCTGAGACATCAGACCCTGGGCTGCATATTTAATACTACCAGCAACAGAGAGTGCAGGGAAAGTTGATTTCATCTTGACTCTCAGTATTGAAAACCTTTAAAAAGCCCATAGAATGGTTTCAGGAAAATAAAATTATTTACAGTAAAAATAGCAGAAGAGGTGGAAACTGAGCTAACTATTGAATCTGTGCCCCAAACTTCAGATATTATCATTAGCCACAGCATTTCACCACATTTCATGTGGTTGTGCTTTAGCCCCACAGAAAAGAAACAACGAATTAATGGAAAAAGTAAAGTTTGCAAGTAAGTCTCAGATAGTTGTTGACAGGGCAAAGGCAAAAGGCTTAACTCAAAGGCTTTGGTTTAGAACAACTTCAAGACCATCAGCAGCTTACACTGCCAGGCGGGCCACCTGGGGAAGACTGTCAGCTTTTGTAATGAGTTAAGAAGCAAATAAAGAATCTTTATAACAATACTTAAGATGAACCTCCTCTTAAGTCTCATATCCTGTTTGCTTGGAATTTTGGTAGAGACTTATAATATCTCTTAGATATCATTATTTTTTCCTATTCTCTCCTAGCTGAAGATCTCATCTGGGGTCAGTATCTGTGACTTTGATTCTGTTTTCCTCTTAATTTGCCCAGTTCATAGACCTCTGAGATGGTCTGCAAGGTTCACCTCTGCACTTTCTCATCAAAACTGTGTCCTCTCTATCTTCCTTTGCTGACCTTTGGAAATTTCTTCCCTTGTCTCTCCACAGAAATATGGGAGCAGGCCCATTTTATGCCTGCTGACGAATTTTCATTGAAACTAGAAGAGCAGCACATAATGAGGCAGAGTACAGGAAGTTAAATCCTGTGTTTTCAGTCACTGAAGTGGGAGACTGTATTATCACCAAAGAGCTTAGCTTGACTCTTGTATATTTTTTCATAAGTGTTCAACTTTTCTAGAGTGATAGACTAGAGAAGTGGAAAAACAAAACAACAAAACACAAAACAAAACACCAAAACCCATAAAATATTCATAAGAACTGAACTCTGTCAAGTGTTTTGTGGCTAACCTGAGTGTTTACAATTGTGTACATCTATTTTTCCCTCTGCAGTATCGACTTTGAAGGCAATGAAAGCATTCTGTGTTCCACTGATCAATGCCTCCTGACTACATTGACTTACTGTGCATGAGCTCTGGTCCTCCTTTTATTTCTATCCTTTTAGCAATAAACACTTCATTATTTTTCCAGTTACATGTAATATCACACGTAGAGAAGAGACATGAATTTGCAAGAAGTCCTGTTCATCATGCTAGGAATGCAAATTGATCCAGCACTACAATTTCCCTGGGTGCTACAGAGTGTGAGTTAGAAACTGAAGATCTACATCTGCATGTGTGTTTCTAAAGGGCATATCTGACTGCCCACTTACTCTATTAATAGATGTGTCCCGTTTGGAGTATGGCTATAGCACTAACCAGAAAATGTTCTTTTTGTTGTTGATACTGTGTTAAAAGGAGTTAAAAGGAGTCAGTCAGTTCGGTTTGTTTGAGTATAAATTCCAAGTGAAGTCAAAAAGTGCACAGTGATGCTCCACTCAGTTCAATTTATACCTGTTTGGAACCAGGGCACAAACGATCTGCTGTTGCTCTTTCCTATGACACTTCAAAGGAAAAGGAGGTTTTCCTGAGGAAGAACCACTGTGCACAGTCAAACTACTGCTGGAAGAGGTGAGCTGGCTCTGAGCAAATCTGTGGGCTAGGAGTTATAGACAGCCTACCTGAGCCCCAGATGGCCCTACCGCTCTGGAGCAGCACCCAGCTAACAGGCCTACCTGTATCCAGGTATGTCAGGAGCACCAGTTTTCACCATCCAGCAACATCATTGCCTCTAGGGATGTTCATGTCCCCACCAGCAGACAGTCCTTTGAGAATGAGCCCTGTGGTTATCAGTCTCAGCCCAGAGCACTCCAGGTTCGCACAGGATCTCCTGTATGCTGGGATGGGGGGATCAGTACTGAAATTACATCTGGCAAAGATCACCCGGCAAAGCAATCACCCATTTCTTGCTTGTGTGGGTGTATGCTCATTGGTTTTATCCCAAAGCTCGTTTTATTTTGTTACCCACACGTTTTGTTCAGGGAAAGCATGGTGCCAGTGCTCCTGTTTTCTGAAATGACAGTGAACTGTGACCTGTGGCCAAGGGTTGTTTGTGCACCTCACACTGAACAACATCGCTCTCCAATATTAAAATAATTAGAGGTTTGTGCTTTCATTTTGCTGGTTTCATGCAACACTTCTTAATGGTTTTGGCTGAGAGGCATCTCTCACCCCCATGTTTTCCCACTGGGGTTTGTCCCAGTCTGTGTTCCCAGTGCAGATGAGTTAGGAGCTAAAAGCAGAATCCATTGGAAATGCCCCTGGTTACCCAACCAAATGGGAGAAATGGTGCTTCTTATGCTGATCCCTCTCCTCTCTTCCTAATTTGACCTTTCTCCCAGGTATCTGGGAGATACTAATGAGAAGTAAACATTTGGAATATGACTGTCCTCTCTACTCTGCCCTCATGAGGCCCCATCTGGAGTACTGCACCCAAGTCTGTGGTCCCCTGCACAGGAAGGATGTGGAGCTTTTGGAGAGGGTCCAGAGGGGGCCACAAAGATGATCCAAGGGCTGAAGCATCTCTCCTCTGAAAACTGGTTGAAGGAATTGGGCTTGTTCAGCCTGGAAAAGAGAAGGCTGCAGGGAATCTTCTTTGAGGACTTCCAGTATTGAAAGGGAGTTCATAAACATGAAGGAAAATAACTTTTTACACTGGTAGATAGGACAAAAAGGAATGAGTTTAAACTAAAGGAAGAGGGATTAAGATTAAATGCCAGGTGGAAGTTTTTTACTGAGAGAATGATGAGTTTCTGAGCCAGCTGCCCAGTGGTGAATGCCTGGTCCCTGGAGGTGTTTAAGGCCCTTGATGGGGCCCTGGGCAATCTGTTCAAGTACTTGATCTAGCAGTTGGCAACCCTAGCTATGGCAGGGGGTTGGAACTTGGTGATCCTTGGGGTTCCTTCCAACCTGAGTCATTCTAGGATTCTATGATTCTGTGAAATTTATGTTTGTTAAAAATCGCTGATTTTGCTTGAAGGAGCTGTTTGACAGTGTCAGAAGGGAAGCTGTCTGTAGCTTAGGCTGATGTTTCTGGTCAGATGGAGAAACCTTTGACTTGACTGGGGAATCTGAAAACCCAGTCTGAAGTTGAGTGACCTGGAGCAGCAGCTGGAGCAGAGAGAGGAGAGCATCAGCCTGAGGGCTGAGTGTGATCAGTCAGTGTTCTGTTATTCTGAGGGGACTGTCCTGCCTTCCAATGTCCCCATCTGGTCTGATGCCAAAAAAAAAAGAAAAAAGAAAATCAATACTGAGAGTGCTGGTGTCACTGTGACGTAATGTTTCAAACATGTAAATAAGGCCAGGTTTCTAGCCAGAACTACTGCTTGCCAACAGATCTGCTTACTGCTTAATTCAACCTCCACTGGAGAAATACATACATGTAGAAAAAATGTGTGAGCCTTTGGAAACGCATCAACTCTTCACGTCCAGAGATCTGACTGGTTTTTTTTTCCAGCTGGTAGGAGAGAGTACAGTGCATCTCCTCCTGGAGCTGTTAGTATGGGCCTATAAAGTGGCAAAAGGATATTTTACATCTTTACATACCAACTGCAACAGAAGGGCCCAAGGGTACTAGGGCAATACTTTCCATAGTATTTGATTTCTGGAAGTGGTTTTCTGCTTGCACAGACAACCGCATCATAGAATTGTCAGAGAAATGAAGCAATCTCCATCTTCAAGCCAATTAGACTTTGCTGTTCCTGTTACCAGTGGAAGGCAGTTTCAGGAGTTTTCTGGAGGATGAGGGGAAGTTGTAGAAGGTAGACTGTAGACACCTTTTTTTTGTTGTCTAAAATTTGGTACTGAAAATAGATATATTTCTAGTTCCCTTCTGAAAATATGTGGCCTGCCTGTCTCCATGTATTCACACATCCCTCATCCTCAGAGGTTATATCGTCTCCATCCCTAAAGACATCTCAGTGTGGTTCTTAGCAACCTTCTCCAGCTGGCCCTGCTGTAGGAGGGTCATTGACCAGGTGACTCCAGAGATTCTGTGGCTGTGTGGTTTTGGGAAGGACTGTGATACATCAGAGAGGTAAGACAGCATCACAGTGGTGTGGCTCAGAAGCAGATGCGCTGCCCTTTGTGCCCAGCACCATGTCAGGTCCATAGAGATTGTTCTGTGCTGCCATGGGTTTTGGTCCCCAGTCCACGGCTCAGTCCTACTGCTCCACCACAGCCAGCATGAAGAAGACTTCAGAAAACTGGACCTAAAAATAAGATTAACGAAGAGTCTGTCAATCACTGCTTTCATTTCTTGGCTCTTTTTGTTAGGGTGTGGGCCAAAGTTGAGCTAAGGGCAGGATGCGATTTAACTCTGCCCTGATGGCAGGTCTGCAGAGACTGGGAAAGAATCCAGAGTGGGAGGATATTGGGAGGAGACAGGGTTGTAAAAAGGCTCAGTGAAGGATGAACCCACACACATTTAAAAAACGAAAACCTGGAGGGCTTCCTTGAGGAGTCACTTCTCACTCTGTTCTCCCCTGGCTTTTGTGCCTGCATCTTGTCTGGACAGGAAATGCATTGTTGGTGTTCGTTAGAGCCTAGGGCAAGCCCAAGGGTGCAATGCAGGAAAGCTGAAGTAGTGCACGGTGGCCAGCTGGTTCAGCATTTTAAAACCTATTTTCATCTCCTTATGATGCTTGTATTATGGTGTCTGGCTGCTATGAGGTAAAGACACCCCTGTCTATGACCTTCCAGAAACACTGCTACCACTTCCTTATAAGCATTGGTTATGAAAGAGGCTGGGATTCTTTTAAGAGTTGTTTTATAACAGTTCATATCTGGTGGTAGCTTCAGGCATCTTCCTTACATGGTTTGCTCACCAGAAAAAGTATCTGATGTTGTCCAAGGCCTGTTCACCAACTGGTATCATATGAACTGGGTGCCTTTACTTGGGAAAAAGCAAATAGGAAATGTTTGGGTTCATACAGCTGTCAGAGGAGTCTTGATGCCATTTAACCAGGAGTTCAGATATTTCTGGATTCGCTGGCATGTGGGGATCCAGCCACAACCTCCTTCCACGGATGGGTTGAAGCCATCTCTGCAGGAGAAGTAGCAGGTGCCAACTGGTGCCTCCCTGCCATAGCTCTGCGTCCATGAACCTCTTACTCTGAGAGAAAGGTGCAGTGGTTCATATCATTACACCTCACCCCACAGCATCCCCATCCCACTGCACCAGTGGCTCTGCTTCCCACTGAGTCCTTTTGCAGTCACACACAAGAGGTTTCAGCATCTGGCTGTGAGATACTTGGTATTGCTCTGCTCTCCTCTATTTGTCTGCCTGTCTAGTTGGGCATTAGATTAATGAACAAATCACTGCAGAGAGCTAATTGTCACAGCCTCCTAGTCCATCCAAGAGAGGTGGCAGACTCACTGGGCACATGTGAGGGAAGAGAAGATGCCACCCAACACCCACACATCTCCTTCCTGCACAGCAGCTGGCTGGCAGTGGCCTGGCACTGCTGGTAATGTGCGTGATGTTTCCAAACTGAAACTTACATGTTTAGAATGTCAGCATTTCTTTGTCCATGAAACTTTTTCAGTCTTCCTGGCTGCAGAGAAACTTGAAAACCTGATTTGCTCAAGAATTAGACACCAAATAAGAAGTAGATTTACTATGTCTTGAGAAAAAAAAGAAAAAAGAAAACAGAAAGAAGAAAAAAGAAAACAGAAAAAAAGGAGAGGAAAGGAAAGGGGAAAGGAAAGGAAAGGGGAAAGGAAAGGAAAGGGGAAAGGAAAGGAAAGGAAAGGGGAAAGGAAAGGAAAGGGGAAAGGAAAGGAAAGGAACAGGAAAGGAAAGGAAAGGAAAGGAAAGGAAAGGAAAGGAAAGGAAAGGAAAGGAAAGGAAAGGAAAGGAAAGGAAAGGAAAGGAAAGGAAAGGAAAGGAAAGGAAAGGAAAGGAAAGGAAAGGAAAGGAAAGGAAAGGAAAGGAAAGGAAAAGGAAAGGAAAGGAAAGGAAAGGAAAGGAAAGGAAAGGAAAGGAAAGGAAAGGGGAAAGGAAAGGGAAGGAAAAAGGAAAGGAAAGGAAAGGAAAGGAAAGGAAAGGAAAGGAAAGGAAAGGAAAGGAAAGGAAAGGAAAGGAAAGGAAAGGAAAGGAAAGGAAAGGAAAGGAAAGGAAAGGAAAGGAAAGGAAAGGAAAGGAAAGGAAAGGAAAGGAAAGGAAAGGAAAGGAAAGGAAAGGAAAGGAAAGGAAAGGAAAGGAAAGGAAAGGAAAGGAAAGGAAAAACAGAAAAAAAGAAAAAAAAAGAAAAAAAGAAAAAAAGAATAAAAGAATAAAAGAAAAAAGAAAAAAGAAAAAAGAAAAAAGAAAGAAAAATAAAATCTTGTTCTTGAGAGCCTGACTTACGACTTTTAATAGCCCAGAAAGGCAGTATTGTCCTTTTTGGCTAACAAGGCACATTTAAAAGCAGCTGTTGCCAAAAATACGCGTGCAGTATGTCACTGCATGCACCGCCTTTTCCTGGGTTGGTGCTCCTTTCCCTGCCCTTTGTCTGGTTTATCTGGCTGGTGAGATTAGGAGCGCTGCTGGGCAGGGAGGGTCTCTGTCTGTGTATTTGCACTGTGTCTTGCCACTTGTAAAGGAAGCAAGTAATCACCACCCTTGCCGCTTTCATGTCTACTTGCACAATAGAAATAATTAATAGTAGTAGCAGTGCTTTGCCTATCTGCGGCTCTTTTCATCTGAAGACCTTAAAGTGCTTGACAAGCATTAACTAAATTAGCTTCCAAATACCTGGAGAGGGAGTCAGATATAATGATCCCGACTTTGCAGATGAGCACACATAAAGAAGTGAATGCTAACTGAATGCTTACAGTTAGTCAGCTAAAACCAGGTCTCCTCCACTGGGGAAGGTTGCTCAGCACTTCTGAGATTCAGGCTGTTTTCTCAGGCACTGCAGTTTGAGTTTTGATGACTGCTTTTTATTTCCAAAGCATACAGCCCGTAGACATACCCTAGGACCTGCAGGAGCTGGAGGAGGTATCTGGGGCACTGTGATTCACGAAGATGCCCGATTAAACCACTAACATGGCTAGGGAAGGAAGCAGCTCCACCTGAGCCATGTCAGCATCAGCAGAAGTAGGCAGAGCCGAGGTGGCTCCACCTGAATTATTCCTGCTTTCAGAAACAGAAGTGGACTCCGGTGCAGAAGCACTCCAGCAGCCTGAGGCAGACTCAGTTGCAGAGGCACACTTGTCTTTCGTTTCACAACCCTTCCAGGGAAGGATCTGCAAATGAGCTGGCAAATTTACTCACTCCCATGAACATGGTGAGGGCTTAGCAGGCTGCATCCTTGCTATGATGCGCACAAGCCCTTACTTGCAAGGATGACAGGAGCTCTGACTCAACACCGGGGTCTTAACCGATGCTCATCTTACCTCCTGCATGTCTCGCTTGTACCGAGAGTGCTGTGCTCCTTCCACATCGTCCCTGGCAGCGGAGAGACTGAGTAAGAGCTGGGCAGAGAAGAAACCTTCAGAAGGAGCTATGTAAGATTTAATGTTAGCTTTTGATGTCAAAACAAAGGCAAATGATGTTTTGGAAGACCACAGCAAAATGTTCAAGTAGATCACTCAAGTGCAGTTGGGTTACTCAGGGGAATAATTTGGTTGGTGGAAGGGAACAGTTTGATGTTTTTTTTTTTTTCCACAGACTATGCTTTCTCCTTTTTAATGCCAGCCCTGAAAGGTTTTCACTCTGCCATAGCACTCCAGCTGTAGTGTAGGCTTCTTTAAATAGAAAGCACCAGAGTCAATGAAGAGTAACAGGGCTGGTCTTTATTGCGAAGCCTCGTAGACACGAATGGAGGATTTTACAAGTGCTGGCACTCACATGCACATCCCATAAATCATCTCACTGTGGGCAGTCATCCAGACCTTCACAGGGTCATGACGTTTTCCCCACTTGCTATTTTCAGGTGGAGGGACTGGATGGGAGAAGTTGTCAGGACAACAGGTAACTTCTGTTAGCTATTCCACCACATAGATCACCCCCACATTCCAGCAGCAGACTCCAAAAGACGTGGACAAAGCCTGCTGGGAATCTGGGGATCTACACCACTCTTAGGTTTGGCTTATCTGACAGGGAATATTTTGGAAGTTACTTGCATAGACACAATGACATCATTTCTTTCTTTTTTTTCAGCCCCCACAGTTCAACACTTTTCCCTGTGCTATCTGTACTAAATAGTCTGGGTTAGTTCTCAAGTGCTGGGGTTTCTCACCACAATTCCTATATTTACCCAGAGAGAAAATAGGGCAATGATCTCATAGGAGGAAAACAAAAGAGCCTGTTTCTCTCTAGAGTAAGTAGGTCAATACCATGAGGTGAGATGGAAGTGGGGCCCGTGGGGCCCATGGGGTGGAGGGAGCAGAGTGGGCAGGCAGCAGAGCTGCTCAGGAGAGAGCCAAGACTATGTGGTGATGGCATTCCTACAGTCTGGCAGCAAAAGTGACTATGAAAGGGTTTCACAATGCAAGCATCATTTCCATGAAGAGGGACAGTCCATAGAGAACCCCATCTCCATTGTCTTCACACAGAGAAGGAGGGCAGGAGGGTTGCTGATCCCACTGTTGGACTGGGAGCCAGGAGACCAGGCTGCCTTCCCACACGAGTGCCTGGAAGTTACCTAACCTTCCTCTTTCCTCATTTGTTTAATAGGGTTAATAAACACACTCTGCCCCACAGTGATGACGTAAAGTTAAGCTCTTTCATGTTTGTTAGGTGCTACAATGGGCATCACCATAAAAACTCATAAATAGTGTGCCTTGAAGTTCTGTCGAGGTATTAGCCTTGTTTTAACAGTGCAGATGTTACATGAGTTACCGTACATAAGAAGCTTCTCTTAATTAGGATCAAAACCACTTTTTTTTTTTTTTTTAGTCTTTCTTTAATGGTTTTGAAGCTGAACTTGTTTCACTTGTCCAGCCTATTTGGCAATTTATTATAATCTCTTCAAACTTGTACCTCCTTTCATATGCTGTTAAAGGTCTTTCTTCCTATTATAGCACCTGTTTATAATCTTTGAATTTGAGTTGCTTTTTTTCCAAAATATTATCAGTTTTTCCTGTCTAAAATCAGCTTTGGAATCTCCCTGCATCCTCACTGTGACAGATGTAGGATTTGATTCAAGATATACTGGAAATGAAAGCATCTGCAGTCTGGTTCAGACATTACGGGAGCTCTCTTTACATGTCACACGTTGGCTCAAGGTTTGTCTGCAAATAGGTATGTACCAAAGTTGTGCAAGGAGAATGTCTGCACAGAGGTGCATGCAGAAAATTATTCTGCAGTAGTGGTGCCTGGACATCTATCACTAAAGCCTTTCTCACTAAAGTCACAACCAGAACTGTGAGCAGAAATGGTGGAAGCTGTAGAGATAAGATGGCTTTTCAGATTCCCAACCTATGAGTATGCACTCAAAAGATTCAACTAATTCAAATATAGCCTGTGTGGCTATCCAAATCTATGAAGTGAGCTTTACCTTCTGATTACTGCTGCTGCAATTCAGAAAACAGTTAGAAAGTGCAAGGGAAACTGGTCTTTGCCAGTGTGAAGTTTTTGCATTTAAAATGTTCGTGGCTGGGGAGTGTGGGAAAACAGAGGAAGGAGAAGGATGGCTTTGTTAAAAGGGTGGTGTGAAACTTGGGAGGGTGTAACTCAGTTCCCAGCTTTATCACAGATACTCTTTACCCCCTTGGGATATATATAGGCACAGTTCCAGGTTTGGTGGCAGTATCAGCTGAGGATAGTCTTACCTGGTCCTACCTGGGTCTGTCTGCCAGGAAGCAGGTGAACTAATACCCCAGCCTGGGTTGCAGTACATACACTCAACTTCCATGGCAGATGGACCAGGAATGAGCACTTAGGAAATGAAGCTGTATTGCTATCAGGAAGAAGCAAAGGGAAATGAGAACCTAAGCTACTTGAGCAGCAGCTCATCATCTGCCCAGTGAAGGATACAAGCTGGCATTCAGTAGAACGTAATTTAAATCAAGTGCTCATCTCTGAACTCATGACACCTATCATGAAGGAACTAAAGGGTTGTCAATGCAGATTAGCATATCCAAAGTCTCTCTTCATTGACCTTATGTTCATCGTGAGTTAACTTAGGTATTATAGTTAATTTATTATCATTAGGTGGCACAAGTCTGGGTTTTAGTAGATTAATTCTTACAATTGTTCCTGATGTACTTCAAAAGAAAGCTCCACTTTCTTTGGTGATGTTTCAGGGCTCATGCACAAAATACTCAAGATATTTGCCCTTCAGACCTATAAATATTGCTTCTTGTTACAAAACTTCAAAACCCAGCCTTCAGAAGGACAGAAAGTCTCAGTCCTGCTGCTGAAAAGATCCTGGACAAAGAGATGGACTTGATCCTATTACCTCACTGCCAGAGGGGAACTTCCCAGAAATATTCCTGATGCAAGGACAAAACAGCAATTCTTTCATCTTTTTCTGACTCATGTCTGCAGCACCTCTCCGGAATGTAAATGTGCCTGGTTTTAATGATGTGACAAGGTAATTAAGTGTTAATATGTGGATGCAAAGGGTATACAGGGTGCCAGATCTAGTAAATACTGAAGCCAAGCTAAGGCGTTTACCAGACTTACAACACGTTTCTGATAAAGGATGCTGGTGTCAATACATTATTCCTGCTTCACAAATAAATTCTACAGCATGAGACAAGGAATTTAGCTTTGTATTTGGATTTTGAGTGGTTCTTCTGGCATTGAGCAGCCAGGACCCAATCCCAGGCATGAGACGCAATAGAAAAACTAGGACATAACACTATTTATATGACTATAGTGTCATCACGTGCCAGCTCAGAATTAGACACTTCCCCTTCCTCTTCTCCATTAGCTCAAAGTACTTGGAGTGCACATCCATAGATTTATGTTAAACATATAACAGAACTCCTTCGTTACAAAAACAAAAACAAAAACAAATAGATAGCAGGTTATATAGGTCTGGATGAAATTTGCCCTGTATCTGGTCATTAAATATCTACAAAGCCATGCAAAATGTTGATTTAAGCAATCAAACTGCATACAATAGCCTCTGCCTGGACTGCAGTAATGGTATTTTCTTTTGTATCCTAATTATGCCTCTTAGCATCCCAGTGCTATTAGTTAGCTTCATTTGAGAATCAAGTGGCCCAACAAAGCAGTGGAAAAGGAATTTTTATTATTGGTATTCTGAAAGAATTCACTTGGGCTGATGTGAGATGTGTAGAGGACAGAAAGTCCAGCTTTGCAGAAGCAGAACACAGAGATGAGCAAAGTTTTCAAGGTTATCAGGAAGCCAGAGGGTGCCATTTCTGAGGATCTGCATCTCTAAACAGCGTCTATACTGTTATGTCACTTCTTCTCCTTCTTTATCCATCAGTCAATTGGCCTGACTGGGATAATGAGCATGTATCAGAGGGCAAACAACCATAAATGATCATCTTAATTTAGGTGTAATAGCAAAAGACCCTTAGCTGATCATTCATGGTTGTTTGCAACTTTACCTAAGTGTATTGGTCTGTCAGTGCTTCTCGCTGAAGAGATGCAGAGCATAACTTGAAGAAATGAAGATCTTTCTTTGGTCAGATCCTCCTTGTGTCTGTGTGCTGTGTCTGACTCGAGGTGAGACCCACCACGGTCCTTTTGGGCTATTGTGAGCTATTGTGAAGGTATGTGTAGCTGTTATTGTTGTATGCCTGAGGGTGAACCTCACACAACTGCCACATAAAAACACATTTACATTGCAGAGATAGTTTATTACTGATGTAGATAAACTTGTGGCCACCAGATTCATCTGAGAAGCCTCTGACATCCATAGCAGGCAATAATCATTAATTGCAAAGGAAATAAATCAGATAGCTCTGGAGTGGAAAGGGAATTTCACAACTGGCACAGCTGGAAATGAGTCCCGAGTGCAATGCTACATTCCAGAACGGCAATATTTAATGTCTCTCATCAGTTAAAAGTTAGTAAGACGTTAGTACGACTTCAAAGATCTTGTCACCTGGATGATTTCTTGGGGATATTACCTAAATGGTTTAGGAAATTCTATTGATATATACTTGTATAGGATTACATTTGTCTTTGCCAAGATAGTAATATCAGTATGATTCCACAATATCCTCCTAGAGGAATTCAGACTACGGAGGAAGGGGCTGAATTACTAGAGAGCTATGTAGGCATTTTAACTAGCAAGTTTATGATGAGGTTCATCTTTGTACCTACATTCTTATTGTCCAAACAAAAGGACCTTACAGAGGCTCCAATTGCCAGAAATACATGTAAAAATGCCCCTTGTTTTGGTTGCTCTACATCTGACATCCAGACTATTGACATCTTAAGAAATTGGTTAGAAAATCCCAGAAATGTGAGAGGTACTGGCACATTCTCTTTTTCTTTCAGGTAATGCTAAATTATAAACTAGTGTTACATCACTGAATAAACCCAATGAAGGCAGCAAGATGCTAGCTTTATAAATCTCAGACATGATGAAAGAGTTAAAAATAATAACATACTAAAAAAAATGTTGAAAGTGATGGCAGAAAAAAAAAAAAAGAACAACCACCAAAAACCCTGTCCCAGTATGCCGTGCCAATCAACCTGGAAAAGAGAGGATAAAAAACCAGTTCAGACTTCCAAGAATCACTGACGTGCTGTAGCCTGGACAGGTAGGTGAGTAATTTATGCATTCACCAAAGGATTGGCAAGAGTCCTGCTATGGCAGCAACCTCCTCCCTAGCCCTGCTCTGCATAGCCAAGCTCTCTACCTATCCCAGACCTAACCTGCTGGAAAGGAGGAGCTTTGCTCTGTCCATTCCTTATTTATAACTTGTTAAGAGCCGGGAGGGAGGGGTGAGCTCTCCGTGGTGCACCCTGCTGCTTGCCTGCCTGCTGCCAGCCTTGCAATCACTACAAATGCCTCCCTTGTGGGGTGGTGGCTACCTTCGCACTCTTGGGTTCTTCTGCCTGTTTGCAGTGGTGGAAACAAGAATCAGAACCTATTACCTCGGGATTGTGGAAGAGAACTGGGACTATGCACCATCTGGGAAGAATCTGATCACGGGACAGAACCTCTTAGAGGACAAGTAAGTCATTGCAGGCTCTCATATTTTGGAGAGGTAGTGACAGTTCCAAATGAAATAGACAAACATGGTTAATGTCACTGTGAATATCTTAAGATGTATTTTTCCTACTTTTTTTTCCTTTCCATTTTGCGTTCTATTGGTGATGTTCTCATAGGCAGGATGTTCAACTTCAGGGCAAGAGCTCTCTTTCAGCACGGCTGATTAAGCCATGTGGTAGTTTTTGTGTACTTGTCAGAGACATTAAGGAACAGATATATGTCAGAGAACCATCACACAGTGGGTTACAGGATCACCAAATGGCTGAGGTCAGCAGGGACCTCTGGGTCCATGTGTCCCAACCTCTGCTCTATTGGGGACACCCAAAGCAGGGTGCCCAGGACAAAGTCCAGGTGCCTTTGGAAGGTCTCCAAGGAGGAGACCCCACAGCCTCTCTGGGAAACCCAAAGAAGGGCTTTAGAACAGGTTCAAAAGGGGTTAAAAATCACTTGTGTGCATTTCATGGAGATGTAGGTATTTCTGGGACACGTAGTCCAAAGCGAAATCACAACGTCACCATAATCAAGCACATATCTTGGCAATAAGATGCAGAGAAGAGTTTGGTGGGCAAGCACTTCCATGTTTGCTCTTGGTGAGGTGAAAAAATCTGGAGGTTTGGTATGACATTGTAAAATTGAAATGTGTTTAATACTTGAAATGAGATACAAGAATATTATCTGTATGGTCCTGCAATGTGTGCAGGTGTGGAGATCTCCATTTAGGTTATCTATGTAAGTAGGTGCTTAAACAAACAATTGTGTTTGCACTGAAGTCCTGGCAATTGCCTGTGCTGAAGCTGGAGTGCATAGGTGAGCACTGTGATGAACTGTGCCTTAGACAGAGGAAAACAGGCACCAATTGTCATGCCACAGTGCTAGGGTTGACTGTATATCCTTCCCATGCCAGGAGAACTGGCCTGAAAACAAACTAGAGATGGCACAGACCCTCAGTAACTTTCTACCAAGTGGCCTTCAAACATGTCTGAGAATACTTTTAAGATTTAATCAATATATTTGGCAACACAATTTGGGATCCATCCTCTGAGTTTAAGCTTGGGGCTGGGATGGGAGCTGTGTCTGAATGAAGAGGACCCAGCATCTATGCCAGGTCTGTAGGTACACTAGAAGCACTATGTTGTGTCCCATGTGTTAGACATGGATGTCCTTTCTGACAGTCCCAGGCAAAACAGAACTTTTCTCTAGTTTCTGTCAATTTCAGAGTCACTATTATCTAGGTTTCGTCAAGTAAATGTTTTTTCCACAGGAAGCAGGCAAGAAGGAATCTTATTTTTCAGTAAAATCTTAAGCTTATGCTCTTAACAACTGGAGGTCCCAGTTAGCATCCAAGTCAATGTGTGTTACTCATTTAGAATGAATTCGAGGTGATACTTTGTTCCCAACTTATTAAAATATTCTTTGCTGGAAAAGTTGTTCTTTGGTTGTGTTAAACATCGGAATTTCTCACGTCCTACTCTTTTTGTCACGGGAAAACTTTCTCCCCTCCCTGAATAGGAAGATCTCTCACTGGAAAGGAAAGGGCTTTAAGTGAAAGGCAGCTATCTAGAGATCCTCCCTCATTTTGCAGAAAGACTGTTCTGTAAAATGTACTTTTAAGTCTGTCTGCATGTTGAGATCCCTGGACATCAAGCAGCGTATTTACTTTAAAGACTGAGACATTAATATAATGCCTTTTTCATGGCACAGCAGGGAGAAATGATAGCTTGTGTCTTCAGTCAGTGTTGTAATGTAATAATTAGAGAATGCAAATTCCAAAGGGTTTACCCACAGAGGAAATGTAACCTGGATTTTTAAGGTGGACTATACATCCCAAGCTTGGGGGTTGTTTGTGGTGTAGTCTCTACATGAAGCCTTCAACTGTAGAAAATGATTCCTGTAACTAGTTTACTTTCTTTCCAAACTGTATTAAATTAGGCCGGAATAAAGCTGCTGTACTCTAGATTAATGGTCTGTTGGCATAGGCACATGGAATAAGTGAACAAATTACAGCTTTTTTGACTACTCAACTCTTTAGGGTGGCCTCTACTGCAAATATAAAGGTGCATACTAATGGCTTACCCTTCAGCTAACTGACTGGTTCCTATGGGTAGTAAGAAAAGCACAGTTGCATTAAATAAGTTTAAGGATCAGCTCCTGTGTTGGGGCAGGGAAGTGTTTTGAGCCAGCTGTGTTCTGTGCACAGCAGCACTTGGGCTCGCTGAGCCCAGCACTTCTCACCTGGTGATGCATCCTTGCAGCACCCATCTGATGGGGCACTATCCCAGTTTTATTGATAGGGAAGTGCAGATGAAGACCTTGCAGACAAACTGATTATCTTTAAAAGTGCTGGTGCATATACAAAAAGGGATGTTCGCTTTGATTCCAGTTAGCCCACAGAGATATAATCAAAACCACTTATTCTTTGCAATGTAATAAAAGTGCTGAGTTAGCAGCCATGTAATGGAAAGTGTTGCATTACCCAGATCAGATAGAGAGATTAAAAATATGATTTTAAATGCTGCCATGCCAAAGGTGAGCTCTCTCTCAGCCTTCAGTTCTTTGCAGCAATGAGGTTGCTTTCCAGAAAGGAGTCTCCTGTGGCTGAGGCACAGGGAGAAATTAGGAGAGTGGGATCTGGCACGAGGCTGTGCTGCTGGGTTCCTGCTGATGTGGAGTGAGCCAGCAGCCCTGGAGCTGCATCAGCACCTCCCTGGGTGTGAGACAAAAAGGCTGCCTCTCATCAGATCTGATTAACCCAAACGCAGCCCTGTGTTAACGTCACTATTCCGCTTGGATGTTCATTTTCATGATGATCTGTGTTGCTGCAGTGCTCAGGGGCCAGCCTGCTGCTTGCACAGCTCATGTACCTCGCTGCGCAACAGTGCTTCTTGTGCAAAGAGAGTAATGAGGCTGTTGCCTCTGCCATCTGTCTGGTACACTTGAAGCCTGAAGCTGTTCCATCAATTCTCATTATTTGGGCTGTTATGAATGAGACTAAAGCATTACACTCTCAGTTCTTCCTTCAAACATCAAAGCAACCTTTGCTGGAGCACACAGGACTTTGGAAACTACAGCTAGATTCAAATTACAGCCACTGAGTACAGGTGAGCTGAGGTGTTCAGCATTCTGTCCCACCTGATACAACTGGTGAAAGAGCTGATATTGTTAAACCATGGTGGACAGAATATGCAGGATGCAAGGTTTGCCAGATGCTTGCCAGATGTGTTCCCTGTGTTGTGGGTGAGGATATGAATATCGCTGCGATGGGAGGGCAAGCTCAGGTATTGCTCGCTTCTTTTAATAGCCACAAAGGCAATGGCCTTTCAGCAGAAAAATGTGCCAGGATGTTGTGGTTTTACATACATTAGTCCTTCCCTCCCTACTATGGCTCAGCCCTCAGGATCAAAGTTTGGTTGATAATCTCTCTTAAATTAATTTGGTGCTAGTTTATATGATAGGCACTAAAATCTTGTTCTGCTAGTGGTGGAGATCGTTAAGTTTTGCCTGATGTAACCACTCATCCCCTCTTTTTAGGCCACCAAGCCTACATTTATCTGGGCTAAGTGTTGCACCCACCAGCACTAACGGGTATTTTTTGTTACCACAACGTCAAACACAGTCTGTGCAACTTGCCTGTGAGGAGAACCCAACCCAGAGGATGACAGTAAAACTACCATCGCAGGTACTAAACTAATGGCTGAGTCATTATGTGGCCAGATGACCCAATTGCATCAGCAGAAAAGATCTCTGTGGGAAGAGTCAACATCCAAAGGGCATTAAAGGTGAATTCCTGGCTCTAGTGAAGTCTAGGGGCAGTTTCGTTACTGTCTTCAGTGGAAGAGATATATTCCTAAGAAAGAAACCATTATAGCCACTTTTAACCAGTAACACTTCAGAGCTTCATCTATGGTTTTGTGGGTTTAATTGACCTCTCCAACTGCAATTGTGGGTTAGAAAAGGTCTCAGGTGTCCCTTGAGCACATTGTATCTGTTGTTTGAGCTCACAGCTCACCCTGCTTTTAGATGGTGTATGGTCAGGGCACCATCATTACAAATGGGAGCAGGTACCACTGAGCCCTTCGACTGGCCATCCCTCTGGCACAGACCTTGCACTTGCCTTAGCTGAAGAACTGTGGCCTGGCAGAGGGCTGTGCTGAACAGAAGGCACAATCCAGGGGTTAATATGACAGGGGCAGCCATGGGCACTCTCCTGGCCTCCTAGAAAGCTGGGAGACTTTTAGATAAAAGATCTCTTATAAACACAGTGATAGAGCATGTGAAGACAGCAGGCAATAAGGTTTCATCAACAACAGATTTTAGGGAAAAAACCCATATTGCCAGTGGAAAATCTATGGGATTTTAGTAGGATAATAATTGGAAAAAGAGTTTGTGTTTACCCACAGTCGTAGCTAGGAGCATGCATCAGCTCTTGGGCACGTTAACAGCAGAAGAACACTCAGTATTCCACATCTGGCAGCGGTCTGAAGTGTTGTCAGTGGGAGTTAAAGTCAGCAGGCTCAGAACTGCATCAGCAAGGAATCTGACTCCATGCACTGTACTATTTGTCTTACTGTGCACAGTGTGCAGCTCTCTAACTGTACACTGTACTGTAGTACTCACAGAAGCACCTTACTTCTTAATATCAAAGGTAAAGTAAAATAGGGTAAAATGCGTTTTTTTTTTTTTTTTTTTTTAAAGGCATAGGTTTAGAAACAACACTTAACTCATGGTCTTTCACTGAGATGGCAGATTATCTGCATGTTTCATCTTGAATTCATTGAAGCTGAGCCTACACCACACTCTTTTTTCATTCTTTCTCTTGTTTGGAAGTGATGAGTATTGTTGCAATACACATCACTATAGAGGAATGGCTTACTATAATTACTTCAATGCTAATTTTAAGGAATGAGTGATCATTGCCTATTAATAACTCCCTGTCCTTTTCATCTGCTCTGCCCTCTTTTCTTGGAGCTTGAGAATGTCTGGGAATGGTCAACTGGAAAAACAAAATCAAGCAGAGACACATGAGAAAGACTTGCAAGGTTTTCCTCATATGAACAAGGTTTTTTACAAACCTGCTCATTTCTGTATGTGGCCTGTGGCTTGAAGTCAGGACTAATTCCAGAGACAAAGGAAAGACCATTGAAGAATTTTCAAGGGAATGTAGGGAGTGTGCATGGGTGCATCTCCAGGGAATGGAGATTTCCCCTTCCCTGCAAGGACTGGAACTGACTGATCATCGTGACAACTGAGCTGATTATAGTCTGGTTTAGAAGATCAGCTATTACGTCCACACAGGATCAGAGAAATGGAAGAGGTTCAGACAATGATATAATAGAGTCATGAGGAAGATGAAATGATTTTTAGTGAGCAGGAGAGCATGAAGAAACAGGGAGGTTTGCCTGCTTCAAGCACTGGACAAATGAGAGTTAGGAGACATTTGGCATGGGGTACCAAGCAGAATAGGCAAAGGAAGCTTTAAAGATTTGGATTTGCTTACCTGTTACAGCATTTGGAGAAGTGGTTGCTGCAGTTATGTATTGGAAAGACAGTGAGTGGGAAAGAATGAAACAGGAGATACAGTTAAAGGGGATGTTTATCTAGGTGGCTGAAAATGGGACCTATCCCCAGGAAGCATACTCCATCAGAAGATGGGAGTTAATTTTGACCATGCTGT
This sequence comes from Oreortyx pictus, assembly GCA_036925125.1. Lineage (NCBI taxonomy): Eukaryota > Metazoa > Chordata > Aves > Galliformes > Odontophoridae > Oreortyx > Oreortyx pictus. The sequence goes on from JAUPFR010000001.1 coordinate 9,834,361, forward strand.
TGTCGAAGATCCAAGATGAAATCCCACAGCAGCAAAAATCTCTCTAAGGGAAGGAATCAGTGTGTGCTAACAGCAACAGCAGGGACACTGTGAAACACTGAGTTGAAAGAAAGAAGAGGAACAGGGGAGCAGCAGAAGACAAGGGAACAACCCTCTGTCCCATCCTCTGGCTGCTCTGCAGCGCTGTGTAGAGGTACCAACCCCACAGTGTGTCCACACAATGATGACCAATTGGTACAGGCATCTGGACGTGAAAAAGAGAAGTCACTCACAGCCATGCATCTTTTCTATGGGCTTCATATGACTGATAGCGTCAGTTCCAGTGTAGTCAGTTTTCCTGAAGAGGACTTTAAGCAGACCCTGCAGAAGTCCTCTGGGACGAAATGGGGGAGCCCAGACACCTAAAGCAGAACTCACAGCAGCCATTGTACTCTGTTCTTGGGTTGCTAAGTACAACCAGAAGGACATGTTGAAAATATATCCATGTCTCTGTACAAGCAGAAGTAGTCTCTAGCCCTTCTTGGACAGTAGAAGGAGTGAGGCTGAAGTGTCTGCACTCCAAGAAACTTCCAGGGTATTATCAAGGCATTTTGAGCACTAAACTCTTCTGCACTTTGAAAAGTGTTGATCAGGAAGGAAGGGAACTAAGGATGAACCTGAATCTGGAACCAACAGCTAAGGCATTAGTGGGGTGTGGGAATTTGTTTCCCAGAGCTGATTTGTTGGTTACTCTTGGAAAATGTTTAACTAAAACCCCATGTTAAACAGAGCCAAGTGGTTGCTTCATCTGTGCTATGATCCTTTTCTGACTCTATAACTGTTTTATTCCTTGATGTTCAGCCCAGAAGAACCCATCTGCCTTGTGACTGGCTGGTACCTGTTACACAGAAAGTGGGCTCAGCAGCTCTGAAAGGGTGGAGGATTTGAGTGGATGTCCTTTCAGAAATCTGGCATTAAAAAAAGACTTTTTTTCCCTGTCTCCTAGATGTCTTTAAGTAGGAGATGAGCACAGATCTGGCCAACAGAAATGCTAGCTAAGAAGTCCTGTACCACAGCTTTAGGCACCAAGGAAGTTTCTGGTGTCTAAACCCACAGGTTTTTCCCAGAGTGGTTTCCTTGGAACTTAGATCCCTAACTGTGAGACCTGTGTCAGGCGTGACCATGCCTGATCAAAAGCGTACACTGGAGCAGAGTTCTTCTGCAGAGCAGGCAGTGTATCCCAGGGGTCTGAAGTTATGTGTGCAATGTTGTCTGTCCAGAGAGCCAGGGCATAATTCAAATTAGGGGATAGCCACAGGAATACATTGCCATGAGGTAAGAAAGCATGGGTGTTTACGTTGTAGTACTACTACCACCACCTACTATTCTGAGGTAGCAGCTCTTCCCCCAGGCGGTGGAAGGTATCTTCTCCTCAGTGAGCGCTGGGTTACATGCCAGGTCTTGCTGTGCACATAGTTACCACAGAGTTGTAGATTTGCTAAAAATCCATACAGGTTGGCAACTTAGTCCTTAACTATGCTTCTATCTAGCATCACTTATTTCATGATGGATCAGACTGAGAAGCTTCTGTCCCTTCCCCTCTGTGTTAGACAACTGTTTCTGACACAGCAGTGTTACGACAATGCATTCATTTGTACCAAAGTAGCTCTTGGTGAGCTTGTGTTATAAACAAATGAAAAAACATTATTTTTGGAGACTTTTAAATGTGAATTGCTTCAGTGATTTGGTTTAGATAGTGGTCACAGAGGTGAAATGGTCATGTTTGTGTGGTGGAGTGTCCTCTAGACGCTGTGTTTGATATTTAGAGATAGAGAGTGTGTATCATACTTGTTAGATGTGTTCTGGAGAGAAGCAAAGAAGATTTAATGTCATAACAAATAGCCTAACATTGGGCACCGGTTATAGTTAAATGAGCAAGACCAATTTCTAGTTGTGTAAGAAGTATGGACTGGGTGTGTGTCCACCTTTAGCTGGAATATTGTTTGTATATTATGTGGCGTTCATGTTTCTGACTTCCAAAGAGAAAAAGAAATACTGGAAAGCTTTCAAAAAATAATGTCAGGGAAGACTTGTGGCATAAAGAATGTCAATGCATTTGTTTTGTCCAGAGGAAAGGTAGGAGGCAATTTAATCAATTAATTAAAACTTGTGCAAGTGCTTGCATAGAAAAGAAATTCCTGATGGTGTGTGGCCTCTTTGATGTGAGAAAGGGCATGATGGGAGCCAGTGGGAATGTGGAGTTAGATGATTTTAGACTGCAAATGCATTTCAAGAATTAAAGGGAGTAGGAATTAAACATCCAACCACTGACCACGAGTTGTGTTGTCCATCACTTGAAGTTGCTATATAGGTTCTGGAACATATAAAATACTGATTTAATGCAAAAATATGCTACTCTTCTGGGCTGCCAAACTGATCATTTACAATCACTTTAATTGTCTTTACAGAAACCTTTAAAGAATTTGGTTTTCTTCTCCTTCTGAACTGTGAAGCATTTAGATGTGAGTTTTCATCCTCTCAAAAGAGGGAAAAGGTGCTAAAACTGCACAGAAAAGCCTGAGAGCCTGGTTCCCAAGTGAGGAGTTGTAGCACCTGCACCTTCACCAAAGACCAGATCTGTAGATGGCTGTTCTGAACAGAAAGGAGCATGGGCTCCAATAGTGTTGTCCAGGTTGACTCCTCACACTTCAGTCTACCAGCTGTCTGGTATACCTCAGGGAACTATCTGCACCGTAAGCACCAGTTGGTCAACTCTTCAATGAGTTTTTGTCTCTAAATTATTTTCCCTTCCCAACATTAGGTTTGCAAGTGTGTATGCGACAAGAGGAGCCAACCGGATAGGGCGTGTGTACAAAAAGGCTATTTTTAGGCAATACACAGATGACACATACTCCCAGGAAATCCCCAAGGCTGCCTGGCTGGGGTTCCTTGGGCCAGTCCTGAAGGCAGAAGAAGAGGATATCTTTATCATCCATTTAAAAAACTTTGCTTCCCGTCCATACTCAGTGCATCCACATGGGGTCTTCTACGACAAGGACTCTGAAGGTAAAAGCTGGTTTGCTCCTTTCTCTTTTCTCCTCCATTTACCCTGGAGTAGTGATTGTCGGGGCTAAAAGTTTGTCCAAGTATTTATTGTTCTGGCCATTGACATCAAGGACTTTGGATCATCCTCTCATAAACTCATTGGTAATTGCAACTGATGACTAAAAACAAGAACATCCTAATTTCTTAAAACTTTTGGCCACAAACCTTTGATGCCTGGGATAAATCCAGCACTGGAACAGGTTAGGTGGGTTTTTTTTTTCCCGAATTATTTTCCCAAATTATTAGTCACTGAAGTATTTTCCCTCCTTCTTTCTACTTCTACCCTGTTCAATTGATAGAGTTCTTGTAAGTAAATGTTTTTACTCTTTGTATGTTTGTAACACGCATGATTTCATTATCAGAATCCAAAATTTATGCATGTGTAGCTGCCCAGGGAGGTGGTGAAGTCACCATCCCTGGAGGTTTCCAAGAAAAAAAGATCACTGAGTGACATGTTCTAGAGCTGTCCCAGACACGGGTTGATGGTTGGTCTTTCCAAACCTAATAATTCCATGATTTGCCCATACTTACTGCTCTCATTAGTTTTCTGTGAGAAGGTACACAGTGTTAACAAACAAAATGTGTATACGACATGTTTGATGAGAGTAAAGAGATACAGAAAAAATGAAGTTTCTTGAATTTTAAAGCTTCATCTACTGACAAATACTTGATTTTAAGTGTCAACACTTTTTGCCTTTTTTACCAGAACTTCTGAAAAATGTTCACATTTTTTTATTGATTCTGAGTTTGTGAGTGCAGTTCTTGTCTTTGAAAGCTGTGATAAAAATAGAAGAAATTACACATTTTTTTTAAGGAAAACAGCTAAGGTGAGGCTAAGAACTTTCTTTCTTTTTGAATTTATTAGGAGCACTTTACCCTGATGGAACTGGTGGTAAAAGCAAGGAGGATGATTTTGTTGTTCCTGGTGGAAATTACACCTACACATGGCCAGTAAGGAAAAGTTATTCCCCAACTTTGGCAGACTCAAACTGCTTGACTTGGATTTACCATTCTCACATTGACACCCCAAGAGATATTGCATCTGGTTTAATTGGGCCACTGCTGGTTTGTAAAAAAGGTACTGAGCTAGAAACACTGATAAAGCAAGCCCCTCAGCCAAGCTTGGCATCTTAACAGTCATTTTTGCTTACAGGTATAAACATGATGGTCTAGAATCTATCCCTACATAGCCCATAAAAAGGGGCAAGGAATAGCTGGGCCATTCCAGGAGCATCCCAGGGTAGGTATTGTAGCTCTGGGACAATCCCCTTCTGCTCCCCTTTGGCTTCACAAGAAATTTCCCTCGACTGGTGGAGGGACTACAGCATGGTCTGTGGCCAGCTGGTTATGGCTAACACCAAAAATAGATGTGCCACAACTGGGATCGATTCAGGAGACTCCTTGCCCAGGAAGTGAAATCAGAGCTGGGCAGGTAACTTCGACATTGGCATTTACATACTTGAAACCCCAGTGGTCCTTGTCATTTTTTTCCTTATGGATTTTCACATATTGCTTTTATATCACAGCCACGTGGGAGTGAGTGCTGAACAGCTGAGGTGACAGCCTGTCCCTTGTACTTTATTGCAATAGCCATGTACTAACTCTATCTGTCAGCTGAGCAATTGTCCCTTCTCCACTTGGGACACGTGTAAATATCCCACCTTTCCTGTGTCTTCTGCAGTACAAAACCAGCCCTAACTTTACGAAAGTACAGAACATATACCTGAAACAATGGTTCTATGTCCAGAAAAAGACTTAATTGAGGAGAGCATAGGTCTGGTTTCACAATAACTGACAATAAAATGTCTCTTTTTTTTTTATCCTGGGGAATATACAGCACTTCCTGAATAGGTGAAACTGAGCCAAAGACTGTAGGATAGTACATGAAACTAGGAGACAACATGTTCAAAAGAATCCCAGTCAGAAAGGGTGGCTTATCTGCATATTCAGTCTTGACTTTGTCAAGGTGGCCATCTAAGCAATGCCACTGCCTCAGTCCTAGTCCCTCTGAGAGCGATGGGTGGATCCTCACTGAACTGAAAGCAAGGCTGTGGGGTCCCATCCCAGACAACACTGGGAAATCAAAAATTTTCAAGGATTCAGAGACAGACAGGACAAGTAAATGAAATATAAATCTGTCAGTGGTTAATAAGCTACTCAGTGTTGCCACTCCTGTAGTCTCAGATTGTTCCCCAAGTGGTCCCTCATATAGTGATATGCAGCTTAGCCTGAATAGATTGTACTCATCCAGTCTTAAACTTATTAAAATGTAAATATCCAGTCCTAGTTAATTGTCTAGATTTCCTTTCTAGCCCATGGAGAGTGGGCCACATATACTCAGCTGTTCTGAGGGTATACCTCACATGCTGCTTCAGTGCAACAGGAATGCAGGCTGTCACTTGTTTCTGACCAGCTGGATCATCTGGCTTACTGCATTGGCACACAGATGCTAATACGAAGGGACAGAGTTGGAAACAGTGGGACAAAGATAGGGAAACAGACCGCAACTTTTGGCAGCCACTTGTGCTTGTGTCAAGACCATTAAACAGCAGCTCAATATGACTTAGATGAGATAAGCTGCCTACTGGATGCACTCATCTGCTCTAGGGTTTGGGAGGCGGAATTAAGGTGCCTTGGAGGGGTAAAATTAGGTGAGATTCAACCTGCAGTGACTGTGGGCAGATGGTTTTATTTCCTTGAATGTTTCAAAGTTATTGTCACTTTAAAATTCAATCCCCTCCAAGGCTTTTTTTAGCACTTTCCTTTTCGTTTGCGATTTAGGAACTGCAGATGAGACCTCAATAGAAGGGACTGGTGCTGCTAATGCTTTTGCCCTGATGTTTAGCATTGTAGATGAAAATGTCAGCTGGTACCTCGATGAGAATATAAATACCTTCTGCTTAGAACCAGCCACAGTTAACAAAGAGGATGAAGGATTCCAGACCAGCAACCGAATGCATGGTGAGCAGGACTCTCAAGCAAACGGTGACTTACAACAGTATTCGGGCTCCTCATATCACTAAGACTTTCTGTCTCTCCCTTATCTGTGTCAGTAAGAAATGGATTGAGATGTTGAAGTACTGTGTTGATAAAAAGCCTTTCCCTAAACACAGCACAGCACCCTGGTTTGCAGCAAGGAGATCTGGCTTTCATAACCAGCTCTGCCACTTGTTTAGCATGTTATCTTAGGCAACAGATGTAAAAATTTTGGTGACTGCTTAATGAGCTTTGAAAAGAGAAAAAAAGCTAAAGAGCACTTTGAGATGTGCTTATTGGAAGAGTCCAACAATTCTGGCTCTCAGAAGGCCTTGAGACTGGTGGGTTGGCTGATACTACTATTTCTTCCCTTCAGAGTTCAGTAATAGTACTTCGTGCTATTTGGAGATCTAGGCTAAGAAGCTAAACCAGTCATTCCATGGAAGCTAGGAGCTAAATTATTTTGCAAAATGTGAATCTCATTCTTCTAATATCCTGATATATTGTCAGGTATAGAAACTAAGGAAGAGAAAGCTGACTGAGCTGATCTGACTGATAATTTTCTAATTTAAGTTGCCTTAGCCAGATATACAGTAGCATACTTATGACTCAGAATTAAAGAGAATAGATTCCAGACATCTAAGTGCCTGCAGAACCAATTAACTTCATTATCAGGCCTTCTTGGTGCTGACTGGGCCTTTGTAATATCTTGATAGGACCCAGGAAGTTTTTCATAGTCCCAACCAGAGAATTTGGGACGGATCATCCAGAGCTGTAAGCTGGCTGTTCAGAAATATATCCTTCCTCTGGGAGCCTGTGAACATTTTATTCAGCTAGGGGATGAGTGTGAAATCCTTAGATCCTTTTCTGAGTCAGAAAAGCATTGTCTTCAGAAATGAAGTCAGATGCATTCGGCACTTCTCTTTTCCCTCTCATAACATCTTTTACTTTTGTTTTTAGCTATTAATGGCTATATTTATGGGAATCTCCCTGGCTTGGAGATGTGTGCTGACACTCCCATGTCCTGGCATTTGTTTGGCATGGGAAGTGAAATAGATATCCACGCTGCGTATTTCTATGGCCACACATTCACTAACAGAGACCAGAGGGCAGATGTCGTCGGTCTGTTTGCAGCAACGTTCATCACAGCAGAGATGACCCCTGGGAACCTCGGGAGGTGGTTGATAACGTGCCAAGTTAATGAGCATTTACGAGGTATGGTGTTAAAGCTCTCCCTGATCCATTCAGATACAGACATTCCAGAATCCATTATGCTAGAAAAAGGAAATTGGGAGGTTTTCAGTGGAAGTGAGACTTGACATTTCTGACTAACTGACACTTTCAGAAGTGCTTCACCACAAATATGTCATGAGTTCAGTCTCCACTGTAATTTATGTATGTTGGGCCAGAGTTTGAAATATGATCTGGTAAGAAACTTTTACGTGAAGGAATTTAATGATGATGATGATGGTGTTACATTTGTATTGTGCAAGAACCTGAAAGCAGATAACATAAACTAGGTTGGCAACAGCAGGCAATGTATAATTATGATATCAGAGAGAGTCACAAGCTGTGATAATTGTTACTTTTAAGAACTTGTGCATTGCATTCAGTGGGATTTGTACTATGTAGAGTCTTGGTTTTGGCAAAAAACAAACATCTTCAGTGCTATAAAGAACCGGCTTTTCTGTTTCAGTGGAAGTCCAGATGAAGTGATACCATGTTGCACATTAAGGAGGGAACTGCAGGCTCCAAAATCCCTTTTCATCCTTACCTAGATTGGGGAACTGACTAAATAAACCCACTAATGCATGTCTTGGATTTCAGCAGTCTTCACCAGTGGGATCATGTATGGCTTGTAAGAGAAGCATGCTAGCATCTGGACCATTGTAGGAGGAAGTGTATAGAAATAGAAGGTTACACAAATGATCCTAGTCACTTTTTCCAACCCATGTAGCTCCTGACTAGAGGGTTCTGAATGTGCATTTGTACCCATGAGATTACTGACTCCGCAGCTGGCCAAGGACTGTCTCCAGGTTCTTTCTCCTTCCAGGTGGCATGGAGGCACTGTATGATGTACAGATGTGCAAAAAAAACCTGTCTCGACCTTCACCTCTCAGTCACGAAAGAAGATACTATATTGCTGCTGAAGAAGTGCTCTGGAATTATGGACCTGACGGTTATGATAAATTCACTGGGCAGGGCTTAAATGCCACTGGCAGGTAAGCTTTCTCATCCTCTTCTGTTGTGCTTTAATTTTGAGAGTCTGGATGAGATCCTGCCGTGATTCACCAGGGCTAGGTCCTGCACTGTTATTAATTTTAATTGGATGGGGCAGGGAGGATTTAAACAACCTCGTTGAGAAATTAGATTTGTAACTGCGATGCTTACTAGTTGCCTTCTGGAAGCACTTATCTCTCTCCACAATTAAGTCCATGGAGAAAGTGAGCCCTTACATTGAGATTCCTCAGGCAGCTTTCACATTTGAAATGAGTGTATCTTGGAGTGCCATAATGGCAGATTACCCCCTCGGGATTGCTGATGGAGATGAATTGTATTGCAGCCCAGGAAAACTAAAGATTATAAACCCACTGAGAACAAGCAATGACACAGGTCTTGCCCTAAGGTAGTTAGAGGCAAGTTGACATGGCACTCGTCCTAAGTTAAACACCCTGAAGTCTAATGCACAATGAATGCCCATTTGTTAACTAATATATAGCTGTAATTCAGGTCAATAATATTTCCTCTAGAGAGCTGGAAAAGTATATGCAAACTAGTAACTTGGGAAGTCATTTCTCCCATATCTGGGGTAATAACTTTATCCTAAATTAAGTTTTCTACCTCAACTCCCAGTTATTTAACCAGTTCAGTTTGTTAATTCCACAGTGAATCTGCAATATATTTTACACAAGGGATTGACAGAATAGGAGGGCTATACTGGAAGGTTCACTATGTGGAGTACACCGACGCAACATTCAATAAAAGGAAGATTCAGCCAGAGAACATGAAACACCTGGGAATACTCGGTACAGTGAATATTTTCCCATCCTGTCATTCAATTAGATTTGGAAGCAGAACTCCTCTCGGATCCAGAGGGGAATTCTGTGGATTCAGCTGCCAGCCAGCCTTGTCTTGTTTAGATGGAAATACCTTTGTTGGCAGTTCTTCTAATACCTTCCCTTACCCTCTCTCTTTAAGGCCCTGTTATAAAAGCTGAAGTGGGAGATACAGTGTTAGTTACTTTTGCCAACAAGGCCAGAAGGAGCTACAGCATTATGGCCCATGGTGTAAGCTTCAGCAAACTGTCAGAAGGTGCACCCTACTTAGATGGTAAGTGAAGTTTTTACTGCAACGCTGCGTTGTCACATCCAGAATACATGAGCCTACAGAACTTCAGCTGTTGCTCTGTAGCTTTGCCCTTTCTGTGGATAGTAAGGCATAAAAGAAATGATTTGGTTAGTTTATGTCTTCCCTATCTGCCACAAGGAAACCTCTGCTCTGCCTCTGTACTGGTTCTTTCCCTTAGAGCATGCCCAACAAGGTGACTGAAACTAGTTGAGGTCCATCTGTTAATGCTGAGTGAAAATCCAATCCAATTTACATTAGTTCTGCTCTAACATCACACATGCAGCCAGTGGCTCTACTCTGGACATGCTCCATAAAAATGTTGCTTAGGATCTGACATGATGATGCCATGATGATTTTGCTGAGTTTTTGGATATCGCTATCCACAAGGTCTGTGCTATTTCACATCTGATTTTCTAACCCAGGTCAGGTATTTCATTTCCTTCATTGCCAGGATTGCCAACATCCAGGCATCTTTTATCTGATTGTCCCAGAATGTGAAGCAATAATAACTCTTATTAATCCTCATAAATATGTGAATACTAGAGCAGAAGATTTACCAAAGGCTTCCTCTCATTTTGTGCAAAGATAGGATCTTTATCATCAAAATTTAACCATTAAATGTGTGGTGTCATGTCTAATTGGTAAATTTAACTATTAAATGTGTGGTGTCTTGTCTAATTGGTAGGCAGCTCCTTCAGTCAGAGACAAGAAACAACTCCTTCAGAGGCTGCAAAGTCTCATTTACTTTGAACACTTATTTTAAGAGACAGTAGTTCTCCCCTGGATGTGTCTGACTGATTCCTGCTGACTACAGAAGGAGACTAGATTAGGGTCAGAACACATATCCAAGATTTAGAGAGTCTGTGTTAAATTAGTTTAATCCCAACCATAGTACCTATAGAGATAATACTGAGGTCTCTGAAAACGTCTTTGCTGCATTTGCAGCATTAAAGAGAAAGTTAGTTTTCTTGTTGTCTAAATTATTTTCCTTCCACTGCAACACATTAAAAAGAAACTTCTAGGACATAATCCTTCTTTTGAGAACTGAGCTAAGAGAATTAGGTCAACATGCAAAGTCATAAAATTACACAATAAAATAAACACAAAAGGCTTGAATCTAATTCTTTTGTCTCTAGTTGATGACTGTGCAATACAGGCAATTTTTGAGCAGGCTCCACTGTATCTTAAAATATCTAGGTTAAGTTCAGCCTTGAAGTCACCGTATTCTAATGCCACCCATACCTGATATAATTTCCTAATGGAAGGATAGCTTCTTCTCTCTGCTTGCAGTCCTGTTTTGTTTCTCTTTAAGCCCCGTGGTAACAGCATCCATTGGCATTGCACCCTTTGGTGTGGGGCAGAATGAAACCAAGTGTGACAGTTAAGCAGCAGTGTGAGTGTCACAGCTCTGGGTCTCTGGAGTGGAAAATATGATGCCAGATTTATCTCTTCATAACAATTTTTCTGCCTTTCTTCTCTCTCTGTGACCCTTGTGTCTTGGATTTCCATCACATCCATCTACAAGTGTATACAGGTACAGGTCCTAGGGGGGCTCTAATACTTCTTCAAAATGTTTTTTTTTGAAGACTGAGTGTAGGTTGTTCATATGAAGATACTACACATGAACATACCTAGGACTTATCAGATATCTTTATTTTTTCAGTTATAATTTCAGTAATATTTTTCATGTTGCATTTGACACATCCAATCTCAGCAGGTTTTTTTTTCTTCAAATCAATGTTCTTCTCATTGAGTACCACTGCTGGATTAAGTCAGTGCTCTGTTTTGCTTTGTGATTTGTGGCAAATTGTGTGGTTCCAAATGAAACACTGATATTTTCACTCACGTTTAAGCTTCTAAAATTATTCTCCACGAGGCATTCCCCCCTCCTGGTGACACACAGAAAACCAAATCAGTGCAGGCTGCAGCTGACAGACATATCTGACTGCACTGAGAAAATGTGGGCAAGAGATGCCTCAGCTTTAAATAAAATGTCTAGTTTGATCTTCCTCATAGCATAAAGCAAAAATGTTACTTAGCATTTTTCTCTTCAAAGAGTGCAGGACTGACCCTTTTTCCCTACTGTCCTTTCCAGTCCCCTTTATAAGTCCTCTCTCGATGGGTACCAGTGCTCTCTTACAGTGGCTGCATTGCATGAGTGATGCTACATCCGCCCTATGCAGGACAGCAGACAATTGCCAGAATTAACTTCTGAAAAGAGTAACACCAACCTCCCTTTGGAGAATCTAGCAGGGCTTCCTTGCATTGCTGCAAAATCAAAAAGAAACAATTACCAGGATCAGATTTGCTTTGAATTTCTAAGCGGTCACAGCTTTAGCTCTGCTTGCTGATGTAATTGCTTTGTTGGTGCTTACTGTAAATTCAGACTCTGCGGTTGCACCTCAGATGAATCTGATGATAGGGCAGGTAAGCTACTGACATTAGAGGAAGCCAATTAAAAGCAAAGATGAGCTCTGCATGTTTAGTCTGACCAAATCCAGATAATTCAGATAGCATTATGTCAGAGTCTGTGTTAAACTTGTTCTGCGAGGAACGGCTCAATGTGCTCCCGTGGCACATGGCTCTGGGAGATGTCCCTATGGCAGAAGTCACCAACCTACAGGATAGGGCTTGAGCCTGTCTGCAGAAACCAGTGGCTATGCCTGCCTCCCACCCAGCACTTGTATTCTGAATGACATAACCTTCCCATGACAATTGTCCTTCTCTACTTTCTCTCTACAGGATATATGAAGCCAGGAGCCCACGTTAGGCCAGGTGAAACCTTCACTTACAAATGGAGAGTGCCTGAAAATGGAGGTCCGACTGAGAGTGACCCACCATGCCTGACCTACCTGTACTACTCAGCCACTGATGCTGTCAAGGACACCAACTCTGGTCTGGTGGGGCCTCTTTTGGTCTGTCGGAAGAACACACTGAATGAGGATGGCTCACAGGTGCTCAAAGTGGAGAGTGTCTTTTCCAGAACAGCATGGTGGTGGGCTTTGATGAGAACAGATCTGCACTGTTCCCAGCTCAAATTTAAAATCTTAAAGAAATGTCATTCCTCAGGGTAAAATCTGATCTATGGGGTCGATAGGGAGGTGAAACTGGCATTCCCCAGTACTCAGACTTGTCCCTTAGTTTTCCACCTTTTCTATGCATTCATTGACAATGACTGCATCTTTCCACCCGCAGCAAACATCACTTTCTTTTTTTCTTCTGGCTCATGGAAGAGTGCCAATCCAAATCCTCTAAAAGGACGTAGTAAGAAAGCAGCTGCAGCTTGTCGTGTAAAATATTTTTTTGTTACCAAAAATGAATATTTTTTCACTTGATAATTCTCTGCGGACTAACTTTAGTGTGTGGGCTTTCTTCTTGACTACAGAAAGGAATAGACAGAGAATTCTACCTCCTCTTTTCAATCTTTGATGAAAATGACAGCTGGTATCTGAACAAGAATATTGAAGCATTTACTGGAGACCCTTCAAAAGTAGATGAAAATGATGCAGATTTCAAGGAATCCAACAAAATGCATGGTACGAAACATTTAGTATCTGTTGAGATTTTTTCTTCAGTCAGTATTGGCAAAATTTATTGTCCTTCACAGCTGAGTGCAATGCCTGGGAGGATGAGGTATAAAGATGTCAGTCAGTATTTAGCCAGTTCCCGATGTCCTTTGAATGTTGAATCCTCTGTCACATTAACAAGGACTGAAACCACCTGTTAACTACACCTGGAGAAAGGGGATGGAGTGTAGGTTTGGGTCTACAAGAAGGTATAATGCCAGTCACGAATCAGCTGTAGAAGTTCTCTGGTGATTCCAGTGTAGCTACAGGCCTTGCCACTGACTCCAGCAATGCAGTTTCTCTGCTCTGCCAGCTCCACTTGGGCAGTGACCACTCCAACAGAGGAGAGGCAAAGACTAAGGAAATGTCCAGTAATGGTTTAAAACATCACTTCTGTATGTATATGTCTGACTTTGGCACGGATATTCTCAACATCATTCCTGACATGACAGTCTTGAGTAACTCATAGCTGTGATTTGGTTTTGCTGAGAACACTGCAAATATTTACTGATGGTAATAGTCAACTACTGAGCGAAACACGTGAAGGCAGTGCAGGTACAATGTCTCCAACTGTCAGGCACCCTGCAGTGATTGTCCCTCTTTGAACACATTGACCATAAACTCACCTCCAGACTTGCTGGACCCTTCTATGTTATTTGTCTGTTATGAGGTGATATCTTATGATGAAATGTGAAAGAGAGACATTTTGGGAGTAAAGGTGGAAATCAAAAGTCAGTATCATATGGAAACACTGTATCAGAACTGGAAGTTTTTACGTCCCGGTCCATGTCCTTGATTATCTGGTTATACTGCCTCCAGATTGAAAGGAGGTACCTAATTTATATATTTAACCAGCAACTGTGACACACTCTGGAGAGTTTGGAGGAAAATCTCTAAATCCCTGCAAAGGATAATTACAAGATTTTATAGGTTAAGAGAAATGTAGGAGTTAAGAGCTTGTAAGAACAGCATGTAAGCATCAGTGTGGTGTCATCCACTGCTACCTTTGCTTCCCAGAATGCCCCTTTAATTAATGTTCTGACTTGCTCGGTCGTGAGCTTCTTGCCACAGAGATGATGGGAGGCTCTGTGCTGAGCCACTAACCAGGTTCTCTTCTTCTCCTCCAGCTGTCAATGGTTACTTGTTTGGTAATCTGCCAGGACTGGCCATGTGCAAGGATGACAAGGTCTCCTGGCACCTCATTGGACTGGGAAGTCACTATGATATGCACGGGGTTCAATTTCAAGGAAACAACATCGACCTAAGAGGAACAACAAGGGATGGCCTGGCCTTGTTTCCGCATTTGTCGGGGACAGCACTGATGCAGCCAGACCGTGTGGGTATGTTCCTGTGCTTATCTTGGTGTTCTGGAACCCGCAGAAATCAGACAGCCTAAATAACAGCCAGAGAACTGGGAAGAGTGAGGGAGAAAGTGTGGGGATAGGCAGAGAAGATGGAGCTAGGCATTTGCTGGTGGTGTCAGGACAAGAGGGATATAAACTGGAAAACAGTTGGTTCTCTCTGACCACCGGAAAGTGATTCTGTGCTGTGTGTTACAAGCACTGGCACAGGCTGCCCAGGGGATGCGGGGTCTCCTCCTTGGGGATCTTCCAAAGCCTCCTGGACATGGCCCTGGGCACCCCGCTCTGGGTGTCCCTGCTGAAGCAGGGGTTGGAGCAGATGGACCCAGAGGTCTCTTCCAACCTCAGCCATTCTGTGATTCTATCTGGTCTTTGGAGACTTGGTGCAGCTGAGAATTCAGGCAGGACTGCTTTCCTGGCAAGGGGCTGTAAATCAAATATATATGTACACCAAAAAGTAGAGCTTTAAAAGACAGCAGGTTCTTTTCTTGTGTGTTTTCTATACATTCCACTGCCATCATGAAACTGCACTCTAGGAATTAGCCTGAACAACAGAGTCTGGGAGTTCATTATTTTTTGACAGCTGACCTTCTACTGGACACAAGCAAAAATGAATGAATGATCAGATCTTTACAATCACCACCACCTGTGATTTTTCCTAACAGCATGTTACTTTACCTTGTCCCCTGCTCCTACCTAGAGACAAAATGAGCAGACTGAGATCCAGACTGGACAGGGTTATGCTTCTAATCTTGGTCCACTGAGCTGAGTGTGCATAACTGAAACACCCACCTTGCTTCTCCATGCCTTAACTGAAGTTGGTGAGGTACACTTAAGACAGCGGGGTGCTCACACTCTGACATCTTATGGCTGCAGCCCATGTGCTAAAGGAGATGGATGGTGTTTACCCTTAGTTTTCCAAAGCCAATGGGCCCTGGGCGATATAAACAGCCCCTTGCCTGGCTTTCTGTACAGCATCACAGATTAGGGTTAATTTTTTTTTTTTTTTGGAGGACAGACCAGAGATGAACAAGGTAATAGAGTCAGTTCTACAGGCTGCTTGCTTTCACAGTCACCTCAATCTCAAGAACTTTCCTTCGCAGGCACATTCAAAGTGGTTTGCAGGACTTTCGATCACTTTGTCGGAGGAATGAAGCACCTGTACGAGGTGAGCAGCTGCCGCAGTGCCACTCGAGCCCAGCAGCAGCTCCAAGCCGTCAGGCTCTACTACATCGCTGCGGAGGAGGTGGAGTGGGACTACGCCTCCAACAAGAGCTCAGCACCGAAGATTTACAACATCAGCAGCAACGAGGAAAGGTACACGAAAGAAGAAACTTGGTGGGTGTGGGGCATTGCTAGCCGGTCGAGGTAAGGGACTGTCCGCTTTGCTCCGTGCTGAAGGCTTCTAGACCCCTAAAATCTGAGTGCCGCTCCAGGTGTGAGTGATGGAGCGCGCTGGGAGCCTGCGGCGCAGCTCGGCCGCCAGGGGGAGCAGCACCGGCGCTCGCTAGCGCCCCCTGGCGGCCAGACAGGGCGGCGGCCCCTCTGCAGGGACTGGGAGTACACCGCACGTCCTCCAGCAGCTGCGGGTGGGGAAAAAGAAATCTCCCCAGGGTAAAGCAGCCTTCTCTTACCTCAGGTGTTAGCGTGTGCCCTCACAAGGTTAGGCTGTGGTTATGTTCCCAACATTCCCTGATATCATCTATATCAAAAGTAGCGAAAGCAGGCTTTCCAATATCTAAAGGGAGTTCATATAAACATGGTGGAAGTCAGCTTTTCACTAGGGTATGTAGCGATGGGACAAGGGGGAACAGATTTAAATTAAAGCAGGGGAGATTTAGGTGAGATGTCAGAGGGAATGTTTTACTGAGAGAGATGAGGTGCTGGAACAGGTTGCCCAAAGAGGCGGTGGGTGCCCTGCCCCTGGAGGTGTCAGGTTGGATGGGGCACTGGGCAGTTTGATCAAGTACTTGACCCCGTGGTTGGCAACCCTGCCTGTGGCAAGGGGTTGGAACTTGGTGATCCTTGGGGTCCCTTCCAACCTGAGCCATTCTGTGATTCAGACCTGCAAGGAAACAATGTCTTTCTTGGGGTATGGGATGCACTGGGGTGAGTAGCCAAACCCACTCGTAGCTTGAAGCTGTTCTGTTGGCTCTGCTGAAGGATCTGTGTTCCCAAATGTTTGTGGTGAGTGCAGCATGTCCCTGGCTTTGAAGACATGTACATTTAGAGAGGATTATCACTGTTATTACTTGCTGTATAAAAGCTCCTGCAGCACACACGGCTTTGTATAAATCGTCACGTTGGACCAAGCTGTACATTCCTGTCACACCTATTATGAATAACACAGCTATAACTAGCCTTCAGACAGGTTAAACTTTGTGCTTTTAATTTTTCCCTTTTTATTTTGCAGCTACGGGCACATTTTTCTGGGCCAAGGGGAAGATCTAATTGGTACAAAATACAAGAAAGTGGTTTTCAGGGAGTACACAAATGGCAACTTTACACAGCACAAAGAGAGGACAGAAGAGGAAGAACATTTGGAAATCCTGGGCAAGTAGCTCTCACAGCTCACAGGCTGACACGATCAGTGAGAGGATGGCTTAACAAAAATAGTTTTTCGGCTTTGTTATCATGGAAAAGAGGTGACACTGATGCTTATTCCAGGTTACTGGGGATTTTACATCAAGTTTGTGTAAGTGCTGAGTGTAAGAATGCTTTTCAAGTTGGATGATTTATTCCCAAATATGAAATAAGGACTTTCTGAAAGAATCCTAACAGGGAAGATGCAAAAATGGAATTACAGGATGCACCTAAACATCAGAGCATGTAATGTGGGGAAAGCATTGTAGGTAGATTAATTTAACAAGAGGATAGATTTGTATCTGGAATTGGGCAAGATAAAGTTTTATATATGTCATAAGATAACCATCAGCTCATGTTTTCTATGGGATGAGAAGTGAGCAATAACCAAACATAAAATAGTCACTCAGTGTAAATACTACAGCTTCTATATAGGAACATATTTAACCTCTCCTTTTTACTTTTGAAGGGCAAAACCAAATAAATAGTTTGATATTAAATAAATATCTACCAAAGCTGCTGAAAACTATCCACAAAAGTTTTCAGAGACCCAATTCTAGAGTGAATAATCTCTCTTACTGTCTAGAAAGAAAAAAAGAGATTATGTATATATATGGAGATATAATTATGTATATATATAGCAGAGATAACAGAATGGTTTTGATGGCTTTACTAGACGAACAGAAGAGCCTGAGTGTTTCAGGAAAGACCAAGGCTCCTTTCCAAGGCCGAGCTATTGGAAGATTGTTAAAAGACAGCAGCATTAACCACTGCTGTCTTCTGTTTCGATGTAGGGCCATTGCTTCATGCTGAGGTTGGTGACTCTGTGCTGATTGTGTTTAAGAACAAAGCCAGCAGGCCTTATTCAGTAAGTGCACAAGGGGTAGAAGAAGTGGGTTGTGTGGAACAAACTGAGACACCAATTACCCTTCCAGGTAAGGCTGTGCTTGTTGTTTTTCTTACAGCTACAAAGGCTGTATATAAAAATATGTTAACGTATGAGTGATATTCCCTCCTTCAAGCTTATTCATACTTACATGTTCTTCCAGACACAATAGGCTTAACGTTTATTCAGGTACAACTCTCTGTGTTATTGTGCATGTAGGTTCTTGATCAAGTGAGCATGTTCAGGCAAAGAATGAACTTTTGTTCCTATTGGCATAGAAACAGGAACATAGTATCCCTTGGCAACTTCCAAAGTGCAGAAGAAAGACCACAGTCACGTCCAGGGAAGCTTAAAACAGCGTTTAGCCCCAGGGCGATGCTCTGAAAATGCTTCAGAAATGGAGAAACTCAGGGGTAGAGTTGCAGTTGGCAGTATTTAGCTCTGACTCTTTCAGATCACCGGATTTGCTGTCAGCTGAAGCGCTGGGCACACTGCTGTAGTATCTCCCGTGTCCACATGGGAGCAGGATTGGGATGATTTAGGGAAAGCGTCCGCAAAAGGAACACCGTCAGCCAAACCGAGGGGCAAGCTTTTCCTCAGGCTTTTGCAAGCAGCAGTTAACAAGGACAACAGATCTCTCAAAGCCCGAATAATTCCTGGGCTGATCAGCACCCCCAGCAGCATCTAGAGATCCTGACTGGCTGCCACCCCAGAGGCAGGCTGACTGCTCACCCTAAGCTTCCCAGAGCCCATCCAGTCCTATTTAAGCCAAACAAGTCATCGCTCACACTGATAAAAGGTGGTGGACATCCCCATGGCAAGAATGGCTAAACAGCTCTGAGGCTGATGAGTTTCTTGTTAATTTTCTGCCCTGTTAGTGTAGTGGTATACCTTGAAAGCCTTTTGATCTCTGCTAAGTCAATAAGACAATGCTGTAATGTATAGAAGGTTCTTGTTCTGTAAAAATAAATGATTTTCTCTTAGTTTACATTATGAGAATCATCCTATATAGTGATTTGAGTCTTCAGTTATTTTGTTATTGATGTACAGTAGCAGCTACTGCTGCATGAGCCACGAAACAGTGCAGTGTCTCGGTGACACAAAGATAGTTCAGTCAATTCATGACCATTTAAGCTTGAAAACTCTCTTTTGCTCCAATGCTCACAGCCTTTGGCAGATGTTGGGTTGTGGCTGCACCAAGGCTGTGGTCAGCAGTTGCAGAATTTCTTTGTTTTATTCTGACTTGTAGCATGTCACCAGTTTTAGGAGAAAACTTTTTTGC
The DNA here is from genome assembly GCA_036925125.1 of Oreortyx pictus. Classification (NCBI taxonomy): domain Eukaryota; kingdom Metazoa; phylum Chordata; class Aves; order Galliformes; family Odontophoridae; genus Oreortyx; species Oreortyx pictus. Next base: position 9,853,447 of record JAUPFR010000001.1, read on the forward strand.
CCTGGAAAACTTCAGGGGAAGAGACTGTACGGTTTAGCATTAGTCTGGCACTTAGAAGGACAAGGTGCTGACCAATTCTTGGCCTCCTGACCTTTTTTTGATGGAGCATCAGAAAAAAAAATCCCCAAAAATGGGGAAATATAGCATAGTCAGATCATCTGAATATAGATGTGTTTGTGTTCAGTGCAGAGAACTGAGCCTCATCCAAACAGGCCATTTCCCCATAAGACTGTTCTTAAGAATCAGAGATCAGTGAATCTCTGCTCACTGCCAGGAAGGACATGACAAAGGTGATGGATTTGGGAAAGGAATGGGGGCTCATCATCAACTACAGAGGAACAGTGACTTAGTAGGAAGAAGGAAGGGTCCTTCCTGGCATTCCCAGTCATCAGCGGTTCTGATATTTACTCAGCTCTCCTCTCCCAGACAAGAGCCAATATAGTGCTGCAGCACCTGCTAAGTCCTGGTATCAATGACCATGTTGTGGTGCCCCTTTCAACTGAGAAAGTCCAGGAAATATTTTCTGGAGCCTGGCTCCCTACACTTACAGTGGACCTAAGGAATCCAAGGCCGTTTATCTACCACCAATCTTGCCCAGGCTGAATGCTGAAAAGTTGAATCTCTGAACCACGTCCCTCCGTGGGATGTTGGTGCTTCCAGCACCATTTGCAGATCTCCTTTTGGAGGTGATAGCTGCCTTCATTTACACCACTGAAACCTCACTGAGCTTCTGAAATGCAGAAACATGAGCACATACCATTCCTGCATTCTTATGTGACAAGTTTTGATGCACATCATTTTTTGATGGGGAGGGTAACAGCTATCAGTTACACGCTACTCAAAGCTTCTAACATGCAGCTGTTCTTGGTACAATCTTTCTGTTTCAGGGGAAATAAACACCTACAGATGGAATGTCCCAGAGCAGTCAGGCCCTGGGAAAACAGATCTCAACTGTATCACTTGGGTTTACTATTCAACTGCAAATTTTGTAAAGGTAAGCAAGAAGTTTATTAAGGTTAATTAAAGATTACATTGTTTTAGATAGAGTGCCCTGTGTTGTAAAATGTTTCTTCGAGGAGCACAAGTTGGAGGAAAGATTCACAGTGCTGGATGCTTTGTCATCTTTGCTAACAGTTGCATGTGTCTTGGTTATTTTAAACTACTGAAACCCTCGGGGATACACTATGGTAACGTGATTCCCTTCTTCAAGAATAGTTGAAGGGGTTTGGGGTGAAGGCACTTTAAAACTTGGGACTAAAACAAACCAAGAAAGATATGCTTAATCAGAGGTAGTCCTGATTTTTCCTCACTTTTTTTCCCCTCAGATATTTTACCTTTATTTAATGTGTTGACTATTTGTGTTTGTTTCATAACTGGATGAACTAGAAAATCTGTAACACACATTCATTTCATTTCAGGACACATACAGTGGTCTGATTGGCCCTCTTGTAGTTTGCAGAAAAGGAATTCTAGATGAAAATGGCTTGAGAAAAGACATTGATCGTGAATTTACTCTTCTGTTTATGGTGTTTGATGAAAATAAATCCTGGTATTTGAAAGAGAACATTGAAACATACCTTCACAAGAGTCCTGATGATTTTAATTCCACGAAGAACTTTGTAGAAGGCAACAGCAAGCATGGTATGTAGGACTCATTGGCAGCAGCCAAGAGGGCTGAGGTTTACGTTTCACAGCCCTTTTAGGAAGACACTGGCTTAGCCTGCAACTGTCTGACCACGTGACACCTTCATAAACTGCAGCACTGGAAACAAAAAGATTTCATGAGGCCCAGCCAAGACAAGCTAGTTCGGTCTTATCCTCACAGAGAGAGGCCTCCCTGCCAAAATTCCCTTGCTGTTTGGGAGCTGCCTTCCTTGCTGACTTGTAGGAACAGAAGGATGACATTTTAAAACTGTGTCTGTAGAAGCAATCAGCCCAGGAGTCAGACAGAACAGAACAAATGGGGGCAGGAACAGTCATGGCAAAGCAAGCTTCTGCTTTTACAGATTCTACCTATTTTAGGCAATAACTGTTCCCTCTTTTCCCATGAAGCTTCTCCACAAAGACCCTGTTTGATCAGGAGATAAATGTCAACAGGTGAAAACCCTACCTGGTGCTTCTTGAGACAACTGAATGGTTGCTGCTGTGCACTTGGATGAAACAAAAAAGTGACAGTCTCCCTGCAGTCACTACAGAGAGTCCTTGCCCTGCCCCATCTGCTGGGCATCCGTTCTCCTTGGGGAGAAAGCACAGATAACCTCATGGATATCATCACCCATTTCATTGCCAGTTATTAATCGGTGCTGTTTTGTCACTCTTCCAGCAATCAATGGGAAGATTTATAACAGTCTCCTGGGTCTAACCATGAATGAAGGTGATAAGACAAACTGGTATTTGATAGGAATGGGTAATGAAGTAGATGTACATACCGTCCACTTCCATGCACAGACCTTCATCTTCAAGGTTGGTGGAATGAATCAAAGTACAACTTTTACAGTATGATGGGAAATTCCTGAAAAAAATGTCTAAGTTCTAGGCTATTTTTGCAGTGTGAGCACATCACCCTGCTGATACTGAGATCAGTGGGAGATGTGCCTGTAAAGGAGACACAAAATGAATGAGATTTTACAAGTCTGAGGCTATTATAAAACATGAATAGATGTCACTATTAAAGGAAATGGTCAGGTGGGTTAAAATGCATAGTTACCCACAGCTACAAGGGAAGATAGAGGGAGGAGAGCAGAGTTCTGCTTACTTACAGAACAGTTTGATGTTGTGACAGCTTGGCACTGGCAGGACTATCAGAAAAATCCATATTTCAGAGAGTGGCACCTGAGCTCAACCAGTACCTTGAAGTCCTTAGGAGGAGAATTCTTTCGATGATGTATTAATTGATAAAATGTGTATTGCCTGGGATCCCCAGCTTCCCTCTGTGAGGCACATCAAGATGTATAACAAGAAGCATTTTGTCTGCCTCAAGAAGCGGAAAGTCTAATTGGAATATTTTAGTGCCTGGGGGGTATTAGGATACAGTAAGGCAGGGATGTTTATAATGCTCATTTTGCCTTGCTGCAGACAGATAAAGACCACAGAGGAGATGTATATGACCTTTTTCCTGGGACTTTCCAAACTGTTGAACTCGTAGCAGAAAACCCTGGAACGTGGCTTCTTCACTGCCACGTGGCTGACCACATACATGCTGGCATGGAAACGACCTACACCATCAATAAACCAGGTGCAGTGGCAGAAATACATCCCAGGGCTTTGCGGTGGTATCACAGTGGTGTGGGTGAAAGGCAGGGAAGAAAGGCAACCCGCTTGTCAGCACTACATGTTGCACTCTGGTGGGAAGCACCTGGAAATCACTGCATGCTGCCCTGGCCAGTTGGCATCACCTGGGTGTGCACTACTGACATGGCAAAGAACAGTTATCTTTGCTGTGCTCTGCAACGTGAAAGCAAGTTGGTGCTTCACCAGAGCCTCCCTGGAGGCACTGGCAACCTGCAGACCATGAGTCATCCACAGGTGGTGCAGAAGGCAACTGCAAAGCTGTCTTTTAGTCTTGCTGTAAGACAGACACAGGGCTGGTTCCTTCCTACAGTCAGCTCTGGCTCACAGAAGTGCTCTCGCTCCTTCTTGCACAGGCAGAGCAATAAGATGCTCCATTTTCTTTGTTAATGCAGCCCAAGAAAGAGGCATTCTTTTGACTAAGAAACACTGGCAAACTTTCTAAGCGCTGTTGGTCCCTTCCACTACTTGCAAACGAAGAAATAAGTGCTTTGTGAGCACTTCCATATCAAAAAATTCCACAAAATACCCAGGTCCAGCATCTCCTGCCTGGAGCAGCACAGTTGATGCTTCCTGCATTCCTCAGCAGGGTCTGCACAGCCCCAGCAGGCACACCTTGTACCTGTAACACTGGCGGGTCAGGATGAGAAATGTAATGCCAAATGTAGCCCAAATCCTCCTTCCCTGGACAAGGTGAATTTATTTTATGTATTTTATTCCTTCTGGCTTTGAAACTTCAAACGAATAAACAAACGCAGAAGTGAAGTAACAGAACCTTGTAGAGAAAGTGGACTTAGACCACAGAGCTGCCTGTAGCGATGTGTTTATAACTGAGCTGCTGTAATCAGGATTTCTGTTTAGATTACGAAGGTAGAAGGAGCTCAGGAAAATTGGTGCGACTTTCCCAGTGTTTTTCAAGGCTTTCAACTTCACTGCTTTTTTTTTCTCTGCACAGGGCGGGAAGGCCCTTCAGGAGGAGGAGTGACAACTGCAGCTTATGGTACAACTACCACACAAAATAGGACGACCACAAAGGGTATGGATTTTTTACAACAGCATTTCAAACTTTTCATGCTCGTGCAGATTCCTCATGAAGCACTTTTCTCTGCACAGATTCTGACAGCCAAGGGGGCAATGTTTTTGGCACAACTCTGAATCCTGGAGAAGCCAGCCTGCTGCTCGCAGCCTTTGTTTCTGTCGGGCTCATTCTGCTGTTGACCACATTGGCCTTCCTCTCCCTCATCACCCACCAAGGAAGCAGGATCCAATATCAGGCTCTGCATGACAAAAGTGCACTTCTAGCAGATTCCCTGTAAATCCCCACTTTCAACACCATCCACAAAGCCGTGCCAGATTTCACAAAATGCTGCTGCTACTACAGCAAGACACACACTGGCAGTCCCATCCCATTGCCAGCACTCTCAAGAGCTGCAGGGAAGGGCTCCATGAGCCACCCATTGCCATTCCCACCCCACTGTGCTCTGCTGCAGCCGAGGCACTGTACCTCTTGGCCATCCTTTCCATGTGAGGACGGAGCAGGCAGGATTGCTCCCATGTGCTCTGCACAGAACCACAGAGCACACACTGCTTTAGCATCCAGCTCCTGAAGACACAGGTGTATGTCTGGAAGTCCCTGAGGTTTCCCAAAGAGAAGCCAGTCTTACACCAGAGTCTGCATCAATTAATTCACCAGCATTTAACTGATTTTCCTTTTTTTGTTGTTGTTTTTTGTTTTTTTTTGGTTTTTTTTTTGTTCCCTTCACCCTGTTAAATGAGGAAGCTGTGCACTGGGGACAGATTTTTAAAGGCCAATATACTTCGGCACCTGATGGAGCTCAGCATCTGTAACAGCTATTGTTAATCCCTTTAAAAATCTAGCCCTGAGCAGCCTCGATAAAGTTATACTTTGTAATTGCTGCTCGTTGTGGTCCTGATTCTGTAACTCTTCTCTTCAGAGGGCAGTACTTTGTTCCCAGACTTTAATCTGGAGGCTGATATCTGTACTCTGCAGGAAAGACAGACAGAATCAGGCCGTGTTTAATACTACTTGAATGTTTATAGCTCATGTTTGACTAGATAGCACTCACTCTTGCCAGCCAGCTGCTCACGTCAGCTACAGCTCTTGCAGAGGAACTCCAGAACAAACACATCTGTGAAACTGTTGATCCAAAGCTGATTTTGAATGTAAATCCACTTTGCTTTTCTTTTCTATTTTTTTCTTTCCTGTCCGATGTCCAGGTATTTGAGCTGTTGAAGTTTCCTGGGTGCTTATCATTTGATTCTTGATTCCTTGCTTTCTCCAGTTATTTAAGAGCATGTACGTGAGGTAGAACTGCAGGACTGAGCCCAGATAGGAGTTACGCTATAGCAATAAACACTTCCACACTCATTTTCTAAATCTCTCTCTTGAGCTGACATAAATAGATACCCTATACCCTGTTATCTTTCTGCTTTGTAAACATTAAGATTGAGGTCTCCCGTTCTGTCCAAAAGCACTGCACAGAATGTTTGTTCTCTGTCTACATAAAGCCTTTCACTTAAACACTCACAATTAATAAAGGAAATTATTTGATGTTTTTCCTTTTAGAGTAGCTAACGGGTCTGACATTTTAGAAAAAGAATCATAAAGATATTTTTTTTCCATAGTTGCCATCCAAAATGATGACAAGGTTAATAAAGATCTGGTTATTTGTACAAACCTTCTGGAACAGGTTGTTTCACTTTGCACACTTCTCAGCTGGATGGTGGCTGAGAGACAAGAATGAAGTCTCCACAGGGCCTCGAGGCTGTGGGATGTCACCACAGATTGCTTGGGTGACCGAGGCTGCCACAGAGATCAGAAGGCATCGCAGAGAGAGTAAAGCACAGCATTTAGCATCACCTGCCTGCCTTGTACAGGCAGAGGCATGCCCTGCATGGTGGAGTTGTGGAAAGCATGTGAGATGGGCAGCATCTGCAATGGGCTGAAGTACCAGCAGGAATGCAGAGAAGATCAACTACGTGTGGTGCAGTCAGTGTGCCCAAGGGACAGAATACCATCCAGAGAGACCTATATAGGCTTCAACAGTGGCCCCAGGTGGATCTCATGAGGTTTAACAAAGCCAAATGCAAGGTCTGCACCTGGGTCAGGACAATCCCCACTGTCAGAACACTGGGAGTGTAAGGATTGAGCACAGCCCTGCTGGAAAGGACTCATTGGCACTGGTGGATGGCAGCTGGACATGAGCCAGCAATGTGCCCTTAGAGCCCAAAGATCCAACTGTATCCTGTGCTGCAGACAGAGCAGCACAGCCAGCAGGGCAAGGAAGGGGATCCTGACCCGCTGCTCTGCACTGCTGAGGCCTCACTGGGAGCACTGTGTCCACATGTGGAATACTCAGCATGGGAGGAGACATGGAACTGTTGGATTACATCCAGAGGAGGGTCACAAAAATGCTCCAAGGGATGGAACACCTCTCCTAATGAGGACAGGCTGAGAGAACTGGGGCTGTTCAGCATGAAGAGAAGGCTGCAGAGAGACATGAGAGAGGGCTTCCAGTATCTAAAGGGGAGCTGTAAGCAAGAAGGGGACAGATTCTTTGGCAGGGTCTGTTGTGACAAGGGGAAATGGTTTCAAACTATAAGAGAGGAGACTTGGACTGGATATATGGAAAACATTTTTTACACTAAGGGTGGTGAGGGACTGGCACAGGTTGCCCAGAGAGGTGGTGGATGCTCCACCCCTGGAGACACTCAAGGTCAGGCTGCATGGGCTCTGAGCACCTGATCTAGCTGTAGGTATCCATTTTCATTGCAGAGCAGTTGGACTGGATTGTCTGTTATGATCCCTTCTGAATCAAATGATTTCATGATCCTGTGAAAATTATCTTGAAAATATAGCCTTAGTTCTTAGGAAGACCAAATAATGGAAGACCAAATAAGAGGAGAAAGGACACTGTTAGGAGTTAAGGACAGAGCAAGGCATAAAGCACCACGGCACTGTGACATACATGTCCAGGGCACCTGCATCCTGAACACGGTGTGAGTCACAGCCCTAGCCCCACCCGGGAAACCATGCCATCAAACGGCCCAGAAAGAACAAGAAAGGAAATTGGAGTTGCAGAACAATTTCCATGTGAGGAATGATTTTATTTTCCTTGGAAAAAATAGAAAGGACAATTGAAAGCAGATAGCACAGGTTTTGCAAAGGGAAAACTCGGTGGAGAATGGAACGGCCTGTGCCTTTGGGCAGTAGTACAGGGGAAGGAGACAATCTCCTCTGTTACTCCTGGAGTGAGGGATGAGGGTTCTTGTGCTAAAAAATAAAAAAAATAAAAAAGGAAAACAAAATCTAAAGGAGGGGGCAAAGCCAGCTGAAGGTTATTAAAAATGACTCCTGCAAAAACAGCATGAGGTTTGGCAGTGGAGATGAAGCACTTCGGCTATTGTGCATGGCTTGGAACATCTCTTGACCTAGGAAAGGCTGAGAGCTGGAGAAGGGAAGGTGCTGCAGGGGATCTTATCATGGAATCACAGAACAGCTCAAGCTGGAAGGGACCCACAAGGATCATCAGTCCAACTCCTGGCTCCACACAGCACCACCCAAAATCAAACCCAATGTCTGAGGGCGCTGTCCAAACGCTCCCTGAGCTCCGGCACTCGGGGCTGTACCCACTGCCCTGGGCATCCTGTACCATGCCCACTGCTCCATGGTGCAGACCCTGTCCCTAACCTCAAGCTGCCCCTCCCCTGTCACAGCTCGGGCCCTGTGGCTGTCACACAGAGCTGAGCTCATCGCTGCCCCTCCGCTCCCTGTAAGGAACTGCAGCCACCATTAGCCCCAATTCAGCCTGCTCTGCTCACCTCTCAGCACACCAGCGACCTCAGCCGCCCCTCGTAGGTCTCACCCTTACACCCTTCCCCATCCTTGCAGCCGTCCTTTGTCTCTTTGTCCTCCTTATGCTGTGTCGACGTGCACAAAGGCCTTAGTGGGCTGTATGAAGAAGGAGCCAGGCTCCAGCAGCGCGCTGCTAGAGGATAAGGACCGCAGGGCGCAGCCCGGAACACGCGAGCCCATCCCGTCCCATCCCGTCCCATCCCATCCCATCCCATCCCATCCCATCCCATCCCATCCCGTCCCGTCCCGTCCCATCCCGTCCCATCCCGTCCCGTCCCGTCCCGTCCCATCCCATCCCGTCCCGTCCCATCCCATCCCATCCCATCCCGTCCCATCCCGTCCCATCCCATCCCATCCCATCCCATCCCATCCCAGCATCGGAGCGCACCATCCGCGCGGGGGCAGCGCGGGGCCGGGCGCTGCTGGGCGGAGCCGAGCCGTGCCGAGCCGTGCCGTGCCGAGCCGTGCCGAGCCGTGCCGAGCCGAGCAGCAGCGCGCCGTGCCCGCCATGGCCATCGCGCACATCGCCACCGAGTACGTCTTCTCGGACTTCTTGCTGAAGGAGCCGCCCGAGACGCGCTACAAAGGGCTGCGGTTGGAGCTGGCGCTGGACAAGATCGTCACCTGCATCGCCGTGGGGCTGCCGCTGCTCCTCATCTCCCTCGCCTTCGCCCAGGAGGTCTCCATCGGTAACCGGCCCCCGCGCTGCACAAAGGCTTCGGCGGGCGGGGACGGCGCGGCGAGCGCCGGGGTTCGGGGAGGAGCTGGGGGTCCGCTCGGGGTCAGCGCTGAGCTGTCCCTGGGGGTGTTGGAGAGCCGTGGAGATGTGGGACGTGGGCTGGGGTTGGGCTTGGGGAGCTCGGTGTCTTTTCCAGCCTTCGTGATTCCAGGAGTCTACGTAAAACATCGTGTATGGCATTAATCGGACCTCAAACGGCGTAACAGATAAGGTGCCCCACGCCATCTAATGCCACGCCTGCTTTGTTAGATGTGGTTTTGAGCCAGAAATAGGAAACAACCAAACAGGAGAGCTGAGGACAGCCAGATCCGTGTCCCACGGTGCTTTGGTCAGTCAGAGACTGAAAGGACGCCGAAGTGTTTCTATAAGCCAACCTTTTAGTTTTACATCAGCGACGACAAGTGCGCTGTCTTCCTGAAACAATGAAAAAGAGGGCTTTCATTTTAGGGGCTGTGCAGGTGCACAAAGTAGCTCATGCGTGGATCCATTTTCCTCTCTGAAAGTGCTGTGTCCAGCTCAGTTGCAAGCAGTGTCTGCCCACCGAGGTTTCTCTTCCACCCCATAGAATGGTTTGGGTTGGAGTGGGTCTCAAAGCCCACCCAGCCCAACCCCTGCTGTGGCTGGTTGCCCCCCACCAGCTCAGGCTGCCCAGGGCCCATCCAGCCTGGCCTTGAGCACCTGCAGGGATGGGGCACCACAGCTCTCTGGGCAGCTGCAGGGCCTCACCATTCTATGAGTAAAGAATTCCTTGCTAACATTAGCCTAAATCTTCCCTCTCTAAGTTTAAAGCTATTTTCCTTCTCTATTCAAAGCCCCAACCTGCGGCTGAATTGCAGAGTTTGATAAAAGTTTCCTTTCTTTTGGATGATTGAAGCTTTCATTTTCACTCACCAAATGTTTGGTCCCCGGTGCACGGCATATACAGCACCTTTCAGTATGAATATGATTCGCACTGAATTCGTGACTGCAGCAGATTTGCAAAACGCAAAGTGTGCACTGCAGCTTGCACACCAGGGATACACCAAGTGCAATTTTTTCACTTGTGATCTTGAGAACCCGTCAGAAGAAAACCTGGAGTTTGAAAGCCAGCTCCTGTTTTAGAAAAGGATTGACTGTATGCTGGCAGGCCCCGGTGTGAGCAAAGCTATCCACGTGGTTTCCATACAGAAAGTGATAGTAGCTCCGTGTGCTGACTGCCAGGCAGGAGCTCTTCCTGTTAAGGTGTTTTGAGGGATAAAGGGGGTCTCAGCTCTTCCAAAGGCACTGGTGTGGAACCAGTGATGAAGTGAAAGCTAAGCATTTGTTTCAAACACTTCCTGGTGTAATTGTGCTGTTTAGCTCTGGGCTGCTAAATTGAGAGAAAATGGTAGGATCTGTTTTGGGTCTGAGGAAGGGCAGCCCCAAATCTGGAGTGGTTGTGAAAGCAATGTGTGAGTCATGACATGGAACTGTCTCTTCCTCTGTATACAAAAATTGCATGCACTTTGGAAAACAGAGTGCTCAGATCCTATTTCTATAGTGATAATTACATTCTTCCCACCTAAAGTACCTTGGCAGCTTGATCTGTCGCCCTCCTGCTCTGTTTAGTACTCAACTGCAGCACAGTGACCGATAACTGCAATTTTAATCCCACCTCTGCTGTTGGTTATGCAAAATGACTAATACCTCCTAGTTTTGACAGAAGTTTCAGACAACAGATGAGATTAAGCTTGTGTATTGCAAAGGATTTCTATGCAGTAGGCATGGTAACATCAGGGATCTGGCTGGGAGCCCTGCAGGTCAGTAGGCACATGGCCCTGCTCTGCATGCCAGCATCCTGCTGGGGAGAGGACAGCTCGCCTAAGTTTGTTCTTAGTTACACTCTGTATGTGTTTGATATTGTTACTGTTTGATACTGGGAATTGGGAAATAATCACAGGGTTGTGAGGATTTGTTGTTACATGACTGCCTTTCATTGTTTCCTTATGGTATATGGCACTTCTTAGGGTCAGTACACTACAGGTTGTCAGGTACTGCTCTGTCAGTGAGACATGGGCAGCTGAAATCATTTTCAGTGCCACTTCTTAGGGCCACGTCAGCCTCATTGCATGGAGAAGGGTAGGGATAAGTCTCCAAAGCACTCTGTCCCACAGCCAGTGCCATGACAGCTGCTGCATCTTGGAGCACAGGGGGCTTTGAGGAGCTACATGGAGGAAAGCAGCACATCCAGACCCTTCCAGGGCAACAAGAGGATCCCTAAGCAGATTGGGTAGAGAAGAAATTGAAACAGGCTGAGAGCTGGGGCTGTTCAGCCTGGAGAAGAGAAGGCTCTGCAGAGACCTGAGAGCGGCCTCTCAGTATCTAAAGGGGACCTGTGAGAAAGAAGGGGACAGACTCTTTAGCAGGGTCTGTGGTGACAGGATGAGGGGAAATGGTTTCAAACTGAAAGAAGGAGGTTTAGACTGGATATAAGGAAAACATTTTTTACACTAAAGATGGCGAAGCACTGGCACAGGTTTCCTAGAGAGGTGGTGGGTGCCCTGTCCTTGGAGACATTCAGGGTCAGGCTGAACGAGGCTCTGAGCACCTGGTGTAGCTGTAGGTATCCCTGTTCAGTGCAGGGAGGTTGGACTCAATGTCCTTTATTAAAGATCCCTTCCAACTCAAACGATTTTATGATTCTATGAGTATAGCTCATGCATTGCCAGCATGGCTTAATCCTCTTTTTAACATCTATGCTTATTATATGATATAACAAACCACCTTGAAAGCTTCCCTGGACCAAGAAACCATCAAATGCTAAGTAAAGACGCTTAAGAAACTTGGTTATAACCAACATGAAGGTTTGGGTAGCACTGCAAGCTTATCAATTGTGCCAGGTTGGGAAGCGCCTGACCACAGACCAGCCCACGCCGGCGGCACGTGTCTGTCAAAATGAGAATTTGCTACACTGAATGTGTATTATTGTCCCTAATGATCCCAGGTTGCCCCCACTTTGCTTTGCTGGAAGGTGCCCATAGGTGGGGAGGCCCTACCCTGTGCTGTGCATGCCACGGGATTGATGTTCCCAGAGGCCATCTGGGCTTTTCCAACTGGTGACAAACTTCTGTGCACTGCTCAAATCCCACCTAGTTTCTGGGGGAGTATTTTTTTTCTGGTTTGTTTTAGTTCTCATCTCTGCCAGGTGACTGTCTGCAGGCTTTAGGGTGCCTTGGGCAGTAGAACATGGAGGGATGAAGAGCATTAGCCTTATCTTCTGGATTGGACTCCTTGCCTCTACTGCTAGCCCCTTGCTGGCCCTTCCTGCTGGTGTGTGTCTGCTTTCATGTTCACAACTCACTGGGATGGCTTTTGGGAAATAATCCAACCTTGTGACTTCCATGGTAGCTAGGTTAGATTGGGTGTAATTAGACCAAGGATGTGCAGCTATGGCAGCTGCTGGCTGGGAGCTCAGAGGACATTTCCTGGTACTGCTGAAGCAGGCTGCAGCCTGTGCCTTGTGCATGTATTTGTTGAAACTGGAGTGTTCATCAGAGGACTGAGTATGGAGCAGTGCTTCTCACCATCCTCAAACTCTCTCTGCCTCATTGCCCTCAGAGTGAAGAATTTCTTCCTAACATCTGACCTTATTTTTCCCTCTTTTAGATTAAAGCCACTTTCACTTGTCTTGTCGCTATCAGAATGTGCTAAAAGTTGGTCTCCCTCCTGTTGAGAAGCTCTCTTCAGGTACCAGAAGGCTGCTGTGAGGTCTCCTCTGAGCCTTCTCCAGGTTGAACAAACCCAGCTTCCTCCTTCATAGGAGAAGTACTCCAGCCCTCTGAGCATCTTCATGGCCCCTTCTGGACCCACACCAACAGCTCCACATCCTTCTTGTGCTGGGGTCCCGAATGCAGTACTCCAGGTGGAGCCTCAGAAGGGCAGAGCAGAGGGGGACAGCCCCCTTCCCGTCCTGCTGGCCTCTGTTGATGCAGCCCAGGATACGATTGGTCTTCCGGGCTGCAAGTGAACACAGCTGGCTCCTGTCACTCCTGTTCCACCTATTTACTGATTATGGTTTTTCTATTGGCAAACAGTTGTTTTCTTCCTCCTAGGCTCCCATGTATCTCCCTCCACAATTCCTTCTTAAACACAGTGACTCTCCTTCACCCATTGTGCCACTTTGGACCTCAAGAGGCATCTATAAACCTGATAAACACATTTCTTCTGGCCTTGCTCTTCATGCACATCCACACATCCAGTTTCTTCTTCTTTGGCACATGTTGGGATATCTTTTTTTTTTAATTTATTTTTAAGTGTGAGGTTGTTTTTTTTTTTTTTTTTGAATACTGGTATGAAGAGTGTGCATTGGGTGCTGCTTGGCAGTTTGTACATTTGTACGCGTTGCTTGATTTTCCTGTTTGTGGTTGCTAATGTAGCTAATTCTTGCTGGATAAAATCAGGTATTTGAATATCATGGCTGGTTCATTTTGCCCAGTTTAACATTATGGTAGTAATTAATGGCTGGGTTTTCATCTGAGCCTATGCAAATCTCTTCCCAGTGATTGTGGTGCAGTAGGAAGCAGTAATTACTCCCTGAAGGTTTAATCTGTTTAGCTACAAACCACCTGACCTTGGTTCAGGAGAAGCAGTTCAGCGTGTGGTTAACACTGATTCTTGGAAGCACTGTCTTTTAGTTTTTTAATTAGATGCCTTGGTGGGAAGAGATGTGTTGGGCTGGGGACAAAACCAGTGCTGCCTGCTGGTACCCACCCTTGGTGAGGGGCGAGGCACAGCCTGCAGGCGTCACTTTGCCTGCCAGCAAGTCAGTCACCTACTGAACTGGGACTCTGTCCTCCCAGTCAGGGGTTTTCCTTAGGAGATGGAACAGTGTCACTGGATGGGATCTCCACCTGTGGGCTGTCCCATACTGGATAGGAGCTGCAGAGTCAGCAGCTGCAGAAGAAATGGGTTTTCCAGTCCCAGGCATGGAGGAGACAACGGGGATTGTTGGCAAGGCAGGTGTTATGTTATGTTATGCTGTGTGGAGCTGGGCAGGGTGACAGCTCGACTTGCTGCTCTCCAGCTGCAATGACACAGGTGTGTTCCTGTGTGCCTCCTATGTAGGGGAGAAGGAAGGGGAAAAAAAATGTGAAAAGTCATGACAACTTTCAGATGAACTGAGTGATCTGTTTTCAGTGGAGATAGTGCGCAAGTATGTAATCTCTTTGCACCCTGGTTAGTGCAAAGGTGTGCTTTTTATTAACAAGGATTTACAACCAGGACTGCACTAAGTTAATTAAACAGCAGGGCGGTATCTGGATAGTCCCCAGCTCCTGCTGCTATCTGTTTCTGAATCATTGGGCTCCTGGATGAAGGTCTGAAGGTCTCTGAAGTCTAGGCTGAAATGCTGGGGGTCTGAAGAGCTGAGCTTGCTGCCCTGGAGCTGCCGTGCTTATTCTGGTAGGAATTTGTGTCTGCACCACTTTGGAGACTGCTGATTTAAGGGCTCTCAGTGATTTCTCACCCATTCACAAGAATGAACACACTGCACGTCACTCTTCTTGCAGATGCACAGACACAGACAGGACAAAGCATCTTGCTGAACACTTCTGTTGCTCGCCCTGTGAAAGGGCTGCTTGTTTCCTGCTGCACTCTGGGGATAGCCAGCAGCAGGGGGTTTGCTGGGGAAAGCAGAGCATGAATGGTTCCCATCAGGGACAGAGACACTCCAATTGCGACTTTCCTTTCTCCTTTTTATTTTTTAATTTTTTTTCCTGCAGGTTATTTCGTTATCTTCCACAGATAATGGGAATTCTCTCCAAAGCAGAAACTTCTGAAGCTTTGGGAGAGCACAAATGCTTGTGTTGTGCCAATTTACTTGAACCATGTGAGCTCTGGGCTGATAAACAGCAACTTGTTTTCCATAAGGGAGGCTTGTGACACATCAGACCCTGTCATTATGATACTACTGCCTCAGAAATAATTGTAATAGTGAGTCATAAGGAAAAGCTTTCATTTATAATGCCCCTAAACTGCTACATTGTAAAAAGGCTGTACAAGTTACAAGGCTATTGCAGTCATCTTCTGTTACAGAAGCAGTTGTTATTCTATAAATGCTAAACTAACAAAGAAGGACAACAACTTTATGCAGAAACATGTTCTCATAAAGCATAAAGTGGTGCCATCTAGCACTAACTTTGAGAAAGGGAAAGAAAACAGTAGCAGTATTTGCCTGCTGTGCTCTTTTGACATCTGTGATGTGCTGGAGGAAGCATTGAAGGCTGTTCTTGGCATAGAGTTGCTCAAGAAAGGTCCACCTCCACTTTGTGTATTCAGAACAGCTGCTGTGTTCCTGCATTTAGGAAGGCCCACTGGAAACTTTACATTTTGCTATGGTTGTCGCAGTTTCCAAAGGAAAAACAAAACCACTTGTCTTATGTTACTGGCTCTCATCTAAGGGGCCACTGGCGCTCCATGTCAAGTAACCACTCTTCCTCCTTGGTATATTTCAGGAAGACTTAACTGGTGACCATAAGCTGATCAGTGCAGAATTTGACCCTAAGACTGAGGCTGTTCTGGCTGCCACTTAGTGCCTCAATCTTATATTTAAGTGCCAGAGCAGCTGGAAAAGAGCTGGGAGTGAGTGGAGATGGCTGTGGTGTGCCTGGCTGTGGTCAAAGCATGACCCTGCGCTGGTGAGGAGGAACCTGGAGACCTTTGGAAGAGCCTGGGGACCACTCCTGCTCTGCTAGAGTCATAGCAGGGCTCACCTAAACTCAAAGTCAATACTCATGTTCAGAGGCAGAATAAGTGTGGGACACACCTGCCTTTGCATTGCTGTATGGACTGCAGGGCTGGGGGAATTATATTTGAGGTCTTCTTTCAATTCACGTGAGGGGTGAGCACTTGGGATTAAGGTGGTTTGTTGTGGTAGCTGCTTCCTTGGGAAAACAGCATTATCTGATCACACTTTTCATCTGTTGGTTCTCTTCTGGCCAACCTGAAGAAGAAAGGTCTTGGAGGTAAGTCTTCCCCCCAGAATTATGAAAATAGATTTAAAAGATAGATGTTTCTAACATCTGTCTCAACCTTTAGGAGACATTAAAGAGTCCCAGTGGGAGTTCTGGATGCAGTTCTATGGGAATTCAGTGATTCTCAGGGCCACTGAGCTTCTTTCTCTTGATGTAATAGCTTTGGATGCAGGAAAATCACAAGTGTGAGCTTTTTTTTTTTTTTTTTCCTAAATTTGATTTCTTTTCTATAATCTTTTGACTACATGATCCCTTCTGCTCTGTTTTCCAGGTGCCCAGATAAGCTGCTTTGCCCCGAGCTCCTTCTCCTGGCGCCAGGCTGCCTACGTGGACTCCTACTGCTGGGCAGCAGTGCAGCAAAAGCAGACAGCCTACAACAACCTGGAGAACATTCCCCTCTGGCTCCATAAAGTATGTACAGGTCTCCTCACAGTAACATTGGCCACATGTAGAAGCCTGCCTTTGCACTACTTTTCTCATTTCTCCTCTTTTGCCCAGACAAACTGTGGACACTCCATCCCTGGTGATGCTCAAGGCCAGATTGGATGGGACCCTGGGCAAACTGATCTAGTAGAAGGTGTCCCTGTCCATAGCAGGGTTTTGGAACTGGGTGATCTGTAAGGTCCCTTCTGACCCAAACCATTAAATGAATGCTGTGATCCTGTGATTCTTTTCTGGTATAATCCCTGGCTTTGACTCAACTTTCTGCTTTTAGAGAGAATGTCTTTTTCTTACTTCCAAAGGGATAGTGCTGAAAGAGACATTTTCTGCTTGTAAATAAAGGATCTGTTTTGCTGGGATAACAAATGTTGCCAGTTATCTGACAGAAGAGTAATGCTGATGATTCTATGATTGTCTATGATTTTGTGTGTTGCCCTGGAGCTGGATGCCCCACATGTCTTGAAAGAGGAACTATTTTAACGTCAGGATACAAGACATAGCAGCTGACTTAATGCTGTATCACAGCCTTAATTTAGGAAAGCAGGATGGTAAAAACATTCGCTATTTTTATTGTGTTATACTTGGCCAGCTGGGGAGAGTTAAACTCAGGGCAGATGTGGATTTTGGGAGAGATGAAGAGTGTCATAAGCACCAACACACTTCAGTGTGCTTTTCTGAGGTTCCTCAGATTGTTCCCATTGAGCCTTTCACTGCTGTAAGCAAAGCAACATCATGTGGATTGCCTGGCAGGGGGACTGTTCTGTGGCTACAGAGTGCAGTGATTCTCAGATAACTGAGATGGATCAAAGGGATTGCAGGGATTTTGACGTGAGTTGCAGATACTGACTTAGATGCTTGAGCAGTGCGGATGATGAAGTCAGAAATGCTGCAGGAGCTCCATGTATTTGCGGTTTTTGCTGTGTGCTGTCCTTCTATTACCTTGGGAGAGGCACTGCTAGAAGCTGTGCTGCTCCCACATTCAAGCCACAGCTTTGTGTCCCATCAAATCACCCCAGTGGCCACAGGGTGAGGACCTGGTTTAGAGGCAGCTCAGCTCTGGGACCTGCACTGCCTGTTTTTCCAGGCTCTGCTGGCATATCAAATACCTCAGCTTTAATTGTCCAGTCAGATGGTTGGATCTCCTTGGACAGACCATTCAGGGCTGTGTCCCAGAACCCTGGCTGCAAGGGTTTACTACTGCCTTCCCCAGTGAGCTCCACTCGTAACCTGGACCTGGTGGTCCTCCATGTCATGAATATTAAAGCCAGAGTTGTTGGCTTCCAACCTGAATTGGTTGGAATTATCGTTGCTCAATGAGTGCTCTAGCTCATTTCAGCCAGGCCTGTGGAGACGGAAGCTGCTGGGGCACCAGTCTGCTTGGGCAGGGGGGCAGGGCCTCAGCCTGCAGAGCTGGATGCCTTACTCCCTCCCTCTGTCAAGGAAATGACTTCTTGTTACCTGCTCTCTTTTAATTGAACCATATGCTACGGTTGATAGCCGGCAATTGCAGCTGTAAGTCTCTTAGTTTGCCATAGCTGGCAAAAAAAAAAAAAAAGCCTTTGTGTCATACTGACATGACACAGCCTATGTTAATTTGCTGACTGGCGCTGTCTCAGGAATCTCTGCAAGGCCCTTATTGCCACAGTTCCTCTATGGCAGATGGTATGTGATGTTTACTTAAAAAATCCTGCAGGCTGGCAGCGAGCAGTGCATCCAAACAGCTGAGTCACAGCTTGTAGCTGGGCCAGGGTGCCTGGGCCTAACCTCTGTACCTGTGCTCAGCCCCCAGCCCTGCCTCTAAGCCAGCTGTCAGTGCTGTCATGCTGCTTGGAGGCCAGCCGGTGGGATGGGATGGGATGGGTTGGGTTGGGATGGAAGGAAAGGAATGGTCAATCGGAAGGACCTGCAAAAAACATCCAAGTCCAACTGTGTGACAGCTGCAGGGTTTACCAGAAGTTAAAATATATTATTGAGTTATCCTTCAAGTGATGGACACATTAGGTTATCCCTGTGGAGGCTTGAGTTTGTGGGCCCCAGTTCCTCATTGGAGTGAATGGATTTCCTTATGACATGTGCTCTGTGCCACCCTAGTCCCTGCTGCTGCACAGATAACAGGATTTTTGGACCTCCCAGTGGTCTGAAATAGCTCTTCTTGCTGAAAGAAGTGCATACTGGGCTGCACAGTTCAAGAAATTGCAGATGGATACATGGAAGTCAGAGAGTAGAGTATGCCCTACCTGTGATTGTAGCTTAAAGCTAGGATTTTCTCCTCTTTGTCAGTGAGACAACTCACAAAATGCGTATCGATTTGAGTGCTCAGGCAGGACTTACCTTCAGGGTGGTCACTGACGGAACAGAGTCAGGTCAGGCTTTGCTCTTCTGTTGTCTCTTGTCTTCGCTGGTTTTCCGTATAGGCATAACTCCCTCAAGAGGTTTTCTGTGTCTCAGCATCAGAACAGAGTTAATAGTTACTAAGAAAGTTTCTGAAGTATCAGTTCTAAAGTATCAGGACAGTGAGAGGAATTTCTGAAGATGAGTGGCAAAGAGGCTGTTGGGGCTGATGGAGGACTTGCATGTAGCTTGCTCCAAAAGTGATGCCTCCTATTTATTTATATGAAAACTGCAACAGATACAAAGAGCACAATGATGCTATTAGATAGAGCAAAATCTCAGCTACGGAATGTTACATAATCCCCACCATTTTTGCCAGCAATTAACAAGAGCCTACGTGGTGCATTTAGAAACAATCTGCACCAAGCAGAAGTGACCCACTGTCATCACTGCTGAAACACACCACCCACCACCTCACTGTGCTCACATCCACTGTTTGTTCTCCAGAAAGCATCAATAAATGTGAATGGGAGCAATTTTTTCTGCATGGAGGAATTCAGTGACGCAGCTTTGCTTTATATGCACTTCCATGTCGGATGTCATTTTGTCAGACTGCCCCACTGCTGCCATCTGTCATACAGCAACCAAATGTAATGGGATTCTGATGGGAAGGTTCAGCCTCTACTGCCACCCCACCAACATCTGCCTCTGATCTCATGGGGCAACATAACAAAATAAGAGGCAGTCCTCATATTTGCTCCCTTTATGCAGCTTTCATCTCTAAAGATGAGTGCTCCACCTGATGGTCTGCTTTGATAAAAACATAGCTTTGTTTTGAACTGGAATGGAAACAGGCTTTTGGCCACTATGAGTGGCCAATTTAGTCAAGGAGAAGACCGTACGGTAAAGCCTTTTAATCCATCATAAACAGAGAGATTTGTGTGGGTGCACACAGGAATGCAATGAGCATTATCCTAGAGGCTCTTGGTAGGCACCAAACATGACAACCAAGCAAGCTGTGCGGCAGGTAATGGAACTAAGATGTACTGTGGGTTGCTTTCTGAGTTGCTTGTCTGTAGATATACAAACCCTCCTGAGGTCCTTCAGTGAGTTGTTGATATGATTGCCATCACAGTTGTTACCATGTTTGTGTTAATACAGTGTTTATACAACTTCCCAGCTGACAGGATTCCTCATCTTTCGCCTATAAAGCCCCACCCAGAGGGATTAGAGCCTGTCAGTGCAAGGAAACTGGAACGCAGATACATTTCTAATCCATCCTTTGAATGTGTGGTGTAATGGCTAGCTTAGTCACATTAGCCTTACTAATCAAAGCTGAATAAACTGTTTAAAGCTGTATTGTAGCAGAAAGCAAGTAACAGGAGGGATAAAAAAAGGTCATGCATGTTTTGAGATTCTTTCAGTTCTGGAGGCAGGATAGTCTCTCAACCATGTGGCAACCTTTAGAATGATTATTCATTTACAGCTCACGCTCCTGCTCTGAAAGCCAGTGAAACATCTCCCAGTGACTGCAATAGGAGCAGGGTTGTATCCAGAGGGAGCTTAATAGCTTTGGTTCTGGAAGAATTTGTTGCTGTCAGCCAGTTTGTTGAATGCTTCCTCTGCTTGAACTCTTCCTGTTGGCACATAGGAACTTGGAGTTGAAGAAGCTGGTACTTCATTGTAAGGTGGTTCTCGCCTTCTGCTAGCCACTTTTATCCAAGTCTCAGCAAGCTTTCTGTAGATCAGGTCCTATCAAATGGACCACTGCACCACTGGCAGCTGTTTTTTCTTTGCTCAAATATGGTCTTGAGGTTCACATGAAGAAGTCATTAAAAAGCCCTTTCAGCTTGTTTTCCATGTACTACAGGATCTTAGTATGTTTGAAGCTGAGGATGCTGATGAGAATTGTAGAGTTCTTTGGGTTGGAAGGGACCCTTAAAGGCCAACTATTCCAAATGCCCTGCAGTGTACAGGGACACCTACCTCTAGGTCAGGTGCTCAGAGCACTGACCAGAGTGACCCTGAATGCCTCCAAGGATGGGGCATCCACATCTCTGGGCATATATAACAGGCTCTTTTAGGTTTTAGTCTGACTTTTCTCTCATCTTCTGCAGAGTGGGAAGATGCTGCATTTTTAAAAGACAATTCTTTGATTCCGTTGCCTTATCTGTACGTGCAAAATCATTACTCAGACACTTCTTCACTCATGTATGCATTTTGATTGTGGAATTAACTGAGCTCTCAGCAATTAGCTTTAAGGGACTGAACCATATGTCTTCAAGAAGTCAAGTCAACCTCTAGAAACTCAGAAGGGTGTTTAGTAGGGCAAGAGAATGGAGACCTTAGATCACCTGGGATCTCCTACTTTCCAGCTTCTTTACACCCTGGGAAGACTCCTGTAAACAGTTGTGACCATATGTGCTGGATATTGAGCAGCTTATCTGCACTGCACTTGGCTAATTGCTGTTATTTGGAGCTGTGACCACAACATATTGCTGTGCATTAGCTTCCAGCTGTTCAGATGCAATAAAAGGTGGCAAAAACCATGTCAAGGGGAGTATTTGGAATTCACTGTGATGGATGTATTTCTAGATGTGTCAGTGTGGGCTCCATGTGTGCAGTGGGAACTGAAATGTAGTGAGGATGGTTTATGTCATTCTGAATATTCATCTGAACCTAAGTGTTCACAGCTCCCAGTAAGGCATTTTGGAAAAGGTACACTCAAGTTTGTGCATGTAACTTCCATGGGAGAAGCAAATACAGACACTTGAGTAAATGGTCATGACTTTGTGTTTGCTAAGTAGCTTTCTAAGTTTCTACTCCATCCATGAGGGCTATTTTTCTTCTCAATTTGTAGCACTGATGTAAAACTGCTCAACCTAGTTTTCATCAAGGATGTAAGAAAATAGCACATGTCTATGAGTGTAAGCATTTTGGTGTGCATAGCTGATTTGTTTAGAGCTAACCTTCATGGCTGCTCTTGCAAGTGAAGACTGAAAACCACATGAACCACATACCGTGCTGAGATGGAGGATTGTGGCTCTGTGTCCTGACACTTCTGTACATCCTGCTCAAGCTTGAGGTGCTCTTGGCTTTCAGGAGGAGTTAGAGTACAGGCTGTAAAGCATGCAGAGCTCAAGATTTGTGGAGTTAAATGAGCTGCAGCAGTACAGGATGAGGAACCTGAGCTCTTAGCTCCCTAGTGCTGGGCTTCCTTGAGAGCTCATGGTCTGATGCAGGCTGTCATCGGTCTAGATGACAAACAAGGGAACCTGCTTCCATTGGGGCTCAAATGTGCTTGGCAGAAAACATATAGGAAGATCTAGTTTGGAGTCTCTGGTGCATGCATTACTCTTGTGCGGAATCATAATCACACACTTTAATAATCATAGAAACATAGAATATCCTGGGTTGGAATTGACCTGTAAAGATCATTGAGTCCAGATCCTGGTAAATTATCACACATTACCTGTGCTGAGCCTGGAGCAATGTAGCTTAAGCTCTTCTATTCTGTTTTTGGGTGCCAGACTAATGAGTCCTTTCATTTTGCCTTTGCCTTCCCTTTTGTGAGTGGAGATGGAAGCTCAGGGTCTCCAGGTGTTATAGCCCCTAATATGGTTTCACTAATGAAGTTCAGAAAAGAGTATTTCATGCCATAGGGTATGTTCCACTTTTCTTACCATGCTGTGTCATGTCATATACCACCTTAAATCCAACATTGTGAACTTGGCACTGGAAAATAACTTGATAAATAGCAAAGAAAGAACTGAGTTTTACTTTTAGAGATGTAACTTTCAATGTCTGTATACCTCTCAAGTTCAGTGATACTTCCCATTTCATCTAATTACTACAAACTGACCAGAACTGGAGTAGCATTTCCCCTTTTTTCATTGCCTTTGAAGTAGATATATAAAAAGGGGCATATTGCTCATCCACGTGTGAAAGCCACGGTGTCCATTTCGTAAAATGAGAAGTCTTTGTGCATGACTCTAAATGGGATCAGATGAGCTGGATAATCCAAGTCTGTTGTTTTAAAACCTAGGACTCGTGCTGGATGACTTTGCATTTTCACTTCTGCCCGTTGGTTCAGGACCTCAAAATGTAATGATTCAGAACAATTGGCTAGTTATATAAGCCTGCTGTTAACAAATGGAACAAACATCCTTCCTTTTTAAATCTGTGAAGGATGCAGCGACACATCGAGTGCTGTGGAAGGGCCAACATACATGAGCTTTCTTTCCAAACCAAAAGAGCTGGGCTAATG
Source organism: Oreortyx pictus (assembly GCA_036925125.1). Lineage (NCBI taxonomy): Eukaryota > Metazoa > Chordata > Aves > Galliformes > Odontophoridae > Oreortyx > Oreortyx pictus. The sequence continues at coordinate 9,876,378 of JAUPFR010000001.1, forward strand.
GTTGTACTGCTGCTTTGGTTTGGGACCATTTGGAAAAGAGCTGCACAGTGTCTCCTCCCTCTGCTGCAGCTTTGGTGGTTTTTAGAACCTTGTGAGGGGAATTTAGTGACAAGCCTTTGTATGCAACCCAATAGTATGATGGCTGTAGGTGAAGAAACAGTGGTAAAGCAGTTAGGAAGAGGAGAAAGCGCAAGGGAAGAAGGCTGTAGGGAGGCAGGGAGGTGTGTGGGCTTGGAATAGGACTGAGGCAGAGCGTCACTGCAATTTAAGTGCAGAATGTGTCACCAGAGCCTTTGTCTGGATAAAGAAAGGCGCAGGGACTGGGACAGTGCAAGTCTGGGGCTGTGCCTTCAGTGTATCAAGCATCGTGCCTCTTGCCATGACTCTTGTTGGCATGAAATCTGAGGGGTTAACCAGACACTGATGGTGCTTTTTCCAGTTGTGAGGATCAGAAAGGGGATTCGTAAGTCCTCTCACACATGTAAAATTTGAAGGGTGCGAGTGGTGAAGCTGCATGGTGTAAAGCCATGTAAGATGCATTGGTGGCTCTTTACTGATTTAGGGATGTTGTTTCTTTCTCTGCCTGGCACCAGTGGAAGGGTGTTTACTGGTGTGTGGCAGAAGTAAGTGAAGCCAGACATTTATAGCAATCAGTTTAGCCTTTGTTGAGGCCCATCTAAAAGGTGCCACAGAAGTCTGGGCTAAGGAGCTTAGGGAAATCTGTGTTCATAGATAGGGGAGGTTCCTTTTAGAAAACAGGGAATTCAGAGGGCTGAAAGAACATGTCTAGGAGACCCTAAAGTTATGGGTAACTTAAGTAATCAGGACTTTGGCCTGAAAGACCTGATGGCATTGTCTGTGGTGATAAATGAGAAGGGCAGATTCTTGAGCTGTTGGGTTTGAGTTGATGCTATGTCTGCAAAACCACGTTGGAAGTGACAGAGCATTGCACCTGAGGGTAATGCAAGGCCACCCTAGAGTGAGTGTGGCTTAGTGGTGCAGAAGGTAATATGGACTTGGAGGGAATACTGAGTTGAAGTATGAATTTATATGAATGGTCACTAAGGAAAAGCTGACCTTTAAACAGATCATTCTTTGCTTCCTGTGGCTATTTAATATATCTCATGGCTATATCTTACAGTGTGACACATATCTCCCGTGTGACTGCTATGCAGACAACGTGCACATCCCAAAACCTGGCCCGTATTATGGTCTCCAAATGCTGAATGAAGTTCCTTTGAGTAGTCAGTTTTCATTTTCCAGATAACATATCCTATATATCCCTAGTATTAATAAATGTGTTGGATTTTGCTTCAGTGGTGAACATTAGAAGCAGCATTCCTGGATGAAGTGCTCAGCAACATCAGACTATTCTCTGCATACAAAACTTTAATCTCTCCTGCTTAACACAAACACAAGCTAATATTGGGTCCAGATTCTCACCTTGTAAATATCTGCAGATCCACTGCTGTAAGCAGAACTGTCCCACTTGATGACTAATGATTCCAGCACAACTTGCCTCTAAAATTCCCCCTTAGCTTTTCCAGTGGACATGCACGTGTGCAGCTATACCAGTGAAGATAGCTTAAACCTAATCCAAATTTTTTCTTCACAACTAACTTGAAATTCCATAGGAAGTAATGTTGGATTTGGATTAAGTGAAACTATCAACAGTTGAATATAATGAATTAAAGGCCAGCCACATTGCACAGTTCCTTGTAGTAATGACTTGCCCAGCTAGATCTTACATCATGTCTCTGTAAGTGCAATGTTATGTAAGAATATACACCTTGAATATAAAGTTGCAGCAGATAGAAAATGCCTCTTCCAGAAGCTGGAGGGAGTTGGAAATTTAATTTTGTGGTGGAAAAGCTCCTACTTGATGATGAATAAAAGGAAAAAGGAAAAACTTCAAGGTGTTGTGCTTTGAGCCTTCGTCAGCCCTTTCCCTAAACAATGGAGACTATGGTCAGGATCGTGGTAGCTTTATTTTGCTTTTTTGTGGTGGTGGTGTTTTTTTTTAAAAAAAAGGTCTAAGCAGCAGTGAGGTTACTGGAGCTGACTGAAGAGGGATTTGACTCCCTTGCACATCCCTGATAACAAAAAGGAAGGTTCTGGGGAATGCAGTAGGTTGACTGGGGATAATGACCGGCTTATTTTATACCCAGCTGGAGCCTAATCTGTACTTTTCTCCCTTCAGTTCTTCCCATACATCCTTCTGCTCGTGGCCATCCTGCTGTACCTACCATGTCTGTTCTGGCGCTTCACAGCAGCACCTCACCTCTCTTCAGACCTGAAATTTATCATGGAAGAACTGGACAAAGCCTATAACAGAGCAATCAAAGCTGCGAATAGTGTCCGTAGCGGGGAACCCAGGGACCCCGCTGACTTCATTGCAGCTGCTAATGAAAACATGACACAGAGGTAGGATGCTGCAGCTTGGCTCTCTTTGCTGTTCTCTTTATGCTCTGAGCAGATGTGACACCAGTCCTCAGAAGATTTGTTGTGAAAGATTCAGTGGTGGCTTGACATCTTTTTAAATTGATTGAATAAAAAGACTTTGGAAATCGTTACAGTGAGCACTTGGATCTGGAACTTGCAATTATTTCTTTTTTATTTTTGGACAGAGAAAACATTTGATTAGCTCTGCAGATTATTAATTGAGATGTCCTGTTTTTCGTTTTTTGTTTTGTTTTTTTCACTGTAGTAGGTGTTAATTAGTTTTACCCACTGAGATAAGAAAACAAGAGGAGCTGCGGTCCTCACTTCTCAATGCGAGGCAGGGCCTGTTCCTTGTCTTCTCCTGCCCTTTTAGGTCTGAGTCTGCAGAGTTTCTGGTTAAAGCAAAGAGAAAGAACAACGAACGCAAGAGCAAAAATAACCCCCCCACAACAACCCCCCAAAGAAGGAGAGAGAATCAAACAACATAAGCAAAAAAGCAAACCCTCTGATCAAATCAGTGCACTGCTCCAACCAGATCCAGTGGCTGCTTTGCCTTCAGTGGGGCACCCATTTCTCTATGCACGTTGGGGTAGGAGCAGTGCATTGAGATCTCCAGAGATGTGCTCTTCAGTGCTCACCTTGGCAAGGGAAAGGCAATAGAGTGCACTGTAAACTGAATGAGTGCCGGGGAGTCTGTTTTGCTTTGTGGATGTACGTGCTGTACCTGTTTCTTATTGCAAGGAACAAAAATGGTTTTTTTTTGCTATGTGGGCAATACCTTTTTTCCGTTGCCTAATGTCTGAGCTCTCTAAGTGGCTTTTCTGTATAAGATTGTCACTATTCTTCATGTAACTGCTGTTATCTTTCCACTGTCTGTAATAGAACTACTGCTGATTTACCCCAGTAGGACACAACCTTGTGTCTATTGTCAGGGATTAGGCTGATCTGAAATTTAAGATGGGTGAATGTTGTGGCATCCAATCTATGTGATTTAAGTTTTTTTTCTCTCTCTTGCAGCTTGTGGGAAATCTCTGAAAGCCACTTTAAATACCCGATTGTGGAACAGTACTTGAAGACAAAGAAAAACTCCAAATGCTTAATTATCAAATACATTTTCTGCCGTTTACTCACTCTTGTGATCATTTTGGTTGCGTGCCTCTATCTGGGCTACTACATCAGCCTCTCCTCTTTGAGCGATGAGTTTCTCTGCACCATCAAAACGGGAATCTTAAAGAATGACACAACTGTTCCAGAAGTGGTTCAGTGCAAGCTGATTGCTGTTGGTGTTTTCAAGGTGCTCAGCTACATTAACCTGATAGTCTATCTCCTGGTGATGCCACTGGTGGTGTACGCAATGTTTGTTCCCTTCCGGTGGAACTCCGGTATTCTCAAAGTGTATGAGATCCTGCCGACTTTTGACGTTCTGAAGCTGAAGTCCAAGAGTTTGGATGACTTGAGCCTTTACCTCCTCTTTCTTGAGGAAAACGTGAGTGAACTGAAATCATATAAATGCCTCAAAGTGCTGGAGAACATTGCAGTTTCCGAGAAGTTTGATGTCATGCAACTTTTGATAAACCTTGGTACAATTAAGACAGATACTATTGATGGGAAGCCAGGGACGGCTGTGCCAGGGAAGACGGAGGAAATGACTGTAGAAGAGCTGGAAAAAGATGCAACAGAGCTACAAGGTAAGGTGCCCTAAGCTTTCTTTAAAAGAGAGCAAGCAGAGAGCCCCAAACCATCCAAACCTGCTTGTATAAGGAATCAATTAGTTTCAAAGAACATTCATTATGAACAAAACCACTTACATCTAAGTGTGTATTCTTATCAAAAACACTTTTAATATGTTCTATAGAAAAATAGACCTGCTTATACTTTGCTGTGTTGTCTGTGACTTCATTTGCATCTGATGAGTGTGGGATAGCAGAAAACTTAGATTAATGTAAAATTAAGTGTGATATTCAGAAAAGCTGCTGGCCAAGGAATGGCAGCTGACAAGAGGGAAATTGGAACTGGGGCCAATGAGTGTGTTTTGTTCCTTAAGCAGAGAGAAAGGCAGATCATCTGCCAAAGTGATGAGTCAGAATCTGGGTTGGTGTGCTTGTTCTGAGTAGTCCCATCATCTTCCAGACGACTGGCTCTCAGTGACTGTTATAGAAGACGCAGAGTTATATCCTGTGCTAAAAAAAGGTGCTTTTTTAAAATGTAGCATATCTTAAATGCGATTGTAATCAAGTGGCGAGCTAACGTGGAGAAGCCAAGTACACAAAGAGAGGCAAAAAGGAATGGAAAATCTTTCTTCCATTTGATATGGACACGGCACTGTCACAGATGTCCCTGCAGAAGCAGCAGGACCTGCATCCTCCCAGTGAAGCAGCCCAGAGCCATGGCCTATGTCCTCACAAAGTCCTTCACTTGTAGAAGTGAAGATGCTTTGAAACATTCAGCAGTACAAAAATGTGAAATCTGCTTTCTCTTCAGATAACTGTGCCCTGCACTTAATGCAAAAAAAAAAAAGAAGCAGCAGTGTCCAGAGAGTAGCTGTTCCTCCGTGCTTTGGTCAAGCACTTCTTAGCTGAGGTTTGGAGAAGTGAATTTGTTCAACAAAGGAATTAAGAACAAACGGTGAGGATTATTTTAACCTGTACAAGGAACACTTCTGGCAGCCAGCTCTAGAGGAGAAAGTTGAAGTACTTCTGGTAGAACACAGTTTTCCTTTTAAATGTGACCCTTTTTGAAGGTACAGGTGGGTCATTTTGCTGGGAGGATTTAGGAGCCCAAGGTTGAGGTGTCTGCTTTACAACATGAAGAAGTTAAGGAAAATCTGACTCATTTTTACCTCAAAGCACAACTTTTGCAACTGTTTTTATTTCACAAAAACACTTCAAAGGCTTCGAGTTCCCTTGTGTTTAGAGCGGAACAAACTGATGCTTGAAGATATGTGCATGGTACAGAGAGAGGCTGATACTTGGTGGCCGGCCCTGGCTCTTGTTCTAACTGATGGATTTCACTGTCAGCCAGCAAAGATTCTTCCATTGCTCCCCATCTTTTCATCTGTTGCTAGTGATGTCTTCTTTTAATTAGCTTTAACTTAATTTCATTTAGCCATGTTAACGAAATTACAGCAGATGTTGACTTCGGAATGCACGGGAGGAAATGCTGGGATGGGAGGATGGGGCATCATTGAATCACAAAATAGCTGATGTGGACCTCTGGGTCCCTGTGGCCCAACCCATGCTCCAACAGGGACACCCAGAGCAGGGCACCCAGGGCCATGTCCAGGTGGCTTTGGAAGGTCCCCAAGGAGGAGACCCCACAGCTTCTGTGCAGCCTGTGCCAGTGCTCCATCACTCTCACAGCAGAGAAATGTTTCCTGGTGTTCAGAGAAAACCTCCTGAGTTCCAGTTCATGTCCATTGCCTCTCATCCTGGATCTGGGCACTACCAACAAGAGCTTGACCTCTTTGCACTGTTTTTGCATTGCTGCAGTTCTGCAAGCAAAAATGTTGAGTGGTTTGATGGCTTGTCACTTGTAAAAGTTTACTTTCTGTTTAGTTTTGGCAGATGCAAGTGGCCACGTGAGCCCGAAAGAGGATAAAAAGCTTCGACAAAGACTGATTGACTCTTCGTGCTGATGCCTTCCAGCCACTGCAAGCAGGAGCTCTGTGCTGCTGCAAGAGGGCTCTCCTCTGCCTTCACTGTGCTGAACACAAGGTGCTGCTCTGCTCTTCGAGTGCAACTGTCCTGGGAGCCTGACAGCTCCTCAGAGGACAGATCAGTTTACAGACTGCTTATTGAATAACAGGCATCAGTCACACACCCGAAAAAACCATGCTGTAGACTTTCATTATTTCTTTAAAATAAAAAAAGACACAAACAAGAACCAAGAGGAACAACAAAAAAAAATCCCTATTGTGAGTAACAAGTGAAATGCACTCAATTCACATGAAGCCAGCATCAGAAAAGAGCACTATTCTGTACAGAGGTAGGAAATGTAGCACTGCCCACATCAAAAAGAGGTGGCCATGCTGTGTCCTGACATGCTGCTCCACTGGTTTGGCCATCTCATTGGGGCATGTGGGAGCTTTCTACCCCATTGAGGGGTCCGTTTGTTTGTTGAATCTGTTTAATGTGTGCAGCAGGTGATGGCAGGCCACTGGTCTTGGCTGTGTCTTCACAGGAAAAATAGGGGTTGCTGTGTTCAGCCTAAGATGTCTTGAGTCATCTCAGCGGTGAAGTGTGGGATTATTCACCTGGCACTGACGGAAAAAGGATCTGCAGTCGTAGTGTAAGGGGGTACTGCAGATTTTAGGGATTTTGATTTTTCTATGTATTCATAAAGTAATGTCTTAACATTTTTTATACAAACTGTAATGGTACATAAGCTAAACGTTGGGCTCGTTTCTGCTTCAGTTGTTTTGGTCTTAGTGACTAACCTATCCTTCTGGGAGTTTGGACTGAAGATGAGAGAAGTTGGCTCCATGTTGTAATCATCTGTAGAAATCCTTTTTTATGTTTCTATTTTTGGAACGTGTTTCTTTGCGTTTGTGGTATCAGATGCAATATTTTCTGTGCTGTTTTCCAAAACCCACCTGAGAAGACACTCTTATTGTACTGGAGTGGCTCCTGAGTGCAGAGCTAAGCACCCTGAAGCCAACGTGACAGAGATGTGCATACAAAGAAAGGTCGTTCCCCCTTCATGTCCTGTGACTGAATTGTAATTAAAGATAAGAAGCTGAAGTGGTTTGGGCAAAGGAAAGAGGAGTGTGTGTAAACTGGAAAAGTGTCCCAGAGTGTTATGGTGTGGTTTGTGGAATGCAGCAGACAGTTTTCATGTCATCCCACCCTACCCTTCTGTTAACATGAATACGACCTTTGTCTTGAATTTTGGATGCAGGGTTAGGTGGGTGGGGGTGTAACAGTGATGGTGACCGTGTGTATCTTTCACCAATGCTACACGCACACTTGTTCTGTGCATTGCCTGTGTTACTGTAGTGAAATCTCCTGTCTGCCGCCTCTTCCAGATCGTCTTTTTAGTGCCTGTCATGGCAAGGTAAGCCTCCCGTTTTCCAGCTCATCCGTGTCTTTTGTTCTTGCCTGGTAGCATTCTCCATGCTGAGAATGAGGAATGAAAGAAGAATCAGTGTTACAGCCTTTGCAGTGAACTGTTTATGCCCTGCAACAGATTTCAAAGAGATAATGCACCTGCTTGAATTGGCTGCTGTTGCTAAACAAGTGGATCCCAAGTGCTGCTATAAGACACATTGTGCTGGTTGTACAAGAACACAGTGGTTATTGTATGATTTCCAGCTAAGAGGAACTTTATTTGAAAGAAAGTCTTGAAGTCATAGAAAGTCTTGAAGTCATAGTATTATGCTAGCTCTTTATGTAGGATTGTAGTGCAGCTGCAGTCCTAATGTGTACAGCATTACTGGCAAGAAATGGGGTGTATGTTGGGTATGGTCTGAGCTGCTGCATACTTCTCCCAGCACACCCACGGCCACTCTGACATTTTCTGTTCTGTCTCTGGCTGTGCTGGTACCTGGCATGTGTGGGTAGTGCAGATGCACCACTCTACAGAAGTGTGTTGTGTTGATTGGATGTGCAACCTGACATGGATTGGCACAACCAGGTCCAGCCGCGTCAGTCATATTCTTAAGGGCTATCTCATGGACCCCTTCCCTGGTGTCACTGAGCTCTGCCAGGTCTGCATTTTGGAGGGAGAAGTGTGCAAATACTCCTGAAGATCTAAGACAAGCTCATAGTGAGGCCACGATCCCAGTGCAGATTCTCCTGTGCTGCTGCCATTCTGAGAAACTAATTTGTTTGTCTGTCGCTTGTGCTTTGCATGATTTCAAAGGAGCAGTAGTGCAATACTGAGGTTTAGTGATGTGGGTGTGTTTGAACTGTTGGGTATAAGTAATGAGTTCTTAGTCTTTAAAACGTGAAGCTCCTGAAGGTAATACGTTCATGTTTCATGTTTATGAGCAATACCTTTTACTAATTCTCCTTTCTGTGTTTAATTGTACGCCTTGCTGCAGTCAGTCTCTTACTGTCTTCCAAGGTTTTCAATAAAGCATGTATCCATTCTTGGTTATTTAAATAAAATTGAATTTGTGAACTCCAGCAGTGTAAATGGCTGAGGATTCTACGTCAGCATCTGAACAACCTTGGTGCAGTACCTTGGTGCAGTATGTGCAGCCTGATGCCACAACTTGAGCAAACTCTTTGCACAGTAGTTTAAAATGTTATTTAATTTTGTTTTTGTAATTAATTTTGCTCAAACCAGATTTTGGTTCAAAATTTATTTAACTGTTAAAAACTGTCAATGATGCATCAGCACATAATAGCTACCCTGTGTTGCAATTTACTGTCTAAAAATTGGTTCCTTTCTCAGCACACTTGAGCTCTTCAAATGATGGAGTTATTAAGGTTGGAAGAGACCCCTAAGATCATCTAAGATGGTGTGACCATCCACCCGTCACTACCATGCCCCTCCAAGCATGTCCAACTTCAGCTGTATCTGGTTGGTTTAAGCTGCACTCTTCAGTTCAGTAGAACTATTCAGTTCTACTTTCATTTTAGTAGCACTGCTCCCACTGTATTTTACTTCTTTAAAAGATGAGCAAAGTTCCAATTTAGGTATTAAGGAAAGGATCCGTCTTTGGCCCATTCATCATTGCATTCTTTCTTGAAACATTTACATCCATTTGTCTTTTTAAAATTACATTAGGAAGATAAAAGTTGAAATGAACCCTTTTCAACCTGGGCCATTCTATGATTTTATGATTTAGGTTTGTTTCGTGCCATCCTTCGAGCCTTCTCCATCACTTTGATACCAGATAGTTCTCCTAGAGTGGGAGAGTTGCTCAGTAGCTCCTCCGTGTGCCTTGTGACACCACTCAATAACTCTTAGCTGGGGAGTTCTAGAACTGATCAATCACTTCCAGAACAAAGGATGAATTTTAGGTATGTTTTGTTTCTCTTACTGAGAACAGTGAGTGGTTTCTCAGCAGAACTTGTTTCAGGAGTTTTGATGCTAAGTGTCGGTCCAGGCCTGGAGCCTGATCTGCGGAGCCTGTGCAGGAAGGCTGTGCCATAGGGCTAAGTTTGTAATTCTGCTTTTAATGAATTTAGAGTGCATTCCCTTCAGTGAATTGTTGTCATCACTACACGAGTGTTTTCCTGACACCTGACAATCTCCTGGTTTGTTTTATCGTTTCTATTGTATGTAAAAGTGAATGGTCTGTCTAAAGATCATTGTCCAGTCAATGGCCAGCTCAGGGGATGATGGGTATTGGTCTAAGTGAAACAAAGAGAGCAATACACCTTTTTCCCTATAGCTCCGACATGGTATGAGAAAGAAAACTGTCCTGAACTGAAGTGGTTCTAGACCAAGAGCACTTCTGCTCACAACAGTTCTTGCAGTCCATGTCCCCATAGCCAGGCCTTATGGAGGGCATTGTAAGGACAGTCAGGATGAAAGCCATCCATCCTGATATTCTCTCTGTCACAGTGATCAATAGAAGCCACCAAGGGGACAACACCAGGCATGGGCTAAGCAGCAGGAGCTGGATGGAACCACAGCATTGCAGAAGCACGGAATTGTAGAGGTCGAAAGGGATCTCTGGAGATGGACTAGTCCTGCTTTAGCACCACGTGGCAGGTGGTGGCCAGCACATCCCCATGCTTCCCCAGAACAGTGTCACACGTTATTCAGGGACATCCTGAGACAGCAGCAGAAATCAGAGTCTTTCAGGGCTCTTTCAGACCGAGGTCCTGTGAATGCTCTCATTGTAATGCCAGCCTCCTCTTAGAACAGACAATGTGGGTTTCACTGCTGACTGGAGAAGGACTCTGTTTCAGTGGCTGTTTTGTTCTCTTTTATGAACTCCTCAGGACGGATCCATGCACACTGCACACAGACACACCAGTGACCAAAGAGCACAACCAAACACGTCCAGAGCTGAGTGCGAGCTAAAGGAAATTTGGGATTTAGAGGTACAAAAGCACTGAACGTTTTGTATCTGTAGGGCTTTCTTGGACTGCTTGTTGCTTGGGTTGTTTTTTTCAAGCCTTTACACTTTTTATGTCCTGGAAAGAAATTCACATTGAAGAAGAGGTCATTACAGACAATACAAGGTACTTGGTGACTTGGTGATGATATTTAGGAACTTTGGAAGTAGAAACTTGTGTCCAAGAGCAATGGGGTTTGAGGGCAGTAGAGAATATTTGCCAGGCTGAGGCATGAGCTGGCCCTACGCTCTCTGTACCCAAACCACAGCATGGCTAAACACAAATGAATTCTTAATTAGTATTCTGTGGTCAACCTACTGTTTGCTACTGCAGGCCTGATTAGCTGCCAAATTTTGGAAAGAGACAGATGTGGGTAATAACAACCCCTGCATGCTTGAGAGAAGAGGGAGACTAAGGAGCTGTTTGACTTCTCTGCCTTGACAAACACTGCTTCATTAGTATGCAGCAGCCATCAGCAGAGGACTAAACTAACTCATCTCTTCAGAAAAGAACCTAATAAAACCAGTAAGAGGAGGAGCAGGGAAATATGTGTGGTTCCTAATGACAAAAAACAGCTGTAGGAAACACTTCCCACAAATGCAATTTCTTTTCAGGAGCACTTGCTTCATTTTTCTTACATCTGTCTGCAAAGCCCTTCTCCTCCTCTCATGGTAACAATGCACTACTTGTCCCTGGTGGATTGCGAGGCACTTCCCAAGGACTAAATAAGCAGCTTGGACCTCTGCTTTCTTGTTGGAGGAAGAAAGGTTGAAGTGAACCTACAGTTGTAAGATTAACTTAGAGAAATGTCTCTGCATGCTGGTTCCTGGGACCTGCGGTGTTCTGATACAGTACTCCAGTTAACTAAGACAGTACAGACAAGAATAGAGGAATCTCCTGTGAGTTACTTCAGGGGAAAAAATTGCCCTTTCTCCTCTTATTTGGTCTTCCATTATTTGGTCTTCCTAAGAACTAAGGCTATGTTTTCAAGATAATTTTCACAGGATCATGGAATCATTTGATTCAGAAGGGGTCGTTACAGACCATCCAGTCCAACTGCTCTGCAGTGAACAGGGACACCCACAGCTAGATCAGGTGCTCAGAGCCCATGCAGCCTGACCTTGAGTGTCTCCAGGGGTGGAGCATCCACCACCTCTCTGGGCAACCTGTGCCAGTCCCTCACCACCCTTAGTGTAAAAAATGTTTTCCATATATCCAGTCCAAGTCTCCTCTCTTTTAGTTTGAAACCATTTCCCCTTGTCACAACAGACCCTGCCAAAGAATCTGTCCCCTTCTTGCTTACAGCTCCCCTTTAGATACTGGAAGCCCTCTCTCATGTCTCTCTGCAGCCTTCTCTTCATGCTGAACAGCCCCAGTTCTGGGCTGTTCCTCATTAGGAGAGGTGTTCCATCCCTTGGAGCATTTTTGTGACCCTCCTCTAGATGTAATACAACAGTTCCATGTCTCCTCCCATGCTGAGTATTCCACATGTGGACGCAGTGCTCCCAGTGAGGCCTCAGCAGTGCAGAGCAGCGGGTCAGGATCCCCTTCCTTGCCCTTCTGGCTGTGCTGCTCTGTCTGCAGCACAGGATACAGTTGGATCTTTGGGCTCTAAGGGCACATTGCTGGCTCATGTCCAGCTGCCATCCACCAGTGCCCCTGAGTCCTTTTCAGCAGGGCTGTGCTCAGTCCTTACACCCCCAGCTTGTACTGACAGTGGGGGTTGTCCTGACACTGGTGCAGACCTTGCACTTGGCTTTGTTGAACTTTGTGAGGTTCACCTCAGCCTGTCTAGGTCTCTCTGGATGGTGTCTTATCCATCAGGATGGATCATCATTTTCTGTGATTCTTTACTGCTTAATTTAATTCTTGTTGCATCTTCCAACTAGACCAATCCTCAGATGTACTCCTACTATTTAGTTTTCATAAACCCACAGAAATTCCACCTTTTAGAGGACATGTGAGGAAAATATAAATTCCACGGGAAAATTGTGAAGGCATTTGATTAACATGCTGATGTGCTCAGTCCTTTATCACCCTTTTCCAAAGTATCTGTTCAGGGAAATGTGCACTTTCTGCGTTTCTCTCCTGCAGTATTTAAGGCCAAAATTTTGAAGAGTATTTTGACATGGTTAGTGTGTGGGCATGGCGGTGATGGCTTGAGGGTAGGACAAGATGACAGATTTAGGTTAGATAAAAGGAAACAATCTTTCACAGTGAGGCACTGGAACAGGTTGCCCAGTGACGTGGTTGGTGCCCCATTCCTGGAGACTTTCAAGGCGAGACTCGGTCAGGCCTTGGGCAACCTGATGCAGCTGTGGTGTCCCTGTTCATTGCAGAGGAGCTGGACTATGTGGCCTTCAGATGTCCCTTCCAACTCTAAGGATTCTATGAAATAAAGGAGACCACCCATCTTGTACAACCAGGTGTTGCCAAAATTTTCATTCAAATTCTTTGCTTACAAATGAATTGCAAAATCTTGTACTTCTCATTCTAGTCCTTACCTGTCAGAGTCCTTCCCAGGTCCTAGCTCTATCACATCAGACTCCTTGGGCTGAGCTTTCTATGTGGCTCAAGAACACCTGAGAACCAGTGTTCATTCCCATCTTTCCTCCAGTATGGAGTGGACTGACTCCCTGCAGAGAGCAGCTCTTCATCCCCATGCACCATGCTGGACGAGGGAGCAGGTTTTGAACCGTACAGAATAGTAGCTGTCTGAGACTGATAAACAGAAGAGATTACTCCAAGGTTCCATGAAAGTAACTCCTAAGGGAGGTGGGCATGCTACAGGCTTCCCAGGGCATGGCCCCAAGCTGCTGGAGTTTAAGGACTGGACAACGCTTTCATATATCAGGTTTGGGTGGTCCTGTGTGGAGCTGGAGTTGGACTCAATGATCCTTGTAGGTCCCTTCCAACTTGGGATATTCTGTGGTTCTAGAGTTCAAAATTACCTCACCTGAGTACAGAACACCTCTCAGATGAATCTTAAAAGGACCATTGGAACCAAAGCTAGGAGATAATACCGCTCACTTACAGCCTCAAAGAAAATCTTGGTGTACAGGCTGGTGCCTTTGAGAGTGGGTCCAAAGAATGCCTTCAGCTCCTTCAACAGTTTTGCCAATGCTACCAATTACCCGCAGTCTTTTGTTAGAAGTGAGCTCACTCACCTGCAGCACCGGAGGGAGTGGGCAGAAGTCTTCCCTTCTCAAAAAATTTGACTTCATTGAATCTCAACACCAGGAGGTATGAAGAGTTGGAGCCTGGGCCCAGCGTTTGCCTCAGGGTTTTGGTTCTCCCATAGCAGCAGCGACATGTTTCTAGCTGTGGGCTGTTGCTTAGACAAACCTAAGTCATGTCTCCGGGCACACCACTGTTGCACATGCAGTCAAAATGATTCCACCATCTCAGAGCTTCTGCCAAAGGCCCACAACTTAAGTAGAGTACTTCTCACTTCCACCTCTTTAATGGGGCAGCCATGATCTCATGTCCTCTTGATTCACCACTGGGCACCTCAGGGGCACAGAGGACTCCCTTCTCTTGGTTCTCAGAGAATAACAGCAAAGCCAGAGGTGGAGATTGCTGGTAGTATGTTTGCTGAAGTCTTCTTCACTGTGGAACCTTAAGCCTGCTTGTCACTGCTCCAGCAAAAGCCTTCAGCATGTTCTGCATTTGCTACGATCTGTGTTGCTTGTGGCACCTCCTTTAAGGAGAAAAGTCCACCAAAAAAGAGTTTCAGCAGAGAGAACAGATTCAACAGAGAGTTCAGAGAGAGAACAGCTATCAGCTCTTCATACCAGAGAGAACTCCTGAAACATTTTGCGTTTTACTGAAAAAGATCTTTCATTAATTCGAAGAAGGCAAGGTCACCTGGGGCATTCTCATGTCCCTTGATGTTCATGTTGTACTGAGCTGCTGTTACACACAAGGGGAGATGACGAGGAGATGGCAGCCATTCGCAGAACAATGATGGAGGCTTGGGAGGCATCCTGGTACACTTTTATTTGAAAAGCTCAAATTGTTCTCTCATTACTTTGAAGGTGAAATTTGGTATAGACTCAGAAATAGACTTAGTTTAACAGTTAGGTTTTTAAGTCTTTTGAAAAGATCGTACTTTTCTTGTGCTCAGGGAAGCCAGGGAAGTAGTCCAAGAGGTTCTATGGGGAAAATCAAGCCTTTGCTGGATTAGGGAAAAGTGACTGCAATAAAGAGATGGAGGAAGGGAGAACTGAATTGGAGTGAGAAGCCAAAACTTGGGAAAAGATGAGGTTTGCAGAAGAACACGATGGGAAAAGGGGTGATTTCTTGCAAGGGTTGTGACGGCACTAAGTCTCATCATTACTCTGCCATCACCAGAATATCCAAATCCATAACCAAAATGCCCTATTTTGCTGTTTGTATCCTTCCTATAAAAAAAATATCCAAAAAACTGCTTTTATATAGCAGGTAAATCCTGGCATTCATTTTGCTGTTGATTCCTAATGGATTACTTAGAGTGCCCTGAGGATCGCTCACTCACAGATGAATTCTTTTTGTTTTGTTAATTGTTCTAACATTGCCCTGGGAAGTGATTGGCAGTTACTTACCTTTCAGGAAATTATCAGCTTTAACAAGCCCGCAGCCAGCAGTTACCTGGTGTAGCTAGTGCAGTGATGAGGCACCAAGACTAGCATGTCTGCAAACAAGGCGGCCTAGAGTAAAGACAGCCCCAGATCCTACACTTCCTTTGGTTACATCTGTTGTTTTTTCTTTAGAGGGCGATGCTCTTTGAAGAAGATCTGAGCCAGTTTTGATGTGTCAGAACTGAGGAAGTGAAGCACACTCTTCAGAGGAGCATAGCAGCAAAGATAATTCTGTACAGCCTGAACAGACAGAAATATTCTGTACATCGTTACGTAGGTAACGCAATCACATCACAGCCAACTGGATGGACAACAGAAAATTTATCAAAGCTTTACATTGGAATTTGTTTTTTTCCTCATAGTGGGATATTCAAGAGAATGTACTAAATCATAAAATCACAGAACAGCTTGGGTTGGAAGGGACCTCAAAGATAGTTTAGCTCCAACTGCTCATGCTGACATAATTTTAGAAAGTGATTATTCTGTTCAACATTTCTCATACACTTCAAAAGCTGACATGGCTAAAGCAGTGGAAGTGAAATATCTCCACTAGTATCACTGAATTGTTTTTTGTTTGCTTCTCTCCTCTTACTTGTGCTGAAGTGCGATGACAGAGTTGTTAGATGCTTCACAGCTCAGAACAACAGAAGGATGAGAAACATCTTCAAAGGCTATTTGTCTGTTTGACAGCTGGGAATATGGTTACACTGATAAATAAAAGAGTACCAGGGACTCAGGTAAGGTTTTGATCCTTGCTGTCCTCCTTTGGCTGTCATCTCATTCCTGAGCTGTATCTTGGGCTGCTCCAGTGAGCTTTCTCCAAGGCAAATTCCAGGCAAGTTTCTGGGAATAATTCTTTTGATAAACAAGTCCAAAAAGGCAGTAGGGATGAGACAGTATCAGTTCAGTCCCAACTGTCTACACATACCTACAACGTATCTCATTAGTTTTGTACCTGAAGACTCTGATGATGTGCTTCCAGGACACCAAATACCTGTCGTCAGATTTACATTATGAAAACTATTCTACTCATGCACACTTTTGTGTTACAGTGTTTTGAATTGCAGCCAGGAACCATTGGTAGACCTTCCGTTAATGAGCTGGGTTGAGTGGTCAATTGGTTTGTTGTTATTGACTTTTCTTTTTTTTTTTTTTTTTATAAAAGCACTGTTTATTTCGTTCAGGACAACATGGCAATGCCTAGATTCATCCCTGCCTCTCTAAGGATCCTCAGAAGGCATTCAGCCTCAGACAGAAGCCAAGAGGTTTGCTCTAGCTGTGGAGGATACAGTTCCCAGAGAATAAATTGTGATTCCAAGGGTCTTCTTGGTTCAGTTTCCGTAGTGACAGCCCCAGACTGATCCTATAAAACCGAAGCCTTCAGAACTTCTTACTTGAGCTCCAGGGAACATGTTTCTTGAAGAAATTATATGAAGCTGGACTATCTCTAGAGATCCCTTCCAACCCCTACAATTCTGTGATTCTGTGATTCTTATATGTTATCCAAGATGCTTAAAGCAGCAGAGAAAGGAAGGATTTAACAGTGAAATGACTGTGACTTGTGAGTGAGATGAAAGAGGAGCTGCTGCAAGCCACAGACTGAAATCCAAAGCCTACAGAACTGTTGGTTTGGCTTTGAGATGTTTCTGCAGTTTTGAAAGCCCTGAAGTCTCTGAGGTCAACAGAGCCTTGAGGACCTCATTAAGTTCAACAAGACCAAGTGCTGTGTCCATCACTTCAGCTACAGCAACCCCAGACAATGCTACAGGCTTGGGGGAGAGTGGCTGGAAGACAATGCAGAGGTGAAAAGGACCTTGGGGTGTTGTTCACTGCTCAGCTGAACACAAACCAACAGTGTGCCCAGGTGGCCAAGAAGGCCAATGGCATCCTGGCTTGTATCAGAAATAGTGCAGCCAGCAGGAGCATGGAGGTGGTCATCCTTCTGTGAGGCCTTACCTTGAATGCTGTGTCCCCACCTTGAAAGCTGTGTTCAGTTTTGGGTTCCTCACTGCGTGAAAGACACTGAAGCCCTGGAGTGTGTTCAGAGAAGGGCAGTGAAGCTGTGAGGGGTCTGAAGCACAAGTCAATGGGAAGTGGCTGAGGGAACTGGGATTGTTCAATCTGAAGAAGAGGAGGCTCAAGGGAGACCTTATGGCCCTCTACAGCTCCCTGAAAGGAGGTTGTGGTGAGGTGGGGGTTGGTCTCTTCTTCCGCAGTGGGATGAGAGGGAATGACCTCAAGTTGCACCAGGGGAGGTTCAGGCTAGATATTGGGAAAAATTTCATCTCAGAAAGAGTGGTGAGGCACTGGAATGGGCTGCCCATGGAGGTGGTGGTGTCACTGCGCCTGGAGGTGTTCAAGAGCCATCTAGATGTGGTACTAAGGGACACAACTTAGTCAGGAAATATTGGTAGTAGGTGGACAGTTGGACTAGGTGATCTTGAAGGCCTTTTCCAACCTTGGTGATTCTGTGATTCTCTGACCTAAGATTGGGCACCTGGAGCAGCGTAGACAAGGTACCACCTTCCCCTGCCATCCCACCTCCATCTATACACCCTGCTGTGCCCCTGGCAGGAGCATGAGCTGCTCTTCTGCTGGGTGCTAACAGCAGGGCTGTAGGGGAGCATATGTGAGAGTCTTGGCTTCAATCCCACGGGTGTAACAAAGAAGATGGATAAATAAGAGAGCATACGACAAGAGCAAGCTCTGAGTTGCCCAGAACCATATCCAGATGGATTTTGAAAGTCTCTCTTCTTGAAGATTTTCCAAAGCTGCCTGGACACGGGCCGGGCACTCTGCTCTGGTGTCCCTGCTGGAGCAGGAGTTGGGCCAGCTGGACATAGAGGTCCCTCCAACCTCAGCCATTCTATGGCCATGAGTCACAATGCACTGGAGGCTTTGGGGAGGTGACAGCTACCAAGGCTGGAACAAGATCTTGCGGACAGGCCAATGAAGGCTGTATTATTGATTCATGCCTCTGTTGGCACAACCATCTCAGCTAGTGGCTTGGCTGCAGGCTGTCAGACTGTGTCAGAAGCAGAAGCTGCTGTGCTTTGCCACCAACACTCAAAGAGGCTGATGAACAAAGCAGCCCTGAATAACAGTCAGTCTCCTGGAGAACTGAGGAAACTGCTTTTCTGGGGCTTTATCTAAGTGTCAGAGACAGGTCAGACTGTTTAGAGGGATCAGACACTCTTGAGGCTCTTACAACACATTTCTACCAGCCAGTTCCTTACAGTAGATACTTATTGCTTCTTCGAAGTCCATTATGGCCTAATTTCAGCAGGAATACCTGCCGGTGGCTGTGTGATGGCTGTGCTTGAAGCACCTAGGTGAGTACAGAAAACAGCATTGAAACTTATCTGGTACGTCCATCTGGGAGTCATGGCTCAGTGCAAATGCTTAAGGTCCTGAATAACTGAAGGATGGGGTAATACAGCTCTTTGTGGCACAGACACGGGATTCAACCTTTGGAAAGTGCTTTGAGGTTCTGAGATAAAGTCACTTTTGTGTTAGCTAGTAGTAGCTAGCTAAAGGCATTCATTAAAGAGTCTGGGAGGTGGTTTATACTCATCAGAACCGTGAGATTTTTATGTCTCTGGAATCCTTAGGTATTTTTCCTGTAAGAGAAGTGAAAGTGAAGACAGTTTGGAGATAGTACTCAATGCCCTCTCTGAGATAATAGGATCAATGTTCCTGAGGTTCCAGCTGTTGTTTTTAGCAGCCCTCTTCTGCTCTCCACCAACAAAGAGGAGAACACATGCATCCTGCACTGACAGGAGGAAGGAGGGCTGCTCTGCAATCAGTCAGAATGCCAAAAGAAGCTGAGATTGATTTCATAACCTGTAACCTGTTCTGGGGTCAAACTTACCAGGGTGACCTGCTCGAGGGAGCCTGCTTTAGTAGGGGTTGGACTTGATATCCAGAGGTCCCTTCCAACTCCTATGATTTAATGATTCCGTGATTAAAGGAGTCTTGGCTTCAGTGTAGCTATCATAGAAAGGAGCTTTGTGTATACTCTGTGCTGTCAGCTTTGCCCATAGTCCATGAAATATCCCCATCTTCAGCAGATGCAGACACAATGCTTCTGCCACTGTTGCTTTCCTTTGGATAAAACAATTTCTGAATTTTGGTTATGAAGCACTGATATTAATTCTTAAATATTGGACAAACAGTAATGCAGAGTCCAAAAAAAATGTTTTTTCAGTTTTTGAAGCCAAATTGTGTCTGGGTCATATCTGGATTCTCATGAGATGCAATACAGCAGTATTGGGAAGCACATGGTAGATTTATCATAGAATCATAGTATCATAGAGGTTGGAAAAGACCTCTAAGATCATCCAGTCCAGCCATCGACCCATCCCCACCATGCCCACGCACCACATCCCTCAGTGAAACATTTCCAGTTTTTGAATACCTCCCGAAGCGGTGAATGCACCCGTCCCTGTGCAGCTGTGCCAGTGACTCACCACTCGTTCTGAGGAGAAATTTTTCCTGATATCCAACCTGAACCTCCCCTGGTGCAACTTGAAGCCATTCCTTTTCCTTCCATCACTCTTACCTGGGGAAAGAGGCCAACCTCAACTCACCACAATTTCTTCTCAGGCAGTTGTTAGCCTCTCCCTGTTACTGAACTCACAGATGGATTGCAATAGATTTACACTGAAAAGCAGTTTTAAGGAAGTGTTGATTTCTGAAAACAAAAAGGTGTGGATCTGCACCGCAGTGTTTCAAAACCTCCAACAGTCCAGCATGCTCATACCATGGCTCTTCATCCCGGCTTATTGCTTACTAAGCAAAGCAAAGGATGTGTGAAGGAAAACCCTTACGTTTATATCCACTGAGGAGGCGATCTCTGTCATTTATTGATCTGCAACAGAAATTTCTCTGTCACAAAGGAGCCCATGCAACGGAGCAAAGACAGCTTTGCATTTCCCTGCCAAGCACGGCAATGACGGACTGTGGCTTGTGCTCTGCTGGTAAAGACTTGGAACTGACCTACTTCCACAGAGACGAGTGCACACACAGGTTGGAGAGGCTGGACAATGTCTGAACTCAAGGGTTCAAATAGAACGACGCAGTGAGTGGGGCCCTGCAGGCTGCTCCTGATCAGTGCTGGAGGAGACAATGTGACTCACTGGGAATTGGCCAGGACTTAACTAAGTGAGGTGAAGCCAAATGTAAAACAATGGCTGCAGTTATGAGGAAGAAATCAAAAGAGGAAGAGCAGGCATTAGAAATTTAGAGGGGAAAAAAAAAAAAAGAGAGATTACTGAGATGTAAATTCACCAGAATATCCCCGTGATTCTTTATCCTCCTTCCAAATTTGGCCAGCCCTAGGAAGGCCATAATAGTAATGCCAAGATGTAAGGCATGGGGGAAGGCCTTCCTGTTCCCTGTGGGGAGTGCTGGGGACTACCTGGGATGATACTGTTTTGGAACGAAAATATGTGCAGAAAGCAAGAGTGTCAGCACATGGCACACGTGTGGGAAAGCTGGAAAAACTTGTATTTTTGTAGGAGAGTGAGGAGAAGAAAATTCTTCCCATAAGCAAAAGCTGTGAGGCCACTCTTCACAAAGGACATGGAAAAAACACCATCACATTCACTTGCAAGCATCAGTTTGGTTTAAATGCTTGGGGAGGTGGGAAACCTTCTTCCTTCAGAGCACTGATGCTGGGCAGCACCATGTCCTGCTGCAGATGGAGCAGGTGGAACACGAGAAGGTCCAGCAGTGGCATGAACCTTAAGTAGTTCTTGTGCCATTTGGGGTTGTGACACCACAGTGCTGCCCTGAAGTCCCCATTCAGCAGACAGTTCCCTGCATTGCCTTAAGGACAGAGGTGGGAGAGGGACAGAGGTAAGAAGGGAAAGAAAGCTAACATGACATCAACAAGTGCAAGAAAGGCTTCAAAGATTTATTCACCCCTGAGAGCTGTTCAGTAAAGCACAAGCTGCCAGATGCAGGCTGGCATCATCTTTGTCCCCTTTCAAGGTTTCTGCCTAATTCTACGTGAATAAAATTAGTAAAATACTGTTAGAAATAGTGAATTAAAATTTATGAATTCACAGAACTTCTAAGTTAATTTTCATACATCAGCTGTCTTGGAATATTTTTCAGGGAGTTACAAAAAGACAAAAACAATATTGCCAATAAAAATGACTTTGCTTTTGAATACAAATAGCAATCTTTTGAAATCATGAATGTTACAGAACATTCAAAATGAGATCTAGAGTCATAGAATCATAGAATCACAGAATGTCTTGAGTTGGAGGGGACCTCAAAGCCCACCCAGTCCCAACCCCTGCTGTGGGCTGGTTGCCTCCCACCAGCTCAGGCTGCCCAGGGCCCATCCAGCCTGGCCTTGAGCACCTGCAGGGATGGGGCACCACAGCTCTCTGGGCAGCTCTGTGGGGCCTCATTGCCCTCTGTGTAAGAATTACTTTCAAATATCTAATCTAAATCTTCCCTCTTAGTTTAAAGCCATTCCTCCTTATCCCTGTCACCATTACGCTGGTTCCCTCGTGCTTGTAAGCTCCCTTCAAGTACTGGAAGGCTGCAATAAGTTCTTCCCACATCCTTCTCCAAGCTAAACAAGCCCATCTCCCTCAGCTTGTCTCTGTAGTAGAGGTGCTCCAGCCCTTTGGTTATCTTCATGGCTTCCCCTGGACCCACTCCAACAGCTCCACTTCTTTCCTGCCCTGGGGGGCCCCAGACCTGGGCACAGCACTCCTGTTGGGGCTTCACCACACAAGGGCAGAGCAGAGGGGAACAATTGCCTCTCCATCTTCCTGCTGCCACCCCTCTGTTGATGCAGCCCAGAGTACTGTTGGCCTTCCAGGCTTCAAGCACACACTGCTGGCTTGTGTCCAGTTTTTTGTCCACCAGAATCCCCAATCCCTTCTCCACGGGGCTGCTCTCAGTGAGTACTCCCAGCCTGTATGCATATCTGGGATTGCCTCAACCCAACTGCAACACCTTGTTCGTGGCTTTGTTGAGTCTCATTAGGTTCTCATGGGCCCACTTTCTGAATCTGTCCAGGTCCCTCTGGATGTCGTCCCTTCCTTCTGTTTTATCAGCTGCACCACTCAGCTTGTGTCATCACCAAACTTGCTGAAGGAGCACTCAATCCCACTTTGATAAAGTCATTGATAAAGAACCAACTCTAAGGAT
Source organism: Oreortyx pictus (assembly GCA_036925125.1). Lineage (NCBI taxonomy): Eukaryota > Metazoa > Chordata > Aves > Galliformes > Odontophoridae > Oreortyx > Oreortyx pictus. The sequence goes on from JAUPFR010000001.1 coordinate 9,898,627, forward strand.
TCAAGGATTCTAGGATTCTATGTCGAAGAGCACCAGTTCCAAGATGGATTTCTGGGGGACACCGCTAGTGACCAACACCCACCTGGTCATAGAGCCACTGACAACAACCATCCAATCAATTATTTATCCACCAAATTGTCCAGCCTTTAAATCCACCTCTCTCCAATTTAGAGATAAGGATGTGGTACAAGACCATTTCACAAACCCAGGTAGATGACATCAGTTGCCATTCCTACACATTGCTAGCACTAACTTTACCTATGCAACCTTAATTGACCTCCTTTATTCATTTTCTAGAGGATGCATTCTCTGATCACTGGATGATCCTATAATCATACAATAAAAGAATGATTTGAGTTGTAAGGGACGCTAAAGATCATCCAAACCCCCTGCCATGTACAGAGACATCTCTCACTCAATTAGGGATGTCCATGGCCCTTTCCAGCCTGGCCTTGCCCCTCGGCTGTGGTCAGCCTTGTCAAGAGCCAAAGGGGTTTCCTTATGGACTTCTCCAAGGCTTACTGGATGTGGCGGATCACACACTGACACTGTACAAATGTAGATTTAAACAGCTTTGAAAAGGAGTCTGTAGAGATTGTAGTGCAAATACTGAGATGGATATGGATGATGTAGGAATGAACGTGTGTGTGAAACCTCAAGAGGAAACAGCTAGGCTTTAAAGAAAGATCTCTACTGATAACCAAAGACATGACTGACAACAGTCAAAGCACTTATCTTGGGGCAAAGTTGTGGTCCCAGCACATGGCAGCTGCCAGCAGAAGACCTGTGGTCAGATGGCCATGGGACCACAGGAGGATGGCCACAGGGTCACAGCATGTCACATGTAGCATTCCTTCTCCTTCACCCCACAGGATGACGGTGGGTAACTATAAAGATAACGAAAACAAGGGAATAAAGCAGGTGTGACCTTGCCTGAGATGGGAAATCTAGCTTTGGTCAACAGAAAGGCACCCAAGAGCCTGTAGGCAGCATCCCTTGAGCAGCGCGTCACAGGAGTGAGCCTGGCCAGGTCACCTGAACACAGCACTGGGTGCTTCTGAGTACATGGGGATGTGCGTGGGACTGGGATAAACCAACTTGCATAGGAAGTCAGATAAAGCAGAAAGACCTACCGTAATGCCTCACGATGGACTTGGATACTTTATATTATCAGTGGGGGAAAAAGAACCTCCCAGGAGCATCCTCACCGTGCTCCAGAGTAACCAGTTCCTTCTCACACCAAACTCCCCGACAGGCTTGATGGTCTGCCCTTCAAAGGCCAGCTACCAAACCACCTCTCTGATGGCTGTTCTGAAGTACTGCACTTTAGTAAAACCAGGATTGAGCACAAAGCATAACTGCAGAAGGCAAATGTGCACAAAGAAGAAAGATAATCTCCACGCTGCACATATATCTTATTTTCTCATTACTCAGACCATCCCTTCACACTCATCCAGGCAGCACATGTATGCTGTGTAATGGCCTTATTCACAACTTTATTTTAAAAGAATGTTCTCTGATCTGCAACAGAGCCGAGGTATGATGTTACCCACGAAGCCTAGAAGCCCTATTTAAATTGCCCAGGACACAATGTTTCTGGAATACTTTGCATTCTACTGTACTTTGTGTGCTTGGAGCACAACCCCTGCTGATTTCAACAGCAGTAATGAATGCAAAATGTTCCTGCAGAATCCCAAATCAGATATGAAGAACATGAAGACAGTGCTTGATTGGAAATTGCCCTGCACCACACGAAGCACATCATAGTTCAGTGCATTATGTACAGTTTAGTGCTTCACCTATAAGCTTGCCCCTCCCCTGCCTGCTTCCGTCCTCTCCAAAACTGCTGGACTCATGCACCAGCTCACTGCTGGAAACTGCTGGACCCACCTGGAGCAAACACTGCCATGGGCATCTGAGGGTTTGTTTGCTGGCAAGTTTCTGTCTGTAACTGTTTAAGGATGCACACTGCACCTACAGGAGGTGAGTTTTAAGGTGGCTAAAGGATTCACTTTCAGAAATAACATCTTCCTCATTTCAGACTCTCATCCCAAACAGAGCTAAGGAACAAGGATGTAATTGCAGAATCTGCTGTAGTGTTTGGATGTGAGAGAAAACAACTCCACTGCACTTACTGAAAGGGAAGAAGAGACTTTTGACATAAAACATGGCTCAGCCCAAAGAGATCCAGCTTGGCAAAGCTGTATTTAAGCACAAGGGTGACAAAGCATCACTTGCATCACTCTACTGACGATCCACTCATCACTGCCCACCAGCCTTCATTAAAGACTGTGAACCTGCAATTCCTCTCACAGCAAAAGCTCCCTCAGATGGAGCTCTGGACCTCCAGCAAGCCCAGCAGGACCAAGGGTCACAGAATCCTTAAAGTTGGAAAAGACCTCTAAGATCGTCAAGTCCAACCATCAACCCAAACCCACTGTGCCCACTAACCACGTCCCAGTGTCCCCCACCGTACACCGTGGACAGCGATACCCAAAGGTCTATTTGCTGGAGTAGTCTGAATCTGCAGCCACAGGATGGGAAGGGTGGCTGAAGGGCTCTGCACACTGGTGGTTGTGAGCACTAACGGAGTGAATGGGAACAATTACTTCTCAGAAAGAGTGGTGAGGCTCTGGCACAGGCTGCACAGGGAGGTGGTGGGGTCACCACCCCTGGAGGTGTTCAAGAACTGTGGAGGTGTGGCACTGAGGGACGTGGTGAGTGGGCATGGTGGGGGTGGGCTGATGGTTGGACTAGGAGATCTTAGAAGTCTTTTCCAACCATAAAGATTCTACGATGAGGAGTGGCAGCAGCTCCTGAAGCACTTGGGTGTGAAAAACCCACATGAGACTTCAAATGACTTCAGAATAAGTTAATGATAGGACATCTCCTTCTTTTTCTTCCCACTTTTAGTCATTAATAGCAAAGGTTTTTCTCACTTCTCAGCTGGCTGCCACAAGCTGAATGTGGAACAGGGCACTCTGGTGAGACATCAAAGCTAAGTGCTGCAGCACAGGAAAAGTGACTGTTTCCCTGTACAATACAGGGCAGCATTTTTTGAATGCTCTTTTGTTTGTCTTGTTCAGACACTATTTTTCTGCAATCTACACCAGATAGCTGCAGTCTGATCAATTTCTTAATGGCTGTCCATGAAGGACAAGTCTCACTGATCCTTGAATTGTTCATTCACAAGAGGATATATTGCAAAAATCTTCTTCTTTTATTACTTGCTGTCACAGATAGCATTACAGTAGTTTATTTATGAACTAGTTCCAGTGAGCTAACATCTTAGTTGGGATGAAATATCCCACGTGTCTGAGATATTCCTAGCTGCTTTACAAGAGAAGAAAACAACAGTAATAGAGACATTAAAAAGTCATAATGTGGGATTCTTCAGCCATTCGAGATTCATGCTCTGATCACAAGCATCTGATCCAGGCTGGACGGGGCTCTGAGCACTGGACTGAGCTGTAGGTGTCCCTGCTCACTGTGGGGGAGTTGGACTCCATGGCCTTTCAAGGTCCCTTCCAACTCAAACCATCCTATGATCCTCTGATCAATAGGACCCAATCCCAACTGAGATTAACCATCAGTGCTCCAACCACAGACAGTATGTCCAAGGTTTTCAGGCTTTAGTTCTCTATTTGAATTAGAGCTTTATGAATGCTCATGCCTGTTTCATGAAGGTACAGTTGTGTGTGATGGCAGCAGATGCAGAGCTAACAGGTTGGTGTTTGCCATCTAATAACACAAAGAATAGCCATCTAGTTTTCTTCAGCCCTATCTTAGAAGGAGCACTTGTGATGTAAAAGACAGCTCTAATTTCCAATGGCTGTTTGTTATCCCTCCACCTCTCTGAAGGCATTTTCACAAAGGGAAAAAAAAAATTCAAACCACCAACCTCTGCCTCTGTATCTCTACCATCTCTGTGTTGCTACTGATAGACTAAAGGGAGGGAGGCTTGATGTCATCAGACTGCTGCTTGAGTGTTTAAATACCAGCAAAGCACACAAATGGCCCCAGTGGTACAAAGACTCAGTCATGCAGATAACAGAGACACATGTGGAGAATCCCTCCTGGCCAACAGACTCTAAGTCAGCTTGACCAAGACGAAAAGAGAGCTCATTCCTGGCAAGGCTTTGCTTTCTTCCCTTTGGGGTCTCCATGCCATTACCGTAAAAGATGCATCTGTTTCGAACTACCAGCCACAGAGAGCTGGGCTTCTCAGTGCAACTGCAGGAGCTGGCACAGCCTCTGCTTGGGCCAGGGCTCCACCCTAGCTCCAGCCAAACCCAAACACGGTTTGTATCCATCTCCCAGGGCCACCATTTAGCTCACAGCTACTATGGGCTCAACTGCAGAGATGTCCGTCTTTCCTAAGTGGCTGTTGGAGGCTGAGGGAGGGACATGAGAGACCTGCAGCCTCTTGAAGTGACTGCTTTCAGGCCACGCCAACCTGTAGGAAGGGACTGTGGAGGGAAGCCTCTGTTCTGCAGGGCCAGGAGGTTTTCTGCAGATGTTGAGCAAGGCCTTCAGTTCTGCCCGGAAGCTGTCATTGAGCCAGCAGTAGATGAAGGGGTTGTAGCAGGTGCTGCTCGTCGCCAGCCAGTGAAAGGCAAAGTAGAGGGCGTTGTTGGAGCTGATGGTTTGGCTGGAGAGCAGGACGACGTAGCAGTTTAAGGGAAACCAGCAGATGGCGAAGAGGATGACAACGAGCATCAACATCTTTATAGTCTTCTTATTTTTTTTGCGAAGGGCGAAGTACTGCTCGGTGGTGACATCCCCAATGACGTTGCGCAGCCAGAGCTTCTTGGCCACTGTCACGTAGGCAGCAGAGATGATCAGCAGGGGCAGGACGTAGAGCAAAACGAAGGTCGTTAAGTCGAGGTACTTCCAGAAGAGGTCAGCTGGCTCGGGGAAATCTGGGAGGCAGAGGCACCGGGTAACTTCCTCACTGCAAAGCGAGAAATATCCAGAGCCATAGAATAGACCTTAAAGCTCACCCAAAAGCCAATGGATAGAATTAAAATGTTCAGGCCAGTTCCTGAACTTTGTGTCTTATTACACGTGACTAGTGTGACAGAATAAATACTAATAAAAATAGAGAAGATATCAACCACTGCAAATGGAAATTGATGTAAATTATAGACCAGCCCCCTGTCTGGGTGACCTCAGTGTGAGCTCAGGGCTTTCAGCCCCAGTGAGACTAGAGGAAAATACATCAATATAGGAAAATCGTCCTTACCTATATTCAAAAGTGAAGAGTTTTTGGTAGATGGCATGTGGGAGGGAAAAACAAGCTGCCATGACCCAAATTATGGAGATGTAGATAATGCCTTTTGCCATAGGTAAGCGAGGTTTCAGAGGGTGCATTATAACCTGTTCAAAACAAACTAATATTCAGGCTCATGTCATTTCAGGAAAGTGTACTATTTTTTCAGATGCTTCCAGCCTGACATCTATTACTAGACACTGACATTTAGCATGCAAACTGTGCTGCTTCCTCTCAGCTCCCACTGCCTACAAGCTGCACACGAATGCCTGAAATAATCCCGCAGTAAGTAAAGCCAGATCCCAGTCCGGCCCTTGAACTTCAGTACTTAAGTCTGAGTGGCAAAAACGAGGAATATGTGGGCCTCACATGTGTATTCACTTCCAGATTCTCTTCACTTAACAGCAAATTAAGGATGGAGATGTGGTCTGAGTCTCAGTGACCAGAGGTCCATGGGGTTGTGAATTGGCTGGAGCTCCTTGGGATGTTTCTGACAGTGGGAACAGCTAGATGTTTGCAAGCAAAAAACATCGACACCACCAGCCTGTTTTGTGTGGGTTTGGGATGAATCCAACCTGGTAACGTGTGACTGCTCCCACCTTTGATCCCAGTACCAGCAGCATCAGCTTTGCCCTGCTCATGACAAACACCAGCCCTCTGCATCTCACGTGGAGTTAGACGTCCCAGGGCTGCCTGTCACCAACACTCACAGCAGTGGGGACAAAGAAGCCTCCCACAGGGGACAGCTGCCCGTGTGAATTCCTATCGAGCCTTCAGACTCCACCCTGCCCTGAGACAGACTGGATCACCATCTGCAGTTCCCGTCCCCAGCTGGGAGCAGACACATCCCACCTTGCTGCAGGCACGGAGCTGTTCTCCATCTAACAGCAAAGAGCTGCTCCACCGCACTGTCGGCCCTTCATGCATCTTACATTAAGCTGAGAGCTGAGAAGGGAGGGAAGGACATGAGATCGCATTCTCATTTTAATGATGCCCTTCCAAGCTTTCCTGCTCTCTGGTTCACAGGGCTCTCACCTGGTGCCTGTCCACGGCAATGGCTGTGAGGGTCAGGGCAGAGACGTGGAGCGAGCAGTACTGCGCGAATCTGCTGACGTGGCACATCCCCTTCCCAAATATCCACGTGCTGTTCACAAAACGAGCCTGGAATCAGAACGACATTAGCACACTTGCCCATGCCCACATGCTTATATCCACAGACATGAGCACCCTCCCACAGGGAACTTGCGTTAGCAGGGGGTGCTAACACACAGCAGGAGCTCCAAAGGTCCCTTCCAATCCCTATGATTCCACCTCCGGCACACAATTACTTCTGCTGTGTAAAAGATGCCTTAAAATAGCAATTTCTTTCTGCCTTAAATCATAGCCAGACCACTGAGGCTACCAGAGTGATTTCAGTGCCTTTACAGCACAACCTCTGTGTCCCAGCAGGTCGGTCCCATGCACTGAGCTACGGTCACAGTCCTCCCAGCAAGCAACATCTCTGCCCCCCACTTACCAGCGTAAAAGGTGTGTTGAGAAGCGTGATCATGATGTCAGCCACGGCCAGGTTGACGATGAACAGACTGGTGGCGGAGCGCAGGCGTTTGCTCTTGATGATGACGTGGCAGACCAGGACGTTGCCAAAGAGGGAGAAGATGATGATGATGGAGTACGCAGCGATGAGCAGAGCTTTGGCCGCCATGTGCTGCGAGTCTGCTCCGTGCCGGCTCCTGCCCACGAAGCTCTGCCAGTCGGCCAGAGTGTCATTATCCCAGGGAAAGAACACCGAGATGTTTGGGATTTCCAATGCCTCCTCGAGACTTCTGTTGAGGGGGAACTTTCCTGAGGTTGTGAAGGTGTTCACGAAGTAGGGGAGCGAGAGGCAAACAAAACAGGAGAGCATCTCCGGCAGGCTGCTGTGTGCTTCCCCGTGGGAAAAACCTCACGTAGGGCAGCAGTGTGGCTGGGCAGCAGCAGCTCTACAGGCGTGCACGTTGCTGCCAGCAATGCAGCAGTGCAGGTGGAGGCTCCTCTCTCTCCTGCTCAGCTCCTCGCCACTTTTCTCCTCCAGCGGAGCTCCTCTCCTGCTCAGCTCCTCACCACTTTTCTACTCCGGCAGAGCTCTGTGTCCTCTCTCAAGCTCCCAGCCAGCATTCCTGCCCATTGGGCTGCATAGCATTATTTCTGCTCTGACGTGCTGCAGTTCTGCACAATTACACTCCCCCCAGGCGTCACTCCAACACAATCACAGCTGCACTCTGTGCGGAAGGCAAAATCCGTCTCTTTGGTTCTCAGCATCCTTTTCCAGGCTCAGCCCTGCTGATGCTGATTTGGTGCTGTTTGTGCTATGCTGTCTTCCAGGACGTGCTTCGAACAGAAGTTCAGCTTTACCAGATGAACATGCGAGTTCCAGCACTACAAATGAGCATGGAACAGGGGCACAGCACGGGAAGTCATGCACACACATGCTGATGAAAATACACGCATGTGCAAGGTGCCACCCCACAGCTATGAGCTGTGCCTGGTTTAAGGCTTCAGAGATTACCAACCTGTATAACAACCCCCCAGCCCCTGCCCCTCCCCTGACACAGCTCTCCTTGCCATTCCCTCGGGCCCTGTTGCTGTCACAGAGAGCAGAGCTCAGCACTGCTCATCCACTCCCTGTGAGGAGCTGCAGCTGCCCTCAGCCCTTGCACACCGTGTTCTCCACCAGTAACACCCACCTGGCAGCAGATATTTTCTCAGAGATAAGACTCATTTCAGTAATTCGCAATCTTGCCAACTCATTACAGGCTGATAGCATTCTGTAACGCTTTCCTTTCTCAGCCATGAGGCAGAGATACAGGGCAGCAGGCTGACACACATCATTACTAATGAACTCTCTACCACAACTTCAGGAGCTCATCCACTTCGTCTAACTTCACAGTAACAACCAGCTGCCAATGCCAAGGGATGCATTTAGGTAAAGAAAACCAACCTTCATCCCTCCAGAACTTGTTCCTCTTCCTATACCTCTTCCTGATGCGGCTACCAATTTGTTCTCTCTCTTTCTGAAAAGACAGGATCACAGTAGATGTGACATTTCCCTTTCCAAACATCCAACTGCCCTGAGAGGTCTCACCTGATCTCTGTAAAAGAGCATATGCACATCCAACAGCAGTAGAATACAGTTTGGTGTCTGTTTCAGCTGACTTCACAGTGTGCCAGCATCTGTCATACACTCACTGCAAAAGGAAACAGCTGCACAGGAATGTCAGAAAATAAAGATAACGCAGCTTTCATGCAATGCACATCACCACTAACATCTGCTCAATAGCTCTCTCAACTGAAGTTATAATTGAGGGAAAGAGGTGTAGTGAAAACAGGCTATAAAAGAAAAGTAGTACAAAAAAACCCACCCAGACACTCCACAAAATACCATTTAGGAACATTCAACTGAAGGGATAATTAAACAAAACCAAAACCCAACAGACATATCAGTGTAGAAATGAAAAGAAATAGAAACCACACTGATGATTGGAAGGAACCTTCAATTATACAGAAATACCTATGTACAACAGGTTGTATTTTTCTCTCCAGAGCAAAAGGTGCTGGTTTTGTCTTCTAGAAGACGGTTTGGAAAGGGCTGCAGATGAACAAACAAATCTGCTTTGAATCTGAGAGCTGACTTAATCAGCAACCTGCATGAAGGAATGCAGGCCGCCCTGTGCAAGTTTGCTGATGATAGAAAGCTGGGAGGAGTACCTGGCACGCTGGAAGGCTGTGCTGCCATTTGGTGACGTGGACAGGATGGAGAGCTGGGCAGAAAGGAACCACGTGAGGTTTAAAAAGAGCAAGAGTAGAGTCTTGCAACTAGGGAGGGATAACCACATGCATCTGTATAGTTTGGGGGATGAGCTGCTGGAGAGGAGCTCTGAGGAGAGGGACCTGGGTGTCCTGGTGGATGACAGGCTGGCCATGAGCCAGCAGTGTGCCCTGGTGGCCAAGAAGGCCAATGGGATCCTGGGGTGCATTCAAAGAGCGTGGCCAGCAGGTCAAGGGAGGTGATCCTCCCCCTCTATTCTGCTCTGGTGAGGCCTCACCTGGAGTATTGTGTCCAGTTCTGGGCTCCTTTGTACAAAAAAGACAGGGATCTCCCGGGAGGAGTCCAGCAGAGGGCTACAAAGATGACAAAAGGCCTGGAAGCACCTCCTGCAGAAGGTAACCTGGGTCTGTTCAGCCTGGAGAAAAGACTATTGAGAGGGGATCTGACAAACATTTATAAAGTATCTGAAGGGAGGTGAGTGGAAAACTGATGAGGCCAGGCTCCTCTTGGTGGTGCGTAGCAATACGATGAGGGGAAACGGCCACAAAGCATATGAAGTCCTACACAAATGTGCATAAGAACTTCTTCACGTTAAGGGTTCTAGTGTGCTGCCACAGGCTGCACAGAGAGGTGGCAGAGTCTCCTTCTCTGGAGACGTTCAAGACCTTCCTGGATGCCTATGTGTGCAACCTGGGCTAGGGAGCTGCTTTGGCAGGGGGTTGGACTCCATGATCTCTAGAGGTCCCTTCCAACCCCTACAACTCCGCGATTCTGTGACTGGAAAAATAATTGTGGAAGAGCTGGAAAGAACCTTTGAAATGAATCCTATTAACCCAAAATACTTCTCTAAAATCTTCACCCAGGATATGCCCAAAACACAAAGAGACAGCATTCCCTTAAAAGCTTTCTGAAACAGACCAGGTGTTCTTTTTTTTTTTTAAATTATTATTATAATGAAGCAGGTTTCATTTAGATAGCAATATAAAGAAGTAAAGTATTCTAAAACACTCAATCCCTCAGACCCAAAGGACCTCATACAACATTCAGAATTTATTAAACAGAAATAGTTTATTAAAAAAAAAAAGTAAACCTTCATCCTGGAGGGCATCCACAGCAGCTTTTTAATTGCATAGGTAACAATGAAATAGCTTTGACAGCTCTTTGTGAAAGTAAAGACCCAAAGACACACCAAATTATTTCCTGATACCTTAAGCAATTGCACTCCCTTGCACATTGCTACTGAGCTTTACACTGTGGAAGTCTTCAGGAAGCTCAAGGCTCATTCAGGTTTGCTGCTACAGCACATGAGCACACAAAGTAATAGTCAAGCTCTGTGAGAGCCAGAACACCATAAATGCCCAACGCCTCAGACAGAGGGCACAGAAATGCAAAAGCATGGCTTCAGTTACTCATGGCATTTGGTATTTCTCTGACATGCTCTATTCTAGCTTTTCCCTCAACTAATTCTAAAGGCTGCAGCTGTAGAACACCACTTTCCCTGGAGTGGGGCATAGAGGTGGAAAAGGGGAAGGGGAAATGGGTCTTGGCTCCCTCAACAGGAGTGACTCCCCCCCTGTGAATCAAGTGCCTTCTTTTTAAAATCTCAAGTGAAGAATTCTTTTGAAAAACAGTGATGACATTTTAGGAAGACAGAGGCAACAGACACCTGAAAAAACTGTTAGCTAAGAAAACAGCAAGAGGCAATGACCTGTTTGTTCCTAGCTTTGCTCTTCAATCAGTATTCCTTGTGAAGCTGGAAGGTTCTGCCTCTTAAGCCTTACTAACAAGGTAAACATTGACAATGCCATTCTACCTGAACCCTTTGGCAGATCTTGAACTACACAGCAGAAGTCATTACTGCGCACTATGACATTTAGTAACAGTATGACAGAGGATTCAGTTCTCCTATTAAGCTGAAAGCATCAGAACATTTTCCAGCTTTATTACTGAAAACTCTGCCTTTGGATTAAATTATTAATCTTTAAAGTTTTCAGCTGTAAGCGTAGAAAACCGAAAATAAAGGCAAGATTTGTCTTGTTGGTCGGGACTGCGTTCATACCTACACTTGGATAATCCTACATAGATTCACGCTTCCAAAAAAAAAAAAAATAAATAAAAGACAAATCCAAGAGAGCGAGTTTTCTACAGAAGGTAAGACTATGTTATTGACATTACCTTCCCAGAGAGCAAACAAGCAATTGGAAGCTTCAGAAAGAATTTAGTTTTAGGCAGTACTCGAGAATATGAGACGCTCTAATCTAACGCACCAATTAATGTTAACAGCCCAACGACACTACACGTGGCGCCACTCAAAACATCTCACAGAAGTGAGGGCTGAAGGCAAACCGTCACGGACAGAGATGTGCCACGCAGAGTATGCCTTGCAAACTGCTTCCCATTTGCTTCACAGCCTCTTCCACGTGGCCAGGCAGAGATCATTTATTTCTTCGCAACGTCACGGTGTTTTTGAACGGGTCATCCTGCAATTTGTAAACATGTGTGCGTTACTAGAACTAACACGCATTCTGAGTCATAATAAGTCACCTCGAGATTAAAACAGCCAGGTCACTCGATCCTGTGCTTTCTGACAAGCCTGTTTTTATTGCTTTTGATAGCAAGGATATTACCTATTGATTTAAAAGTTCAAGTGCAGAGAATAGAGACTGAGCTTAAGTCAGTAGGATCAGAACTGCCACTCAGAAATGAGGAGCAACCTGTATTTCAGGGCCGAGCTAGGAAAACTTCATTCTGAGGATCACATCCTTCAGTGAAGTTACAGACATTTACATATCACACGTTGTATTTTACTGAGATCTGCAGGAATCAAAACTGTTTCTGCATGTTGGAACAAACACGCAGCGCTGCACTTCAAGTACAAGAAGAGATGACGTACCAGAATGAAGGGAAAAGAATTCAGTATCTTCTCTGAAGTGGTCAACATTTGGCATCATTAAAGTTGTGATCCTGGCTGCGTGACAGCCTGCTATTGTTCTGCAACAACACACTGTACAGTGCTTGACAATTCAGTGTGTGTTCAGTGCAAAACACTGCATAAAACCATTGCTTTATTCCCCATGAAATCTAACTTAATGTATTTCAGGAGTGATGATTAACTGATTAGGAACTTGAACCTTTCTAGCTTTATTTTGTTGTCTATTATGCATATAAAAGCTGGTTACAATAACCTAGACATGCTAGTAAAAATAAATTAATTTTATTTTACTCAGAAACGCTTTATTTAAATAACTTCAAAACCCATAGTCTACAGAAATTTACACAAGCAAACAAAGGTTACAATATACCATACCTCATCCGACTCAAAATCAACTCCTCTAGATGTTTGGCTTTGTGAACCTCTTTTACTAGATGAAGATGCAGCTGAGAACCTTGAAGAGAGCAAAAAAAAGGCATCAGTGTGTTCTCAAATAGTGGACATTTCAAAGTGTCCCTTCAAACATCACTAAGAGTTTAACAACAAAAAAAAAAATAAGGAGCAAAATGATTCAAATTCTCAAACTAACAGACAGATTCTGAAACTCTGACCTAGCTCAGCTCAGTCAATACAGCAACTGATTTTTATATGAAGATCATCCACGTTAACAAAAAATACAGATGAGCTCTGTAAGCTTTGTTATGAAAACTCTGGAAATGTATTTTTCCAGGCAGCAGATCAGCCCTCTGGGCTCTGCCAGTAACCACTCAGAAATAAGGCAGTGATTGAAGCCCTCACCCAATTAACATACTGACCTTTGGTTTGTTTTGGAAGAAAGACTAAAGTGAGAGTCCACTAGATCCAATTCATCATCTATGATCTCCTGAAAGACAAATACCATTTAAAGCTTTTTCACAGAACTTATTTTAAGAGAAACAGAACACAAAATACTGCAGTATTATAGCACAGTAACTTTCTTCAATTCAGTTAGGTAGATACTTAGTCATAATACACATCTGAGAGGGCTTCAAACGTGCCAATATATAGAGGATCTTGCAGAAACCCAAGAAACACTCACGTATTTCCTCTTATCTCAGGCTATGGTCACAAGCAGCACATGGTCTTTGTATTTCACATGTGCCAAAAAGAAGTCCATAAATCAGCACGTGAAACCTTACTGTTGGAACCCACAGCCTGGGAACACCTGCTGGTTTAAGTGAATGTTTTAACTTTGCTGCCATCTGCTTTGAAAAACAAATGCACAGGGCAGCAGCTATGCAGCTTCACTCCTTTTCACATGCTTCTTACCTCAGAGAAAAATTTAGAAGCATTCTGGGAAGGGTCTGGTTTCAAAGACCTGAAGGCTGGAAAAAAAAAAATACATGTGGTATTTTAAAGAGCTCACACAATAACACACAACAATGTTACACCGTTCTTTTCCATCCAGAAAATCTGCTCAGTGAGTTTCCTCTGCAATAAAAAGCCCTCTGTAAAGCTAGCAAATCAACCTCAAGCTAAAACAAGCACAGGTCCTTGGCAGGCAGCAGGACAGGCTAAGCCCTTGCTGAAGTCTGATAACCCAGATCAGTAGGTCCTTCTTCTAACACTCTTGCATTGCTAACGTACATCTGCACCCAACCTGATAAAGTTCAGTGGCTTTTTGCCCTCAGTTTTGAGAATTTTTTTCTATTTTTCAAATGTGGCTCAGGCACGTCAAAGGGCTGGACATCCCTGGTAGACATCAACACACCTTCTGAAATTGTTTTGTTTTAGGTCATTTGCTGAATTAATTTAAGCAAAACTTGAGTCACCTTTGGATGTTTTGGAAGGAATTTATATACAGACTCCTGAGCAGCATTTTTTTCTAAGCAGTTTCCTAAAAGCTGCTCTCTGTGGCAAGGAAGACCTGCTCTCATACACACAGCTTAAAGCACAGGTAAGTTTCTCTTCTCCAGTACAAACCAGCGTTTCTTATATTCACTACAAAGTAAGATGAAATAGATTATTCTTAAAGCTTAGTAAACCTGTAAACATCATTCAAAAATAAGATGTTTAACCACTTTCTGCACAGAAAAGATGTTAGGACACATTTCTTCTGTCTGTATTCCTTAAAGAACTGCATGCAGTTTACAGTGAACTGTTACCCGTGCCCAGCTCCAGGCCAGTCACAGAATATCCCAAGTTAGAAAGGACCCACAAGGACCAACTCCAATGTTCCCAGCACATTTCCTCCTAACCCCAGTGTCAGCAGGTCTAATTACTTTTTTCCTTCTCTCATCACTGATAGTTATCCTGCTCCATTAGAACCGAAGTCATCTCTCCCTGCTGAACTGGACTAATAAGAATAAAGGCAGTTAAGGCATTTCACCAGTAAGTAAATTCACTACAACAGGAGAGCATATTAGAGTGATGGACAGAATGTAGGCTTACCTTCCATGATAGACATATTCTTGTCAGGCACAGACTTGTATGTTGTTCTGCTGCTCGTAGCTGACCCTTGGCTAGTGTTTCCTATAGGAAAAATAAATATCCAAATCTGTACAGTGAACATTTTTAATTCCTAAAGGTGGTTCTTTTTCTCCTGTGTGACATTTTTCTGCTGTTTTTCTCAATAATGGACAGCAAGTCAACTTAATTACTCTTTTCTCCCTTCCTTTCTCCCTTGATGCAAAGCCCCACCCTGCACACAGATGAACTGCACTGGGTCAAGTGCTTCAGGCTCCACAGAGTGTCACTGATCTGACTGAAACACACCATTAAATCACACACCCAAAACTGATTTCAAGGCACTAACCAACCTAAGGTGACTGCCTTTTTTCCAACTTATCCTGCTCTTAGATCTCTCACATAAGATCTTTGGACATATTATGGACACCTTGAAGGAGTATACTATTTCAAGTCCCTATCTTTTATTCATTTTTCTTTATAGCCCTCCACAATGGAAGGTCTGCACAATCACACAAAGCCAAGGAGATATTGAGACAGAAATAACTTAAGACAGAGATAACCTGTACATTCTGTCTACACTATCAAATGCATAATGCTGCATTACCATTAGCAGCAAAGATACATCCATGCAATTCAAGAACAGACCATCCTAATAATGGATCTCTTGAGTGTGCCATGCTTCCATGGCTGGGAAGAATGGTAACTTTCTTTGAATCACATCACAAAAAAGTCACAACTTAACTCATAGAAGACATTCAACTGTATATTGTATGGTACCAAAAACATTTAAGCCTTTTTCCAATAGGAGTCTTTAAGCTTCCACTTGATGGAAGCATCTGAAGAGAGACCCCCTTTTAAGGAAAAAAAGTCACCCAAGAATGTGAGCGTTTTTCTTACCTCTGCCCCTTCGAGATGACCCTCTTGCTGTTGAGTTTTGTCCTCTTGCACCTCTTGCCCTACCTCTACCCCTTCCTCGGCTCAGTGTTGTGGGAACATCATCATCTGAATCCCCAGAGGCTTTCATCCCTGTATCCACGAGCTCTTCATCACTGGAGGCTGAGTCAAGAACTACATCCTTGGACCTGTGAGCTCTAGCCCTAGTCATTGCCTGTAATGGAATAATAATAAGTGCTAGAGGAAAAAGAATCTCAAATGATGAAATGCACCACTGTTGAATCCAAGTTGTGATAAGCAACTGAGGCTTGGAAGACCCAAATCCACAACCTTATGGAAGGCAAGGAAATCTGTCAAAATGCTGAGGCAATATTTATTTTGTTTAATTTGGATGTGCAACTGTCAGCTGAGGAGCTGGTTAATGTGATTGCTCACACGGTCAGCAGAGTTTGGAGAACAACAACACGTCAGCTAGGCACACCGGCTCACATGAAGAACTCTCCAAGCTCCACTGACATTACTTTCACTGACAATCTCATACCAGTCCCACACAGCTTATAAGAACAAATCAGTAGAGGTTGGGAATTCAATTTGGCAAGACATATCTAGACACAAAGCTTTAGATCTCAGATCTGGTTTGCTGGGAATGTCAATTGTACCAAAACATTTACCAATAGCAACAATTTCTTCCAGTACCATCACCCAGTGCATCCCACTCACATCTACACTGGTGACGGGATCACCAATAGTTTAAGCTGACAGAGTTCTGAAGGACACCGGCCAGGTTCAAAGCAAGGGCAACTGAACATCCAGGCTCACAAACTTCTGCAAGAACAGATCTCAAAGTCTGAACTGAGCAGTAGCTTAGGCACACACTACACAAAAGATGACTGCAAGACTTGTTCATCTTCTCTGTCAACAGGCACTTCTTGGCAGGGATGATGTTGAATCATCATACAGTGCCTTCACTCATAGACTGAAGAATAGAATTCTGCTTAAGTTGAAAACTCAAAGGAGTTACCTCACGAACTTCCTCATCCTCTTCTTCAGTGTTTCTTTTTCTGCTCTCCCTAAATTTTCGCACCTGAATGAATAATTAAAGTTTCTGTCAAAATAACTCATACAGTAATCGAAACATAGTAAGAAAGAAGTCCATCTCTGAACCAAACTCAAGCTCATGCAGGAGGAGAGCAAGAACGTAAAAACAGCTTAAGATTTTGTTCAGAGTCTTCTACGGGATGTGTGATGTTATAACTGAAGACTCTCGCATCCCATTAGCGACTCTTCTGTAACTACATCACCATCCCTGGAGGCAAATGATGAAATGCAGGGTATCACATTCAAGAGAAGCAGAAAGTAACTAGACAAAGTGTCAGTGAAATAGGAATAAATGGAGAAGACAGGGTAGAGAAAGTTAGGAGACCATGATAGTGAGAAGAGAGAAAGTGCAATATATGCATAACATAAAAGAGACATCTTCAGCACAAACTTCTGAACTATCTAGAACCTTATGAAAACAGAAAATGACTACAGGAAAGTGTGCTGCACATAGGCAAGGCTATTCAACCAGCTTTGAGAACCAACTTTTTTTCTTACTGTCTTCCCCTTTTCTAAAGATTTGACTGCAACACAACATTACCTCCTCATCTATTTTTTCTTCCTCTGCATCAGTGTGTCGCTCCTTAAGAAATCTTTGTGTTTTCTCCAGCTGAAATTTCACCAGTTCCTCTATGGCATCTTTTTCTTCTTTGTCCACAAATTCCTGCACTGCTTCTCCCATTCCTCTTTCAGTTAAAAGTGAAAGCTGTACCTTCTTTAAAATAAGGGGAAAACAGAAAGAAGTAATACTGAACTAGCATTGACAATTTGAACCAGAAAATAACAGAGCAATAAGCATGCATTATTCCTCACAATAGGTACAACTCACTCACTATTAGCACATTACTCCTCAACTAATGTAGTATTTTCCAGATTATATTTCATAAATGGTAAGGAAACTGCAGTGCTGCTAAAATAATGCTTCAGAATACATCTGAGACAAATTAAAGAGCCATTAAGCAGAAATCTACCAAAATTAAATCCTATAAATACCAATATTTCTCACTTGGTCATCAAGTAAGATGATATTCATCAAACTATTCTACAAGGTATTACCACCAGCACTAATCAGCAGAAGTAATAAAGCTAGTGGTGGTGCTTCACTGCCCTTCTCCTCTCCATCTTCCTTCCCCCAATACAGTAAGAAGAAACACTCTGAAAAAGAAACTTCTACATGGATAGTGTTTAAACAGCAGTTTCTTCTGATTGTAAACTAAAGCACAGAAAATTTATTGATAAAAAGCATTATATAAATAGCAGTGATTTCATTTCCCAGGCCTCAGCTTATGAGCAACAGTGGAACATAACTATCTAGTAAATGGCAGACATTTTGGGTTTAACATCTTTGGAACACCCAACTACAGCCCAGTGTCACCTCAGGCTCTGCCTGCTGTTCTGTCCCCCTAATCAGACAAGAAGTGCCCAGCAGAGCCTGAAGCACAAGCTCTATCCCCTTCTTAGGGCACAACACACTTCTTCCACTCCTCTTTCATTTAGTGCTGTTGACTTGAAATGTGTTATCACCCTCCTATAAGCCTTCCAGGAACACTGCCTGACTCTTTCACGCTGGGACTGGCTTATGCAAGCTGTTTATATAAGAACACACAAAGAAGTTGGGAACATGGTCTAAGAGGGACAATTGTGCAAAGTAATGACGGAAAATAGATTAAAAACAGAACTATTCTTCATAGAATAGCACACCACTGCCCTATGCTTGACCCTGCTACTTCTGCCCATGGGATTTAAGGATGGCATACATTTAAAGCACCACCTGTTTCAGAACTACTCATTCTGAGTTCCATTCCCTATCATATGGGGACAGCAGAGCCCTTCCAGAGCTTTATTTGTGTCAGGGGCCTGTGTTAGGCAAGGTGGTATAAATCTGGTGACCTGTGCCTCAGGAATCCTTGTTCTAACAAACTTCTACAAAGCACATTCTGAAATAGCTTCTGGAAGTTACGCACTTAAGTGGCTGACTCAATGATTACTATATTTTACTCTTAAGACTTTGCAGCCCCACAGCTGAGGAAAGGGAATACATAAGGTTTAATAAAAGGGTGAGAAAAAAGCAAACTGCCAGGTGCTTTTTCACCCTCTCTGCTCCGCTCCAAACACGCGGGCCAGCACTGTCTGAGGACAGGGAACACACAGTGTAACAAATGACTCCAACTCAGCTGGTACTGGTAACTGGTAGGGCCTCACCCTCTCCCCAGAGTAAATTAAAGCAGCTTCGGAGATCATGCTGCTTCAAGAGTTCCCTCTGTAGCAACACGATGCAACATTTAGTACAGAGCAGATGCTACAAGTTCATAGGAGGAGCTACTGTCATTTATCAAAGCAGCATGTGTTCCTACACCCTGAGTACCCTATATAGAGCAATTAATTGCTTACCTAAGGCACACACACTTAGATAGGATGTAAGTGAACTTCTTGGTGGCTGTACTGCATCCATAAATTAACACATGCAACAAAAAAATATGATTTTGTTTATGGGATATAAAGGTACAAAGATACCTTCTCTGCTGTCTGAAAATACTGCTTTACAAGGTCTTCCACTCTCAGCGTCACCCCCTCAGAAGTAGGTCTGCTAAACAGCTTCCCAAAATTAAGATCACTGTCTAAAACAGAAAAGCATAGTGACGCTATTACCCACACCTGATGCAGGAGTTGACAGATTTTATTTATTATCCTAACAGTAATCAAAGAGAAAAAAAATCTCTCAGGAATTGTGGTCTCTTATGTATAAAGGCCTATTCAAACTGCACACTATTGGATGCAAACAGCTAAATAGAACAGATGAAATAGCTATACCAGACAAAAACATCCCCAGTGGATACAAAAGATACTTCTAACTACTAAATGTCTGGAACTAGAAACAGAACTGAACAGGCTGGTTCAGAGAGAGGTGTCCCTGCCTGCAGCAAGGAGCTGGAACTAGATGGTTTTAAAGGTCCCTTCCAACCCAAACCATTCTGTGGCTCTATGACTGTTTCTAGACATCTGCCACACCCAAGCATAAACCACTGCTTGGTTGGCCTTGTTAGATAAGCAGCTGTAAGCAAAGAAACAATAACTTCTCAACTATTAAAAAGTCTAAACATCATTCTGTACTGAGCCATAGTGTTAAGTATATGTGCAAAGGAAATTCCGCCTGCTTCGTTAGCCAACTTATAGCAAAAGATAGCCAAGTAATGCAAAGAACCATGGCATTCTTTTTGTATTTCCTTCCCCAAGCTCAGATTAAAAAGGAACATTAAAACCTACTGATAAAATACAGCGAGGGAGCTATCCTACACTCTGAAAATGTTAATGGGATTATTTAATGAGCAAATAAAAAACAGAACCAAACAAAACAAGGGCAATACTGCATAACTTAAAAAACTAAAACCCAAAACCACTTCCCTAGAAGTCGTTTTTATTCATGAACCATCGTGCTGCAATCTTTATGAAACTGACAATGTAAATAATAACTGCCTCTGGAATTGGAGCCCTCAGAATGCACTAATGTGTAATATTAACAGTTCTTCAGATTAGCACAGTATGTTCTCGTGCAAGCTGTACCTTCATTAGTGACTATTACAAATCCAGTATTTGGGCAGCATCTATTAACCATTTATTAAAAATTCTAGGCACAGTGAGAAGTACCACAATAGCAGCTGTTATTTGTTTTGCCAAAAAAAAAAAAAAAAAAATGCTTCAAGAGAGACATCCCTGGAACAGGCTGAAAAGCCAAAAGCACCTCATACACGTGACTGATTAGGGCAAACAAAATGCTACTGCACATTGACACTTTATTTTTTTTTCCTGATTATCATAAAAAACTTCAAGCACACCCTCTCTGTAAGTACTTCCAAATTATTTACTGGAACTATAAAATCAAAACACACCTTTTTTCCCCCCCCCCACACAGAGTGCCCAGCCAACAATCCCCATCTGAGAAGTTCCAGAAGCAAGATGTTTAATGCTTTTCCTTGTGATTACCACAGAACGACTCAGTCTCATATGGAGCTATACGTAGCATTACAGACAACCCAGTAAGATTTGAGGAGAAAGGGAATTACTTATGAACAGCTACCTGAAAAGACACTGGGTTCAATATCAGACTTTCTAAGACAAATCAGGGAATGAAGCAGAAATACTGCAGTAAGACTATTTACATCGTTATCCTTCCTGTAACTTCTTAGGTGGCAGACACCAAAGTTCAGCAAAGGCTTGGTAACAAAACAAAGGAAGAAAAATGGAAGCTAAGGAAAGCCCTCCTTTCCAGTTACCGTCTTTTTCTTTTTGTTCACGATGTCTGAAAAAATGTATGATGTCCTTTGGGTTGGCCACCCTATCCATGTACTTCTGGCTAAAACGATGTACAATGAATGGCTCAAAGCCACCCGTGTAATCCACCTAAGTGAGGGCAGAAAACAGTAAAACATGAAATGAGCAGGAAAAGAGAAGCCATAAAAAACCAAAACAAACATGTTAGCCTTCAAAGGAAAAAAGGCGAAGTAAAAAATAAGCCAACCTGAAATTAATGCTTTACCACACTATACAGAATAGCTATCAAGAGGACAGGTTCACAACTTGTTCCATTTCCAAGGGTTAAGGAAATCCAGGTTATCCAGGATAACATGGCTTTAAAAAAATTCTAATTAGCTACTTTTGACCCCCTTGTTCAGATCAATGAAGAAGTACATTGATGAACAACCTTATTCTGTATCACACGTTGGTTTTACCAGAGGTTAAGAGAACCACAGTACGAAAGCAGACAGCACTGCCTGTACGAAGCAAGAAATTGTATGTATTTATACAAGAAGCACTGTTTTTGCTTTGAAACTTGTCACACTGACTTCTCAAAAACAAAATAATCCAAACTGAACAAGGTCTTACTCGCAGTCTAATGAGAGGCTTCTCTGGCTGGCGTGGATTTCCAAGGCGTTCCCTTTCTGCATTATCCAGCATCATTTCAACCTATGGAGCAGAAGCAGGAATTCAATTCCACTTCATTCTCTTAAAGATACATGAAACCTTCCAACGTAACTTGTTCATCTCCAAATATAGCATAGTTTGGCAGCGCTCACTTATCAGCTCACGTCCATTTCCAGGGAAAAGCAGGAAGAGACTAACAAAGACCTAAGAACCAAGAGCAAGCAATAAGCCTGCCTCAGCTACTGCACAGCTCAGCTCTCAGGGTTTAAGTCCATGTATTTATGCCAATTACAAAGTGTACATCCAACAACGTTCCATTTTCTGGAGGAAATTTTTGTAGAAAGATAGGTGGACTCCTGTAAAGTAGTTACAGGCTGCTCTAACAGGTAATCCTAGGCTGCAGAGAATGGCATGGAATTAGCCTTCAGCTGAAACACAGCTTGTCAGATTCAAATAACAGAACTAGGATTTCTTATCTTCCGCTCTTAAAACTAGTCACAGATCACATTCCCCACCCGTATGCTGTCTTCCATATAGCACTGTTAGCATTAGAAGTTACCTTTTCCATGCAGAATGCTTGTATTGCCTGAGTTACTTTAGGATTGTCAGGATTAAAAAGTTCTGGGTGATCAGCTAGGACAACATCTTCCATATAGAAAGTTCGCACGGTCTCTAGAGCAATCCTCTGCATCTTCATTTTTTTCCCTTTAACGTGCAGCAAACCAACGTGTCTACAAGGGAAAAGGCAACTTACTCGAAGAAAAACTGAACAGTACAGCACAGAAGTTTGTCCTAAACCTCACAGTTCTTTTTTGGGGTGGAGGAGGTTTGGAGGTAGAAAGTTAAAAGCTACAGAAAAAAAATTAAAGCTATGGGAAGTTCTTGGATATGCACTTCATGGTTGGCACTGCAAACTTCAAATCTAGCAAATCCAGATTGTGCTTGTTCTGCACACAACTCATCGCATTTCAATTTACCTGTGTGTAACTCCTCTTGGATACGTTCCATTTGCTCTGAACGTTGGGTTTAGTTCTAAGTAAAACAAACCCATCCCAGGCACTGATTCCATCTGCTTCATTTCTCATGTCGTGCTGTGACACCAATCCGTGCTACAACACAAGCCCTTCCAAACTAAAAGGAAGAATTTTTCTTGGCCACATATATGTCCTTTGTCAACACAATACACGTAAGAGACAAACAACAACAACAAATAAAGAAAGAAATTGCATACTTCTTCACAGCTTCTCCTGGAGACAGAGATGTCACCACTGAACTTCCTGGCTGAGTAACATAGAAACGCTGCTGTTCATTTTGGGCTGGAGCTATTTTGCACTCGTGTTCATGACCCCACACAACAAGATTAATAAAGTCATCTAAAAACTGCTCTGGAATGTAGTTAGTGGCTCCATGTTTGCTTCTGTTCAAGAAAACAGAAAAAATAATTAGTGTACAGTACTGGGTAGGCGCAGATGGAGTGAAGGAGGAGAAAACCACCAGTGTGACATTAAAATGATAGAGAATCTCTAGCAAAAATATCTGATGTATATTTTAAATCAGGCGTTCTTCGTATTTCTTCCTTTATCCAATTGTTTGAAGTATTTGGGTAAGACAGCTCATACAGATCCGAGTCAAAGATAGCTAACTTGCACAGAGAAAGTTTTCAATAGTGTTCTTCTGTTCTGAATGAAGCTCACTATCCCCTTCCAGAAGACGAAGGAGACAGAGAGCTCCTTCAGCCTACTGGGCAGAGAACAACAGCCAGGAGTCCCAGCTTTATTTGTTGACTTCTGCTTCACCAATATCTCCCACGTGACAGCCACACTCCAATTCATGAAAAAGAATCCGGAAAAGAACTCTGCCTGTTCCTACTGACACTGCAGGAAGAAGGCAGAAAGGACACAAGCTATCTTTCCTCTACTCAAAAGAAACTGTAAAGATTGGCAACACACGTAAAAGATACAACACTAATGGAATTATGGGTCAAAAAGCACAGGAAACAGAATATGAGGTTTACTGGTCCCCCACTTCTAACACACAGACTTAAGAAATGAACTACAAACCCTCCCTCGCTCTCAGGAATGAAGAGTCTGGGAAGCAATTTCCCAACATCTCCAACTCATTTATTTCAACTCTATTCTATTACGGTTCTTCTGTAAGAGCAGCTGTAAAACAGCACTTCTATTTGGGAAAATCTTGAAGCCATCTACTCAAAAGAAACACTAGCCAACTCTCCGACAGTTTTCAAAGCAGTCGTGAAAATCATAGAATCACAGTGGTTGGAAGGGACCTCCAGAGGTCATCGAGTCCAACCCCCCTACCATAGCAGGATCCCTACACCAGGTAAAATAACACAGTCAGCTTAAGTCACCATAATCCATTCAGCACTGCTACCTGTTCTGATGAATGACAAACAAGTTAAACCAACTGTCTTCATCCTCCTTTGGTCTCAGCATGGTTACTTGTTTATTGACAAACATACGATACAATCTCTCATCTGGAATCGCTCCTATAGTGGACAAAACAAAACATTTTTGTGTGGTCTATCTACTATTTTTATCTTCTTTATCTTTTATTTTATTTATCTATTTTATAGTGTTTTAATTAGCAGCCCTATTAAGAAGAGCAAAACAACCCTGTGGTAAACTCAGATTGGCTTTTTTGAGACTAAGTTGTCCACGGTGGGATTATGAACTCTAAGCCTTCTAAAATAACTATTTTATACTATCTAGTAGATTTCTCGTTAGAGTGCCTTGCATCACCTTTAAGTAACTGCTAAAAGCAGTTTATTAACTACATCAGCTTAACAACTCTTGGTCATTTTCTGTGCCAAATGCCGTGCTATGGGCAGAATAAAATATTTCATTAGCAAGAAATAAAACATCTATAAGAACGTTTTGTTGTAAGAAACGTTTCAAAACCAGATATGACCGAGTAGAGATGGAATTCTTAAGCATACTTAAATTCTCAAGTAAAGAAGACATAAAGCATGAATTCTACAAAGTTCGTGATTTCCCACACAGCAGGAAAAGAAATCTGCAGTACTTCTGAACAAGCGTTGCTGACTGTTTCCTTAAGCAAGGGGAAACAAAAAGACAAAAACAAAACAAAAAAAACCCCAAACCAACTAAACAAAACCAAAACCAACCACACCAATGCTTCAGTTCTACTATGGTCTTCAAAAAATCCCACAGGGAATGTACGTCTCTTTTGCATGAGAAAAGATCTCCATTAATCAGAGAAAGTCAGGAGGGTATAAAACACCGAGATGGCTTCAAAGAAACATCTCCCAAACATTTCCACACAGCAGCACCTCCACTTTAGAATGCTGCTGCAATCCCCAATAGTGACCGTTTTGAGTATCAGAAATTCAAACTTTTTGTGCAGTTTCACACTGCAGTATTGGAACACTCATTATTTACTTTTAGACCATCAAGCAAGCTCTAAATTATCTCATTTAACAGAAGGAGTCATGGGCCAACTAGGACTCAACAGAGAACTGGAAAAGCTGCTTGGAAATCAGAGCTGAAGCACTCATGGCTGGAAATAAAATAAAGGGCTAAAGCGAAGAACTAACAATTAACTTCTCTAAACAGAAAATGGCAACAGCACCACACTGAACGAGTACAACTTAATTTAGTTTTACTTACAGGGTGCTACAACAGGCAGAAAGGTGTGCCTGTTCCAACTTAATTTAGACACACTGAGCTTTGGTAGCACACAACAGCTGAGACACAGCATGGCAGAATACTTACCTAAGCCATACAGAGCAATTTTTGTTCTACCCTTACGCAATAAAATGGGGCTAATGTCTATTTTCTCCACGGAAGTTGACCGTCCAAAATGATTCAGCAATCCTGCACAGCTTAAAATATCCAGTGCACATAGTGCATCTGTCTGTAGAAAACAGGAAGAATCAAACGAATGCTTTCAACAGGAAATATGGACTTTATAAAGTCTACGTGAAATAGTTTCAACAGAGAAAGAAAACACCCTTCCTTAAATATTTCCTGCAGCTGGAAATCTTGTCAGATCACTTTATTAGCACTGTTCAGTATTCACTGGAACAGAAGCAAAACCTTCCTTACAATTCTTGTTTAACAATGTGAAACTAAATCTTAAATTGTTCAGAAAAATAAGCAAGAACCCCAGCCAGTCTCTAAAGCACTACCAGAAACTATCTGGTTAAATTAACCACTTCATACTGGGTCTGAATTTGCTGTTATAATACTAATCTCCACGAAACACGGCTGTTTGTCATAAAACAGAGAACTCTTAATTTAGTGCATGCTTTCCAAATGTTCTTATTCTCTGTTTAGCTTTAGTTGTTGGGCTTTAAATGAGCTTTTCAACATTATTAGTTTCCCTTCCTTGAAAATAAAGGCTCACATAATTGAAGATGCCTATCAATTGTACAAGGAATTTAAGCACAAGTCAAACTATTCACATTTCCTTTAGAAAAAGGCTTTCAGTTTCTCTACATAGAATTTGTTTCAGAAACATTCTGAAGAGCTGCCACTTGCTGGTAAGAGAAGTGATTCTCTTTCCAGTTATCAAAGTCTATGCATATGAAGAGATTTAATAAAGTTGATATGGATCCATTAATTCCATTATCATCTTTAATGACCCTTAAGCTGCTATCACTAACAAAGAATTTCTAAACGTAGACAAAATATTCACGTGAAGAGGGAAAGAACTGACTCAATCAAGCTTGTTCCTCAAGAACTGTATTTTTACACGAGTCCATACCTCTACAGTATCATTTTGGTAACACAGAAGCTTAATTATGATAATAATTACCCCTGTGGGATCATCATGATTACCATGAATACTAAAAATTGGCATAGAAATGTTGAGATTTTCGTCCTGATAGTTCACCCATGGAAACCTGAACAAAGAGAGGAGAACAAGTTATAACATCACCACTAACTTGTGCACAAAAAATTCCCAACATTTCCTTCAAATTGTCATCACAAATATATGACAACAGCATAAATGATATCAAGTGGCTGTGAATAAACTTCAGCTGCATATCATAAGATTCTTATTCATGGTGTGGAATGGAAGTCCCTCATGGGAGTATGGTAGCAAAAATAGTTTTATAAATTATTAATTATTCTATTAATTATTCTAAAGAGATAATTTACAAAAGCAGAAGACTGGGCTGTGCAACCTCTACCCACAAAGGACTGTTTATTTTAGCACGATAATTCATTTAAGTTGGTTTACTTTTAAGACACAACCTATTTATTGCTTAAATCTATCAACTGTTACAACAGCCCTTCTATGAATACAAGGTAATAGATAAGGTGATGTTATAAACTGCCCCATACAAGCAGGCCTTGCATTTCGAAGTGGCAGTCACAGGGGATATACAGCACTTAAAAACGAATAAGTAAATATATAAAATCACGACACATCCATCCAATATGAAAAACAAACACATGACACTGTAACTTGTAAGAAACAGACTTACTTGCTGAACTGAAAATTAACTGCTTGATCACTCAGAATTTCAAAGTGAATAGGACGGTCACCCATGCAGTATTTTCTTAGTGACTCCAAACATGTATGAATTGTTTTCCGGGAAGGTTTGTTTTCATGAAAGAGGTCCCCACCTAATAAAACAAAGTCCACCTGCACAAAACAAAGAGCTCTATTATTTCAGTACAGCATTTTGTTTCACCTTAAAGGCCTGTAAGAAAACTCATTAAATTCCTTCTCCTCAGTAGTCTCACATAACTCATATCGGGACCCCTTGGTAAAATGAGCCTGTACTTGCAGGTATTCAGGAGTTACTTGGTTCATTAATAAGAAAACTAAGTAAATTATTCTGAAAAATACATATATTTAAAACAACTGAGCACTCCCAGTGAGACCTCAGCAGTGCAGAGCAGAGAGGCAGGATCCCCTCCCTCGTCCTGCTGCTCTGGATGCAGCCCAGGATACAGCTGGCTCCCTGGGCTGCAGGGGCTGGTTTGTGTTCAGCTGCCATCCACCAAAGCCCTGAGCTTTAGTAGGGCTGTGCTCTTTCTTTTCATCCCCCAGTACCTCTCCTCTCCCAAATGTAACTGGCTGCAACAAATAAATGTTTATTTTAATATTACAAAAGATTGCAACAAGACTAAGCTTCAAAGCTTCTGGCAGGTTAGAACGGATTTTCTAGTCTCCTTTACTTTCCAAAAGGTAATACTTACCTCATTTTTTTGAGCATGCTCCAAAATCTCATTAAAAGTTACAAACGTGTCATTTCCACGCACCGGGTCCTTCTCCAAATAACCAAGATGAATATCAGTAGCAATCAGTACCTTAAAGGTATCCTCGTCATCCCTGAATAAACCAGGAAAATTTACCTTAGAGAGCAGCACACTCAAGGACTTCAACACAAGCCTTATAAAAAGTAACTTGCTTGGTATACAGTCACTAAATATGCAGTAGATTTGTTATACACCTCTCATGACTTTATCTTCCCTGCAAAACTCTCAGAACATTTCACTGCTCTGCTTGCAAGTGGCACTTGATCTTGGTCAGGCCCTGGAACAGACTCCCAGAGCATCAGGTGCAATCCCAAACTGCCAGAGTACAAGAAGCATTTGGATAACGCTCTCGGACATAGGGTCTGCTTTTTGGGTGGTCCTCTGTGGAGCCAGGTGTTGGACTTTGTGAACCTTATGGGTGATGATTCGATAATCAGAATTAGGTTATCCTGATCAGTTTAGTTCAGAAAACGGCTGCAAACACCTAAAGAAAAACAAGAGAGTCTTCTGCACGTTTCCAACCTTTGAAAAGACCCTGAACAAACACTCCACTTCCATCTGCATTGGGAACCTTCAAACACACCAAGGAAAGGACTTGCACGAAAACACAAACACAGATCTGAGCGCCCAGCTCATCCCAAATCCACCGAAGGTTTGCTGCCTGGTGTAGGAGAAGCGCACTGTGCTACGTGCGACGGGAGCTTACTGCAAGCCGACGGCACTCATCTTTCTGCTGGGATTCCTCAAGAAAAGGCTCCAACCACAGCGAGAGAGGGCAGAGAATCGCTTCGCAGCGTCATAGATGCATCAGTGCCTAAGAGAGAAGAACACGAGCGAATCAGAACGAAGAGCTCAGCGAGCTGCGGCGCCAATTACTGCAGCCCCGCATTAGGAACTACCGCTCGCAAACACCCGCGGGTACGGATCAGGAAAGCGGTGTACCCGCTTCAGCCGCTTCCGACCAAGCGCGACCCACCCCCTCAGCACCGCAGCCGGCCCTGCCCGGTCTACAGAGGGGCCCGACCCGCGCTCCTGGGGCGCGGCCCCCGCCGCGGCCGCCGCCTCACGCCGTTTCTATAGCACCCGCCGCTCTCGCGAGATCCGCCGCCTCCCCCGCCGAGCCGCGCGGTCGGTGAGCGGCGGACTCTCTCCCGCCAACGCGCTTACGTCACGCCGGAGCGACGGGCCGGAAGTGCTCCTCGCGCACGTGGGTGGGCGCACGCCGGCCGCTGCACCGCCCCCCGGGGAGGCCCCGCCCCTGGAGCGGGACGCGCGGGGATCCGCGCGTCGGTCTGCTGCCGCCTGCGACGCCGGTAAAGCTAAGCAGGGTTGGACGGGGGAGAGGGTGGATGGGAGGCCGGTAAAGCTTGTCGCGGGGCAGGGCTGGGGTAGCGGAGGGTACCGACGCCAGCTTTGGGACGAGTCCCTGCTGGAACCGGGGGTGCTGCGGAGCGAGGCCCGTGCTTCCCTCGGCCTGTTTTCGCTGGCAGTTAACGCGCGAATAACTCTTAAAGCAAGTGCTGGTGTGTACGGTCGAAGAGGACGACCTTCCCCGATAGAGACGGTACCGTTCATCGGTCAAGGGTATGATCTGCACCTTACAGATGCCGGCTGAAAATGAGTAAAGGGAAACGTGCTGCTGAGAAGGACGCCGATGAGAGGGACAGCGACAGCGATGAGTTCGCGGAGTTTACGGAGAGCTTTAACCAGCTCGAGTTGCTGGAAACGCACCGGCATTTGATTCCTATAGGAACTCAGAGCGGTTGGTCGGGGCAGTCTGACGATGAAGACGACGAGCAAGAAAGAAGTGAGGAATGGTATGAAATGCAAGAGAAAAAAATGGAGAAAAATCCAGAGAAATTGCTACTCTGGGCAGCTGAAAACAATCGGGTAAGGGGTCTGTTCTGTATATCACCAGCAAAAGTGCTGTATTGAGTCCACAAATAAATACTTCCCTATATTGTCTTCATCCCTCCCAGTTATTTTGACTGAGGTTTCACAAGCTGCTCTGAAAGGCACCTCCCTTTGTATTCCACGCACTAAAATATTGATTGGCCAGTTAGCTTTTCAGAAGAAAAGTTTTAACTGTAGATCAAAGTTAAAATGTCAGTGCTGTTTTTAAACTTGGATCAGCTCAAAAGTGTGCTGGTATTTCTTCATGATATGCAAGCATTGTAACTGGGGTGGAGAGAGAGTATCTGAAGCTTTCATTTCTTCAAATCGACACACTCTGAGAATGGAAGGGACCCACAGGGATCGAGTCCAACCCTATGGTTTTTTGTTTGTTTTGTTTTTTAAATCTTGTTAATACAAAAAAAGCTTTTTATTCTTGGAAGAGTGAGAGAGAAAATGCGGGTTCTCGTTAGGCAGCTGGTTACACCCTTGTGTTTATAAACAAGGGCAACCAATGAAAATAAAACACACACAAAATGCAGCTGTCGTTCTGTGGAGGCATACCTTTCTTCAGAGGCGAAGGTACTCCTTTAGGCACTGTGGTTAGGTGCACCAAACTAAGTGAGGTGAATCACAGTTGTGCTTTTGTGCCAGACTGATGTGTCTCTGTTTCAGGTAATAACAACTGGTTTCATTGTAAAACTTCCTGTAATGCACAGTCTTCTGTGAGACAGACAGAAACTGCTCGTTCTTTAGGAGGAAAAAAAAACAAAAAAACAGCTGCATCTTTAGAACAGAACACTAGGAGTGGTGTGTCTTTTTTGCAGAGGTTCCTATTAATTCCCTGTTTCCCTTCAATAGCTGACTACAGTGAGGAGGCTCCTTTCTGAAAAGCTGGCTCCGGTGAACGCTCGTGATGAAGATCAATACACTCCTCTCCACCGAGCTTCCTACAGTGGGCACCTGGACATGGCCCGTGAGCTGGTTGCCCAGGGGGCAGATATTCATGCACAAACAGTGGATGGCTGGACGCCCCTGCACAGCGCGTGCAAGTGGAACAATACCAAAGTGGCCGCGTTCTTACTTCAGCAAGGTGCAGACATCAACGCTCAGACAAATGGTTTGCTGACACCTTTACATATTGCTGCAGGAAACAAAAACAGTAGGGAAACCCTTGAACTTCTGCTGATGAATCGCTACATAAAAGCAGACCTGAAAAATAACTTGGATGAAACCGCCCTTGACATTGCTAGGAGGACTGATATATACCACTACCTTTTCGAAATAGTAGAAGACTGCATAAATGCTGTGTCCCCCTAAAAGCTGTGGTTCAACTTGTGAATGTGAGATTTACTGCCTCTTGTTTGTCGTGCAGCGTTCTGTGTGCTTGGTCTGTCCTTTTGCATCAAGGTTGTCATTTAACATACTTAAATATTCGTATCAGTCAAAATCTCACCTCTTGCAACTCGACACTGTGGTTTCCCTCATACTTTGAAGTGCCATTACTGTTATCAGGGTATTCAGAAAGCTTTAGTGAATTTCATAATTTCAGTGAGTCTGTGCTTAATTAGTGCAAGTTTGGAGGGATGTTTGGTCCAAAACACTAATGTCAAAGCAGGAGGGAAAACTGGACTGTTTACTTTGTGAAAGAATTCAGGTTTGGTTGTGCCGAGCTTATTACACCTCACTAGAAAATTATTTTTTGAGGAATATTTTTTAAACTGCCTGGAAGCTCTGAATGAATATAACTTACTTGGGTGATTTACAAAATGCTTAGTGACCTGGTGTAAGGCCTATTATAAAATAAAACACTTAACCCTAAATAAATTATTGTCATATCTTTAACTGAAAGCTCAATAGACAGTGAAATTGCCTGTTCGTTAATCCGAAAAACTATTCATAGGAACTTCAGCTGGGTGAGGATAAACAGCCAAAATCCTGTAGTATGTGATTGTTGGTTCTTGGTATCCAAACCTGAGCTGAGCTTCAGAAGGTCTGACAGAGGTTTTACTGCCATTATTTAACCTAAGTGAATGTGGTTTGTTTAAGGCCATCGGTGTGCAGTTTCTCACTGCGGTAATGCAAGTTAGAAATGCAGTGGTTTGCAGTGAAGGCTTGGGACTCTTCATCTCAGGTTGGATATGAGGAAAACTCTTCCGGGTGGATATTAGGAACAAATAGTTCTTAGAAGGAGTGTGGGCACAGTCTGCCCAGGGACGTGGGGGAGTTCAAGAACTGTGGAGATGTGGCACTGAGGGATGTGGTGAGTGGGCATGGTGGGGAGTGGGCTGGTGGTTGGACTAGGTGGTCTTAGAGGTCTTTTCTGACCTTAATGATTTATGTTAGTCTGTTTGGTCCTCTGATGGAGTGTCTTTGAGAGCCCCTGCATCGCCTCACAGGGAGCAGAGGGGCAGCGCTGAGCCCTCCATGGCGACCAACGCCAGGACCCGGGAGGAGCGGGGCTGCATCAGAGGAGGGGATCGGGAAAAGGCTTTTCACCAGAGGGCGGTGACGCACAGGAACAGCACCGCTCACGGCAGCGAGCCTGCCAGAATTCAAGCAGCGTCTGGACAACGCTCTGATTTTTGGGTGGTCCTTAGACCTCACGGATCCCTTCCAATTCGGGACGTCCCGTCGTCCCGCGGCCGTCCTCCTGCAGCGCAGCTCGGGGCGGCCACAAGATGGCGACGCGCAGCCGCCGCCAGAGCGCAGCCCGCGCCGCTCCGCGGCAACCGCCCCACGCGCTTCGTAGCCGCCGGGCGCGGCGGCCATGGAGGCGGGCAGAGGGCAGCAGCTGGCGGGAGCGGCCGAGGAGGCGGACGGCGGCGGCCGCAGCGAGACGGCGGGAGGCGGGCAGCCCCGTGAGCGCCCCATCCCCTCCTCTCACAGCCTCCCCGGCTCTCCCGTCCCCGCAGCTGTCGGATGGGGGCGGGAGGTGTCACATCCCTCCTTGGGTTGCCTTCTGTGGGGGGGGGCAGTGCCCGCTGCCATGGGGTGCGAGAGCAGCTCCTCCCGCCCGCGGCTGCATCCGTGGGTTGTTCACCACAGAGGGGACTCCATCGCCACAGCTCCCCAGAGCCCGGGGTTACCTTGGCTGCGGCATCCCATGCCGCGGATCCTCGCTGTTGATCGTTAGCGCGTCTGTAAATCTGTCTTAATGTGTATTAAAGCAAAAAGAACAGGATAAAATGAAATTACAGCAAGCGGAGCACGCTGGCATTAGGCAAGTTAAAATAACTGGTTCTTGTGTGGTGTGTTTTGCTAACAGGGAAGAGCTTTTTGTACGTTGAGCCATCTAAGAGAGTTAAAGAAATACTTGAAGAAGAGCTCTGTTTTTGGAAAGAAGAATGCCACATTAGACACCCAGCTGCAGGTAATCCTCCCTAGGAGCAAATGGAAAGTGTCAGGGCAAATGAAACAGAAAATGTTTGGAGGAACTGTAACAAGATTTAAAAACCAAACTAAACAAAAGCTCAGTCTACAGCGCTTATGTACTAGTCTAGGGAACATTTGGAAACAGAAGGATTGTATATGGTCTAGTTTTTTATCATGAAATTATGAGACAATTCCATGTGATCTATCAGCTTAATATAACTAAAACAAATACCAAGTGGTAGAGAGGTTTTGTTACTTCTTTCTTTGAAAGAAGAGATTTTATTACTTCTTTCCTTGAAGGAGGTGTTGTAATTACTGGAATACATTGTCTGCTTCTGCTGCTCAGAATTGAAGTTAGCGTCAAAAAGAAGTTGTCGAGGTAAAAACGAATAAAGAGAAACACAGGAAAACAACGCAATTAGGAAATCAGTCAGTTTAGGCAGCCTGGAGGTTGCAGACAGACTTGAATACAGTAGAAAATGAGGAAATGTAAGTCTGAGAGGGAACAAGGTGTTTGCTCTAGATAAGATACAATAAAAATGGTATTTCAGTATTTGTATTGTTAACAGTCTGTACAGGTAATGATCTACTTCTTTTAACTTACTTCTCTGCTAACACCTGGAGCTAATATTAGGTGTTGAGCTGTTTGTCAACTGGTACTCCTTAATCTACAATACTTTTCCACCACAAGAACCGTGTGGTTCTTGTTCTGTGGCCCTGCATTCTATCTCAAAGGGTAAAGCTATTCCTTGGTTATGTTAAGCAGTATTTTGTTGGAATAGGCCCACCATAATCTTTCTTGATCCACAAATGCAGCAAGGCCTTAAATTTTGCCTTTATTTCCAAATCTGGACAAGTTTGGAAAAGGTCTTTCTGTGTTCTCCTGTTTAGGATTAGAACCCAAAAGTAAATTTGCTCAAAATGAATTTCAAACAATTGGATTCACAGATGAAAATGCACATAAGTTGGGTGACGTAGTCAGTATCCTGTCAGATTTAAACCATTTGAACCTGCAACTGTGTGACTGTGATTATGCTCTTTATGGAATTATTGTGCACACTGGTAAATGAACTACTTCTGTAAACTCTGTTTATGCTAAATGGAGAAAAAAACACTTTGAAAGCACAGTTCTTCTGTCTTTGCATTAATCGTTCTCTGTAAGAAGATGGTAAAGGGGATCTGGACCAGTGGTTGAGTTGTGGATGTTAGCACTAGTCTGCTCAATCCACTCTTGTGTCGGATGTTACTAAGTGCTCAACACACCAACACTGTGCTGCATTCATCTGCCAGTGGACCAAAATTGTCTGGAAGATTTCAGTTTGATCATATGAATGGATGTTACAAAATTGCTCTCTGAAGATGTCAGTCACTCTTCTTCATTAATTGTGGAAGGTGTCTATATTGTTGTCCCTGCCAATTTCTACTTACAGTACTGACCAAAGGGTCTGCCTTTGAAATGTTTCACCAGTTCTAGTACGAGTTCCAATAATCAGTTGTAACTGTACTATTTTGACTAATTCTTAACAGTGGCTCTGGAAGGAATTTGGAGTGTGAAAAAGAATTTCTCCATCAGAGGCCTGCAACCAGCGTCACAGAACAGAAATGGTTTACTTTTACAACCTCAGTTCTACTCAAGGCATGTACTCATGAAAAGTAAGAGTCAACAATAAGAGTCTTTGCCTATAACAACTCACTTTAAAGTTGCATTTAATGTTTCTTTTTGTAATTGATTGACATCTCATCGGAGTGTGTATCTATTTTGTTCAATGTTACTATTCTGTCAAACGACAAGTACAGCCTTACACATTGGGCACCTTTCTGCAGAGCTACCCCACTTTAATTAATTAGCCACCAGACCTGAAATCTTTGCAAAAGAAACCTGCTTAGGATTGCTATGTTGAGTCACCTTGTTTAATATTCTGAAACATGGGGAATAATAACTTCTTTCATAATGCTGATTGGTGAGTGTTGGCCACATGTGGGTAATAAACCTTAATTCCCCTTCTTTACATCCAGCCGTAACCAATTCAGATATTTGGAAAAGCCCTTCTCCATCATGTTTCCTGATAAGAGGTTGATCTCGGTACCATCCCAGGCATTTTTGCATTTACTTGCAATATTCTCTGGGGCACATATTTCTTTCTTTGTAGTCTTTGTAGGGTGTGGCTTTTGAGGAATGGACCTATTCCTTATGAGCTGGTAGTTTTAAGCATAGTCATCTTAATAATATGTCCACCATTCCAGCAAAAGAGCTGAAATGTGTTAACTTTGTAGTGGGAAGTGAGATCTAACCCTAAGGAAACAGTGAATTCATTAGCTTTATAAGAGGAATATCATCCATAAGGTTGCAGAAGACGTGAACTGAGCATATTTTGCCATGCAGTGAGGCTCTGTGTCATGTTCTTATGAGCTAGCTGTTTAAAAATACAGCTAGCTGCACGATTTTCAGCACCTCTGTCTTTCAGTCTTGATCTTGTGAGCTCTAGAGATATTGACATCTTAAAAACTATCCCCTGTTGCCCAAATTTGCCCCATTGCCTAATCCATGCCAGGTTCTAACTTCAGTCATTTCTGGTATATACTCAAACTAAAATTTTAGTCACACCGAAGAAATACAATAGAAGAATGCCTCAGAGTTCAGAGATGGACGCAATTTTATAAGTCATGTGCCTGAGACTTCTAGTGAAAGCACTCAGCCTTTAAAGATTCTCATCTCTTTCATTTCCCATTAAGAGCAGTGAGAAAAGCACAGATTTAAAACAACACAGGTGATTCAAATTTATTTAGGTGCTGAAGTGTACGGGATTTGTTGGTTTTCAGCTGGGAATGTAGATGTTCCTTTGTTCCTAAGGGCTGCTGCTAGAAGGAGAAGTGATGTTTCTCTTCACTAGCTTTCCTGCCTGCTTTGCAGCACAATGGGCAGGTTGCGTGAGGGGAGGGATGGCAGAAAAGATACAAACAAGAGCAGACTGGAAGCAACCTGACTTCAGTTCCTATAGTCATCAAAACATTTCCATTCATGCAGTTTCTTCCGTGTAAGGAGCAGGAGGAAAAGATGTAACAATATACTAATTGAGAGATGGAATATCTGTGAAGTTAGATGAAAAAGGCAAGGGATTTCCAAGAGAAGATTAACTTACTGTGTTGAGCACCCGAAGGAGAGGCACCAGGCTGAGGATAAAGGAGAAGCACAGACAGGGGGAGTCAATGGAGAAGACAGAGAACAGAAAGTTAGCAATTCTTGAAGGAGATTGAAGAGGAAAACATAATTCAGCAAGGTAGGGATAGAAATTAAAAGAAAGAAACAAAGAAAAAATGAGGTAGGAGAAACAAGTTAGAAGAGAAGGAAAGAAAGAAATTAGACCTATGTTGCTGAATTTACTGCAGTTAGTGCACTTATTTTTGCCTCTCCCTTTTACTGCCTTTCCCTAAATTGTGGCTAGCTCTTGGGGGGTTCACTCTGTGAAGTCTCAAGGATTTTGATTTTTTTTAAAACCTTAATTCTGTTTTGATGCATCAGACCAACCTTTGGAATGGCCAGCTCTCTGTGGAAATTCAGGTCTGTATTTGGAAGACTTTAAGCAAGTTCTGGTTGCGTAGGGAGTTATTTTCTCATGGTTGTTTTATCCGTGTGTTCCTGCTGCTTTTTTATCTGTTGTTTTGGTACTCAAATCTGATCCATATTTCAGTCAGTGATGAAGATGTTACAGTAAAAAAAAAAAAGCAAAATGTTTCTGAGACAAAAACGTGCTACTGTGAAAATTGACTTTTTTGTAGTTTTCTCTGTTGCAGAGTGATTCTAATTTCCAGCAGAAAATCATAATGTAGTTGAGGAGATGCCTTAACATTTCTTAATACGCGTTACGCTCAGCAATTCCTGGGCCAAGAGTCTGTGATTCAATATCAAGCTCAACTTAATAAAAGTGTAACATAAATAAGGCTGTGATATCTCTGTTTATGTAAGAGCTACCGTAGTGACAGCCTGGAACCTGAAACAACCTGAAACTGAACTCCCACTTGTAACCATTATTATCGTGAGGTAATAACAAATGAGCATTAGTTTGTATTTACTGTATTGTCACAGTATTTAGGAGATGGTCATGCATCCTCCAAGGTACTGTGCCAGAACAGAACAAGAGATGGCTTTGTGGCTGACAGAGGTCCTGGAGGACTGCCAGAAAGTGTCACTCCTGTCTTCAAGCAGGGCTGGATGGAGGATTCAGGGAACTGCTGGCTGGTTAGCTTTCCCACAGTCCCTAGGAAGATAACGAGGCAAATAATCCTGGAAGACATTTCCAAACATATGAGGGTGGTTGGGAGTAGCCAGCAAGGGTTTATGAATGGGAAATTGTGTTTTACAAACCCCAAAGCCTTCTGCTTTGAGATAGTGTGCTTGGTGGGTGACAGGAGAGCAGCTGATGTTGTTTACTGTGTCAAAAGCCTTGCTAGAGCCTCTGTCTGCCCCAACAGCCTCACTGACAATTGATGAAGTACAGGTTATATAGATGTACAGTGAGGTGGATGGAAAACTGGCTGAAAGACCACAAGGTTGTAATGAGTGCCATGAAGTCCAGCTGGAGGAGAGTCACTGGCTGAGAAAACCAAGAGATGCCTGTTTAACATCTTCTGTAGTGACCTGGACAATGGGACAGAGTTCTTCCTCAGCAAGTTTGCAGAGAATACAAAATGGGAAAGAGCACTTGATAGAGCAGGTAGGTGTGCTGCCATTCAGAGGGAGCTTTGCAGGCCTCAGAACTGGGCAGAGAAGAACTTCGTGAGGTTCAATCTGGGGAAATGCCAAGTTCTGCACCTAGAGAGAAATAATCCTTTGCACCATGACAGGGACCTGAAGCTCTCTCTGGTGAAGCAACTGATGGCTGAGCCTGAACCATGCAGGGGGACATAACACTAGTTGGAGGCTCCCTGATGCAAACCATGTAGGCCCACGTTCTCTGCCCTAACTTGACACTGAGGAAATCTACTGTGGGTTTGCAGATGACACCAAGTTGGGAGGAAGCGCTGATCCTGAGGGTAAGAAGCCCCTACAGAGGGATCCTACAGAGGGATCTGGACAGGCTAGATTGCCGGGCTGAGGCCAGAATTCTTTCCAAGCTGTCCTGCAATAACATAAACAAATATCACTGTATTTTTAAAGGAGGGAACTGTTTTGTACTGAACAGATGGATAACTTAAAGCCGGAATTGAAGAGTTCCTTATTCCCAGTGTCATCAACTGTTAATTCATGCCTTTCCTAAGGTGTGGTTGTAAGAGCTGGAATGGGATTTGCTTCAGGGAATCCAAGATCCTATTTAAGCCACATTGATTATTCTTAAGAAGAGTCTCAGTGCTAACTTTGTGCAACTAAACTTTCTGTTCCTTTGCGTTCTTGTTTCCTTTTTAATAATTACATGCAGATGAAATATTTGTTTTTTGATTGCTTGGAAGTTTTCTCAAATACTAAAAAAAAATGTTTGGTTTTTTTTTTTGCACCAGTGAGAAGGGAAACACATCGAACTCAGCTGACTTGAAGCCAACTCTTTTTCAGCATTTTTATTTGAGTTCTGAATGAAAAAAAAAAAAATTGGCACTGAAAATTGTACCTGAGGCACTAAGAGGATTTACAGCTTTTGAAAACATTCTCACTTTCTAGATGCAAATTTGATCATGAAGCACACAGTGATGTTTCGCTGGCTTAACAGATAGAGGCTCTGAATAACCTTGCTGCATCTCACTTCTGCCCATTTCATTTTTATTCAGACCTCTTCCCGTGGCTTTCTTATTCTCAGTCATTATTTCTTTCGTGATCTCCTTTTAAAACTTGCCAAATGAAAAGATGTTCAAATACAGTAACACAATAATACTCACACAGTATTACTACTACTAAATTACTACTACTATGATATTTATAATGTATTTATAATATTTCATTACATTGTGTTTCTGTCAATCTGTTCACATTTTATCACAGTGATTTTTCACTCTTAACTGTTCAGTTACTCTTCTCTTGTGCCTTGTTTTATATTATTTCATTTCCAAACTAAACACTGCAGTTTTGAAAGACAACAGTTATTAATGCTTCCACATATTAATAAGTTAATATTATATTAATAATCTCTTAAAGGCTATGTCTACACTATCAAGTGATGAGGCACAGTAGAATGGGATCAATATATTGAAGCGACTGGTGTTGAGGCCCCATAACTATGTGTTTTAGATTGACTTCCAATTAGAGCTAGTCTTGTCTCCTGGTCCGTAATGTCCCTACAGCTCTTGAGGTCCAAAGATGTCTGAAGAAAAGATACATCACAAACCTTGGCATGTGGGCCTGCGGGATGCTCAGCGGGTAAAGTGAGAGCATCTGAACGTTCCCCTGGAAGCAGAGGTCTCACCTGCTTTGTACAAATGGCTGCCACTGGTGCTGCTCGAGATGCTCCAGAACACAAGGCTGAAAATTGCGGAATCAGAGAATGTCAGGGACTGGAAGGGACCCTGTAAGATCATCTAGTCCATTCATCCCACTGGAGCATCCATGCTAAGTGCTAACAAATACCCACTGAGCCAAATTTCAGCTTGATAATACACACCTGTCAGGTTATCTGAGGCTCATGTGTTTTTGGCATGAAGGATTTCTGCTCCAATTTTGGCTCTGATCTATACTGGTGAACTAAGATGAGTGCTGCACCGGAAGGTAAAAGCGTGCTGGGATGGGATCCTCCATCCAGTGTGCACAGCAGATCTGTGCTGTGCCTTAACCTGGAAGTGTCAACTTTATACAGTTCTAATACAGCCCTGCTCAGCCACAAGTGGAACTGTAGTCAGGCAGAATATGGTAACATCACCTTTGCTGTATGAGCAGTCACGTGGGCAACTCTGCTCAGAAGCTGTTCAGCCAATGAGGTGGGCAACACCTTGCAACTGGATGTTTTACCTCTGCTGATATTTTAGAATTGCCAACTTCCAAGCAGAAAGATCACAAACCCTAACATAAAAACCAGTCAATCAAATTACAGGCATTTACATTTTATACTAAAATACGGCATGCATTTTGTACAGGATAAAACTTTTAGCGCCCTTTTTTCAGAGAGGATGTGGGGCCTTACTTGACAAAAACTTGCATCTTTGTCACAGGGGTTATTTATAAAGAAGATTTCAAAGTCACTCTTAAGTGTCATTTTGGTACCAAATGGATCCCGCTGATCTTTCAAGCTGGTCACGTTCTTTTAGGATAAGAAACACACAGGATTTTCATGGTTGATAGAACACCTGACTTGATAGCTACGAGTGAAAATACAGCATCGTTCAGTAACCTTTTAAAATGTGTTTTCCACACAGTTGAGAAGTAACTTCAAAGAGTCTTCTAGGCTTAAATGCTTCTGTGTAACAAAACAGCGAGCCAGAGTAGAAGAGGAAGGCAGCTGGGCAAACACAACTACTGCTGTTAGAGACCCCGAACATTTAGTCTTCAAATAGGCAAAATATTTATTATTTTGCAACAGCCTTGTTACTAACAGATAGCATTTTGTTTTAAGTTCCTGCCTATCAGCAACAGTGGAGCTACTGCCATTTCCATAAAGCACTTAAACCACACTTCCCTGATTTGTGTATGCAGGAGAAGAAGTCTGTGTGGTCCCCGGTCCTGGGCTGGTTAACCTCCAAAAGCAGACAAAACCAAGTGCGTGTGTTTCCTTTAAAATATCTGCAGGCACCTGGTAACGCTGCCCATCCTTCATCATGTTGTACTTCGCATCAGTGTCAGTGGGCGTGCTTCCCAAGTCAGAGGGAACAAAACTGCTTGAAAAAAAAAAAAAGCAACTA
Organism: Oreortyx pictus; assembly: GCA_036925125.1. NCBI lineage: Eukaryota > Metazoa > Chordata > Aves > Galliformes > Odontophoridae > Oreortyx > Oreortyx pictus. Next base: position 9,939,333 of record JAUPFR010000001.1, read on the forward strand.
CCTTTGCAAAAAAATTAGTGAAGGCAAATGCTGTATGAGCCACCATATTCCCAGCTCTGGTTGAGGTGCACTTTGTGAAATAAGGGGTGCATGGTCTTTTTTTTCCAAAGCTGTCACTACCTGGCTTGTGAGTACCTCCATGCTGAGTTGTTTCTTAACCTTGGAATGAATAACCCCTGCAATATTTCATAACCCCCGAATTAATGACAATATTTTTACTGACTTCGACGTATGCACAATCAAAGGTATTGGGTGAATCATGATTCAAGAGAAGTCAGTTGAGCTCTTCCATTGACTTTCATGGGTCCAAAATTTCTCACGTTACCAGCGGAAATGGCTGAAGAACCACAATTCCTGTTTTGTGACTAAAATCAATACTGTTTGTCAAGGCAGGTCCCATCATTGTAGCACGCTGTTTTGTTTTGCTGTTAGCTAGCACACTATATTGAAGACAACGCTACCTTAGAAAGTGGGAGTTGACATGCTGGTTTGAACAGCTTCAGTTCAGAGACTCCTGGAAAAACTTAGGCTGAGCCAACAGAAATCTTGGGAAACTCAGTGAAGAGAAAGCATTGTGCACAGAGCAGAAAACTCCTGAGCACTGGTGCAGGGAGGGAACAGGCTGGCTGATAAACAACCATGCTGGAAAGCACCCGTGGGCTCCATGAACAAGCAAGTAGAATGTGGGCCGGCCATGAGCTCTCCTTATAAGTAGAGCAAGCCATATGCTGAGAACATCAGGTGTGCGTGCAGCAGATTGAAGGCAGTAATCATCTCCCCTTTACTCAATATTTGTGAGGAGGAACCTGGTATACTGTGCCTGCTCTCAGCCTCTCACTTTAAGAGGGTGGCACAGCACTGGCACAGGCTGGTAGAGGCCTGCTGGAGTCGCGAGCCTTAAATATTTTCAACTTCTTGCTGTTAGTCAAGTCAGCACTGGACCTCGCTGAGCAGTGACCTCCAGAGATCCTTTCTGGACAACACTAGTTCAGAGCAGAGACAGTACGGACCATAACTACAATTTGTTTTCTGTGAGTGCTTAGACCAGGGACAGGGGAAGTCTGCAAGTGGAGTTCTTTACTCTGAATCCTTCTGAAGTTCTTTACTCAGAGGGCAGTGAGGCCCTGGCACAGCTGTCCAGAGAGCTGTTGTGCCCCATCCCTGCAGGCCAGGCTGGATGGGGCCCTGGGCAGCCTGAGCTGGTGGGGGTAACAAGGTGGATGGTTGGAACTGCATGACCTTTAAGGTCCCTTCCAACCCGAACCATTCTACAATTTTATTAAGTTATTTTATGCGCAGTTAATAAGTTTATGGATGTGTGTGACCTAGTTACTAATCTAATATCACCCTTACACGTAACTGTTCTTTATTTCTGAGGTAAAGAGCTTGAATCACTCTCTAGACTAACACAGAGGAGGGTCACAAAAACCAGTGTGGTATGCACATGCTGTGCTACAATTCAAACACTCAGGGGGAGCTTATTCTTGATGTAAATTCACTGCCCTCAATACATTCACATGAGAAGACCTTGGATCTTCAGCTGTTGGGTACAAAATGCAGAGTCAGAAAACACTCTCCAACCACAGAGTCTTTTAGGTTGGAAAAGACCACTGAGATCACCATGTCCAACCCCAACCCATCCCCAGCATGCCCACACACCAGGTCCCTCAGTGCCGCATCTCCACAGTTCTTGAGCACCTCCAAGGACAGTGACTGCACCGCCTCTCTGGGCAGCTCCTCTTTCTGAGAAGAAATTTTCTCAGTGTCAACCTTCCCGGGCTCAACTTGAGGCAATTACCTCTCATCCTCCAAGCTGAGAGAATCAGTGACCTCTTGGTTCACTGAAGCAAATGACTGGGAAAGGTGACAGGCTTCTGTGAAGCAGAGATGTGAAAAGTGATTTCTTAGTAACCATCAACATTTTAAATAGCTGTGTGATTTAAAAATTAAATGCACACATTCGGGTTCCAATAAAGTCTTAAAATGACAATATCCCTATTTTAAGAAATCCTCTTCTTTGTAGTTTTTTACAATTATTATTGCTTTTCCAACTTGTTGATCCTCTTGCATCTGCTTGATGCTGATGCAGTTGGCAGGAAAGCTCCTGCGGCCGCCGTCTCTTCCTCTTTTTTTTTTTTTTTCATTTCCCCCCCACCCCCCAAAATAAGTAGTTTATTCAAAACTTTGCTCAACTTCCCTCCCGTAAGTACGAGCAATTTAAAAGAGTCATGGAGTCACAGAACGGCTTTGGGTTGCAAAACACCTTAAACATCACCCAGTCCCACCTCGCTTCTGTGGGCTGGCTCCCTCCCAGGGAGGGCTCCTGCCCAGGGCCCACCCAGCCTGGCCTCGAGCGCCTCCAGGGATGGGGCTTCAAAGTCCCCCAGGGCCTTTCCCAGAAGGCCGCACACCAACGCCCTCCAACCTCGGCTACCGCCTGGGGCGGGATGGGAGGGAACGGCACCCGCCGCCTGAGGCGCGGCCGGGCGACACGGAGCGGCGGGCGGGGCCGGGACAGCGGGGCGGGGCGGGGCGGGCGGACGGCCGCGGGGCCGGACAGGACGGGCCGGCATGGCCGGGAGGGGCTGCGGCGGCATCTCCCCGCCCCCGCCCGGTGGCTTTCCGCCGCCGCTACCGCGCGCCGGGCCCGGCCCGGGGGTGGGCGCTGAGAGGCGGCGGCGGCAGCAGCAGCAGCAGCAGCAGCAGCAGCAGCATGCGCCGGGCGGCCCCGGCCCCGCGGCTCCCCCGGGGCGGCAGCGGGCGGCCTCGATGGAGCCGGGCTCCCGGCGGATCCCCGCCGCCCGGCCGGGCTGCCCGCGGAGGTGGCGGCGGCGTTGGGCGCTGCTGGGCGCGCTGCTGGGCGCCGCGCTGGCGCTGTCCGCCTGCCTGCGGGAGCTGCGGCGGCGCGGCTCGGCGGCGGAGCGGCCCGAGGGCGAGCTGACCGTGCTGCTGTGGTGGGAGCCCTTCGGCCGCCCCCGGCGCCCGGCCGACTGCCGGCGGCGCTACAACATCACGGGCTGCCGCCTGAGCGCCGACCGCGGGCGGTACGGAGAGGCGCGGGCCGTGCTCTTCCACCACCGCGACCTGGCGCTGCACGGCGCGCAGGGGCTGCCCCGCGGGCCCCCGCCGCGACCCCCGCGGCAGCTCTGGGTGTGGATGAACTTCGAGTCGCCCTCGCACTCCCCCGGGCTGAGGGGCTTGGCCGGGCTCTTCAACTGGACCATGTCGTACCGGAGGGATTCGGACGTCTTCGTGCCCTACGGGTACCTCTACGCGTCGCCGTCGCCGCGGCCCTTCGTGCCGCCCCGCAAGAGCAGGCTGGTGGCGTGGGTCATCAGCAACTGGAACGAGGAGCACGCCCGCGTGCGCTACTACCGGCAGCTGAAGGAGCACCTGCCCATCGACGTGTACGGGGCGCGCGGCATGGCGCTGCTGGACGGCAGCGTGGTGAAGACGGTGTCGGCCTACAAGTTCTACCTGGCCTTCGAGAACTCCCAGCACACCGACTACATCACCGAGAAGCTCTGGAGGAATGCGTTCGCCGCCAGCGCCGTGCCCGTCGTCCTCGGCCCTCGCAGGGCCAACTACGAGCGCTTCATCCCCGCTGACTCCTTCATCCACGTGGATGACTTCCCCAGTCCCCGGCTGCTGGCCACCTACCTGAAGTTCCTCGATAAAAACAAGCCCAGCTACAGGAGGTATTTTGCCTGGCGGAACAAGTACGAGGTCCATGTCACGTCTTTCTGGGATGAGCATTACTGCAAGGTTTGTGAGGCCGTGAGGACGGCGGGGAATCAGTTCAAGACGGTACGGAATCTGGCCAGCTGGTTTGAAAGCTGACGTGCCCGAGGCGTGCTTGGCTGGCTTTTCCCAGCAGTGAATGCGCTGAGGTACGGAGGAGCCCCATGAGATCTCCTGCCCGCTGGACACGGTCCGTCCTCAGCAAAGGAAGCATATGGATAGAGGTAAATGAATGAGAAAGAAGATTTTAGTTAACGGTACAAAATGAAATTCCGGAGAAGCATCAGGCAGGGCGATTCTGCAAGAGCAAAGTTAAACTTCCAGAAATCACGCGGGTCTGAAACCTTCGCAGTCGTTCACAGAATAACCAATGCCAAGTCCTTCAGCTGTGCAGCTGGAACCAATTTTGTCAGCTGTGACAGCTTCCTGGACCGTGAAGCTTTCTTCTGCGTATGAAGGTTACGCGATCAGTGCTGGCTTTCTGCATTCTAAGGACAAAAGCAGATATTTTCAGTGGTTTATTACGAGAATCAAAGCTATTTGCTGACAAATGCTGAGCCGCAAACGCTGAACTTAAGAATGTGATGATACGATAGCACTTTTTAGCAGTGTTTTAAATTGCATCAGCCGAATAATAATTCTTTGAGCCAAATAAATATTCCATGTAGGAAAAAGTGTATCGAAAGCTCTGAGTGGAACAAACAGCTCAGATGGTAGGAAGCATTTCTTCCAACTGTGAGCACAGTTGTCCTGTTTGAATGCAGAGAAGAGATTCAAGTTACAGGGAAAGACAGAAGGCAGAGAGAAGGCTTGAACATTTCCACCCTCCCTTTATTCAGGAATTAGAAAATGTTTACAGGAGACAGCGTGTTTTTCTCTGCAAAATCACTGCCATGTAGGAAAAAGCAGGGAAAGGCTCAGGATGGCAGGGGTTTTATTGCAGTAATCAGTCTGTGCACGGGAAGGCTAGCTTATTCCTCTAATGCTGTTCAGATGTCCTGTTGTATAGCGAGCATTTAGGTTTGTGATGTGCATTTGTAACAGTTCCACCAGGCTGCTCCAACTCTGCCGTGTGTAAAACAGTTACGGTAACAAAGATCCCAAAGTTAAGTCCCCAAAAGCTGCCTCTCAGAAAGAGAAATACTGTGCAGAATGAGGTTTAGAGTGCTGCTAAAACACCGGTTGTATGAAGGAAGTATATGAAGAGGAGGAAGAAAGAGTTACTGTTTTTAGCTTCGGTTTCGGGGATTTCTTGACACCTAATCTTTTTTAGTCTGTTCCTAGAATTCTGGGCTATCACTTCCCCATGCGCTGCCTGTTCAGAGCATTTCAGTTCTTCCTTTTCAGTCTGCCATGATGGAATAAAATCCTGAGCACCAAACAGGTGGGGAAAGAAGAAAGTTAGCTGCAAATGAAAGCGGCGAGCTCCCTAGAATGTGAGAGTTATTTAGGTTAGAATGGGATGAGGTTTGATTTGAGCAGTAAGGGATGCCAGGTAGGTGCTGTTCAGACGTAGCATCTGACAGCTCACTGCATTACCTGTGCCCCTTGATTAGGTAAGGGTGGAACTGAAGAATATCAGGGGGAAAAAATCTGTAATAGTTTTCAAGCTTATGAATAATTTTGCACAGATTTGCTGGGTCAGATCTTGGAAGCTCCTGTTTGTATTGTTTCCTGCTTTTGTGCAGAAAGATGGTTAAAAGCACTTCGTCAACGTGGCTGTTTGTGCCAGAGCTCCTATAGAGATGTTATCAGGAGAGCAGAGGACTCAGTGCAATGCAGGGTGTAGTCGGCTGTTCCCAATACTGCATTTTAATTTCAGCAGTTGTGAAGGGGCTGTTCAGAGCACAGCCACTCTCCTCATTGTGTGATCGTCTGCTTCTCTGCCAGCTGGTAATGCTCACGTAAAACTGGCTTTGATTATTCTGAAAGTACAGTTCTAAGGATAGCATTAACCCAACAGCTGAGTGCTGGGACAACAGAATCAGCGTCTCTTTGATTTGTCGCGTTATCCTTTTGCTTTTTATCACAGTACATGTGGGTGCATACCAAAACCCGATCTACAAAGCAGCGAGCCATCTTTGGCTGGTGGAGATTGTGACACTTCTTATCAGTCTGCCCCAAATTGTGCTTTTTTCCCCCAATCCTTCTGAGTTTTAAAATGTTTTCTGAAGGCTTTCAGACACACAACTCGGTGCTATTGGTAGTAATGCCACAGGCAGAAGATGAGGCTCCAGGTGCATGGGAATTTCCACAGATCGCAACCCGTCCTTCATTCTCAGCTTCTCTTACTGAAATTCTTGGTGGGAACGTGTTTCGTAAAGTTCAGCAAACAGCCATGCAATGATCAGATCGTCGCTTTTGAACGAGATAACCACAGCTGTGCTCTATTTGTAAGGTGTACGTTGAGTATTTTCACAAACTGTATAACGAGATCTGCAGTGTTGTAATAATTGCTGCAGGGTTTCGTCGTTCTTTCATAACCATTGCACGCTTTTCCCGTTAGATTCGGGAGGAAGTTCAGACCTGGTCTGCAGCTGCTGAAGCCAGAAATAACAGCAGCTCTGTCATTCAGTCTTGGTTTTTAGTTCAGCCACTCCACGGGCTCACAGAACTAACCCAATCATTGCGTGCTGTTAGAAGCTGAGGGCTGTCCTTTGTAACTCACTCTGTAAAGCCCAAGTTCAGTGAGAAATAAGAAATTTGTTATAGCAAATGGGATTGTAGATCGGGTACCAGACTCCACGAGGCATTGCAGGTGAAGTATGTGATCAGTCTGTACAAATTAAGCAAACGTATCTTCCGGTCTAAACAGAGAAGTCTTTATGAATGTGCTTATAAAAGCTGTTTTATTCCGTGCCTTAAGATGTTGGGGAGGAGGGAGAGGCAGAAAAACCGTGCTGTGTTTTTCATAAGGATGATGACTTTTCGATTATAAGTGAAATATACAATTGTGTGTGATCCTTTAACTCACGGAAGTATCTCAGGGAATTTTATACTGTAAAGTCTCTTCATCTTCACAGAATGGAGTAACTTTGTATTAATCATGTAGATTAACACTCAATAAAATTATAGCAAGGAAAGCATAACGTGACCCTATTTTTGTCTGTCCTCTTCTCTATGCCTTACGAGGGGTAGAAAGCTACTTTTTAAATAAGGTTACCTTTTGTGTTTGTTTTCCACCTCTTCATCAATAGAAGTGACTCATTACAGATGGGTCAGACTGGCTGAGGTTAGAAATGAAACCTGGTGGTGCCAGGGGAAAACATTTCCACAGAAGAGGCTGTGCTGGGTTATTTCCACTATGAAAAGGAGCATTTATTGAAGTTGGGTGAGTGCTGGAAAAAAGGCATTTCAAAAAAGAAAAAACCCACACCGTACAAACCTGAAAAAAGAAAACAAACCAGCAAGCTCTCTCTTGACCCACAGAGAATTTGAAACTGCTCCAATTTCTTTTTTTTATCCTTAATTTTCCAAATGAAATGGGTTGGGGTTGATATTTGGTGCTCTGTTAGACATGTTTTTTTTGTGCTTGTTTGCTGATGTCTTCAGCTGAGCTGCAAATGCCCCAGATCTCTTATTCCTATGCTCTCTTAACACTGATGGCAGCAAAAGTGATTGATGACCTCTCTTTGTCCACATTCTGTACCACGTGTTCATAGAACCATTTCAGTTTGAAGGGCCCATGAAAGGCCACCTAACCCAGCTCCCCTGCACTGAACAGGGACCCCTACAGCTCCAGCAGGGTGCTGAAAGCATGGGGACTTTTGGGTAGATTTCAGCATTCCTCTTGAAATTTCCAGCCCCTCCTGGGTGTGGTAAGTGCTACAGTGCTTGCTTGCCTCCCCTCAAGTAGTTTATGCTGTGTCACTGCCACGTTTTGTAAGGAGAGCTTAAGCCTTGTTTACCTGTGCCCACGAAGGTTGATGTTGATTTGCAGGTTTTCCAGCCGTGGTTGGGCTCTGGGTGGTGGAAATGGGTGGGAATATTTTTCTGCCAAACATTGGGTACCATTTGTTCATGCTTGTTTGCTGACTTTTAAGTGAGATGTGAGTTACACCCGATTAGTTTCAAACTCACTCTTTATCCAACAGTCGCATAAAATGGTATTTGCTTTAACTATGTAAACAGTCCTTTGTAGGAAGCTGCTTCAGCCTACAGGCTGATGTAGTGAGCGTGATGACTTAACACGGATTTAAGTGGTATTTAACTAAAGATAAATCCAGATCCATGTATGCACACCTATTTCTAATCAGAGAAAATCGCTGTTTGAATAACTCAAATATTGCTTTTAACTGTTCAGCAGTTACATTCTGGACAATCCTTCTCTTTCTTCTGTGCCTTATAAACAATCCTCGAGTGCACTAAATCTATGTATATTCCTATGGAAGGAAGGTGAGGGGTATTCAGGAAGTGTTCTGAAGCCACGAGCCTCGTTAAGTGGAAAATTTTACCCTAAGAAGCCAGTGCTTCTCTGGACTGGTGAGCTCCTTCAAGGACTCTGGGTCCTATTTAGCCCATAATTGTATGGGTTAAAACATTGTGAATAGAGTTAAAAATTGGGCTGTCTTAGTAACACTTAGGATTTTAACAGTATCTTTTTAATAACTACCAAAAGACTGCAGAATATGAAACATGGAGCACGATTTGTATTTTCCCTTTATTAAACCATCTTTTGAAGTTAATCAGCCCATGGCTTGGCTGTAAATGTTATGGAAGACAGTTTAGCATTCATGTCCTCAAATTCACCACAAGGAAAAGGCATTGTAAATGTTTTGAGTGTTGGGACACTGAATCCAGGAAGAAAGAGAACATTAGCAATTAGCCCTGAGGATTTCCACTCTTTCATTATCTCGAGGATGGACTATGAGCTCGAATACTTCATTTATAGAACTGTTTGAGTTGGAAGGGACCCTTTAAGTCCATCGAGTCCAACTGCCCTGCAGTGAACGGGGACACCTATGGCCTGATCAGGTGCTCACGGCCCCATGCAGCCTGACCTTGAGTGTCTCCAGAAACGGGGCACCCACCACCTCTCTGGGCAACCTGGGCCAGTGCCTCACCACCCTCAGTGTGAAAAAGCATTCAGTATGTCTGTGCTGCGAAAAGATGAGTTAAATAGAGCAGAATTTGTGCAGAATGTGTCCTGCACTGAGTCCTGGGATGAAGATAACATCCTGAATGGCACTGAGTTACTCTTCCTTGTCATTCATTGTGGCTTTTTATTGCAAACATGAAAACTGCTGCCATTATCTCAAATCTAGGTTTTATTTCTATGTTCAGGTATTAAGTGTGTTCTACTGTTTTACAAAAGCACTTTAAATAATAACAAGAATAAAAAAAAAATGCATTTCACCGATGTAACTGGAAAAGGAAAGTTAGGATTTATAGCCCTGAGCTAAGTACCAGCAGGCTTTTCATATATCAGATTCCACTGTGGCTGTGGACAAGTTATTATTGAATATAGGGCTGGGTTGAAGCACTGGGCCCTGTCTTCTGTGGTCTTTGATTTAGGTCCCGTGGGACAGACCGTCACTTTTGCAGGAGCACAGCTGATTCCAGGCAATACTCCAGGCTGTATCTGCAGCTCACATCTCAGGCTTCATCTGCCCCTGCAAGACAAAAAGGACCAAAGCTGCCACCAGCTCCTCTGGCTCTTCTGCTGCCGTCTTCTGCCCCTTTCCCATCCTCTTTTTGGCTGATGCTCTTCATGCATTGAGGAGAGGTGAGGATGGAAACATCTGTGAGAGCATGTGTACAAGCTCCAGAGAGAGCTGAGCATGCAGCAGAGAAAGGAGAGAGCTCTTCCTAGCCATACACTGCAACATACAGCCTTCTTGAACCTTCTGATAGAAGGTGGCTGGAGGGAAGGGGAGGCACAGGCTGTTTCAGTCCTTTTTGCACCTGAAGAATTACAGGATTATCTGGGATCATGTAGGAGAACTCATAGCCTGAGGTCACCTCTGCTGGCACAACTGCCCCGTGGATGATGAGCCTTTCAGAATGGCACAGAGGCAGGAATCCAGCTAAAGCTATGGCTGCCTGCTGGCAAGCTGGCTGTGTATGACTCCCATCTCACGTCAGCAGGAGTTAGGACTCTGCTCTCATTGGATTCAGTTTCAGTTATTTTGCACCTGCCCTTAGTAATGGATAAAAGCAGTCATTAAAAAGGCCGCTTTAATCCAAAACACAAAAAAATGAGCATTCTGCCAAGTTTGTGTAAAGCTGTTGAAATCACCTCCTTCCCTGAGTTATGACTATTTGTTTTATTCTCATCCTCAGAGGTGAGTATTCAATTTGCCATAAAACCTTCATTGTGTACTCTAAAAACTGTCAGAAAGGACTGGGAGAGCAGCGTTCAGCACAGGAAGATGCAGGGTGGAGATGACAGCTGAAATATTCACTTGGACAGTCCCAGTTAAAATGGAAAAAAAAAAAAAAAAGAGTCTGTTTCATTTGCTATATATTTTTTTTTTTAACTCTAGAGGGAATGAGGTTTCCTGAACCTTTGCAGATTCTAGCAGTCTCTTTGTGAGTCCTGCACATTGTATCCTTCTGCTTTGCAGTTCACAGGAAGGTGAGGTCAGGCTCTCCACTGATGGTAACCAGCTTGCCCACCTCTTCCTTTTAAGGAGCTTCATTTCCTTCTTGGGAGATGATGTGCTAATTATTAACGTCTTCAGAAAGCCACACTGAAGAAATAATTGTAGGTGTATAGCAGATGCCACTACTTCGGTTTTGATACGTAATTTTCCCTTCAGGTGCTTTGCCTCAAGTTGTGTCACTACTGCTTGGTCATTCCTATTTCTACTAATTAGGAAGTTACTAAAGTGAGGAACAGTCTACAGGAGCTGGTGAGTTAGTAGTTAACCTTTTTTCTTCTGTGCATACCTGCATGGGAGAGAGGAGATGTGGCCTCCTGCTCAGCAGCAAGGGGATGGGAAGGCTCTGCTTCATCGTGGGCTGCGGGTTACTGAGAAGCAATAGTGAAATACTGCTGACAGCTGGTTTGCTCTGAAGTCCAGCACACACCCAAAACTTTATCTTCTTACCCCAACTGGTGGCTCACAAATCCCACCCAACCCTTGCAGCAGTGATGTATGGGGCTCCAGGGACAGACCCCTGCTGCCTGCTCTCTGCCAGGTGGCACCATGGAAGGGATGGAGTGCTGAGAGGTTCTGGTTGGTGCTTCTGTCCACACTTTCTGCGGCTTGGGACAAACAGAAGGCAGTGGGCACTTCCATCAGGGCACTGAACATCAAGCCAAGGTTCATCTCCAGTATCTCACTCCTCCATTCTGTAAATGTGTGAGGCTTCGAGGCATATGGTAGTTTCCCAGCACTAGTTACTGATTTGTGACATATTGTGAGAAAAATTCAATTTTCTTCACTGCTTCAGGGATATAAGTGACTTAAATTGATCTTTTTTATAATGGTCTTCCAACTGCATGAGCTTTTAACAGCTCTCTGATCATTCCAGCTGGCTAAACAATGGCCATTTTAAACAGGGTCTGCAAGTTGTAGGACAACTGGATGTAGTATTTAGGTACTTGGATTGTTCATTTCTGGGCTTAAATGCTTTCTGTTTCTGTTACTCTAGGGGTCAGATAATCTCCTCACACACTTATCTGTTACACTTCTGCTTTGGGCTATCTCCTGCATCTTGCTTTCATTTCCCCTAATGGGAAGTGGGCTGCTGGAGCACCCAGGGGCAGCTCAGTCTGCTCTGACCTGTTGTGATATTCAGCATTGAAAAAGACATGTCATGGAACAACGGGTATGTGCTTGGCTTTCTTAGTTTGGCGGACTTTTGGGATTGCACACTGGCAATTTAGGCAGCTGTCGGTTGGCTGGGAAGTGAGAGGAAGTGAGGAGATCAGAATGTTGTGTCTCCTTGCGTTAATCTCAGCTTAACCACATCTGAAAAGCTGAAGAGCTTCTGAGACAGCCAGTGTTTCTAAATGACAGATTGAGGAACTTGAGTATACAGCTCAGCCCTGCAAGGTGCAAGGTGCAAGGTCCGTTTCCTGGGGCATCCTGCTGCCCTCCATCTTGTAGCTTGGGTAAGTGTCTGAGCAGCATTTTGTGGTGTGCTGCCTCTGTGCAGAGAGGTACTGAAAGCAATGACAGACGTATCTTAGACCTACATCCTTAAAAAAAACCAAGAAAAACTGATGATCTAGCATGTTTCTGTATTGATACAGCCTTTGTGAGGCCTCAGGTACCTCAGAAAGACTACATCTTTGTAGGTCATCTCCTGTTTACTTACTCATGCATGACCTAATTTATTTTGCAGAAGCTTCTTTAGGAAGGCAAAGTGCTGTCCTGTCTGAAGTGGAATGCCTTTCTCCTGGTGCTGAACGCGGGTGTATGTGCAGGCTGCCAGGAGAAGTCTGTTTGGGATATTGGTGAGCCATGTGCTGCTCTGCCAACACATGTGTCCTGTGGATTCCAAAACCCACAAGTGTTGTAGGGCTATGCCAAGTGTCATCAGCTCTTGTGGAAAAGCTTGCTTGCTATCAGTCTAGATTCCACTGTAGACTAGAAAGCCAGAACTTTCAGCTAAACTTTTAAAAACACATACACTTCTCTATGTTACAGCTGTCTATCTTAGTCTAGAGTGGGATTGCTGTTTGAAATAACACTGAGATAACACCATTACCACACTGGTGCACTGCACTGTTTCTGCCTGTCTGGTTGTATGGTGGTCTGGAAGCTCTGGGGCTACCACAGAAATTGGACAAGTGAGGGAACTGAACAGATGAAACAGTTTAAACGAAGAGGATAATTTCCAGTGGGTTATCTATCTGAAGTTACACAAATGCAAGGTGGCTTTGGGACCTGCTTCTTTGTATTCAAATGACTGCAGTATTCCTTCCACTTAGAAGCTTAAATTTGACTCTTTGAGCTTCAGGACAGATCAGAAGTGGGCCGCTGTGCTGATGCAGGGCTTGTTTGGCAGAATAAGTGTGAGGAGTGAACAGCAAATTTCCTAATTGCCCTGTTACTGCCCATTCCATCCCTAGCAAAGTAGAGTTTATGACTTTCTATGCTTTCAAGCTTGTCTTTCTGCCCCTCAGGTGAAGCCAGAAATTCTACTTAATTCTTATCTATCTATAGGCTTTAATGTGAGTGGATGCATATGTTGATTCTCTGTGGCTTACCTGCTGGCTTGAGTTTGAAGTTTGTTATGAAAGAGCAGCGTGTGTATTATTTCTACGTAAGACTGATGTGTAATTTTGCTGCATGGTGCTTTGGCATCCGAGATCCAGCAGACAGAGCAGAATGCTGCACCATTAATACCTTGATGATTATGCTTCACTTTATGAAATTGGCTGTAGAAATCTGTCTTTGCTTCAGGAAGTCAGCGTACAGAAGCTGGAAGTGCTGGGATATCAGCTTTCCCCTTCTGAGCTGAAGAGGTGCCTGTATAAGGCACTAGGTAAGTGCTGTATTGAGGACAAATGAGTGGGGTAAAGGACAGTGGGAAACAAGAAAAGGGGGAATGGAGCATGACATGGGCACTGGGCTGGCATTGCTTGCCATGATGTCTCCATGCAGCGCTGCATGGATATTCTTAAGAACACTGAAGTTCTCCACTGCCCTTGCAGTCTAGACAAACCCAGCAACGCTAAACTTTAAACTTTAGCAATGCTAAAGAAAAGTGGCCTGGGTGACTGACTGTAACAGCATGGCTTGTGTCTGGTCAGTCATCAGGAGCCTGAATCAGGTCCCAAGACCTTAATGCAGTGACAGGCAAACTGAGAGGTCTGACCACATCGTCCCTCCTGGATCCATTCATTTCTCATGGTGCTCATGGTGTATTAAAGCCTTCTACATTGATCCCTCTGAAATGCTACAGCTGGATGAAGGGAGACGTGTGCATTAGTTTTGGTGGCATCCTGCCCATCTGGTTTTCCCAGAACAGGATAATAAACATAGCCCAGGCAATCTGCTGTGCTGTGGGGATACTGACTTTGCAGGGCTGTCAATCATCTGATTTCACTGGTGCTGCTTCATGCTGCTAAATTAAATAAGTACAGTTATATCTCATGTTAGTTATTTTTCAGCTTTAGGCTAAAGGAATTCATGGCTTTAGTGGAAATGTCACAGAGATGTCTCTCTGCTCCAGCACCACACTGCCTGCTATAAAACATGATATATTGGAGGAGATGGATATTGGAGGAGTGTCAGAGTCCATCTCCAGCCATAGCATTTTTCCTGGCTGATAGAACCATTAGTCTTCAAAGCTTAGAGCCGTATTTTTGATATGGCTTTTGTTACCCTGATATTCTGGGATGCAGCTTCTCCATAACTTGTATAGAAGTACCTCAGCATCAGCCTGTACCAAGATGTCATTCTTCTCCCGAACCAAACTGAGGTAGAATGCAGGCAAAGTACCACTGAACTTAAAATACCCTTTACAATATGAAAGCAATGATGGCAGTGTGGGGTGTCTCCTTCTGGTCATTCACTGCAGTCCCCTATGCATGCTCACAGTGATCCTTCCCCTGCAGAGCTGTAGGGGAAATAGGCAGATGGAGCTCAAGATCCTTTCAGTATCTAAAGAAGGGGCTGTAAGAAAGAAGGGGACAGACTCTTCAGCAAGATCTCTTGTGATAGGACAAGGGGAAGTGGCTTCAGATTGGAAGAGGCGAGATTTAGATTGAATATAAGGAAGAACTTTTTTATAATAAGGTTGGTGAGGCACTGGCACAGGCTGCCCAGAGAGGTGGTGGATGCCTCATTCCTGGAAACACTCAAGGTCAGGCTGGATGGGGCTCTGAGCACCTGATGGAGCTGTAGGTGTTCCTGTTCACTGCAAGAGAGTTGGGTTTGATAACCTTTAAAGGTTCCTTCCAACTCAAATGATTCTATGACTTACAAAGTGCTATGAGATCTGCAAGGAAAATGCTACCATGGTAGTGCAAAGAAATTGATGGTGGAAACAACATCTCTTCACCCAACACTCACCAAAGCTCAGGGAAAATCTGTGGAGAGCTTTTGGTGTCACCCTCTGTCCAAGTGCTGTAGTTGCCTACGTGGCCAGAGCAGAACTTAGCGTGGGGACACAGCATTGATGTAGCATTTGCTCTGAAAGCAGCAGCAGTGAACGTAGGTCAGGCTGTTCCTTCCATGTGCTGTGTTTAGGTTGCTTTAATTTAGTAATAGGTTTACATATTCCCAGTGCTTTTCATCCCTTTGATCTTTGCCATCACACAAATTGCAGCACAAACAGAACAGAATCAGCAGGAAACAATGTGCTGCTGTGTTCCCATGTTTGCAGTGAGCATAACCACATGGACTTCATTCCTGGTGGACCTAAAATCTGAGAGCTGTGGCTGTAGAGAGAAACACCTCCTGGGGAATAAAAATAGGAGCCCACTTGCTCTGCTCCTCCTCTGTCTTCAATTGGAATTTCCTACGAAATGCAAGTAATGAGATATTTTTGACAACTTTCGAAGCAGATGCAAAAATGGAATCAGTGTAACATCACAAACACCATTTGGTGGAATTCCATGTTTTAAATAAGTGTTGTCCTGTCTTTAAAAGGCAACTGCAATGCCACGACCTGACAGAGCAGAAGCAATACTCATCACCATAGGTTTTTAATATTTTCGGTAATTCTCCTTCAAACTAATGAAGCAAAGAAGCTGACGGTGTCAGAAGACAGGTTCCTGCTCCTTAGCATGCATTTGTGGAGAGCAGCAGGCTGTGGGCAAGCAGAGAGGCACAGAGTGCTCTGTGCTGGTTGCAGCCATCACTCCCCATCATTGCCCCAATTATTATGAATGTTTTGAGTCAAATGAAATGATTTTTTTTCCTTTCTCTTTGAAAATGGTGTTCCTTTTTCTCTTGAAAGTTTAATAGAGCATTAATTTGCTCTCCCATGCATGGATATCCAGACTAAAACTTCAGAACAATGGGTTGGAGTGAAAAGAAGGAAACATGACCTATCCTGTTAAGATCAATTTGCCCTAAT
This sequence comes from Oreortyx pictus, assembly GCA_036925125.1. Classification (NCBI taxonomy): domain Eukaryota; kingdom Metazoa; phylum Chordata; class Aves; order Galliformes; family Odontophoridae; genus Oreortyx; species Oreortyx pictus. The sequence continues at coordinate 9,955,056 of JAUPFR010000001.1, forward strand.
CCTCCACCCAGACCTCCTGTGCCTTGGAGAGAAAAAAGCCCTGAAGAGTAACATGTGCACTGGTTGGTGAAACTCTGTGCTAGCAATGCTCTTCTTTAGAGGAAGGCTGGGCTTCTAGCCCAAAAGTTGCTCTCAGTTTTATACACAGCATTGAGCAAGAGGAGTCACAAGTGCTTGTGTCACCCATACCACACCCCAAGGAGCAGCATGGGTGTTCAGAGTTTACATTGTCCACTTGGATTTTATCCACACCTTGCAGCGGTCAGCATCCCCCGGAAGAGACATGAGTGAAATGCAATTACACAAGTGAAATTTGGTCCCACAGGGTCACTGCTGGGAAAGCTTTAGGACCACCCTAGATCCACAGTGTTATGTGGCCTGAGCAGCAGTGGTTTTCATACCACAGACTTTACTTGGCAGCAGTTTTCCGGCTTGGCTGCAGATTGCCTTCTGCAGCTGTGATCCAACCACAGAGATAAGCATAGATAACAGAGATAATATCTACACTGAAGAAGGCACAGCTGTAACAGCACCGACTTACCCAGAGCACTCCTCTTGCTCAAGTCAGGATGCTGAAATCTTTCTGCTTTGTTTTGCTCTTACATTACAAGCAGCAGCAGAGTTCCACCAGCCAGGCACACAGATATTGGGTGCATTCCAGAATTCAGGAACGTTATCTCAGTTCTTTTCATGCTGCATTGCTGCCAGAGGGCCCTCAGCCAAGGCCAGGACTCATCTGAATACTGAATGCTTTGTTCTGCTGCACTTCCTCAGGTCAGACAAGAAGCAAATAATTAGATCTCTGTTCACTGGCAGTCTGTTTTCCTTAGCAGGTACTGGAGAACATGCCCACAGAGGCTGAGATCAAAAGGTCTGACGACTGCTTTTTTTTTTTTGCCAAATCTTAATCTAGCCTCCAATATTTTTGGTGTAATTAAAGTACTAAGCTTCTAAATGGGAACAACTGTAAGCACAGTTGACCGTGTTAGTGTTTTACCCCAAATGGAATGTATGCCCAAGGATACACAGAAATATTGATTTCCTCTGTTTGCAGAGCATGCTTCCATACCAGCCATGGAATTGCCTGTTCTTTTGTTGTTACATCAATGGTGACAGCTGGGATGGGCTTGCTCTTGAAAACTGGAGGGTTCCCATCAAAAGCCCAACAACATGGCTCATTTCCACTGTGTATCAATAAATGCACTTTACTTGCTTGTCAGTTCTCCAGAAGTGTAGCTGATGTCTTGCATTTTGCAGTCCTTCAGATGTCTGTATCTGTGCATTAACACGCACAAATGATTAAGACTTGGCTAGGGCTGCCTATGTCTCACTTCTGGTAGCAATACGATGTACCAAAAAAGGAACGGAGCATATTTCCTGAAACCTAAAATAATCACAGAATGATAGAACCATAGAATATCCTGACTTGGAAGGGACCCACAAGGATTACTGACTCCAACTCTTGGCTCAACACAGCACCACCCAAAATCAAACCCAATGTCTGAGAGTGCTGTCCAAATGCTCCCTGAGCTCCAACATTCAGGGCTGTGCACACTGCCCTGGGCATCCTGTTCCATCCCCACTGCCCTTTGGGGCAGACCCTGTCCCTAACCCCCAGCTGCCCCTCCCCTCCTTGACTCAGCTCACAGGCTGCCATGAGGCCTACTCAGCTGCTTCTCACACCCCTCACACTCCAGACACTTCCCCATCTTTGTAGCCCTCCTTTGGACACTCTCTAGTACTTTTATCCCCTTTTACTGCTGTGGCACCCAAACCTGTGTACAGTGCTCAAGGTGATGCCACAACAGTGCAGCATAGAGTAGGACAATCCCTCCCTCTCCCTGCTGTAACTGCATCAAGATGGCCCTGAAATCTCAGATTTTGGGCATTTAGGATTCAGCACAAAGCAATTCACACTCAGCCCCCCTCTCCATCCAACACTCCACCAGTACAGAGTCTGGGATCTGGACTATGGCCTGGTATTCTGTGGGTATCTCAGTGTGCTAAAATTAAGGCTCATAATGAAGCCCATGATGTCTTAGTGCAAGAAAGATGTGGAATCAGGCACAGATGTATTGAACATCTGTTTTGTTGCTTCTTTCGTGTCACTGCTTTTATATGTCCTGGTTTTGGGATGTTAAAACTTCTAGTGAAGAGTAAGATGGAGCTGTGCTTTGGTGCTGTTATGTATTGTTTCTTTAGTGCCTTGTATCTTTATAGAAACAGAATCATTGAGGTTGGAAAAGACCACTAAGATCATCCAGTCCAACTATCCATGCCCACTCACCACGTCCCTCATTGCCACATCTCCACTGCTCTTGAACACCTCCAGGGACAGTGACTGCACCACCTCCCTGGGCAGCCTCCGCCAGTGCTTCACTGCTCTTTCTGGGAAGAAATTTTTCCTAATATCCAAGCACCCGTGGCACAATTGAAGATTGCATTCTCTTGTCCTAGTCAGGATGAGAGTCTAGATGGGGGGACAGAGTCAATGCTGGTGCTTATCAGCAGAATGTAAGAGCAAAGCCAGACCTATTTCTTTGCTTGTGCAGTCCCTGGTACAGTGAAAACAAGATCCAGACAGAACAAGAACAGTATGGTTAGTGGTAGTGGTAAGATGTGAAAACGGGAGCCTTGATCCTGTCACAATTGACGTTACTGAGAAGGTCCACTCTACATTCTTCTAATGCAGAAAAATGAAAATAACCCTGCTAATGTGGGGGAGACTCGCTTTTCTTGTAACTCTTGAAAGACATTATTGTAGTGAAAACACAATGAATGCTGTGTTTTAGTTGTGCTGCGCCAACATGTGTACAAAGAATGGATATTTAGCAGCCTTTAGCATAATTTATCCATGACTCTCTAAGTTATTTTTAGGATGAGATGAACTATGGTCTGTATCTTCCTAGTAACTGGAAAAGGAGCTGAAAATGACCATCTCAGATGCAAGTGTCTTTGGGAATCACTTTTGTTATGCTTTTCATCCTTAATTTAATTTCTCAGTCAGGCTTGGTTAGAAAAAGTAATCTGTAAACCAGGAGGCATCAGATCTATTATGCCAAAAGCAAACTGGAACCCAAGAAGCAGCTTCCACCAACACAAACATGGGAAGTGACAGCACAGGCTCTGAAATGTGAGCGTACTGCCTGGCTTTGCTTAAACAAACTGCTGGTAAACTGCAAGGAAGCTCGTAGGGAAGGCCATGGCTTTCGATCTCTGTCTTCTTCTCTGCTTTTTGTCTGATGTTACCATAGTAGAGCTGGTACTGGAGTTATTTAAACACATCCCTGTTCATTGCAGGGGAGTTGAACTAGGTAACCTTTACAGGTTTATTCCAATGCAAACAATTCTATGATTCTGTGAGTGTGAAGTGTCATTTTCTGATGTTAGTATTTAGCATTAGGCATAGAATGCTGTAAAAAAATCTGTTTTATAAAAAGGAATCAATTCAATTTTATAAAAATGAAACACTGCTTTGGTCATCTGTTTAGAAAATAATTTATCTTACACAGTTTTTGAAAAAAAGAAATAATAGATCACAATGCCATATGAGTCATTAGGCCAAATGGGACAAGTTTAGTAAGATTAATGTTGCCTGCTGATCCTGTGTACTCTGCTGGCCAAATGAAAAGCAGTTAACTTCAGTGAACCTTCAGATTTGCTATTCATTTTGCAAAGCCAGGAGAACTAGAAGACTATAGTATAAGCTGCATCTGATCCTCACCTGTCCCACAGGACACGGTAAGAATGAACAATTTAACGCTTTTATCCATATTTCCATTTTCCCTCCATTTTTTCCACCCTGCAGGGCCCTTACAACCCTCGTGGCCTTCTATGATGTCATTACTGGCTGGGTGGATGAGGGGAGAGCAGTGGATGTAGTCTACCTTGATTTCAGCAAGGCATTTGACACTGTATCCCACAGCATCCTTATAACAAAGTTGAGGAAGTATGGAATAGATGAGTGGACAGTGAGGTGAGTTGAGAACTGTCTGACTGGCAGAGATCAGAGGATTGTGATCCGTGGTGCAGAGTCCAGTTGGAGGCCTGTGACTAACAGTGTTCCTAAGGGGTTGGTGCTGGGTCCGGTACTGTTCAACATCTTCATCAATGACCTGGATGAGGGGATAGAGTCCACACTCAGCAATTTTGCTGATAATTCAAAGCTGGGAGGAATGTCTGACACACTGGAAGGCTGTGGTACCATTCAGTGAGACCAGGCTGGAGAGCTGGGCAAAAAGGAAATGGATGAGGTTTAACAAGAGCAAGAGTAGAGTCTTGCACCTAGGGAGGAATAACTGCATGCACCGGTACAGGTTGGAGGGTGACCTGCTGGAGAGGAGCTCTGAGGAGAGGGACCTGAGTGTCCTGGTGGATGACAGATTGACCATGAGCCAGCAGTGTGCCCTGGTGGCCAAGAAGGCCAATGGGATCCTGGGGTGCATTAAAAAAGCGTGGCCAGCAGGTCAAGGGAGGTGATCCTTCCACTCTACTCTGCCCTGGTGAGGCCTCACCTGGAGTACTGTGTCCAGTATTGTGTCCAAGGAATTTCCTTGAAAGAGTCCAGCAGAGGGCCACAAAGATGATAAAGAGCATGGAACACCTCCCTTGTGAGGAAAGGCTGAGAGACCTGGGTCTGTTCAGCCTTGAGAAAAGAAGACTCAGAGGGGATCTGATCCATGTCTATAAATATCTAAGGAGTGGGAGGCAAAGGAATGAGGCTGAACTCTTCTCTGCAATGTGTGGCGATAGGATGAGGGGAAATGACCACAAACTGAACTATAGAAAGTTCCTCACAAATGTGCATGGATCATGTTCAGGAAGAACTGGAAAATCAGCAAAAGCAGAAAAGCTGTGCTTGTTGTGGAAGTACAATGCAGTGAGAGTGCCCTGGCTAATAAGGTCTGTCTGTAAGACATAAGAAATAAAAAGGTATGATGTTTGGAAGCATCCTTCCCCTATTCTTTCATTCCACTGATGAAGCAGATGAGAGCCCTGACCCTTCCTTGCTGCTCTCCTCTTGGGTAAGGAGTACAACTGGTGACTAAGGTGTATTTGGTTATGGAAACACAACCAAATGCTGTATTTGGGTTTGATGAATTTTCACAATAGTTTCTCTGTACAATGAACTTTGCTGAGGAAATGGTGAGCTGAAATTTTACTTCTATCACATTATCAAGCATCTGTGAATAGAGGGAAAGCACAGATCATCCTCTAACTCTTTGATGGAGAAGGCATTTCACAGCCCTAGTGTGGGGAAATGAGTCATTTTCCATTGTTTACAGTTAAGCTCAGGAATTGTTAAGCAGCGGTTGCAAACCACCAGCTCCTTTCCCAAGGAAGCTCAGCCTTGTCTTCAGTGCTGTTGTGCAATATATAGAAAAAAAAAAAGTATTTTTTGCTGACTTTGGCTTACTCATTGACAGCTGCTGGATGATTGCTGCTGAAGCTACAACACCTGACAAGCAGGCAGAAACTGTAGGTGATGACAAAAGGGAAAATTCACAGCAGGTACACAGTATCACAGGGTAAGTGATGCTGCACTGCTTTTAACAGGCAGGAGTTAATTGTTTATCTAAAACTTAAGTGATGTGTTTGTGCTCCTCCAGCTCCATGTTCGAGGTGAAACAGAAGGTGGCACTCCATGGTTGTACATGTGCTCAGGCTCTGCTGCACACATTTCCAAAGCAAGCACGCATGTTGCCACAAGCTACAGTGAACATAAAGCAGGAAATTCCACAAACACCTGGATCTGTTTGGGCTTATCCTCCTGAGTACTAAAAGACCATGTTTCTAGAGAGGTATACAAAAATACTGGAAAAAGAAGTAGCAATGACTATAGATTACATGATAAAATCCTCCCGAGGATGCAAGCACTTCAGTCTAAGCATGGAATTATTGCTTTGAAAGAGTGTCTATGCACATGTAGACATTCATAGACATTAAAGCCAGAATGGACCACTGGGAAACTGCAGAGTGATGGCCAAACCCCAGGGACCCATTACAAAGTATATGAGGTGATGAAAATTTTCTGTACAGCCACTCTGCTCTTTGCTGTCTCTGCATAAATGTCCATAAAGCCAGAAACCTACAGGTGTATCAAAGTGAAATTTGCCACAGTTGATTTTGCTTCGACATTTGCAATCACAAGAAATTCAGCTGAAGCCAATGCTATAATTCCAGAGAGAGATCAAAGTCATGCTGTGGTATCTAAAAATGCAAATTTCTATGCAAACACCAAAGAGATGTAAAATGGAAATGGTTTCTCGTTTGATGTATTTCAAGAGTCATCCTTCTCTGGTGAAATTCAAAGGGTGGTAATGCATCAGTTTGCACACCTGTGCTGCTGGCTGTGTCACTGCAGGGCTCCCACCCAGCATGTCTGGGGACCGTGCTGGTCACAGCAGTCACATTTCCTCTTGTTCCTTAAGCATCTGTGACCAGGGAGCTGTCACACTTTACACTACTGAGGTATAGGCTCTTATCTTAGGGATTCAGAAAGCAGAAGACACTTTTTTGACTCTCCTTGCAGGAAATGAAGCTCTTACCAGCTGTCTATATATAAACTCTTCTAAAAATGACTTTTGTTTTTTAATTATTATTACCTCCAGTGGCACTGAGATGTTCTTTAAACTAAAAGAGCAGAAATTTAGGTTAGATGTTAGGAGACAGCAGTGAGGCCCTGACTCAGCTACCCAGAGAGCTGTGGTGCCCCATCCCTGCAGGTGCTCAAGGCCAGGCTGGATGGGGCACTGGGCAGCCTGAGCTGGTGGGAGGCAACCAGCCCATGGCAGGGGTTGGGGCTGGGTGGGCTTTGGGGTCCCCTCCAACCCAAAACATTCTATGGTTTTATGATTTTATGTCTGGGATAGTCTGATGAGCAGCTTATGTGTCTTTGGTAATGTACTTTAGTTACATTACAGGAGGCAGTGGTTGTAGGTGCTCAGCTCTTCATCCTTCTTTTATTTTTTGAAGTGCCTTGTCTTTTTCCTTTGTGGTGAAAGGCACTGGCCCCCTTATTTATTTATTGGTCTGTTTGTTTGTTCCAGCTCCAGGAACAAACAGGAGCAATCAGCAGGGCAGATGCGATACCTACTGTCCTCACAGGATGTAGAAGTACAGCTCATAGAGTCATTAGGTTGGTGAAGACCTTCAATATCACCAAAACTAAGCATCAATCTGCCCCACCAAGTTTTATCATTAAACCACGTCCCTTAGTGCCATGTTCATATGTCTTTTAAATTCCTCCAGTGCTGGGAACTCCACCTTCTGGGCACTTCCCTGGGAAGCCTGACATAGTCCAATGGTCAATGGCTGGCTGCACCATAACAGAAGAAGCCATGAGTACCTTGGGTTGCAATTTCTTCTTAAGCAGCTTAAAATTCTTTGTTGTGCTACAGTTCTTCTGCACATCAGTTCAAGCTCTGAACAATATTCCTGAGGGTAACAGGGCATCTGGATGCTGCCTGAAATACTTAACATGGTGGGTGAAGATCAGAGTCATTTTAGGAAGAGTGTTTGCAGGTAAAAGCGAGGTACCTAAGACATAAGCAGTTGTCATGACTTTAATTAATGTCTACACACATCCTAATGTCCTTCACTTCTCTTTGTTGCACTGTTACTTCAGCTCATGGCTGATGGCAAAGAGGTGAGTGTGGAGAAATGGCAATGCTCTATGCTGGTGCTGATGATAACTTTCCTCTTTCTGAGGAAAGCATGAAGAGCTATTTCTTGCTGAACCACAAGGTTTGGACGGCCAAACAGTTGCCAGTTTCTGTCCAGAGAAGGATGTGGTCCTGATTCCCAGGTGAGTTGCGAAGCATCCTCTCCCACAGGTGGAAACAAGGAAGAGCTCACTGGTAGAACAGTAAAAAAATGCAGTGTTTGAATACTGCAGCTAAGGGATGCATTTTTAATATCTCTAGTTTCTCTCTCCACAGTTTGCAGCCTATTTTTACCAGATTGCAGGCTCTATGAATCTATGACTGTGATTTCTTTTTCGTCTTTTCCTTGAGTAGGACCAAAAAGGGACATAATGGTGGAGCTGGGGCTCTGCAGTAGTTCTGGGGACAGTGACATTCTCTTTATGCAGAAAGGGTTGGTGCCTTCTTTACAGAGACCTCAGCAGAGTCTCAGCATTCACATCGCAGCCCCAACGAGTGCAGACAGCTGTGATTATTGACGGATGACATGAACATTTTTTGTGAGTGCCTGTGCATCAGGTGAACGGAGGGGTTGCTCTGGCTACAAAAGCAGTCAGCAGAGTTTGAACTGAATGGGAACAATCGGAGATGCTCTCTGCTCCTCCATGCAATGTGGACAGAAGGAGTTAAGTATTCCTTTTCCAAACCCAGGCTTCATTTTACTTTTTTTCATGTTGTAGAAAATTTTTACGTGCTCACATGGATTTACCAGCTTTTTAAAATGATCTTTGTTCCAGTTGTGTTTAACCAGCTTAATCCCTCTTAAAGTACTCAATTTTGTACAGTGCATTCTTAGGTTTATATAGAATCAGTACTTACTGTTGGTAACAGGCAGGGAAAACAAAGACTAGAGTAGCACCATACATGGTAAAATGAAACGAAAACTGAAAAAAAATGAGCAAGAGAGATGTAATGCAGGTAAAAATAGGAGAGTTTAAGAGCTTTGCAACAAATCAGCAGTATGGAAAAGACAGAGAAAGTGGGTGCCTGGGTCTCCTAACTATGTTATTTTCTTCAAAAGCCGTGCCCTTATCTGGGGCATTGGGAACTGGGAGATGGCCAAGTCCCTGGGCAGTGCCACAGCGTTGCAGGGCTGGCTACCTCCTGGGATCTGTTCTGCACACTCAAGGGACCGCTGACAAAATAGGAAAATCATAAGGAAGTCTTCTCTTTGGAGGGTTCACATTAGCTTAGTGAATGCAGCTCGGTTTAATTGACTGGAATAGGATTGTTTTTCTTGAGTTATAGAGGTAGAAATTAAATACAACCAGATTCTTCTGAAACTCAGTTTTACTTACTGACAACTACTTCTTTCTGGATTTTGTTAGTGTGCACTTAAATTCTTGGGACTTTTCTTGTTGTTTTCAGACAGGATGCCCAGCAGAAACCAGTAGGTTCATTTATACTTGGGATTTGACCATGCAGATGAGTAATCTTAATGGAAAGCTATAGGAAAACTGATCCCATTTCTCCTACCCTATGGAAGTGTCGACCCCTTCTTCCTCACTCCAGGTATGCAGGCAGGGTTTTCCAGATGTAGAGCTCATGCTTTCTGAAGCCAGACAGTGCTATGAAGGCCTTGCATGGATGTGGCCACACCCAGTGCCAAGAGATGTGGCCTCAGATCTCTGGCTGTGTGGCCCTGCCGTGCTCCGATGTGGGTCACCCTGTCCATCATGCTGCTGCTGGGTTGTAGGGTCCTGAAAAATAAAGGTAAACTGCTGGAGCTGCCAGTCTTCAGGGAATGACAGAATTGTAGAATCATTAAAGTTGGAAAAGATGACTAAGATCACCTAGACTAACCCCAACCCACCCTCACCATGCTCAAGCACCACGTCCCTCAGTGCCACATCTCCATGGTTCTTGAACTCTTCCAGGGACAGTGACTCCTGGTGTCACTGGGCAGCCTATGCCAATTGTGCTCAGTTCCCTCTTGACCAAAGTGAGGTAGCTCATGGAATTGACAGCTCAAATCTTGTGCTGGAGGAAATTGCATTTGAAGAGCAGCTATTGGCGTGCATCTCCAGGCCATACATTTCTTCAGAACAGCAGAACTGGAGATCTATCTGAAGCAGTCAGAAAGGAGCCAAGGATTTGGTGGGATTTCATATTGAATACCTCATACTGTGATGTTTCTCGGAGGTGCCTGTGTTGGCTTAGTGCTGTTTTCCAGTTTCAGTGCTTTATTTCAGCCAAAGGCAACACTAAGTACTTGCATTCCTCTGCCCCTTTCATCCAGCAGCACGTGAAGACTTTTCATACGCTTTTAAAATCCAAAAAAGGCCACAGCATTAATGAATGTCAAAAGAAGGCAGCAGCCTCTCTCAGCCTGCATCCCTCTCAAGTGCTATGCTGGCTTTCAAGGGGCTTCTCCCAGGTGGGAAGCAATCCCAGGCCAAACTGATTAAAAAAAAAAACAAACAAAAAAGGGTCAGTTTTCTCCTTTAAATCCACTTAGAAGACACTGTGTGGAGCACTGGCACACGCTGCCCAGAGGCTGTGGAGTCTCCTCCTTGGAGACCTGCCAAAGCTCCTGTTGGAGCAGGGGTTGGGCCAGATGGACCCAGAGCTCCCTGCCGAGATCATTCTGTGATTCCGTGATCTTGAAATGTGTCTTCAATGGATTATCACATTTGACAGCGTGGTCTTTGAAGCTAGTGGTGGCATGTGATGTGAGCCTCCTCTCTGTCTCTCATTTGCTGATGCCCATTACCAAGCATCTTTTCCAGGTTCATCTCCTGTTAGAGATGGATTGATGCAGGATGGTTCAGCTGCTTTTGTCTGTGTTTGAAGTAGATGTTTGTGCCTGCAAAGCCTCAGCTTCCAGGGTCAGAGTAACCACGAACCAGTTACCCCAAAAGGTCAGGTTTTACCAAGAAAACCAGTATGAGTTTAAGAGTATTATATTTGATAAATGGAGTATCGTGCTTTCTGAACCAACCTCATGACTGGTGCCCTCCTTGCTTACAGAAGACTGTTCCCGTTCCAGTGTGAGTTGTTTAGGCTGCAAGAGCTGGAGTGGCCAGCAGTGCTCCCATGGGCAGCACAGCAGCAGGGGAATTCAGGCTTGGGCTGTTCTGCCTTCCATTTTTTGGGCACCAGTCTCCTTTGAAAAAAATACATCCTGACTTCTGACCCTTAAGGGGGGAGATGGGGAAGGAATGAAGTGTGCCTTTCTGGCAGCTTGGAGAGTGGAAACCCTACAGCAGAAAGGCAGGGTACTGGTACCAGCATCCTGCGGGAGGGGGATGAGTTTTGCCTGGCAGCCTGCACTGAGGTCTGTGAGCCTGGGGCAAGGCTCTGATCCGAATTGGGACTATCTGGTTTAAAGCTAAATGAGATATTTTTGTGCAATGTGCAGTCAGTTCTTCATTTTTCAGAGTAGGCTCCTCCTGCTGTGGAGGAGTCGGTGGATCTGCAGCAGACACAGAGGCTGCAGTGAGAACCAGGCCATGCTGCACACATCTCCTATTGAAATACATCTGCTTTTCTTCCCCAGAACAGCAATAAATATGTGATCTATATTTGCCCCCTGTGCCTGGCAGTGTTAACATCACAGGGATCTCACTCTCCCGTGCTTCAGCTCCTTTCACTTTGACAGGATCTGACCTCGAACTGAAACACCAGTTTATTTGCTGTGGTCAATTTAGGCAGAAACCTTCAGCCCCATCGTGTGGATATTGTCTTCCAGCTGCCTTCTGGTATGAAAAATAAGTCTGTGAAGACACATGGAAATTAGAGCATTTCTCATAAAGAGAACAAGCAGTTAAAATCTTCAGTGAAATTCAGATGTGAAGTTTTATGCCTCAAAAGGACATATACATTATTCCTGTTCCTGCTTTGGTATTTCTGTTCATTTCTGGCCCCAGTACACATGCAAGGTGCATTTTGGCCTGATACAGGTATGACTGTCAACACTTGAGAATGCTCTGTTTCATGATCTAGTTATAATGCAGCTTGAGCAGCAGCACTCCCTCCATACAGGAGCACTGGAAACATATCATCCTTTCCTTCACGTAAGTCCAAGAGGCCTACTGGTCTGCCAGGCACGCTGGAGGTTTAGGCAGGTGTTGACTTTGAAATGTTGGCCATTCGAGGGTGGATCAACCATGCAAAGAGATGTTTCTCTGTCTTCAAAGATGAACAGGTGGTTAGTTATTTGGATAATGTACTGTACATTTTCTCAGCACGTCAGTAGTAGGAAAAGATTGTTTCTACGCTACTGATGCATCAACTGTAAGTCTGGCTTTCCTCACTGCTTTTATCCTATCTTCTTTATTTAATTGTCTGTCACCACTGTGCAAATTCAAACACCAGTTTAAGTAACTGAGACACAGCACTAGGTTTGAATCAACCCACCACTGGGAAGCCCCACTACTGGAGTCTACCCATTTGTTCTGACATCTCTCTATGGGGACGCGAGTGCCAGATGCAAAGCCAGCCCTGTTCTTCATCCTTCCAACTGCATGTGGGGATTGTGCAAGCAGCAGGAAGCACCTGCAGTGGGAAATGGCTGTCTCGTAGAGAGACACTGCCTTCTGAGCACTGGTGGGCTGGCCTGGTACAGCGATGATGCCAAGGCTGGGATGAGGCTTTAGCAGCACGCCAGAGGCACTTTATCACAATTGTTCTGAATTTAAACTCCTTATCACACAGTTTCCATTGCTCGAGCTGGTTGCTGTCTGCACAGACCCCTCTGAGCAGGAGGCTGTGCAGCAGGGCTGGTGGCCCACCTGGATTCCTGCACGGTGAGGTAAGGCTTTCCAAACACTGCCGCTATTATCGCTGCCTCTGCCTTCCTTATTAGGGCAGGCTGAGGTTTCCATTCCACCCCAACCGCCTCAGATGAATCAGACCATCACTGAACCTGAAAACCTGCAAAACCTGCAAAATCATTCCAGTAAAACTTGCATCTGACCCAAACGTTTGGAAATGAATAAAGAGGAGGGAGAACAAGGCTGCAGATGCAGTGTGGCTCAAATTACCTTCATCAATTACTGGATTAGTCACAGAATCATAGTATATCCTGAGCTGGAGGGATCATTGAGTCCAACACCTGGAAGTGTGTCACTGTGAGGAGACTATGGCATCCTTAGGGAGATGTTACCTTGGGGGTATGGGGGGATCCAAGTGCCCCTTGGGCAACTCAGTACCAGACAGATCTGGATGGACTGGAAAGAGTCCAATAGAGAGCCACCAAGATGGTGAAGGGACTGGAGCACCTCTGCTACTAGAAGAAGCTGAGAACTGTTGTGCCTGGAGAAGAGGAGGCTCAGGGTGATCTCTTACATGTTCATGAATACCTGAATAGAGCCTGACAAAAGAATGGATCCAGGCTCTTGTCACATGTAGTTCTAGGGTAGGTTTAGGTAGTGATGTACTGACACATTTTCTGTGATATTTGTATGCAAATTACTGTGACAAAAAGTGTTAAATGGTAGATATATGTTTTAAATGCCATATGTTAGTATCATTCTCTTTTGGAATGTATCCAATAATTTATTGATTATCTTGTTACAAAATATTTTATCACTTGTAGGTGCTGTCTTGATAAAAAGAAACTTTAGTTTTCTTATTCAGCATGGAATATGGGAAATATGTGCAAAAACAGTGTGTTAATTTTTAGTGTCACTGTTGGAACAGAAACAGAACTTTCCTATTGCTAATGCTCTGCTGTCCCAGTTGGGTATGGTTGTTCTTTTTCACTGCCCTTTTTCTGGATGTATATGTGTAGTGCCAAAAAAACTGACAGCCGTCACTTTGAAGATGGATGAAACTCTTCCAGGTGTAGTTTGCTTATTAATTGCCTATGAATCGTTAATTACTTCCAGAATAAAAAAGTGCTGTTTAAATGTGCAGTATTAGTGGTGTACCCAGTTTTTGGAACAGTGAGTAGTGTAGAGTTGATGTGACAAGAGTGGTGCATAAATGATCTTGAGTTTGACCCAGGAAAGAGTGAAATGAGTGCCAACACAATGTCTGAGTTGAAGGCTCTTCTGAAAAGAAGGTTGACAGCTCTCAAAAACATGACCTGAGATGTCTTTTGGCACCCAAGAAATCTAAGGACTTACCTGCTCTGTGTGCTTTTTCCCTGAAAATGCAAAAGCTTTGAAGTATTTAATATTTCTCAGTTCTTTATGGAAACTGGCTTTTTAGAGTGTGGCCCCTGCTATCCAGAAGGGAACAGTGATGTCCAGTGGGTGTCTGCCAGCATTCAGAGTGCAGAGAAAACACTCAGTTCCGATACCTGGACTGAATGAAGAAGGGTATGAATATTTTATCATTTATTCAGCTACTAAAATGTTCACAGTCTCATTCCGTATTATTGAAATTGTCATATTTTAAAATTACAGATGTATATAAAAATCCAGTATAGAACTTGCTGACTAGTTACATTGCAAAGAGTGCAGAACAATCCATGTTAACTTTTTTATTGCTTTAGGACAATCCCAGTTCATTAAAAACTGTTAATTAAAAACAAAATATATAGCAAATAGACCGATTTCACCAGTGTAGTCCTGTATTCTATAGATAATTCCTGATACATGTCTCTCCTTGAGGAGAAAAAGATTCTAACCGTAGGATTTCTTGTAATTTGCATCAACCTGATCCCGCAGTTTCTTACAGCAGTTCTGTGTTGCTGCCAACACAATTTTAAAGTCATTGTGTTCAAATGAAATATAGTAATAACCTCATTGGCCAAGAAATTACATTAAATAAGCATTGCAGTAGATATTCTGAAGTCATATATAGAAGAAGTCTTCACTGAACATTTCTTTCATCTCTTCATAGCTTTTGAAAGCAGAATTGAAGAGTGTACTGGGTAAGAAAGGTTTTCCTAGAGTCATAGAATCATAGAATCATAGAATCATAGAATGGTGTGGGTTTGGAAGGGAACTCAAAGATTATCCTGTTCCAACCTGCTGCCATGGGCTGATTGCTACCCACCAGGTCAGGCTGCCCAGGTGCCATCCAACCTGGCCTTGAGCACCTCCAGGGACAAGGTATCCACATCTGTGCAGCTGTGCCAGCACCTCACCACCCTCCCTGTGAAAAACTTCGCCCTGACATCTAATCCAAATCTCCCCTCTTTTTAGTTTAAAACCATTCCCCCTTGTCCTATCACTATCCACCCATGCAAAAAGTTCTTTTCCCTCCTGTTAATAATCTCCCTTTAATTATTGGAAGAATGCAATGAACCTCTTTCCTAGAATATTAATGGGAGGGTTTGATGCTGATGTGCATGGAAAGCCCCTCCACCTGAGCATAGTTTCAGTTGTTTTTCAGTGCCCAATGGGACCGTAGGACCCAAAGAGAGCTAAGTCATGGGCCTTGCACAATTCATGGCCCTGTGCAGTGTATCTTGTCCCATATCCAAAGCAGACTTACAAATATTTTAACGTGTAATGCTTTACCCTGAATGGGACTGTCCTTAGAGTGAAGCCATCTTGGAAGATGTAGTTCCTGGTGAAAGGAAGGGTTCATCTTCGGGTGGGTTGGGCAGCTCTGCTATCTATTTAGGGAGCAAACTGAACTTGTGAATGAATAGGATTCCAGGGTTCCACCTCTGAACTGTTTTTTTATAAAGCAGTGAGGAGTCAGCAGACATATGGTGTCTACTCATGACCACTGACACTATATTCAGTATTACACAGAAATTTCTTACAGAATTTAGTATCTATCTTCACTCCCTACTGTTGCTGGTGTATAAGTAATGCATGTGTAACCAGAGCTCAAGAGGACCCTTCTGTTAAAAACAGTTGTGCAGCCACAGAGCCATTGTACATGAGAACAGAGCTTGGAGATCAGTGTGTGTATTCCTAAAGTACAAATACTTTGAGACCTGATTAGATTGAAACCTGGGTCATCCAAAATGAAATACCACATTAGATGTAGACTGGGAACCATATTCAGAGGCATCAGAGAAAGCTTCTCATGGAAATATTAAAGGTTTCAGAGTAAAGATGTAAGTAGAAACATGAAGAAATGTCTCAGAATGACTATCACCAGTGAAGGTGGGGGCAGATGGATGAGGAAGGTGTGGGCCGAGCAGGCAGGGCAGGTGACATGAGTGGGGTAGGAAAGGGCTCTGGGAGGAGAAGCAGCAGCCTCCAGAAGTGTCCAGTCGTGGGGATGGGGAAGAGTTGTCCTGACAGTGTTATGCCTTCTCCTTGGCTGAGTTTTAAGGAGCTGTATACAGACTTAGTCCAAAATTGGTTAAAAAGAAAAAAAGGCTTTCCTTTCATCATGTATATAAATCATACCCTCCAAAACACCATTTTCATAGTGGAAGGAAAACTCTAGCTGTACAAATGGAGCACGACCCTGAGTGCTCCATGTCCCCTAGCAATAGAGAGCGCAATCCTATGACTGTTTGGCTTCTGAGCACTTTCCACGAGATGTCCCTGGTCAGAGTGGCCATGGGGAGCCAAGACCAGAGCTGCCACCCAGCCTTTGTGCCTGGGGAAGGGGATAACTTCATTCCATAAATATGATCTTCAGAAATCCTGATGGAATCTCATGACTGCCAAACACAGCTTTGCTCCAACTCTCTCTTGCACTGGAGAGGGGAAAATATTTGGTTTTGTATTTAAAGCAAGGAATAATCTGTTCTCTGCATTAGGCCAGTTGAACAGTTTAAGTGCCTTGAGCGGCACAGCATCAGGACTTTTGCTTTTTAAATTCACATTTCTGGAATCCAGGAGCAAAGTCTTCACTAATGCTGTGGGACGTGGGGCATGCAATTTGTCCACGAAAACGTTACCTGAACACATTCACAGGCACCCAGTTGCCATTTAGCTTCTAAGTTCCTTTTCAGGATCTGTTTTCTAGTTGCAGAATTGTCCATCACATCAATGAGATACATCTCAATATCCAAATTAATTTTAATCCTCAGCATCTTTTTATACCCAGTGGGACCACAAGTTCTCCAGATCAATATGGCAAGGCTATTAACCATATGTACTTAGTGAAAATGTGATAAATGCTTGATTGCTTTTCAAAGAGACAGACCCTGCGCAGTAAATGGGTTAATAACAGTAAATATTGAAACCCCCTTATATATATATTTTAACTACACATATTAAACAAAGAAAAAAATGAATTTGAGGGTGGTATTGTTCAAGACAACTTTGAATTCGGCATCAAATTTATGCAGCGGACTTAGAATTATATAGAGAGTTAAGATTTGCTCTTCAGAAGCTTAAGATTTCTTGAAAGGTCACGTTTCATTTTGTATTAGGCATGCCATGTTGGCTTTCTGCTCGTGGTTTTCTTTCACGTATGAGCGCTTAAGGTAAAATGCTTTCTTCTTCCAAAAGCAGCAAGTGTACAGACATTCAATACAAAAATGTTTCCTCTGTGCCCATTTCTGGTCAGCAGGAATTTTTTCCCTCTCTGCAAAGCAGCGGGGTAGAGGAATTCAGGCTGATCTCTCCAGGTTTCTGTCCCAGATTCTCCAGAGAGCAATGACTATCACAAAAATACGGAATTGTTCTTAACGTGCAGCTCCATGCCCAAACGATTTGCCTGTGTAACTCATCACACCAATCTCTTTGTTTTTATGAGTTCTGGGAAATCAGAACACAAAACAGTTTTGCGTTGGCAGTCGTAACTTCAGGCAGATGAAAGGCAATGAACTTGCGTGTCCTCCTGGCTTCCCCAGCTCAGCTGTGCTGAGCTTTGAGGAGCAGTGCCTGCTCTGCACTTACCAAAGCAAGCTGGGATCGACTGAGGACAATGGTATTTGCTCCAAATTTGTGAGTACTTTGGTTTTGACTCTTTTAAATGTAGTATGCTCCTAACTGAGCAACATGAAATGTTTGTGTTAAAGTGACCCCTCACTACAAGAATGACATTGAGGTCCTTGAAGAGTGTCTGAAGAAGGGCAATGAAGCTGTGATGGGTGTGGAGCACAAGTCTTATGGGGTGCAGCTGAGGGAACTGGGATTATTCAGCTTGGAGAAGAGAAGGCTCAGGAGAGACTTTATCGCTCCCTGTAACTACCTGAAAGAAGGTTGTGGTGAGGTGTGAGTTGGCTCTTCTCCCATGTAACAGTGAAAGGATGAGAGAAAATGACCTCAAGATGTGCCTGGGAAGTCTATGTTGGGTATTAATAAGAAATTCACCTCAGAAAGAGTGGTGAGGCACTGGCACAGCTGCCCAGAGAGGTGGTGCAGTCACCATCCCTGGAGGTGTTCTACAGCTGTGGAGATGTGGCACTGAGGGATGTGGTGCGTGGGCACGGTGGGCTGGGCTGGGGTTGGACTAGGTGATCTTAGGTGGTCTTTTCCAAACTTGAAGACTCTATGATTCTGCCTAAATGTGTAACATCGCACTGTGGTTTACACTGGCACAGCCCTGTACAGGCATAATTCTTGAGTGCCTGCAATATAATTTGAGGTCCACCCTATCCATCAGCAGCAGGTGACTTCAAGTTCATTGCAATCGCCTTCAGCTAATTGCAGTCTGGAGAACAGCCCCAGCCTCCTCACTTCTCTGAAGGTTGGTAGGCAGTTGAACTGAAACACCTTATTTTAACTTAATGCCAAGCATAAGAATGACATTTTTCCACCACTCCATACCGTTGTAATGCATTCCTGGAGCAGATGCTGTCCTGTGCAGATGCAGCCACTGTATGAAATCTTCTTGTCACGCTGATGGACACACGGATCTGCCTGCAGGCTGGCTGCACCAGCAATGCAGACCAAGGGAACGCCCAACACGAAAGCACAGTGCATCCAAAAATCCAGGAGAAAATGCAAAAGGAAATCTGAAGGGCAAGGAAAAAAGCCCTCCAAGCTCATCAGCACGCTTCATGTAGCAAGCACAGCAAAGTCACACTGTCTCAACATAGCTCTGCAAATACATAGTAAGCAAAAGAGGGAAATCTACCTAAATCATAAGAAACCAAAGGAATTTGAAAGATCCTAGCTTCTAAAAGCAAGAAATAGAAAACAAAGTTGCCCGTAGAGTCTCCAGCCTGGTGTGTCACTGATAGCAGAAGTGGCAGGGAGTGCCCTTCTTCTCCCAGCTATGGTAACATGGGTTGACAATATTTGTACGGGTCACTGGGCAGCCTGATCTGGTGGATGACAACCATCCCATGGCAGGGGGTTGGAGCTCGATCATTAAGGTCCCTTCCAACCTGTGCCATTCTGTGAGAATCTGAATTGGTCATCTGTGACTGGTAGTGGTGGAGTGATTCGGCCCATCTCAAGACAGAAATTTGGTGTGATTCATCTCATCCTGAGTGCGAGCACCCCTGTTCACCTGAGATTAATTTTACAATCTAAATCAGGGCAACAGAACTGCATCAGTGAGATGAGAAAGCTTTGGAATTGGGCTGCAGCTGTAGATCCGGTTTGCGTGGGATTCACCCAAATGCTCTGAAGGACATTCAGAAATCAGCTATCTAAGCCTAAAGGGGTTGCCTTAGGCTTTCTTTGTCATCAGTGAAGAACGGGCACCTCCATAGGGCGATTCATCCACCCGCAAAGCCAGCAGGCTGCTGAGTCAGCCTCTGCAATTGCTCATTGTCTTCTGCCTGGGCAAGCCAGTGTCAAGAAAAACTGGCCATAAACTGTGTATTGCTTACAAATAAGATTAAAAAAAAAAAAAAAGAAGTATTTTGGGAATACAGAAAATATTTTCTGAGTTAGAAATACAGGGGTTGGTAATGCACGGAGAACATGGGACAGATTTGGTGGTTGCAGTCACACTGCTGAGAGCAGTGGGAGCTACCCCAAAGGAAACTGCTCATACACTGAACACATCCAAACCCATGGGGCCTCTGATTTCAGAAAATAAAAAGGAATGTATCTCCCAATGTACCCTCTGAGGATGGGGCTTAAAGAGTTATTAGACCAGGCTGTTGGCATGGAGTCAAGGCACAACCTCAGGTCAACACTTGGCCAAAGTGTCTAGCTGGGAGCTGGATGTGTATAGATATATATATACATAAGTTTGCACTCACATACAGGGTGAGAAGTCAATGGGACAGCATGGAAGAAGCTCCTGAGGCTCCCTTTGTGCCCCAGCATCCAGGATGATAGAGCTAAATTGCTCAGGGCAGTTGTGCAAGAACTGAGAGCTTTATCTGCTAACCTTGGTAAGACAGAAACCCACGGTGCTGGGCCATAGGTAATTCCTGTTTCCAGTTACTCCAGCGTGAGTCTGTCCTTGTGTACTCACAGCTAGGAATTTATGTTGGTAAAAAAAGAAAAGCAGTTTTACCTGAAATGGTTATTCATGTATTGAAAGTTCATTAGCATGAGGCACTTAGTTGTGTACTCAGGTACTTTACAGGTGGTGGGAGGTGTTAGTTGCAGGAGTACTCAATAAATGCTGCATGCTTACATATGTGTTTAAAAATGCGGTGTCCTCTACTTTTATGGACAATAGCTGAAGTTTTCTTGTCTTTTTATCATTAACCTGTATGCAAAATCACCGTTCAGCAATCAGAAATGATAGGGAGCTGTAGACTGAAAACAAACGGACTGCCTTTGCTGAAGTGGCACAACTCTCTCCTCTGTCTGCACTCAGAGCCCATCCAGAAGCCCATCCTGGCTGACAGACAGACAGACAGACAGTCAGACAGACAGTGGATGTTGTCTGAGCAGAGCTGAGAGCCCCAGGGGGCACAGAGCACCTTGCTGGGCTTGGGTGTGGGCTTTGTGTTACTGCAGAGCCACTGAGGCAGCTCTGCAGCTTTGGATAAGCTTGTAACATCTCTTACACCAAAGTAATCGTATTAATTTGTCATAGAGCTCTAATTTTGTAATGAAAGAAGGCAAATTAAAGGTGATTTGTTTCTACTGACAGAAAATGCATATAGTAATCTTTTCGGAAAGACTTCTTTAGAACAGAACAGATGTTTTTAGATGCAGAACATGCAGAGATGCAGCTAATTACGCAGCCAATCTTCCAGCAAAGTTATGTTCCATTTATTTTTTAGTCACAGTAATTTTAATAGTCCTACATATTGAAATAAAATTAAGCAGTTGAATTTTTGCATGTCAAAACCTTAGGAAGCCAGCATGTAGCAGCTGAAATGTATAACACAGCTCAGTGCTGTTTATGAGGGTTATGACTGCTCTTTTAAAAATAATTTTCTAGGCTAGAAAAGGGGGTGAGAGTAAGCTTTTTAAATTAAAGGGAACATAGGCTTAAGAAAAGAATGGGTGTAAACTGCCCATGAATATGTTTAGACTGGAAGAAAGCCAGTGGCTGTCAAAAGAGCGAGCTTTCAGAGCATCCCTCTGGAGGGAAGGATGGAGATAGAGGCTGACGCTGTGAGAGAGGCTGCTGACGTGGGTCCCTGTGACAGCAGCAGAGGATGATGACCCAGAGCTGGAGATGCTTTGCAAGAATAAGCAAGGAGGAAAAAGTAAGGTATTCATGAAAGAGTGTAAACTCGAGAAGCAATCTTCAGAGTGCCAAAACAACCCATACTGTATTCACATAACCACAGCTTCCACCCACCTCTACAAACCACACATGACCTGGGATTCAGAATAAAAGGCCCTTCTTGGCTTCTGGAGTTTCCTCTGGATATCTCCTCATCTCCTGGGGAGCTGCAGCCTTTTCTGTGGTCATTTTGAGGCACTTTCATCTCAGGGCTGCCTGGAGGAACCCATCCCTGCCGCCTGTGATGGCCACCCAGAGCTGCAGCAGCTGCTGGCATGGGGAGGTGGGAGGCATGGGCCAGGAGCTGCTCCTCCTGAAGGTTTAGGACCATTTTAGGACTGTGATAATCCTAAGTTTAACTGCTGTTGTTGGAGGCTTGTGTTAGCTCCCTCTGCTCCCACACAGCCTGACAGGAGCCAGGAATAACTCACTGAGGGTTGAATCCCATCCCAAGCGCTGCCATTGGATGCCCATTTCCACCATACAAATACGAACCTCTGAGCCATCCTTGTGAAGGGGAGCAGCACCACGGTGGGGGCAAAACACTATCAGAAGAGCTGGATGCAGCCAGAGGGATGAGGAGGGACCTCCCAAGGTAGGTTAGAAGCAGCACTTTTTATTTTTATTTATTGCTCCTGCAGTGCATGCAGAGCGGATGTAAGGACGGCTGTGTTTGCTTTGGCTGCTGGGCTGACAAATGGGAGGGGGGAATAAAACCCACTTTGGTTTGGATTTAAATGCTGCATTTTTGGGAGGCGGGGTTGTCTTGAAGTCTACAAATGGAAGAAGATAAAAAGTCTGTTCAAAAGAAAACCCTGGCTGGAGCTGAAGGTGACTGTTTGCACTGTGAATGCCAGTAAGGAGAACAAAAAATATTGGAAATGGTGGCAGCCCCCTGACTATCAGCCTCCAATCTGCCCTCTTGATCCTTCTTGGCCCTCAAGAGCTAGTGGTGCAGCCTTAACCAGTGTATGGGATGGCTGGGATGTGGAAGAAAAACTCCCACCAACATCTTCCATGAGCTGCCATGTGAGCTCATGAAAGGTTTTCCAAGGAAAAAGTGTCTGTTTTTGGAATTTATTAATGATAATGGGATGTTTATTCTCAACCAGTTGCCTGCTGTATATCTTCCTCTTCATTCTCTCCACTCTTTTTGGAGAGCCTGCAGCTGGACAGATGGTCCCCAGAAGACCAGCCCTGGTGTGAAGGGCCTTCCCGTCATTTCAGAAGTGCTGACCAAGACAAGCTGAGAAGGATGAGATTTTGGCACGGAGATGTTTAAGTGTTTGTTTGTTTGTTTATTTCCACTTGTGGGAATGGAGTTGCTTTGTGCGATCAGGGAAATGTCGTTCACAGCCACATGTGGCATTTCAGTCCTGGAGGAGAGGGGATGTGTGAAGGCAGGGCAGGACATGGGTGGGCAGAAGGCTCCAGCCAACTTAGCACAGGGTGAACCTCAGCCCTGCACTGTGCTCTGGCCTCAGGTCGTTGCGTTCTTGCCATAGTTGTCACCCTTCATGTCTCCCAGGGAGCAGCCATGCTGTGGATGATTGGATCTCAGCTTGGGAAGCACAGAGATCATGGGAAACACACGGAGACCACTGCCTGGAAAGCAAACAGCCCGAGCCGTGGCTGGAAAGAAATGTTTCTTCATTTTTATGCTTTTTTTTCCCCCTACTTTGCAGGAGGACCAAGCCTCATCTTTATATTTTTTGATTTACTAATTTTGTTGGAACAGGAGTTGGAGCCCGGGATCTTAATCGTGGTGTTAATGATGTGGGAGGCTTGGCTTGGATGTGTTTATTTGAAGCAGGCCATCTGAGGTCCCCACATTGCGCCCGAACCGCCGGCTGCTGGCTGCTCCCAGGTGGCTTTTCCACACATCAACTGAAAATTCCAGCCCGAGAAACTTTTCCTGGCAGAGGCTGTGTTGAAAATGGTACATTCACAAAATGTGGTTGAAAAAAAAAAAAAAAAAAAAAAAGGGTGAATTATTATTTTATTATTATTTTCCAGAGGAAAAAAAAAAATGAAGTGCTTTATCAAAGCATTCCTACCTGCTGTGGGCAGTGGGTGCTGCAGGAGGTGCTGTGGGTTAGTGGACACGGGACAGCCCCAGAGCTCCATATATCCTGAGCCTTTGGGAAAACTGTGGAGGTTGACAAGTCTAGAAATAAAACCGTGGGAACCCCAGCGTGCAGCCCAAGCTGCAGATGGTTACAATAGGATGGTAGTTTGCTGAGAGGGGAATAGAGGTAGATACCGTTTCCTTCAGTTTTCATGCAGGGTAAACAGGTAATGTGTTACCCACAAAAGAAAAAGTAAAATAAAGCCTAACTCTGGCTTTTTAGGCTAGCCCGAGATGTATATCCAATATGATTCACAGCCCCCACAGGAGAATAGATGTTTTCCACTTGTGGTGATGGGGAGTTTGGGGTGAGTGGTTACTGGAAGGAGGAAGAAGGGAAAGGCAGCCCCTGTTGTGTCATCTTTTTGGGAAGAGTCATGAGATTGCCCCGTGGCCCCGAAGGTGTTTCCAATCTGTTCAGGCATGCTTCCAATGTGTGGGTCACAGCAGTAAGAGAAAAAGGCTTGAGAGCAGTTGTTTCCTTTGAGGGAGAGAGTGTCAGACAAAGCTGCATATCTTTAATGGAACTTAAAATATGTTCTTCATTTATGAGTGGTAGCAAAAATATCCAGTAACAACAAAAACAAACAAACAAAAAAACACTTCTGAAAAGAGTCCATGTCCAAGAGTCCAAGATGTCTCTGACTAGAGAATCACAGCAATCAGAGTGGGTGGGATTGACTGTTACAGTGAACAGCCTGGTAAAGTCATAGAGAAGTTGTTTAGATTATTCACATCATTGGAACCATGTTAGTGCTGAAGCAGGTTCTGTCTGCCCCAGTTCCCAAGATACAACTGCGCACATCCTGTTAGACACTGCTCTTCCACATTTGACCTGAACATATTTTCTTTATGGCCATCCCTCACTGATTCTCACAGCACTGAGACAAAATTACTGTGCTTGTCACAGTCTTCTGTGAATCACCATGGGATGGATAACTGTCACTTTGTTTCCTTGCTGAAAGCTTCAATAACATGCAAAAATCAACAGCCCCTGGTTGCTGCAAAGTGCAAGTCTGAAGAGCAGTCAAGCAGTGATGTGAAAGGAGAAACGGAGCTGGCAAGGCTCACGTTTTAGCTGGAACAAATGCGATTACCATGCCGATATGTTTCTGGTGAAGATAGTTTTGTTTTCTTAAGCAGCAAGAAGAGCTGGCTGGAAAATAGCATTTTCTCTTTTATGAGGTTTTAGAAATTTCAGCATTTGGTTTTATTATATGTGGTTTATTTATTATGTGGAGGGAAAACCAAGGTCTCCAGTTTTTCTTGAGAACTGAAAAGAGAGTGAGGTCGGGGCCCAGTGACAGGGGCTCACCCCACCATGCTGCATCGGAGATATATGGTGAACCCCTTGCCCAGTGGCAGGAGTGATGGGGCTTCCATCTGTGTCCTCCTCCTGCCAGTAAGAGCCAAACCAGGCACAGTTTGCTCCCTTCAGACCAGGGAGCTCCTCATGTGAGTGTATGATGCTATGAATCTGACAGCCTTTCCCTGAACAAGGCCCGTGCAGTTGTGTAGCACTGCTCCCTGAGTTAGACTGCACCAAAAGCCCAGATGTGGCACAAGGGCTTGCTCTGGTCCTTGCAGTGGAACCATGCAAGCCCTTTTGTGCTGGGACATTGGCACCAGGGTGATGGGGTCAGACTGAATGAAGTCGTGGCTGAAAGGAGGGGATCATCCCTCTGTAGTCAGCACCAGTGAGTCAGTAACTTGAGTACTGTGCTCAGTTTTGGGCCCCTCACTACAGGAAAGACATTGAGGCACAGGAGAAGGGCAACAAAGCTGTGAGGGAGTCTGGAGTACATGTCTTATGGGAAGTGATATTCTTCAGTCTGGCGGAGGATCAGGGGAGACCTTATCACTGTCTACAACAGCTTGACAGGGAACAGGCTGCCCAGGGAGGTGTCGGAGTCACCACCCCTGAAAGTGTTCAAGAAATGTGTAGATGTGGCA
Organism: Oreortyx pictus; assembly: GCA_036925125.1. Lineage (NCBI taxonomy): Eukaryota > Metazoa > Chordata > Aves > Galliformes > Odontophoridae > Oreortyx > Oreortyx pictus. Next base: position 9,980,247 of record JAUPFR010000001.1, read on the forward strand.
CTCAGGGACATGGCTTAGTGGGCAGTATTGGTGATACAGTTGAACTAGATGATCTTAGCGGTCTTTTCCAACCTTAATTGTTCTGTGATTATATGACGTAAGTCACTGTACCACAGCTAACTCTGTTTCTGCTTTTTCCTCTCTCCTCTGAGGGGCCACAGATCATGTACTCATGCATCAGCACTATGTACTCCATGCATTTCTCTTGGAGAAAGGAGCAGGAATATTTGTCTCCCATATTTTCCACACTCTCTTCTACATGGTGAACGTGAGCCAACCTGCCTTTACCGTCGTGTTGAGGTCCCACTTGGTCTGCTCTTTAACCACCGCACTCCACACAAGACAAATCCTTAAACCCATCTGTGACCATTGTGGGACCATCAACCAGCAGCCACTAGTGCATCCATCAGGCATTTGCTCCAGGTAGAGTTTGCAACATGTGCAGGGCGAGAGTGAGCCTGTAGCACTGGCACCTCCCAGGCATGGCCCCATCCATCTGAGAGTTGACAGCTCATCAGGGTGTGTTGTGCAGCCAGAGCTGGGATTCTGGGAGGCCATGGGGAGAGGTAGGGTAGCAGCAAGCACCAGCTTGTCCTAGGATGATGAAACGTGGCTCTCAGAAGGTCAGGGTGGTGGAGGAGGAGCCAAAAGGAATCAGGGCATGGAGCAATGGTGCTGGGTGAACCTCACTGAAGGAGTATGGGCTGGGGGCCAGATTGGGTTCAGGATCACACAGCCCAGTGGTAGGGGAAAGGACAAGCATCCTTCACATGGACCAGTGAGCATGTCCCTGGGGTCTGATTTTGCCACAACTCCTCCCACGATTACCAGCACCACTACTACTTTAAAAATCCTTTTTGGTCCTTTTTTTCTGATTCCACTGAAACTGTTCAGTGAGATGCTGCTTGGGTTCCCCAGTTTGTTTTTCCCTGCAGAGATCTGTGCATCCCCAAAAGCAGCTTCCTTTGAGGACAGTGCTGTAAATATTTTATTTCTAAATCAGTCTTCTGAAAAATAGCACAGCTTCAGCAAGAAGCTCTTGTATTTCCCATCTGCCTGCAGAGATCCTGCATGAGCCGCACTGCAAAGCATTGGATGATTCACTTTTGGTTGTGGATCAGAGAAGCTTCCTCACTCTGCTCTTGTGTTTCACCAGGGAGTAAATTAGGATTAAGAGACAGAAGCCTTGAGAGCAAGACCTCCCTCATTAATACAGAGAGAATGCCTCTGTGCGGTGAATAGCCAGGAGCAGATGGAGACATGAGATCAAGACCACAAGGTGAGGTTAATGCATATCCAACTGATCGAGTCCCCCCAGACTCAGGTGAAGCAGCTGGAGAAGGGACGGGCAGGCTGGTGGCACTCAGCATGACCTCATCTCAAACACAGGGCGGGAGGAGAGCAGGGATGCTCCTATGTGGGCAACCCCTGCTTCACAGTGCGATGCCATGCAGGGTCAGCTCCTCACCCCTGCCCACTGGCAACTGCTGGATTTGGTCTGCAAAGGCTTGCTTCATTTGCCCAAAAGGCAGATTGGTGCAGCCTGCTGTAAACCTGCTGGGGAGCTAATGACTCACTGTGTCTCTGTAATTACATGTCTGCTATGTAGGATTTTTTTTCTTTTAAACAAACTTAATCCAAAAGCTCTACTGTAAATACTAAATGTCTGATGGCTCAGTTCTCCCCAAGTATTAAGTTTTTTCCCAGTGTCTCCCAGTACAGTCAAAACCTTGTGGCATCCTCATCCTTGGGACATCTCTATCATCTGTATCCTTGGGGCATGTCCTGGGTAACCAGCTCTCTAGGGATGGTTGGGGAGCTTTGGCACTGTCTGGATGAGCCTGGACATGGGAACAGCCTTGGAGCATCCTAGCACCAGGAATCTTCCTGATTCACAAAGGCTCAAAGCCTGCACAGCACATTTCTCCATGTTGTTCACTACATATGGCTGCTTGGAGCACGTCTTGGCCCTGGGAGAGGAAACTGCTGCCTTCTCAGGTCTGACGTTTTCTGCTTAACCTGGTGGCTGGAAGTTCCTCATGGCTGAGCTTATAACTTTGAAGTTCCATAAGCTGCCAAAGAAGATGATGGTTGGAGTTGGTCATCTGGTAGATGGAGCTAAAGCTGAGATCTGTTCCCAATTGCCTCACCTGCAAGGCCTTGCTATGCCCAAGTGAGCTGGCTGCTTGCATGTGTGAGTTGGAGTGATCTGGAGCTTTGCTTCTGAAGTTCTCAGTATAAAATTCTAGAAAAAGTGAGAAATGTGATAAAATGTTGCCATGTGTGAACATCTGCTGGAGCTGTGGGCTCTGTAGTAAGGCTATATTCTTCCTTGCAAGAAGATGGCATAATCAAGGAGTTGTTTACTCTCCGTCCACTTATGCTTGGCACAAGGGACTTTCCTGCAAAGCTCACCTCAGTGGTATTCTATGCTCTTATGGTATCTGTTCCTTTTCTGAGATTGCCTGAGGTGGTGGCTGATCATAGCATAAATCCCTTTGCTGGTGCCACCTTCCTCCAGGTGCTTTTGACTCAACAGAGAATGCAGGAAGTCCCCCACCATCCCTATCAAGATGTAACTAGCCCAGACACAGATGCATCACACCATTTTTTTCAATCCATATCACTGATGACTCAGCCTCCATTCAGCGTCATTCATCCAGGAATTGTCTTGCTTCCCTTCCCCCTGGCCAGAGTTTGTACTGTAACCTGTGTAGTCCAGCAAGCATGGGCTCAAGAGGTGCCACTGCTTCTCCCTGGCACTGCCCGCATAGGGAAAGTCAGGAATGGAAGCAGACAGTCCAGCTTCTCAGTTGGATTCATGCTTGACATAAAGGCAATTAATAAAATCTCCATCATGCTGCTGTCACCTGTTGGAGGTGATCTTACCGGGTCACTGCTGACCTTCGAGGAATTCCAGTGACCAGTCCTTGTTCTTCCCCTCCATTTCACTTCCGCAGCTTTACTTTCCCAAAGATAATTATATGACTCAGGAAGACAAACGCATACTTCACATACCTGTGGGAGCCATAACGCCGATAGGTGGGTTAGAGTATTTTGAAGCTCTTTGAACACACAAGAGCAGCTGAATTCCCGTGACTTAGCTACACAACCCGAAGCAAGTCCAGGCAATGGCTGCATAGTTTTCGTAAAGCCCTTACCCACGGAGGGACAAACATCTCCCTGAGAAAGAAAGCTTTGGTTTTGTAGCACAGAGGTGCAGAGACTTCTTGTTGCTGGAGAAATCACAGGCATTTTTTTTTGCGAGGTAAGATTTGCCATTTTTATTTAACTGCTTTTTGAGAGATGGCGTACAAAATGAGGCTGGAGCTGGAAGCTTTCCTACTTGGAAATCAGAAATAACATAAAGGCGCTCCAGTGCTTCCCGAGAGGTACATGAACAGCATGGAGAAACTATAATCTCTTAACTAGATAAGTGATTATTATGGGTAAAATAACCTGGCAGATAATCGCCTGTGAAGATAACTGGCAAAAATGAGGTGTGGTGTGTTTGGTAGTGTTAGTTTAGCACAGGCAGATCTGTAGACGATACAAAAGAATGCAGGCTTTGCTTTAAGTGCTTTAACATCTGAATCGCTGTGTTACAGTTTAATTTGCTGAATTTGGAAGAAAACAGAAAACTAAGAGAAATTTTATTATTCACTGCAGAATCTTGGAGGACATTACAGATCTTAAAACCACTCAAACCTGGGCTGACCCAGAACCTCAGGCAAGGGGCAGTTAGTGCCTGGAGTGGCCCTGGGCATCCCAACGTGTGCATTGGGGCTGTTCCTGAGGGGTCCTGGGTTGAGGGCTTGGCTGACAATAAGGATATTCTTAAAGCTGTTCAGGTTATTGTTCTAGTTCCTGGGTATCTGTGTAGAGACGTGTCTCTAGCTAAGTTTGTGCTACACCAGCAAAGTCATGTAAATAGCCATGTTGTTATTCACTTGTTTTTCATCCTTATGGCATGCCCAAAGGGATTTAGAGGAGCTTCTCGCTGCCCCCACCAGTGTGAGAGACTCAAGACCACCTGCCTGAAAAATAACACCCCTGATACCACTGCTGACTGGGTTAGAGAAAAGGTGACAGCTCTTCTGGTAAAGGCTTCCTTTGGAGAAGATGTGTTTAACAGCTTCTGGACAGGGTGTTTTTGTTGAGGCGAGGGGAATGACACAACTTGTGGAGGATCCTGTCCTGACACATCTGCAGTGTGTAAACCCTCAGCCTTTATGAAAAAGGCTTCTGTCCTGGGGACTGGTGAGCCTAAAAGTCCTTCTTGGCTCTGGACTCCTCCTGTAGCTGTTGTAAGAACAGATTAATGATGTATTAGTTCAAGATAACTACCATGAGATCATGTAATTAACTTTTGATTATACCCTGTGCCAGTTGGCTGAAACACACCTCTTTAAAAAAAAAAAAAAACCTCTTTAAGTCCAGTTGCAAATAGAGCTTTTTGAAGCGTGACATTAACAAGCAGCTCATTAGTCACCTTTTGGGCTAATTAAAGGAGTATTCAGGGGAGAGGCAATAAAGCAGAATAGGGGGATGGCCAATGTCCATCGCAAGTCTCACAAACTGCCAGTCTAGGACTGATGTTCTCTCTGGAAAACAGACTAGAAGTGCCCAGCCTCCACTACAGGGTTTGCAACATGAACAGAAAAAGAGATTTATCTTGTAGAGTCATAGAAAGGCTTGGTTGAAAGATCATCAACTAAAGATCATCTAGTTCCAGCTCCCTTCTTGTCCTCTCCTGTTCTAAAACAGTGCCTGATACCCAACCCTGCTCTCCTCAGAGCTGATCTTCCCTGCTGACCCCACCTCTGCTGCCTGTTGGTGCTCTGTTGCCCTTCAAGCCCGACGTCAGTGTGCTGGTGGTGGCTGTGCAGTCACCTGCTTTGGCTTGGCCCTTGCCATAATCCACAAAGATGATGAAGGGTCTGGAACACCTCTCTTTCGAGGAGAGGCTGAGAGAGCTGAGATGGTTCAGCCCAGAGAAGAGGAGGCTCAGGAGGATCTCATTAATTGCCATAAATACTTGAAGGGAGGGTGCAAAGAGGATGAAGTCAGGCTCTTTTCAGTGATGCCCAGTGCCAGAATAAGAGGCAGTGGGCAAAGGCTGGAACACAGGAGGTTCGCTCTGTCCACCAGAAGCACTTCTGTGCTGTGCAGGTGATGAAGCACTGGCACAGGCTGCCCAGAGGCTGTGGGGTCTTCTCCTTGGAGATCTCCAAAGTCTATCTAGACATGGCCCTGGGCACCCTGCTTTGGGTGTCCCTATTTGAGCAGAGCTTGAACCAGATGGACCCAGAAGTCTCTTCCAGTATCTCTGTGATTCTGTCATCCTCCAAAATGGGCTCATGAGGCAGTGCCAGCTTGGCTTGGTGCTGCATCTCTGTCAAGGTGTGCCACATTGCACTACTACCCCAGGTGGAGTCCTACTCTGAATGTTTCTCACACGAGGTCTTCTGAAACTAAATCAAAAGGTTCTTAATATAAATAAACAAATCTCTAAACTACAAGTCCTTGTATGCAGCCTTCTGGGGGTTCAGACCTACGAGGTGTGTACAGCGATCACCAACCTTAACCATGCACTAGGTCATGTGGGACTAAGCATCTCTGGGAACTGTTTCCTCCTTCGTTCCTTGTTCAAGAAGGAAGGACCAGAAATGTTTAGCTTGACCATGTAAGCCACCTGTAGACTGTGGCTTCTGTAAAAGGGCCACTGTTCTGTCCTTCCCATTGAATAGATGGTTACAGCTGGAGATTTTTCAACAGCTCTGGAGCTGAACTGTAAGCAAGGAGATACAGTAACTCAGAGAAGTGGGAGATCCTTCATGCAACATCTCATGTTGGGTAAGCAATGACCCATTTTTGGTGAGCCATGAGGATGGAGCAGCTTTTGTGGGCAGTGCTTGGGCGAGAGCTGACAGCTTCTTCTTGTCCTCTAGATCAAGCCCTGTGTGCTGGAGCAGCAATGGTTTGATTATGCATTCTCTTGTCTATCAGGGTTAGTCTCAAGTCATTAACTTTTATTTTCCTCCTGCTCTGGTAATGTGCATTCTGCAGTTTATGGTACTAAAAAAGTAATTCCCAGTGCAGCTGCTGGGTACCCAGAGTTGCTGTGTGGCAGATTGTTTTAAACTGGAATTGTTCCCAATGAGAAGCCTGAATGAGCTTGCCCTCTGCCAGCCACTTCTTACAGGTCAGAGGGGTTGTAAAGTATTGCTGAAGTGGTCATTCCAGCATGATGCTATTTTATTCTGCAGTTGGGAAGATTCCGTAGGTCGACCAGAAAAGGGACAGTGATTTGTGATCCATGTGAGTGTCAGCTGAAGTATAATGAAGGCTGTGAAGTGAATGGGGTCTTAACTCATCCCTCCTTCCTTTATTTTTTATATTATTTCAGAATATCATGCATCTCAGCAGGAATGTCATGTCTTTGCTCATCTTGTGTTTTCAGAGAACTGGGGCGAGCTGTGGGTGTGCAAAACAAGCTCCCCTGCTCTAAATGGATTCTAAGCACAGGATTTGTGTGGAAGAACTCTGGAAATCTAATACTTGTTTTTTGTCTTCTTAAAAGATGGAGGCAAGGGGTGCTGGCTATCGACTGCAACAAGCCTGAGCTCTTCGAGGAGCCAGAGCATCATTCACAGCCCTGCCAGGCACTGGGCTGAGTGGTGATGCCTCTTTCTTACCTTTGCATTTTAAGAAGACCTCTTCACAAACATTGCTAGTGAGCTCTGGTCCCATGTAACTAGCAATGGGACTAGAGGGAATGGCTTGAGTTGTGCCAGGGGAGATTCAGGTTGGATGTTAGGAAATACTTCTCTGAGTAGTCAGGTTCTGGCACGGGCTGCCCAGGGAGGTGGTGGAGTCACCATCCCTGGAGGTGTTCAAGAAATGTTCAGACGTTGTACTGAGGGACATGGTTTAGTGGGAAATAATGTGGTAGGTGGGTGGTTGGACTGGGTGATCTTAGAGGTCTTTTCCAGCCTTGGTGATTTGGCAATTCTGTGATTCTCTGGTCTATGTCTACTACCTCAAACTATTCTTGCTTTCTTCTATACAGTCTGGACCTTCTGTATCAGTTAAGTTAGAAATTGTACATTTGCAATTAATTTTCTGTTTGATGGGAGGTCAGGGCTCATGTCCATATGGTTTCTTGTCTATATGACTGAGCAGAGAGGGACAGCAGGCAAAGGGCTGAGGCTGTAAGGTGGCTTCTATCTTCTGTTAGAGAGATCAGTGAATATGGAAAAGCCATTTAATCTTCTTCACTTATGGTAAGTTGTCCTTCCACTTTTTCCCTTTTAAAACTTGCAGACTTGAACTTGCAGACCAACCTCTCTCTTGGCAGGTGGAAGGAATACATTGCCAGCAGTGCGCGTAGTGGAGCTGCACAAATAATAGGTTTTTCATTTCAATGCCTGAACTGAAAAACAGAAAATATTTTTTGTTTTGGGTCACCCCCTAAAGGATTTTTTTATTCCTTTTCATAGTCATTGTGGATGGGATTATTTAGTGCTTCTCATACCTTAAAAAAAAAAAAAAAAAAGAAGAAGAAGAAAAAGAAAAAGAAAAGAAAAAGCAAAATGGGTCACTCTCAGGTGGAAAACATCATTTGAAAGAACAACAAAATGTTTTATTTTTAAAATAACAAAATGGAGCCCTGCTGCTTCTCTCAGAACGTTTTCTCTTTCAGCTACAACTAATTGTGTATTCAATCCAAACTCACTGAGAGTCTCTGTACCTTGTAATTGCACTTCAGGTGAAATTGCAACATCAAAGACATCGATCACACCGCATGCAGCAGCGACCAGTTCTAGGTGCTGTTCAGCAAATGCATACGCACAAGGATTTAATTCCTCTTAATGAAGGTGTTAGTTAAGCAAGAGGCCAGGAGAAGTGACCTCTCACATGTATGTTCAGCCAGGGCAGCACCAGCATGGCTGTGATTCACTTCAATGGGACCCACCTGCCTCACTGGGGCTACAGGTCTACCTGGGGCTACAGCCTTGTCCTGAGGCATAGTCCTGTGTATGGCCACGACATACACATCCACAGGAGATACTGGGGGTGGGGAGTCTCGACCATGGGGAGAGAGACCATAAATCTCTTTTTTTATCAGCTGTATTAAACCATGTCCTGGGCTGTGTCAAGGGGTGACCAGCATGGTGAGGGAGGTGGTTGTCCCCCTCTGCTCTGCCATCATGGGGTCCCATCTGGGGTACTGTGTCCAAGGCTGGGGCCCCCAGTACAGGAAGGATGTGGAACTGTAGGAACCAGAGGAAGGCCACAAAGGGAAGTAGAAGGTGGGAGCATTTCTTTTATGAAGAACAGCTGAGGAAACTGGGCTTGTTTAGCCTGAAGAAGTCTCACTGTAGCCTTCAAATACCTAGAAGAAGCCTACAAGAACGCTAGAGAGGAATTTTTTGTAAGAGAGTGTGGGGATAATAACAAGGGAAAATGGCTTAAACTAAAAGAGGAGAGATTTAGGTTAGATGTTAGGAGGAAATTCTTTACTCTGAGGGTGGTGAGGCACTGGAACAGGATGTCCAAAAAGCTGCTGATGCCCCATCACTGCCATTTGGGATTGGGTTTACCTTGGACAACATTAAGGAAAGTCTATGTGGTATTGCTTCTTCCCAAAGATGGAAAAAAAGCTCTGAGGTGACTTATTGTTACATCCCAACACTATTCACAGAATCATAGGGTTTTGAAGGGACCTCTGGATATCACTGAGTCCAACCCCCTGCTAAAGCAGGTTCCCTACATCAGGTCGCACAGGTACGTGTCCAGGAGAGTTCTGAATATCTCCAGGGAAAAAGGTTTCACAGCCTCTCTGGGCAGCCTGTTTCAATGATCTGGCACTCTCACAGTAAAGAAGTTTATCCCCATGTTTGTATGGAACTTCTGTTCAAGTTTCTGCCCATTTCCCCTTCCTCTATTGTTGCTTGCCACCTCATCAACTCGATTCCCATGCTTAAGATATTTTTAAACAGTAATGAGATCCCTTCTGCTGTGTTGTTCCTCAATAAATTAGTGTTTGTTACTTCTGGAAGGGCTCTGTTGAGTTACCATGTTGGGTTCCTGCTTTAGCCGGGAGGTTGGAGTTGATAATCCCCAGTGGTTCCTTCCAACCCCTGCAATTATGTGTGGTTCTGTGTTTTTCCCTCCCAAATCTGTATAACCTTCCTTTAGGGAAAGGTGGATGAATTAAATGCCCCCTGTGTACCTTCTCTATCAGGGATACACAGGTTCAAGAGGCCAGGGAGGGAAAATATGAGCCACCACCATAGTCCTGTGTTGATAATAATCAACATCTTCACAAGAGCTTGAACACCACTGAGGAAGTGTGTATAAGGAAGAAAATATAAAAGCACAACGCCTGCAAGAAGTGGCACAGCATTAAACAGGCAATGATGCTAGGCTGGCTGGGAGGTTTGGGTATGGTTTGGTGATGCCCTCATAGTGCATCACTGTGCTCAAAAGTAAACATTTATCCTTACAAATATTGCAAGGGATTAGGAATTTCTCAGTGCTAGCAGGAACTGGGGAAGGTCCAGGGATCAGTAGCCTTTTGACCCAGTCAACAAACCTGTCCATGTGTTAAGTTGAGGCTTGGCAGAAGCAACTACTCCTTGCTCCAATATTCCCTCTTGAATTGTGAGATTTTTTTTCTTTTCCTTTCTTCCTGAAGTACTGATGAGACATTTTCCTCTGCTGAGAAAAGCAAGAAGTGGCATGAAATGGACAGAAATTCAATGTATTTTTTGGTTATTCCCCAGGGAGAGTTGCAGGAGGCATTGCAAGCAGAGCTTTGATGCCACTGATCAGAGATGGACCTTGGTGAAAACTGGGAGCTGGATGAAACCAACTGGTTGTCTCAGGGTGGGATCCATCCCTTTGCTGGTGTGAAAGGAGGTAGGACATCACTGAGAATTATAATCTGCACAGTAACAATGCTGGAAGCCTTCCCATGTCCCGCTGCCCTTCCCTGTGCTTGCAGAGGTCCTGGGGACTACATGGGGCTATAACCAGCATGAGAATGCTCATCTGTGTGAGACTGCCCAGGATGGGCCCTCGGGGGCACACCAGCCTAGCAGTGACTGCAGGGGCAAGGGCTGCCAGCCAACCCAAGGTTTCACATCACCTTAGCACAACACCAGAGGCTGTCTAGAAATTTCCCCAGAAGTGCTTAGGGCAATGGGAAATAGCAAACAGACTGATCTCCCGCATCAGTTCTCTGCCTTATTTCCAGCCAGCAGCTGGGATTTGCTTTTCAATCCCCATTCAAACGCTGGACAGAAGAAGCCACACGTCTTCCTCTAGGCCCCATTGCCAGAGGCTTGGGGTCCCCCAGCCCAGCCACATGCACCTCTTTTTGCATCACAGCCGAATTAGACAAGGAAATCAATGCTTTATGTGTGCAGCAGCCCTGGGTGCCATCTCCCAGATGAGCACTCCTCTGCAAACATTATTATTTTTGAAAATTGTGCCGAGTTTCTGGAATTTAGCAGCATTTGGGTATTGAAAGCAATTCTGGAAGATAAAGAAATCCTCACCAGCTCCAGAAGAGCCATTTCCCAGCCCTGCCTGTTTCAAGATGTGCAACTCAAGCAGCTCACAGCCCCTGCCTGCAGTGTCACAAGGCCTTGGGGTGATGGAGGGGATCCTGGGGATTTGACCTGACTGCTTAGGGCTGGATCCTGTTGTATCTCAACAACCTGCAAATGACAGGGGAAAAGCACTCACTGGGCAAGCCTAAAGCAAGTTCCTTCACCTGGCACGTGCACCTACCTCTTGAGCTGACTTTTCAGAGCATTTCTTCTTCTTCCCTCAGACAATGAGCTTTCTGAAGGTGCACCAGCCCTGTTTGCTCGGGATCATCTGGGTAAGTCCACATGCAATACTTTTTCATCTTTTTTTTTAATTCTGTGCTCAGTAGAGCAATTAGGAGATGACTCAGTTGAAACTCAGGGCAGATGCCAAATGCTTTCCACTGCTGAAATGCATCATTACCAACTCATTTTTCCATGTTGTTTTTGAACGCCATCCATCAGAAGGAAGGACTGCTCAATGTTAGAGGCGTTCAGCATCTGTCTGTGCAAAATGAGTGCAGAAATTCTTCTTGGTAGAGGAGTTGCCACTTGTCCAGTGCGGTGCCTGGGGGCACTTCTGAGATCTGGGTTGGAAGCCCAAGCCTTGGCTGGCACTTTTGTGAACCTCTGACACCATGAAATGGGGTGAGGGTTTGGTTTTTTTTAACCCTGGGAGCCAAAAGTAGAGGTGTGGAAAGCAATCTCCCCAAACTCAATATCAGTGGGTATCTCTGAATGAATTAGAGACGGGGCAAGGAGATGAGCTGTGAGATAGACAGGGGGACTTCAAGGAACCAGTCCCTCCTGAGACCATGTGGGAAGGCTAAGGATGTAGCACATGGAAATTCCCAGGTTAGGGCAGCTGAGGAGATGCTGGGCTCAGATCTGTGACTGCTGTGGGGATGCCCAGCATGGTGCTCATCACTACAGGCAGAGCACCAGCTCTCCTTCCCAGAGAAAGATTCCCTCTTCAATTCACAGGCAATGGTTTCCCCACTGCTCTTGAAATCCATCTTGGCCCCAGTAAGGATGCTCAGTGTGTATGTGCTGGGTTTCTACCGCATAAGGCACTTGAGGTAGGAGGGTAAAAGTCCAGGAGCCCAGAATGGTGATTGTTGTCATCTGCATCTGTCATAAACCACTGCTGCTAAGAGCCAGGATCTTGGAAAAATCCTATAAATCCCAGAATGCCCATGAATTGTATGATGCCTTGCTGGCTCCAGAAGGGGTGATTAGGTTGGCAGCAGTCCTCACTGGCAGCTTCATACATTTGACAGCATTTTAAAGAAGTTCTTGTGAGCCTTCTCCACTTGGTGTCAGGATAGAGACTACTTTAATGCATTTGGCCACAAGTGTCTAACAGGGAATGGGAATAAAGCCAGCAGCCTCCCTTTGGCTGCCTCATTTGCTGCCCAGCTGATTTAAAACAAATGAAATTACTGTAAAACACATTTTCTGTGACATAGCTTCTATCAGCCCTTTTTCTTCTTGATCTTCTGCAGCGCATCATCTCCCTTTGGCTGGTGCCTTCCTTCAGGCACACACCACGTGTGTGTCCATTTCTTCCAAGTTCTGGCATACACAATGACAAAGACAAGCTCCCAATCCCAAATAATCAGATTTGGTTGATTTTAGTTGAGCAATTGATCTTCTAGATGTGAAAAACAAGGTTTATTCCTGGCTTCTTGGTGACACCCAGACAAGAAGCAGGATTCTGGATGAGGCAGGGATGAGGGATGGAACACGGGATAGCCTGGGTCCTGGCATCTTCCTTGTGCTATTCCTAATCTGAGCCAGACAGTGTGGTTGTGCTGGCGACATATCCAATGGTCTCTACACAGCCCCACTCCCAGAAACAATTTGGACACCACTTCCCTCTGCACAGACTTCCCTAATCCTGGAAAAGATTAGTGAAACCAGTGCTCACATCACCTTACATTTCCACTCTGCCTTCCAAATGCAACACAAGGCTCCATCTGAGGTAGACAAAGCATGTGAGATAGCAAAAAGAGTAATGGAAAACTGAACTCTCTCCTTGCCTCCCTCCTGGTGGGTGGACTTGCAGCTGGATCTGCTCCTGACCTGAGTCATGCACAGCTGCGTGATGCCAGTGCCAGGTGAGAGGTGGTGAGAACCAGCACATGTCAGAGGGGTAAAGACCACCTTGGCTGCAGCTCCGATGTACCCTGTACTGAAGGGATTCTGTAAGCCTGAGAACACCAACCTGGTGCTCATCTCCAGTCGAGCGGGCCACCTAGGCTATTAGGATCATAAAATCATTTGAGTTGGAAGGGACCTTTAAAGATCACCTCATCCAACCCCTCTGCGATGAACGGGGACACCTACAGCTCGATCATGTGCTCAGAGCCCCATGCAGCCTATTCTTGAGTGTCTCTGAGGATGGGACATCCACCACCTCCCTGGACAACCTGTGCCAGTGCTTTACTAATAATAACACCCTAAGACAAAACCGCAGTATTGTAATGCAGTTTCATTACCCTAAAAACTCCTGAGGGTCAGCTACTCCCGGCTGCCTGAAGGCAAGACTCACGGACAAACCCACCACCTTGCCTGGTGAACCAACCCATGTTCAGGATGCTTTCCCACGAAGTCAGCTCCAAAGCCGCACTGCTCCAAGTGCTGGAAAGGTTTTCTTGGTATCTCATTAAATCTGTAATTTCAGCCAGTTACGCACTGTGCTGCCAAAAGCAGGCGTAAAAGGTTTGTTCACTTTCTCTTCATGTTTCCCTGTGTCTTTTGTACTTGAAGGTTCTGCCTTTAACACAGCTATCTGTTTGCTGGATTAAATAACCCCAGTCCCTTGTCTAGCAGGATATCTTTTCCAGCCTTGCAGTGGTTTTCCCTGCTTTTTCATGTTTCTCCATGCTCTGCATCTGTCCTGAACTGGGCAACCCTTCCAGCTGCCATCAGTGGGCAGAGGGTTGCAGAAAGGTCCTGCACGGCCATTCTGGGAGGAGCACAGTGCCAGCCCCTCTCTGCAAGGTCTGCCCTTCCCCCATGAGCACTATCCTGGCTCATGTATAGGATCTGCAGGTGCCACAGACCTGCTGCTTCAGTTGGCACTTCTGTTTGCACTTCTAACCACAGATCACCAACTTCCATTCTTTTTTCCTACCTGACAAGCCTGCCTCAAGCTCCATTGCTGTGTCTGGCATGCTGGCAGTTTGTCTCAGCCTGGTGTCTACTGCAAACATTAAAAGCTCTCCTTGGGCTCTGAGTCATTCCTGGAAATGCTGAGTAGCACCAGATTTAGGAGAGGGTTTTGTGTAACATCATGGCATTAGTAACGCAGCATTAGAAGGGTTTTGAGCAGCTATGCAGCTATATATATATATATACACACTTTCTTCTCCCTTTCTCTCCCTCTTGCTTTGTAATACCATATGACACGCTATCAAATGCCTTACAGATATGCCAACATCTATGACATCTGCACCCTTCATCTACAAGATTTATCACCTCATCACAGAAGATTGATTTAGTCTGACCAGCTCTGTTCTTGCTGAATCTGCACTGGCTGTTACCCCTCCTTTTCTGCACGTTTGCAAAGGTTGTGATTGTTTCAGTGTTTCCAAGAATGGAATTAATGATGGCTGGAAAATCTCTTCCTAATGCTTTTTTTTTTTTTTTTTTTCCTTGCATCTTAAAGGCCACAGCTCTTCTTGCTGTGCCCAAATTTTGAAAACTCCTCCAAGCCCTGCTGCTCCATGAGCAGGGCATGGCTCACCTACACCTTGAGCAGCAAGTGTACTTCTGGGCCTCCCTGGAGAAAATTCAAGGAGGGCATGTAGTGATCAGGCAAGGGGTAACAGCATTACAAAGATAGTAGAGATTTACATAAGGTATAAGGAAGAAATTATTGCCCGTGAGGGTGGTGAGGCCCTGGCACAGCTGCCCACAGAAGCAGTGCTGCCCCATCCCTGGAAGTGCCCAAGGTCAGGCTGGATGGGACCCTGGATGGGCAGCCTGAGCTGGTGGGTGGCGTAGGAAGACTTGGAACACGATGGCCTTTGAAGGTCCCTTCCAACTTCAATCCATTCTGTGATTTTTCAGTCCTAAGCAGATGACAAGGGAGCCAGTGGTGACCAAGGGACAGTGCAGCTTCCATGAAGGCAGACACTGGCTAAACTATGATTTAGAATCATAGAATCATTATGGTTGGAAAAGACCACTAAGTTCACTTAGTCCAACCCCAACCAGTCCCCACCATGCCCACTCACCACGTTCCTCAGTACCACATCTCCACGGTTCTTGTATGCCTCCAGGGGTGGTGACTCCACCACAACAGACAGCCTGTGCTTTGTTGGAGTGAAGAAACCCTTGTGGAAGGATATGGTAGAAGTACTGCAATTGTGAATGACATTGAAATAAATAAGGAAAGGCTTGAAACAACCCAAAGGAAGTATGCCTTCAAACATCACACAATTGCATTGTGCAACCCATTGCCACAGGATGTCCAGGGTGCCAAAAGTATGAATGGGCTCAAAGAGTAATTAGAAAACAACGTGGAAAAAAATGGTCTACGAAGGGCCCTCAGACCCAATGATGTAGCTCAGGAAGTTCCTGCAGTGCAGGAACTGCTGGAAAATGGGCTCACGTAGTGGAGAAAAAAGCATTTGTGTTTGTACTCTTCCTTATATTTTCTCTGCGGTTGTTTGTTTAGTGGACATATCAGAGAGACACTGGGGGCTCTTAAACTTTGGGATAATGCAAGGTGGTACTTGTGCCTACAGCAATTAACCGGGAAAAAAAACACAAGCAGCCTTCACATCCTCTTCTTTCCATTCCTCATTTTTCCTCTCCCACCACTTGGCTGCTGGATTTCAGCAGATATGAATCAGCCTGTGACTGCTGTGCTCCTTTTGTTCTGCAAATGATGAAACCAGAAAGTTTCACGCTCTGCATGGCCCAACAGAGGAATGCTTCACTGTCTCCTTGGCAAATCCTGAGGAGGAACTTCTGGCCTTGGAGAAAGTGAGATCAGGGAGGGAGAAACTCTTCCCATGGAGGAACATGTGCAGATGGCTCCACTGCCTCTCTCCCTTGCTTCCTCCCTTCCCTCCTCCCTTCCCTTCTTCCATTCCCTCATCCCCCGCTACTTTTCCACCTCCTTCCTTCCCCACTGGAGATGGTTCTGTAACCATTCTGGATGAGCTAGTTGAATGGCAGAAAAAAAGAGATTGACAAAGCAGGGCTGCGGGAAGCACTGCGTTGGGGATATGGTGTGCTGCGGGAATTAACACACCAGGAAGGAATCCCATTGGATGAATAGAAAGGAAAGGGGATAAAAAGCCCCGGCCCCTGCGCTGTTTGTTCCCACTGCTCAGTGACCATCCAGCTGTTTCTTTTTCTCTGCTGCCCTGACCTTATCCTGCACTGGAGCGAGTCCAGGAGCCAGTACTCTGCTGAGCAGCCAGTGACCGAACAGGTCAGGTTTTGGGGGGAAACCAAAGCTCTTTGGCAGAACTGAAAAAGCAGATGTGCTGAGAGATTCCTTCAAACACAGCACTGCCTATGAAACACCTATTGGAGGGGACAAGGGCACGAAGGGAAGCTGCCTGCAGGCATTCATGGTTGCCTCAGTGCCAGTCGCCCTGGGACAATTATTTGCTTGCTTTCTGCTTTAGGAATCTGAGCGATTACACGCGTGGGTAGGTACAAATGTAATGAGCATCCATACCCGGGTGTCCCCGCAGTTTAGGACAGCAGGTCCCAGATCTGGTGGCAGCAACAGTGCCCAGGTGCTAGAGGATCCTTTCTTCCCTGTGTCCCCAAACGTGCTGGGGAAGCACTGTACCAAGAGTGGAGCTGCAGCATGGGAAAGGCAGAGCAGTGCTGGTACGGTGCTGCTGGGTGGGCACGATGCAGGTGGCCAAAGCCTTCCTGATGGCTTTAGGATGTACCCAACAACAGAGGGCTCATAGAACTCCCTTTCCAACCTTCTGCCCTCCATGGCTGTGCAGTGTATTGATCAAAGTGGAACCCAACAGGAAAACAGAGCTGTGAAAATCACTTGAAAACCCATTCCAGAAAATGAGGGATGTGGGGAAAAAGTGCAATGACTCTTGTAGGCAGAAAAAAAAAACAAAAAAACAGGCTGTTTTCATTGGGATTGTGACAGCGTGGTGCATGATGTCCTTGCCATGTAACTGAGAGACAAGGCAGCAGGTAATCCTGTTTCTTGATGCATTCATTCACGTCTGCTAACATCCAGGTGGACCAGCTGATCCCAGTGGTCTTTTCCAGCCTTAGTGATTCTGTGCTCCCCCTGTGTGCGTAAATGAAACCTCAGTTCCTCTCCAGGGTGGACAGGAGAGGATGCAGTGCAACCTGAGATACTGAAGTCACGTTCTGAGGTGCCTGACCATCTACTGTCAAGGTCCCATAGATTCATAGATTCATTAGGTTGATTACGCAGCAAATTTGGTCATTTAAAAGCTCTAATTTGGACCAAGCTACGGGTGTCCTCGTTGGCTGGAGGGGAGTTGCGCTGGATGGCCTTTTAGGGTCCGTTCCAAGCGAAACCATTCACTGACGCCGTAAGCACAAGGGCCACGCGGCGACGCCACCGCCCGCCGCGCGCACTCCAGACCCCGCCCACCACGCCAAGCCACGCCCACACCGCGCTCTTAGCCACGCCCACACCACACGACCACGCCCACTCTCGGCCTTTATCCCCGCCCCTTCCCGTGGCCCCGCCCCTCCTCTGGTGCCGCCCCCGCCCCGCCCCAGCGGAGCGCGCCCGGGGGCGGCGGGAGCGGCGCGGATGGCCGCGGTGCTGCCGGGGGCGGCGGGGCGCGGAGCCGGAGGTGAGCGGCGGGTGGCCCCGGGTTGCGCGCGGTCGTACCGGGGCGGGGTGACGGCTCTCCGCTTCACCTGCGGCGCTGCGGGACGGCGGCGGTCCGGGTGATGGTGGCCGTGCTGTCCCGCGGGAGGAGGAGGAGGAGGAGGAGGAGGAGGAGAGGGGGGGGGGGGCTTCCTCCGGGGCTGTCCCCGAGCGGTCCGGGCCCGTCGGAGATCGGATACTTCTCCTGCGCGGAGAGAGGAGGTCGAGTGCTGTGCAGAACGCGTTGAGGCGGGAGGAGTAAGCGAACTTGTCCCCGTTCGCAGCCCTGCTGCCGGGGGGTTTGCGGCTCAGGAAGGTTTGCCTGGTTTCCTCCTGCGGCGGAAAGGGGTGCGTGGTTTTGGTTTGGTTTGGTTTTCCTTTTTCCTGAACCGGGAGCGGCTGCGGGGCTGCGAAAAACACGGCCGGGAAACTCCGTGGGAGTGGGGCGGCTTTGGAGCCGGGGAACGCGCCCGCGCTCCGTGCGTGCGGCTCCTGGCGGTGCCCTTCCCACGTGGGTGGAACCGGAGGATGGGTCGGGCTGTGAGGGGCCGTAAAGCCCACCCGGCCCCAGCTCCTGCCGTGGGTTGGTTGCTCCCACCGGCTCAGCCTGCCCGGGGCCCATCCGACCTGGCCTTGAGCACCTGCAGGGATGGGGTACCGCAGCTCCCCGGGCACATCTGTGGAAGAATGGTGTTAACTCGCGTGGCTTTGGCAAGGAGGCAGAGTCGCTGTGTGCTGGCATGGTGCACAGAGGCAGGATGCGCTCCCCAGCCTTGTTTTCCCCTCGGGAAGCGTTGCAGGACAGCATCAAGCTGTGCCCAAGGCCGCTGGGGATGGCAGCATTGGGAGTCACCCACTTGGCTCTCGCTAATAGCCGTGCACGGCGGCAGTGCACGGGGGTCCTTGGATCAGTCCCTGTGCTGCTTGTCGTGGCTCAGTGCTGAGCCCTTTCTCAGCACCAGGTCTGCCACAGTGGGAGCGAAGCACGTGGTGATGTGTTCAGCACCCAGCACTGTGGGCTGGGCCCGGTGTGATGCTGCTCGGGGCTGAGGTAAGAAAACAGTTGGATGTGCCTGTTTCAGCCCCCTGTGCTGGAAGCCATCGGAGGAGGGCTGCGAGCTCTCATTCTCAGATAACTTCCCGTTGAAACTTTGTGCACATAAGGAGTGGTTTGTGTTTTTTTTTTTTCTTTATTTTTTCTTCTTGCGTGCGTTGAAGTGACTTTCCCAGCAGGTGGGGTTCAGGTTGAGTTTTCTGGATGTGAAGGGGGGGGGAAGGAGGTCTCAGCACCGCCGTCTTGCTGTGTGTGAGGGCAGGAGCAGCGGGATCCGCAGGGGGATGGATGCTGCCCCATCACCTGGGAGCAGGAACTGAAGTTCTGCAACGTTCTGCGTTGCGCCTTTATTGCGTTTCTGAGCTTCAAAAGTGGCTGGATGTAAATTGCGAGTAATGGTTTAATAATGGAAGGCGCATAATTTTAATATATATTCTGGTGGGAAGAAGGCTTAATTTCTTTTCCCCTTAGATGAGAGAGTTAAGATAAGAGTAGCGCAGCGGCTCTGTGTAGGGTTGGGTTATTGCAGCAGCTCTCAGCGTGGATGCAGTGCCGTGCTGGGTGTGTGGCTCGCCGCCTGCGTTTAAAAAAGGAAAAGCTCGAGAAATATGAAGATACATAAGATAGAGTTCAATGCCTGCATTTTCAGTTAAAGAGTACTGTACGGTCTTTGTACTATTTTTGTTCTGTCCGTATCCCAGGCTCCTTTGTACGCTTGCAAGTTTGTGGGAATGACTCAGGGAGAAAGCTATTTAACCTAAAGGACACCACTGGCAGGAAACTGTGTGGATAAAGAGCAGCGACGGGGGTTGCGAGTAGGAACTGGGGGGAACATCTGTGTGCTGGGGGAACGGGAGTCTGGAACTGCCCCAACATGGGAGGAACTGGGGCACAAAGTCCCTGTTTTGAGGCACAGCTCATGCAGTGCAAGAGGGGAGTTCTATGATGTGGTTGTTGGAAGTGCCCGGGAAGTGGCCTTAACGATCCCGGTGTCTTAGCAGTCCTGGGTCTTGTTTCACTTCTGTTTAATTAATGGAAAGGCTTAGATATCCAACGAAACTGATCACACCAGCGCATTTCTGTAACACGATTGTTTTTAAAGGCAGTAAGTACAGCAGAGTGAGCTGTAGCTTCAGCTGCTGCTTGGCTGATGCTTTGTCTATGTTATGGCTGGTTGATGCACGATGGCGGTTGGTTTTTTTTTTTACTGACAAAAAGCGTTCTCCTCCCCTAAGAATTTGCATGATGACTTTTTTTTCTTGGATAAAAGGTTTCTGTTGTGTTTTTGTTCTTTTTTTTTTTTTTTTTTTTTCCCCTAAAGCTTGGAAATGAGAATTTGCAGCGTAACATCTCCAGTACAAGCGCTGAGCCGATTCCCAAGCTCCGTGCCTGCCTTTGTGCTTCACTCCTAGTCGGAGGGCTCCTTCCTGAGCACCACCTCACCTTTCATCTCCGAGCAGCGAGTTGTAATCATGGAGCTTTGATCAAAGCAGAGACTTCAATTATTGATTCAATCCCTTGAATCCTTATTATCAGCCCTGACTGGCTCTGTGTTGTAGGCGCAGTGCTGTAGCCTCAGAGGTAAATTTGCGCCTTATAATAAGTAGAGGCACGTATTTTTCTGTAAGCCATAATGAAGCCGTGTAAGAGCGTGTCTCCTTGCTCTGCCTGGCGCAGGTTGGATGATGTCCCGCTGCTGTTCAAGTATCCCACCTGCAGCCCACTTCTTGGCGTGGCAGCCTGGGAAGATGGAAGGGGAAAAAAAAAAAAAAAAAAAAGAGCAACCCATGAATTATTAAAATTTCTTAAAAATAATAACCCAGCAAGATGAAAGCGCTGCCGCCGTCCGTGTCCCCCGCACGCCCGTGCACCTGATCCGTGGGCATCTGCTGGGCAGGCAACCTGGCCCTGCTCTCACAGCATCCATGTGATCTGCTGCCAGCTCTGCGAGCTGCCTTCCAAGGGTGGCTGCTTTGCTTTGTTCCTAGCTCTGGGTTCGGCCGCTTTGTTTTTGCTGACGGGAGACGTATATGAAAATCAGCGCGTTGGGCTGGAGTTACGTGGAAAGCTTCAGCCTTGTGCGCACCCAAATCCAAACCCAGTGTCTGAGAGCGCTGTCCAAACGCTCCCTGAGCTCTGGCACTCGGGGCCATGCCCGTTGCCCTTGGCAGCCTGTTCCGTGCCCACCGCCCTCTGGGGCAGACCCCTTTCCTGGCATCCTGCCTGACCCTCTCGTGGTACTTTCCCCCATGGTTCAGTGCTCTTTTGAGTGTTGGCCTTTTTGGAGAGGAAAGCGATGGTACCCAGTCTACAGTCTGCCAGGGCTCCTTTAGGACAAGGGAACAGTGCAGTACCCTGAGCAAATGTTTCTATCTGTAAGCTGCAGAGGGACTGGGTTCTGCTGTGTCCTGCCCAGCATGGGGGTGAGTGGGGTGGTTTGTGTCTGGGTGTGGTTGTACTCCATTGGGAAATCACAGCCCAGCCTTGGGGTGGCACCAGTGCTGCTTCGACTGCCCTCATGTTGCTGTCCTTCATCAATACTTTACCTTTCTCACTGACCTGATTAGTGTTTCATCTGTGGAGACACGCAAAGTCAGGCTGGACGGGGCTCTGTGCATTTGATAGAGCTCTAAGTGTGCCTGTTCATTGTGTGTTGGGGGGGGGGATTGAACTAGGTGTCCCTTACGAATCCCTTCCAACTCAAACTACAATTTACCCAGCAGAGGAAATATTCCAAAGGTGGAATGAAGTATTTATATTTCCTGATGGCTTGGCTGTGACAGATGTGGGCTTTGAAACGATGTCATTTTTGTTCTGTCATTTTTAGATCTTCCTTAAAAACCGTGGAGGAGTTTATAGGAAAGTGCTAAGCCGCCTTACTTCACTCTTAATTTCAGATGACTGCTTTGGAAGATGCTTGAAATACTCCAGTCTCTTTTTGAGCTGCAGTATGGCTTGGTAAGGGATTTTTTGGAGGACACCCACTGCTTTTATCTGTCAGGATGGAGGATTTCGGGAGCAGTGAATGATGATGGAGGAGCCAAATGGAAAACAGCTCCCAGCATTGCGTCAAAATAGCATCAGGCCATGCAAAATGGGCGTTTTTGGGGTGTTTTAGTAAAGATGTAAGTCGTAGTAGGTTGGCTGGAAGAACACCACCTACTCCAAATAGCTTTTGAGGAGGAAATCTGCTTCCTGGAAGTGCTGGTATTGCTCTGAAGATGTGGCTTTCCTGTAATGTCACAGCAGTATGCTTCCTATGAGGTTTTGGGTTAGATCCCTTTCAAAACCAGACCAAAACCACATCAGAAACAGGAAATATTTGAGCATCTGTGGGTCCTTGCTGCTTTTCCAGCATTAATTTTAGTGAATGATTCATTGAAATGGTTACGAATCTTGAAATGATTTGCATAGCTGTGTCAGAGTGATATGGCATAATGATGTGCTTATCTTCAACAAAGGAAACAGATGAATGGGTGACGGGCAACCACTGAGAATTGGTTGTGGGGCTGAAATCATAGAAGGGCTTGTGTTAGAGGGCAACTTGAAGCCCACCCAGCCCCAACCCATGCTGTGAGCTGGCTGCTCCCCACCAGCTCAGGCTGCCCAGACTCCATCCAGCCTGGCCTTGAGCACCTCCAGGGACGGGGCACCACAGCTCTCTGGGCAGCTGTGCCAGGGCCTCACTGGAAATGAAGGAGGAGCTCAGCAAGGGCTGACCAAGGCTGGAAATGTCATCGTGTCTTGGAGATGGCTGTAACAGACACCAGATATATGCTGGTCAGGTTCTAAATCCTGTAACTCCAGGTTTTTTTTCCTTACAGGCTTCAGTAGCACCTTCCTCAGTAAAGTGGCGGCGCTGGATGTGGCTCTGCTTGTTTTTTTCTCAAGTGACTGCTGAGTTCTTTTGATATCTTCTGTACTGACCTTGTGCATAGGTGTTGCAGCAGAAGAGCCTTTTCTTTGCTCCCTTTGGCTACCAGAATTTGGGTGATATTCACTCTAGGCAGGTTGCCTTTCAGTGCACCCCGCTGGCCCAGCTGAGCTCAGGGCATGCCCAGATGTGGGTGGTATTCTATGGGTGCACCCCATCTCATCTCACTCCTTGTCTTTAGCTGTGATTCCCAGCAAACCATCTTGGTTTGCTTCTCCTCATGTGCCCTTTGCTACAGATAACAGCCCTTGAAGGCCATTTGAAGATACAGCCCAAGGGTGTCTACTGACTCAAAATACAGCAGGCAGATGAGTGAAAGTTAAATTTTAGTAGCAGTTTTAGCTTTTGTTTGCCGTGTGGTGAAACCTAGCTGATGGCTGTTCGGGTTACCTGTAATGCCTGAGAGAGTTTTTCTTTCCTGTATGTTTCATCCCAATCCAGCTTTTATTTGTAAAACAAGATTGGGCTCGCAACTCTTTGTTTCGGGCAGAATTCCCAGTCCTGGGGCAGGGCTGTGTGTGTGTGGAGTGTCTGAGATGTCTGTGCCACAATACAGCAATCATGTTGGAAAGCAGGGTTCTGAGGTTTTCCTTGGGGGTTTATCAGCATCAATACAAATGCTAGAACAGCCTTCGTGCTAATTTTGACAAACACGGGTGGCTTATGTCTATTCAAGTGAGCAATCTTCTCCCCCTTGCTCTCTAAATATAGATAACTGCCATACAGATTTGTGAATAACATGAATGGTGACGTGATGAATTCGTTAACATTTTGCACAGATGCTTATTTTCTCTCCTCTGGGCACAGAAGAAAATAGTTTATGCATCTTGGTGGCTGTAATCTGTATGGATTAGATCCTCCTGCCCTGCTCCGTGGAGGGTGTGCAGTCAGCAATAATGTGCCAGGAAAAAAAAGTGCTTCTCTGCTTGTGCAAGCTCATCCCTGTGCTTGTCAGCTCCCTGTCCTGCTGGGATGGACAGACACCCTGCTGGGATGCATGGGCACCCCGCTGGTGCCACTGTGACCTGGGTCACTCTGCTCCTGCTGGACATGTTCCTGGGGCTCTCAGCTGCATCTGTGTTCAGAACATCTGGACAAAGGGATTTATGAACGCACTTGGGAGCATTGGCTGCATTTTATGTCTCAGTAATTTTATGTCTTACAGAGCTGTTATTCATGAGGAAGTTTTGCAGTAAAGCCTTTCACATGCTATAGCCCCACTGGACGTGTGGCTGTGTCCTCACTTTCTTTCCTCTTCTTTACCCATGCTGTCCTTCAGTTTTATGCCAGCTCTGTTGGCCTCGTGTCCTGGGGCTATGACTTGATTGGTGACCTTGTTACTGTTCACAGAATGGTTGGAAGGGCCCTCTGGGTCCACCTGCTCCAAAACCAGCTTCAGCAGGGATACCCAGAGCAGGGTGCCCAGTGCCATGCCTGGACAGCATTGGAAGATCTCCAAGAAGGAGATTCCACAGCCTCTGTGTGCAACCTGTAAACCTGCTGGCTCTTGTAAGCCAGGCTGGGTCAGCCTGGCTGTGTTCCTGGGCTGGGGCATGAGATGGCACTGATGGTTTGGTGCCTCCTGCTCGTTCCTCAGCCTGGCCCCAGCAGGGCCTCTCAGACACCAAACAGGGCTCAAGAAATTCTTTGAACTTCCGTCGTAAATCAGGGCTTTATATTTTATCGTTCAAATAACTTACTTACTGACATCCCACTTCTCTTCCTTGCAGGCTCCTCAGCTGCGTGCTACAAGCCTACCAGCCCAGGCCAGATACTGGAGGACACTGGCTTTCTTTATCAGGACCACCAGTTGTTTGCTGGCAGGCATGACATTTCTCCACTGACAGCAGAAGCAATCAGTGCTAAAGAAAAAGCTGGTGAGTGAACCACCACTCTTCCATCTGAACCCATCACAGTTATGTCTGGGTTTTCCCTAGGCGTAAACTAACCAGACGCCATTTATAAATAATATTTGCCAAGACGAAGGTCAGCTACACATCCCAGTGCAGGCAGAGGCAGGCTCCTTTGACCTGAGTGTTACAACCCGCTGTCATTTGTCACCTCTTTCCACTTGTCCTTGTGGATGTGGTTGCTCTTTGAGCAGCTGTACTGAGGTGCATAGCTTCTTGCCAGCACAACAGGGCTGCTGATACGCTGTGTGTGGCACAGTGCTTGGTCCTTCCTCAGAAACAGACCACCAGGGTACATCCCCTGAATACAGGGATCTAATAGATGAGTAGTGCAGGAGTTCACTGTAGCTTCGGGGACATATATGGATGATGGGTGGATGGATGCTTGGCTGTTGTGCAGCCAGCTAAGTGGGTATGCATCACTGGAGCTAGATGGTCATTAAGGTCCCTTCCAACCTACGCCATTCATCTTGTTGGCTCAAACACTGGTTCAGGGAGCTGGCAGGCCCTCTGAGCCCTGGTGGCTAGGCTGCCACCCCAGCCATCAGGTAATTACTGATGTTGTCCCAGGGAAAGCAGATGGGAGATGTGTGCTGCAGGGCAGACATGGATTGGAACAGCTTGGGAATCTTCCCTCTCCCTCGAGCTTCACAGTCATTGCTAAGCTTTTGTGGCAAAAACAGTGTTAGTGGAAATGGCCATTTGTCACAGAATAAGAGTCAATGGCTTTTCTTCCCCTCTCACATCCAGATCGTATACAAGTTGTCCCACAGCATGTGCAGGAACTGATGAAGCACTGGGGAAATACCAGACCTCAGGAGAAAGTTTTGCTTTTTAACTGCTTTTTGAATGCCAAGAAAACAAATACAAGTACTGCTGAGGAATTCCTTTGGGAACTGAAAACAGCAGGATAGAGAAAGGAAGTTGCCAAAAATGACCTCAAAAACTGAATTCAGAACAGCACCTCCTCCTTGCCTAGGAAAATGGGAGGACTCTGCAGAGCTAAGGGCTGATTTTCACTTTTGCTTCCACCAGAACCTTTCAGGAGCACTCCTTTGGGTGCAGGCACAAATGCTTTACACCTCTTTGGGATGGGTGTTTGAGTGAGGATCAAGCCGGGAGGGATTATGCCATTAAGTGCTGTGCTTCAAGCATTCTTCACTGTGTGCATCACTTTCTATGACTTATGCCCACATTGCTGTTCAGAATAGACAGGACTGAGGTGAAGAAAGGAACTGCAGACTGTTTTGGTATTTGACACAATCCCTGAGCTGTGTGGCTTCACTCCAGTTACAGCATCACTAAGATCTTAGCCCATGCAAGTGCAGCTTTGAAGGCTGGGTGAAGAAGTTATACCTTGACTCTGCATTACTTCAGTCTATGTTATGGTTCTCTGTCTGATCTGTGATGCTCAAAGTTGTGGTATTGCACTGCAACCATAACTTCTTCCTTGTACTCACCCAGCAAAATTATGAAAGTTAGTACTGACTTGCACACAAATAGTGTTATTGGCCAGAAGGGAAATTGCAGCTTTAAGAGAAAAGGACGAAGCACTGATTCCTCTTTAATTACGCTCCCAGAACTCCTTTATTTTCAGTAGGATTTCAGGCTTTTTCTGTGATGCATCCTGTGTTGTATCTTACTGTGGCATGCAGTGCACTTGTGAGGGGATTCATCTCTCCAACTTCAGCTGTCAAAAATATGCTGTCTGATTTGGTATTGCCGTGGAGGCTGCCTCTGTAATCTGTGCCAGGCGTCTCCAGGGAGGGATTTACCCAATTCCTGTCTTAGAGGAGATCACATTTCCCATTCCCGACGTTGACTGGGGAGAGAGGTCGGAGCTGTGGGGAATGTTGAGGGGAGGGCTGGGGAAGGGGTGGGGTCACTTCGCTTAATCAGAATTAGGGGTGATCTTCTGTGGAGAGATGAGAATGGTGTAAGACAATGGTACAGTCATGGGGGATAAAGAGGAGCAGAGGGAGTGAGGCCTCCATGGTGCTTTCCTTAGGCAAACTGAAACAAGGTGTACTCCTAACCGCTGCCTTCTCTCCCACCTAGCCGAGGAAGCCCTCTGCACCTTGCACCCTCCAGCCTTCCTCCGGAGCTCAGAGGTGGAGATGCGAGGCTCGGAGGAGGTGGCAGCCGGCACGGTCCTGCAGCGCCTGATCCAGGAGCAGCTGAGGTATGGCAACCCCAGCGAGAACATGAACCTGCTGGCCATCCAGCACCAGGCGACGGGCAGCGCCGGCCCCTCCAACAGCACTGCCAGCACTCTCTCTTCCACAGAAAACCTCGCGCCAGAGGACCCACAAATGGTCCAGCCATCGGCGCGCCAGGAACCGCAGGGGCAGGAGCACCAGGGGGACGGTGCTGCGATGGAGAAGCAGCCCCGGGCCGCACAGCCCCCGCACAGCAGCGAGGAGCTCCCCACCTACGAGGAGGCCAAGGCCCAGTCGCAATATTTCCGGGGGCAGCCGCCGGCAGGGCCGGGATTTTATGTCACCGGTACCTCTGGCCAGAAGTCCAGGACGGAGGGGAGGCCGGCGGTGAGCCGGGCCGGCAGCGGGCAGGCGCATAAGGACGACGCGCTGAAAGAGCTGAAGCAGGGCCACGTGCGCTCACTGAGCGAGAGGATCATGCAGCTCTCACTGGAGAGGAACGGGGCCAAGCAGCACCCACCTGCCCCGGCAGGCAGCAAGGGGCTGAAGGCCACTCCGGCACCCAGCAAGGGCATGGACCCGCGGGGTCCGCCGCCTGAGTACCCCTACAAGGCCAAGGTGGCGGCGGCGGTATCCCCCAGCAGCAAGGCGCCCGATCATGGGCTCTTCTATGGCGAGCAGCACCCAGCTGGGCCACAGGACGTCCTCAAGGCTTCCTATGTGACCCCACAGCCCTCCCGGACTGAGGTGGCCGTTGTTCGTTACCAGCCACCCCCAGAGTACGGGGTGACCAGGTAATGCGGGGGTGCGGGCCTGGCGGCTCGTGGCCATGGGGGCCTGGTTGCCTTAGGGGCTTCCTCTTTCACCTCCCTTTTAGTTCTTGGTATGAAAAGCTGGGAAAATTCATTGTTATCCAACCAACGTTGTGTCCAGCTCTTGCTGTGACTCTGTATCGAGGCGTTGAAATGCAGGACTGTGCAGGAACAGGCAGCAACAGGGTTATAATTGCTGTGGTTCATGTGGAAGAGCAGAAGTTTGGAGATGAGATTTCACCTGTAACTGTGTAGAGTGCTCTCTAAGGATATGGAAGCTTATAACCTAAGCCCTGATATCTGCTTCACAACCCCAAATTAAGAGGAAAAAAAAGTGAAAAAAACCTGCATGAAGCTTAATTGTGAGATGGAGACATCTCTTTATTTCAGACCTTTCTTTTTGCTTGATGATGGGGCAAAATTGTTCCCTTTACAGAGAGGGCTAGATGAAGTGTATACATCACTTAGGCCCTACTTAAATCCTCCAAACAAAGCTTACATGAGACTTTTATGGTGCTTGGCCCCTTGTGCTGGGCCTCTGCATGAGGATGGTTTTATTCCAAGCGCATTACAAATAATCCACAGTGTTTATTTCCTGTGAGCTGATTTCTGAGAGCCACACGGCTCCTGCCAGCACCACGCTGCCCAGCTCTGAAGGCAGGGGCTGCTCCTGGCCGTATCACAGCTTCCTTTATTATCTGTCCATCCAAAGCTGTTTTCTTGCTCTTCCTAACCATAAATAAATTCTCCATTTCATGCTGCAGCCTCGCTGGTTTCATAAGCTATATTGTGCCGCAGTGGTTTTCACTATAGGAGCTGCTTAATTATGTCTTCACTGACACAAAATCCCCAAAGGGCTTGCCAGCACTGACATGGAGCTCTTGTTTTGCTACAGAGAAATGAGGGAGTAAATGCTCTACCTTGCCATATTTGGGAAAGCTAAGCTTTTGCTTTGAGCCAGGTGTGAAATTGCTTTGGTAAATGCTGCAAAATGGTTATAACATGAAAAGGACCTGTGCTGTCCCTCCGAGTGGGCAGTGCTCCTGGTCTTCTCCCAGCAATCATGTTTTGCTTTCCAGTGCTCCCTGTGCAGAGCCTGTGTAATTTTTCAGAGCAAATGATGTTTTAAAGAGGTAAGTGAAAATCTGTTTATGCTAAGAAACAGCTACAGGGACTTGAGCACAACGGGGTCAAGTTGAGGCTGTGCTCTCCGGAAGCCCTAACAGGGCTCCAGCAGCTGTTCATTGTGCTAACAAATATCTTCAGTGCTGGACTCATCCATACACAAAAACAGTTGGTTTGGGGTTTTGTTATCACTCTTGGAAGGTGCTGATTCAATAACCAGTTCTGGTGAGCTCGTCCTTACAACCAAGCCAACCTGGGCACTTTGCTGACTTCAGTGGCTAACTGGGAATGGTACTGGTGTCCAAGTAAGAAATTCTTTTGGGCTGGCATCGAAACTTTTCCCGAGGACCTGGTTAGTGAGAATGATACTGAGAAATCCTTTGGTAGAATGCAGCTTTGCATGCCAGAAAAGAGAGGAGAAAGGCACAAAGCTGCACTGATCTGGAGAAAAAACTCACGGATATCAGGATTGGAGAAGACCTGTAGGGTCACAGATTCCCCCTCTCATGCCACAGGTCCTCATGTGAAGAGTGAAGTGTGGCTAGGAACCCACAGATGTTGGCAGATAAATGCTGACGGAGATGGAATAACTGCAGCTGCTGCCTAATTTGATGTTTGTTCTCACGTGGCTGGCTGTCAAAGCCAGCCTTTATAGTCACAGTGATGAAATCTCATAACTTGTCTGTGAATAGCAGTAGGGCTGATACAGGATGTAGGATTTGATACTACAGATACCAGTAGCGTGGTTGGAGTAGATGGCCTTGGAAGGTCCCTTCTAACTCAACTATTCTATTCTAAATCGAGATACTCAGTGTTTTCTGAAGACCTCTTATTCATGCACTTCTGCAGGAGTCACAGTATTTACATAAATTACACTTGGTGACCTGTCCTTTTTGGACTCTGTGACTGTAGAGCAGAGCTTAAAGCCCGTAGCTTAAAAGGCCAAATCCCATAAGGCAAATAGGGAGGAACCACTATTTATTCTTATTTTAAAATATGAGTATTTTTTCAATTGGTTATGATGCCTTGTGCCCTGACTCACAACTGCTGAATGCTTTAAGTTGGCCAAGTGTAATAGCCTTGTAAAAACTTCTTCTTTTGTAGATGTTAGCTTCTAGCACATTTTTTCCTGAATAATATATGTTCTATCTTTCCTGGGGTGCATGCTCAGGGAGTTCACAGCTTGTCAGGTAAAAGGGCTTTGAAATAATCTAATTTGATCACACAAAACCACAAATTAATTTCAGTTTTCAAAACATTTGGTCCCGATGACTGTAACATTCTCCAGCTGGAGAATCCATCACAGCCTTTACAGACTTGTTCCACTTGCTAATTACCCTGTCTGGCACAGATCTGTGTCTTAGTTCCAGCCTGTGTTTTCTGCTTACCAGTCTGGATTTTGCAATGTCTTTGTCAGATACAGTGAGCAGCCCAGTGCTGTCATTTCTTTAATGCACTAAACAAGTGGAGCCTGGAGCTCCTTAATTATTTTACTGCTGTAAAGAAAAAAAAGAAAAAAAGTAAATCCAACAACCCAACCCAAAACCTGTTTTTGTTTTTTTTTTTTGGTTGTTGTTGTTTTTCTCGTGGAAAGCTGAACCAGACACAAAGCAAATAAGATGTAACATCACCTCTGCAACATGACTCAATATTCCTTGTTTATGTATCTCATAAACTCTTGAATTGTCAGACCACTCAGATATGTGAGGGTAGTGGCAGCCCAGGACAGTGTTTCCCACCTTTTGACTGTAGCCTGCTGTATTTATTCCTGAGTGGACGAGCTTATATTTGGGCTTGCTCAAGTACGTATTGTTTCTTCATGCTCTGCTGAAGCAGTGATCCAGATCACTTAATGTGAGTGGTGAATCCTTTTTGTTGCTTCTCATGGCACCAGTCCAATCCTGCGTGATTTCTTCATGCAATTAATTTGAATGAGGCCTTAAACTCCACTCCATGCTGAGGGGTCTTCATTCATGGTCATGTGCAGAAGTCTTTCATGGAGTCATCTTTTAATTGATTTAATCCATATGTTTAAAAGACAGCATGAAACCAAATAGTAGACCTAGGCTATTTTAAAGCTCTGACACTGTTTTATGTCCTCTATAAAATTCCACCTGGCCTAGATATGGAAGCCTGTAGTTAACTGCCGGGACAGTCTGTGGCTCCTCCGGGTATGTGTGCATTTAACCTGCCCGACGTGTCGCTGCTGCTTTCAGACAACCTGTTTATGGTTACTCATTCAACTGCACGTCTGCACCCACTGAGGTGACACAGTGCGGTCCTTTCACTCCCTGAGGTGCCCGGGAAGGCAATGGTTGGTGGAGCTGAGGGATGTCCCTGGGGCTGGCACCTGTGTTGGGCACCCGTGCTGACTTGGGCTGATGTGTCTCATTGAGGTCAGCGTTGGTGTAAGTATGGTTTGAGGCAGCACTGCCAGCTGGCATGGGTGCTGGCAGCTGTACAGAGGGCTGAAGGTTTGCGTCATGTCCTGGAGGCTGACTGAGTCCCCGTGGAAGAGATTTCTATCATCTCCTGGTCCAGTCTGTCGTTCAGTAAAATGAAGAAAAAACGAAGCTGTTTCAACTGCTTCAGTAAGACAGTGTCATTTCTCTTTCTCCTCTGCTGTTACTCCAGTTGTGTCCTCTACAAGGGCACAGAAAAAATGGGGCTGAGGAGCACACTTTTGCCTTTGCTGGAAAGCAGCTAGACAGAACTAGCTTGAACTGTTGCTTTTCCCGTAAAACAGGGTAGTATAAAGACTGTGTTTTGGTTACTGAAAGTCTCCCATTTCTGGCTGCATCAGCGTTTAGTGATGAGTATCTGATTGTCTCCTTGCACCATGACCGTCAGACTGGGCTTACTGACTTCTCTGGTGTCATGCCTTTTTCCCACGTGTAGGTGTCACTGTTTTTAGGTACAGCATTCACAGCAGGAATGGATGTGAGCTGAAGTCCTGTGAAAGCTGAATGAGCCAGTCTGCCATGGAGGCAAGGGAAGACAAAGCAGTCAGAGAAAGATAAGCTAAAGAGATTTTAGGAGAGCATTTTGAATGAAAATTTTAGAGCCGTAGAATGGTTTGGATTGAAAGGGACCTTTAAGATCATCTAGTTCCAACCCCCTGCCATAGGCAGGGGCACCTCCCACTAGACTAGGTTGCTCACAGCCCCATCCAGCCTGGCTTTGATTGCTTCCAAGGCATTACAGTGTGTTGCAGCCCGCATCCTTACTCAGCTGTCTTTCTATCCCTGCACAGAGGTGAGCTGAGTTGTGCCTACACCAGTGCAAAAGTAGACTTTCCCTCTCAAAGCATTTCCAGGGATTTTAGTTTCATTACTTCTGAATTCTGCCTGGCTTTATTGAGCAGTAGCTCTTCTGTATTTGTGATTGCCTGAGAGTCAGTGAGTAGACTTTATCATTAGTTGGTTTCTGATTTCTACATACAGCTACAGATTGCCCTCAGTAGTCCTGTATTGTTATCTCTCTCCCACAGGGGTTCCAGCAGGTGTATTAAGGCTGTAACTGAATGTAGGGTTGTGGATGGTCTTGCTGAATTCTGTGGGATTTCTTATGGCAGTGAGGTCTGTGGTGAAAAGTTTTGCAGAAGAGACTGTACTGCAAGCTGTTATACATGCTGCAAGCTGTATATCATGTGAGAGAATGCAGCATCATGATCCTAGCATGGCAGCTCTCGGAAGGCCCCGGTGTCTGTCGTCTTGTCTCTCTCTATTTGAAAACCTGGTTTCCTTCCTCTTTTATTTTCTGTATTGCCTAGTAGAAGTTGATAGAAGCCCTATTTCTAGAATAATGTCAACGAACTTAAATGTTTTCAATGTAAATGCTGCTCTTGTGTTCAGCACTATCCAAACCTTGGGGTATCCCCCAGATTTATGCTTTTAAGACAGTCAATTTTCCATAGAATCACCAAGGTTGAAAAAGACCTACAAGGTCATCCAGTCCACCTGTCAACAACAGTTCTCACTAAACCATGTCCCTCAACACGACGTCACGGCGTTCTGATGGAATTGCGCTTGGTTGGAAGATTTTAGCCTGCTCTAATGCAGAGCAAGATCAATGTTTAAAGTACAGCAAAAACGTTTTGAGAACGTCATTCTTTACTAAGTCCACAGGAGATCAGGATAACCCTGATTGCTTTGTTTCTTTGCAGTTTTAAAGAGGTTGAATGTGAGCAATGCTCCTATTCCTGCAGATAATGATTTGTTAATGCGACTCACTGTGTTGATTTTATGGCATATGCAACTGAGGCGCATTACCATTGATTAAGTCCTAATTAAATTAGGACAGATTCAACAAGTAAAAAGGAAGCTGGAACTGGTTAATGCCCAGAACGTTGAACAGCCGTGCTTCAAAAGGAGCTATGTGTGTGCTGGTTCTATTACCCAATTTGGAGAATGCTTTGGAGAATCTCTTCTGCAGCCCCGGCTGTAAGGATGCTGGGGTCTGGCTGCTGCATGCAGACCTTTAATAGCTCAGTGTGTGATTCACAGTTCGAGAGAATGGAAGTCCTGAGCAGCTCTCCTCACTCTTTGGTATAAAGCCAAGCAGACTGAAGTGTGTCTGAAAAGGTTGAACTGACAGGAGATAGAGATTTCACCCAAGTACAATGTCAGGTGTTCAGAGGGTGTATCTGTGACAGGAGATCACACTGCTTTATCATGAAAAACATAACCAGTATCTCTCACGTGGTTTAGATTCACAGATCAATTGAAAAATGTGTTATGTTGCTCAAAGCTATTCCATACAGAAGTGTCTGTAACAAACGTGTCCTTCGTAGCAGTATAACTGTGCCCAGACAGAAAGGCTTTTACATACTTTAAACCAGCTGTCTTTTGTTTTGGTAAAGACAGAGCTAACTCACACTTAGCTAATTAATTGCAGTAACACAACTGAGTGCAGACTAGCTGTCAGCTGCATTTGCACAAGTTTGAGGAGCACCTTTTGCATCACAAGCAACATCCCTTGTTTCACCACTTATGGCATTGTTTATTGTGTGATTCTTCAAGCAAACAATATCCCAGTCCTGCGATGAATGCAAGATCCCTTCTGGGGTTTTAAACTCCCAAAAGAAAAGATGCTGTGACAGCTGTGCCACGTGATGTTGGTTGGTCACAGGGAGGTAAAACAAGCCCTCAGCTCACTGTGACCCCTGGGGCAGCTGATGCGAGGCCCAGACTCTGCGGGCAGAAGCAGTGAGGATGGAGAGGACTCAACCATTGCAGATGTTTGCGTTCATGCTATCTTTGCTCTCTCCATTAGCACCCTGTGGGATGCATGATGCTGCTTGCAGCGTGCATGCCTGGTTTCAGCGTGCTTACAGACTCTGAGAAGCAGTGCTTTTGGGGCTTTAACTTCACAGACTTTTCACGAGACATCTTTGTAAAGGGGAGGTGAGTGCCTCAAGTTTCCCTGTTGCAGACCTATTTATCCACAGGGATCAGAGCCAAGCAGCTACACTAACACAGTCCTTACAGCTTCTGTGCTGCACCCAGTCTTTCTGGTGGTCTCAGTGCTGCCTCCACCTCCTGTGCTCTGAGCAGTTTGTAGATTTCCCTGGATTAGAGTGCTCTCAGCAGCCTAGTACCTGAATCAAATCATAGAACCATTAGGGTTGAAAAAGATCTCTAAGATCCAACCATCACCCCATCCCCACCACGCCTACACATCATGTCCCTCAGTGCCACATCTTCATGGTTCTTGAACACCTCCAGCAGTGGTGATTCCCCCCCTCCTTGGCAGTAAATGCCAGTGCCTCTCCACTATTCTTCTGTAGATCCAGCCCATTTGGAGGAGAAATTGCTGTCTGTCTTGGCTAGGCACTGTTCCCATGTGCTGTGGCCATGGCAGCATCAAAATCCATGCCATTTTTTCTGCCTGCATGGCTCATTTGTGGCAGAGCACTGGAACAGGCTGCCCAGAGAGCTTGTGGAGTCTCCTCTGGAGAGCATCTGGATGCTTTCTTTTGCAACCTGCTATAGGGAACCTGCCTTAGCAGAGGGTTGGATCTGGTGATTTCCAGAGGTCTCTTCCAAACTCTGCAATTCTGTTATTATTTCACCAGGATATGTTTGGGGTCAACCAGCTGAAAGCAGCCTGGCAGGAAAGGACCTGGGAGACACGAGCATGAGTTGGCAGTGTGCTCTTGCTGCACAGAATTTTGGCAGTATCCTGTACTGCATCAGGCAGAGCATTGCCAGCTGGGCAGAGGAGGGGATCCTTCTCCTCTTTTCGGCATTGGTGAGGCCACACCTGGAATCCTGTGTCCAGTTCTGCATTCCTGAGAACGGGAGAGGCATAGACATACTGGGAGAGTCCAAAGTAGGGCACCAGCGTGATGAGGCAGAGGAGCACCTCTGCTACGAGGAAAGGATGGCATCTGGGTTGTTCAGCCTGGAGAAGAGGAGGCTCAGGGGTCTCATCAGTGTCCATAAATACCTGAGGGGAGAGTGCAGAGTGGCTGGAGCCAGAATCTTGTTAGTGGTGCCCAGAACCAGGGCAAGAGGCACTGAACACAAACAGGAAGAGAAGAGATTCCCTCTGACCACCAGGACGTGCTTCTATGCTGTGTGGGTGCTGGAGCACTGGCACAGTTTGCCCAGAGAGGCTGTTGGGTCTTCTCCTTGGAGATCCCTAAAAGCTGCAGGGGAGTTGGACCAAAGACTTCCAGTGGTCCCTTCCAACCCCAACCATCCCATGGTTTTGTGATCGCCTGCAAAGACGGAGGCAGCTGAGCAGGGACCAGTATCTTAACCCGGTATGTATAGCTCTGGAGCTGCCTCAGACCCATTGCTCTGAGGACATTTCAGGGGAAGCTGGGGCTCCTTTTGCAGCCCAGGATTCTCTGAGCTCTGTCCAAAGGCCACGGTCTGCAGGCCCACCAGCCAGGAAGTCACTGTGGGAGGGGTGCACACCCTCCTTTCCTTTCTGGCTCTGTGGCTGATGACGAATTCGGGGAAGAGAGGCCTGGCACACTGTGCTTGAGTGATACCCTCCCCTCTCCATGTTCCCTCCTGGCTTTGTGAGCTGCCTGCGGGCATGGCCAAATGATGTGCCTCTCAGCACCAGGGAACAGCCAGCTGCTCGGGGCAGGTGAAAGCCATCCTGAGGCTGGAGGGAGCTCATTTTCCCAATCTGTTCGCTTTTAGGGCAGGGTTTTAAAAGCGTGTTCACTTTTCATCTTGTTCTGCTGTGATTGCAGGTAGTGACAGGTTATTATCATTGACAGGAGAATTAGGTCAACGCTGAGAGTTTTTGAAAACTTCACTTTGAGATGCCGTGTACACAGCAGTCATCATGTTTATTATGTATTTGTGTAGCACAAAACTGTCTGCCAGCAAAACAGCCTCCATAGATCTGTGAGAGTAAATGCATCCATTTGCTAGGTCTCCTGCAGAGTGTGGAGATAAAGGCGGTGAGGGCTGTGCAAGACCAACAGCTCGTGGTTAAGCTGAAATACACCTCTTACAGAGCGCTTGATTGCTGGACTTCAGGTTAAGCTAAAAATACACCTTGCAGGTCTTGAGGTGGAGAAGAGAAAATGGGGCCTGTGCTGAGCCACTTAAGCAGAAGTGATACAGATTTTGGAGCCTATGTTCTGGCTTTGGTGTCTTGGCTGAGGGGCTCTGCATGGGGCTGCCTACCCTGGCCAGGTCCCCGAGGTCTGAACTGGCCTGGCTGGGTGGGTCTGGAGGGATGGAAGAAGGTTTGAGCTCCTCTCTGCCTGAGTTCTCCCTCTGTAAAGGGGGATTGTATTGCTTGTTGATCTTGCAGGGGTGAAAGTCAGGATGGAAGTCAGGGAATGACTTGCCCCATCCCTTAGAGGTATTGCCATATTGTTGGAGGTGTTCAGAGTCAGGTTGGATGGGGTCCTGGGTGGTCTGGTCAAGTGCCTAATTTAGTGGGTGGCGGTCCTGACCAACTAGCTGATCTTTGAGCTCCCTTCCAGTGCAAACCATTCCACAACTGTTGTCCCAACCTGAGCACCAGCCTCAGGATTACCCTCCTTGCCAAAATGTGCTCCTGGTTTATCCTCCAGCCACTGCCAAGTGGCTGTGGAGGATTAAAAGTGCAGGCTACCACCGGGAAGCACAGCCCACAGGCATCTTGCAAGAGCTGTGACCCTGGTATAAGGCTGGTGTGTGATGGATGCCATTTGTCGTGGAGTGACACAATGAGGTCTCGCTCTGCTTTCGTTGTGCGGGGTGATTGATCAGGGCTGTGCTTCCAGCAGCTCTGCAGCAGCCCTTCCCTTTGACGCTCACTAAAGCGGTGCAGGGACACTGCTTCGCCCACATCACTTCCTTTCACCTCCAAATTTGGCCGCTCAGCCCCTCGGCTCGCTCCAGGCAGGGAGCTGTTTTTGAAGGGTGAGTAATGCATCCCTTGTGCTCCAGTCGCAGCCGTCGGCTTAAGTTGCTCCGTGGTGGGGTTTGTGGTGAAGTGGGGGCAGGGAGAGCCTGGTGGAGGTTTGAAATATTAGCTGTGCACCTAGGTACAAATGCCGCTTTTGACTCAATGCTTCCTTTATCCCTTCGCCCCAGATGTATACGTCAACGTCAAGAACAGGCGAGGAGACAATTTACCCAGTGCCTGCTGCAATTGTTGGTATTTAGGAGTGTCTAAATCATGACCGTACAGTTAGAACCCTACTAATAAACCCTGCATATGGAAGTCCCTGCGTGCGTCCTGCGGGTGCCCACGTGGCTCTAACGTGTCCCCGCCTGTGCTTTCCCACAGCCGACAATGCCAGCCGCCCTTCCCACCGCCGCCGGCCCAGCAGCACAGCCCCATGTCCTCGCAGGCCTCCTCTGCTGCCGGCCCTCTGCTCCCGGGCTCCTTGCCTCCACTGCCAGCCCCCACTGCTGCCCAGCCGGCCGTGCCACCGGGCCAGCAGCTGACACCCGACGCCTTCACCATCGTGGAGCGGGCGCAGCAGATGGTGGAGATGCTCTCCAAGGAGAACCACATGCTGCGGCAGGAGCTGGAGGGGTACTACGAGAAGGCAGACAAGCTGCAGAAGGTACGTGGAGATGTGGGGATGGGGGAATAATCCCGGTGATCCTGCATTTAGGATCCTCAAGGGGTCGTTCGTGGTCCTGTCACTGCTACAGGAACGTACCTGTGGGCTGTCTCTCACTGCTGCTTCTCAGTGGTGGTGTCCTGTAAGGGTAATACCATGCCCCAGTGCCTGCAGGCTCCTCTGCCTGTGGGGTGCAGCAGGGCAGCCCATCAAGCGAGACTTTCACCTTCCATCCTTCTCTGATTGCACGGAGATCTGTGAATGCCCCATTCCTGGCGGTGTTCAAGGCCAAGTTGAATGAAGTCCTGATCTAGTGGGTGACAACCCTGCCCTTGGCAGGAATATTGGAACTGGATGATCTTTAAGGTCCCTTGCAACCCGAACCATACTATGTTTTTGTAATCTTTGAGTGACAGCTTTACTGGAGCATGCCTTGTGCCTCGGTCTTCTGGGGCAGCCAAGTTGCACATGCAGCAGAACTGTATACAAGAGGCATTTGAAGATCATGGCCATGGCTATCCTGAGTGCTTCATGCAATGAGCTAGCGTGGCACTCCATTCTCTGTAAAAGCTTACAGGCAGTGATTGGGCTGATGTGTTTTGGAGGCTGGTGTGGCTGAACAACCAAAAAGTCATGGTTTAGATAGTATGGTTGTCAGAAAGGTCTTCAGTGATTGCTCTGGATTTCTAAAAGTTGATCTTAGATAGGTACGTTTGAATGTTTGGGTTCAAAAAGCACTGACACTTTATTTGAATGAATCTGGAAAAGATTTGCTCAAAAACCTATCTGTGAAGAGGTCCTTTACCCTCTTTTCTGTATTGCACAGTGGACATTTTCAGTGGAAAAGGGTGATGCCTCATGCACTGCCTGGATTGACAAGGAAAGACTAGTGAAAATTAGATGAAGCAGATGTTGCTTAAAAGTGGAATCTCACTGAAGTCAATGCAGAGGTGCTCCCAAGCCTGCTGGCATTGGGTCCCAAGGGCCCAGACCATATGAGTTATTTACATAAACTGTAAAACAATGCTGCTGTGACAGGCAAGTCTGGGAAATTTCTACAGCACACTGAAGGTAACTTCCTGTCACAAGTATTTAGTAAGCCAACTAGGAAAGGTGCCCTCTGGGATCTGTTGGTTGAGAACAGGGAAGGCCTTGTAGGAGATGTGGCAGTAGGTTAGTTCTGTTAGCCGCAGTAATCATGAATTAATTAATTGAGTTCAAAATCTTTGGTGTAATGAGAAATAATGGTCCCCAGAGTTGTCACTCCGGATTTTAAGAAAGCAAACTTTAAGCTTCTCAGGGAACTCATTAGCATCTGCTCTAGAGGGTCTAGGGGTCTGTGAGAGCTGATCAGTTTTGAAGAACCACCTCTTAAAAGCCCGGGAGTGGGCACTCATCACTGTGCCACCAGTCAAGCAAGTGGGACATATGACTGGCCTGGCTGAACAGGGAACTCCTGGAAATTAGTAAGAAAAAGAAAGAATATGATCTCTGGAAGCAAGATCTGGCTTCACAGTGAGATCATAGAGCTGCATTTCACATGTGTGGGGAGAAAACAAGAAAAAACAAAGTTCAGTTTGGATTGATACTGGCCAGTATGGTGTCAGACAACACAAGTACATCAATCACAAAGGGAAGACTGAGAAAAACATTGAACTCATACTTAATGGACACCTAACATGTAAGGATGAAGAAAAAGCAGAGGCACTTCGTGCTTTTTTTTTGCCTCAGGTAGATCTTGAGTTGCCCAGACCTCTGAGTTAGAGGATCGTGACTGAGGGGAGCAGTGACTTCGCGTATGGTCACAGAAATTGTCAGGGGCCAGTTGTATCAGCTGATTGTAAATCCATGGAGTCAGATGGCATTCATCCCAGAGTACTGAGAGAGTTAGCAGATGTTACAGCTGGATCCCTCTCAACAATTTACCAAAGGTCCTGAGAGTCCAGGAAGGTTCCTGCTGACTGAAAGCTGGCCATCTATCTATAAGAAAGGCATGAAAAAAGACCCAGGAAACTACAGACCTGTTAGTGTGATGCCAGTAAGCTGGAAAAGCCATGGAGGAAGTTATCCGGGGTGCTGCTGAAAGGCACAGAACAATGCTACTGTCAGACATTGTCAACGTGAATTCATGAAGGGAAAGTCCTCCTGTAGTAATTTGATCTCCTTCTGTGATAAGGTAAGCTTGGTGAATGAAGTGAAGGGAGTGGTAATCTTTCTGGACCTTTGATATGTCCCTAATAGCAGAGTATCCTTCTACACAGATTGTGCAGCTGTGAGATGGACAGGTTCACACTACACTGGGAGAGGAACTGGCTGGAGGGCAGAGCTCAAAGGGTCCAAGTGAACAGGGCTGGTCACCTGTGAAGGTGGTCAAACACTGGCACGGGCTTCCTAGTGAGGTGGTTGATGCCCTATGACTGTCAGTGTTCAAAAGGCATTTGGGTAATGCTCACAGTAATGCACTTTAACTTCTGGTTAGCCCTGGAGTGGTCAGGCAGTTGGGCTAGATGGTATTTGTAGGTCTCTTCCAACTGAACTATTCTAATTCCAGTTCTAATTTATGATCCTGTGCTACTCTTTCATTTATGACTTCCCACCACTTGGCACACAAATGGGATTAGGCTTTTGATTTTCCCTCTCTGAATTTAGGACTTCCATTTTCCCATGCTGTGATATATCAGCACAGAAGGAGACACATTTCTACAGGAGAGACAGCTCTGAGGCACCATGTCCCAAGACTCAGCTTTGGGAAAATCTGACTAGAAAGTCCAGAAAGATTCAAAAAAAGAGGTGTTATTTTGTAGCTGCTGCTGGCTTTGCAGTCTCCTTCTCTGTGCTGTATTCACAGGATTTCCTAAACTTAGTGAAGACATTTTTGCAGCAGCGTTATTTGTGAGTATGGCTGTAAAGGTTTCCCTGTGGCCTTTGTGGGCAAAAGTAAATATTCCAGTTATTAATTTCACAAAAGCTGCGTTGTTCAGTAGAAGGTATGTATGATGCCCTAAAAATATTCAGCTTTCCCTTCACACTCCTAGAAACGGCCCTCTCTTTATTTTGGATGCCCTGCAAGTCGATTGCATCAGACACCAACAGAAAGGTATTCAGGCACGGGGCTGAAGTCCCACTTCAGTCAACAGAGCGTGGACTCAAATCCCATTGACTTCGGGGGAATGTAAGCAGACTCTTAAAGCGAAACACATGCTCAAGTGCATTCTTTCTTCAGGAAAATTTCCTGAACCAAAACCTTCACACACATTATGCTTTCTGTGTTGGTTTTTTTTTCTGTGTTTGAGCACACGGCCAGGGCAGGTCCTCCTACGTTCCCACAGCTGAATGCCACATCTAAAAAGCTAAATGAGTTGAATTCTGTACATTGGGTGTGGAAGCTCTTCTCTGTTGATGGAAGTTGAAAGGATATGAGAAGTACTTCTTTTTGGTCTGTGTGTAATGAAGTTATTCTAGGTAGGGCAACCCTCCCTGCGTTTCTGTTCCCTTAACAGAATTAGGAGAAGAAATCAGAGAGAGAAAATCAGCTTGACGTAGAGCTCCCTGAGCGTTCACATGAGCGGATCAACCCGGAGGGCTGTCAGATTCTAAGTCATGTCTGAGCAGACATTCTGCAGAGAGGTACAAGGCAGCGATTAATCCCTGTGCTGTTTGACGTGGTGTCTGGTTTTCTTATCTAAAAAGAGCTGGAGGGAAAGGGCACACATTATTTTTAGCTTTTTCAGTAAAGCAGAGCATTGCTTTTTCTGCTGCATTTTGGTGGACAAACCTTTCTGAAGTTTAATTGCTGGGCTGGTGCTTTCCCATGCTGTTTTCTGGGGGTTGTTTGAGTAGGTCAGTTCTAGATGCTGCCTCAGCAGAAGAAAGGAAAGGAGGTCCCAGAGCTGCTGAGAAACATCAGCACAACTTATTACTCTTCTGCTCTCCTTTAATTCATTGCTGATGGAGGTTCTTAATTTTCCTGCAGCAAGTCTTTGCCTCTGGGGATGGAGGAGGCTTGTGTGGTAATGTCCTTTGGGAAACGTGGGTATCTCAGCAGAGACCTAGCAGAGCAGAGCCCCTGCATTACCCAGCAGTGTGAAGCAGGGCTGTGGGGCTGGGGAAATCCCTGCTGTGTTGGAAAATCTGCTCTGCTGCCATAGGAGCTCTCTAGAGTAGGCATCTTCTGCTTCAGATAATGGCTCAGTGTGAGATGGGAGGCACAGAAGGTGCTGGGGCACCTGGCTGAGCACAATGGATCATGTTATGAGTGCAGGGATGTGCCTTGAAAATCATTTTTGCTGAGCCAAACCTTCCTTCCAAGGGGAGAATTAGAGGAACTTGTTTTGTGTAAATTTGTCAAGGAGAATGGTGCAAAGTCACTCGACTATAGCCTCTAACTAGTTACAGGAGTAAAGCTAGCAGAGGTCACACTGGTGTAAGGGAAAAGCCATAACAGGATCAAGTAGCTGCAACTGTGCTGTTTTTGAGTAACTAATTGATATGCTCTGATTCTGCAAAATTCACACAAAATAGATTTTCTCATGAAAGTTCATACTTGTATAAGCTGAAGTTATTATGTATGTGAGGAAAAATACACATAATGACACAGGAAAGGGACTGGAGGGGGGCTTTTTATCCATAAGTGTGATGACAGGGCAAGGGGTAATAGCTTTAAGCTAAAAGGGGGGAGATGTCAGTGAGACTTTAGGAATAAATTATTTACTTAGAGGTTGGTGAGGCACTGGAAAAGGTGCCCAGAGAAACTTTGGATACCCCATCCCTCAAAAGGGATAGGTCAGATGGGCAGCCTGGCCTAGTAGGAGGTGTCCCTACCCATGGCAGGAGGGGTGGAACTCAGTGATCTTTAAGGTCCCTTCCAACCCAAATCAGTTTATGATTCCATGAAAGAGAACTCGTTGTCTATATTTGAACCACAGTCAGATTCAGGCTGAGTTTCAAATGAAGATTCTCTAGAGCATGATATTTTTAGTACTGATTTCTTGTTGATGTAAAATAAGTTCGTTGTCAATCATTCTGAAAGCAGGAAAGGATAAAAGGAATCTCTACGTGTGCTTTACAGCAATGCAGATAGGTTTTATGCAGCATTCCTCTGAGTGTGCTGACCCTGCATTGGGAACAGACTTGTAGTCTGACCTTGTCCCATCAGAGTGGAAAGGAGGGACCTGCTTTTCTAGGTTGGAGCGTGTTCAGAGAAGGGCAACAAAACTGGTGAGGGGTCTGGAGCACAAGTCTTACGAGGGGCGGCTGAGGGAGCTGGGATTGTTTAGTCTGGAGAAAAGGAGGCTCAGAGGAGACCTCATCGCACTCTACCACTTCCTGAAGGGAGGCTGTGGTGAGGAGGGGGTCGGCCTCTTCTCCCAGGTAACTAATGACAGGACAAGAGGGAATGGCCACAAGTTGCGCCAGGGAAGATTTAGATTAGATTTGAGGAAAAATTTTTTCTCTGAGAGAGTGGTCAGGCACTGGAATGGCCTGCTAAGGGAGGTGGTTGAGGCACCGTCCGTAGTGCTGTTCAAGAAGCGTTTAGATGAGGTGCTAAGGGATTTGATTTAGTAGCTTAGTGGGTAGGGATGGTGATGTGAGGATGGTTGGACTAGATGATCTTGTAGGTCCTTTCCAACCTAATGAATCTATGAATCTATGAATCTAGGACTTCCTGGTGGTCCTGCTTTGAGAAACAAAAATGGCAAGTCAGAATAATGGTTTGTAGTTCACTTAAGAAAGTGTCACAGCATGGGATAAAACCACTTCAATCTCCCTGTGGAGCTGTGGAAATTGTCAGCTGAAATTATTGTGCCTATGGTTCCAATACTGCCACACGTTTAGGAAAGCAGCTCGTGTGTGTGTGAAATTCCTGCAAGCTGGTAAATCACCACCTGTGTTAGATAGATGGTGTGGTATGAGCAAAGTCAGGGGCTAATCCAAAGGTGCTAGGATCATTGGGTGATGCCAGTGCTGGTGTCTTTGGCTTTGCATCTTGTCATTTGTTTCAGTCTTTATGCCAAAGCGAGCTGGCAGCAGAAATCAAAGAAGGGAACTGGACTTTCCCAGCCTCCCTTAGGTGCAAGCTCTACAGACTTTGCTCTGTGTATGGATCAGAGGTGCCTAGAGGCTGTGTCTGGCCCTGGCATCGCAGGAAGTGTGGGTTCAAGCTGCCGCAGCCTTCCTGTAAGTCCCTGAGAGGTGACTGCATCCATGGTGCTGGAGCTTGTATTCTGCTAGTGCTGCAACTGGCAAATTAAAGCTGAAGCTTAGTGAGCTCTAGAGAGGGACCTGCCTCTACAGCAAGTGGAGGTGGGCTTGCATTCTGGTTTCACAGAGCACCAATCCATCCTGCCCATAGCTGAAGAGGCTAAAAAAGAACCAGATTTAGAAAGGTATGTGGGAGGCTATATATATCTCTTGGTTTTCCAGCCCATGCACATTATCGAGCTTTTCTCCACAAACACAAGAGCCAGGCATGCAGGAGCAGATTCCCACCTTGGTGTTAATCATTCCTTCAGCAATGAGTTCAGCCAAGCTGTGATACCTTACATTTATTTAGCTGAATAAAAGAGCTGAATCTGTTTGACCAGAGCAACAAAAGCCTGCCTGGAGCTGTCCTCCTGTCAGTCTTTTAGGTTTAGGTTTTAAGATGC
Source organism: Oreortyx pictus (assembly GCA_036925125.1). Classification (NCBI taxonomy): domain Eukaryota; kingdom Metazoa; phylum Chordata; class Aves; order Galliformes; family Odontophoridae; genus Oreortyx; species Oreortyx pictus. Next base: position 10,024,373 of record JAUPFR010000001.1, read on the forward strand.
AAGTTTTCCAGAATTCAAGGAGATTGTGTTTAAAGATGGAAAAGCCACAACAGTTGTTCTGGTCTGTTGTAGAGAGTTTCTTCTTCTGCAGAACAGTCTTCAGTCAAGGAAATAAAGGCTTGGACTACAGTAGTTTAAAGCTGAAATAAGGTCAGAGTCTGTAACATTTCTGGCGGTGCGCAGGATTTCTCATTTTAGAGCCAGCAATTGGTGTGACAATTGGCACAGGTATCACCCCAGCACCTCATCAAAACGCCCTGGGAGAGTGTCAGAACCAGGGTGGATGGGGCCCTGGGCAGCTGGTTTATTGGGTGACAATCCTGTCCATGGCAGGGTGTTGGAAGTAGATGATCTTTAAGGTCCTTTCCAACCCAAGCCGTTCTATGGTTCTATGAATGCCAGAATGGGATGCTTTGCTGCTGGACTTTCATGGGATCTCTTTCTCCTTTCAGTTTGAAATGGAGATTCAGAGGATTTCAGAAGCTTATGAGGGCCTGGTCAAGACCACCACTAAGAGGGAGTCTCTGGACAAAGCAATGAGAAACAAACTGGAAGGAGAGATTAGGAGGCTTCATGATTTCAACAGGGATCTCCGTGGTATGTTGAGTTTGTGCATTTGCTTTTTTCCACAGCTGACATGGTGCTTCACTTCCCACGAGCTCCAGAGTAGCAGGCTTTAGAGAAGTATTTTCACACTTTTTAGATAACCGTGAGAAGTCAGGCCCTGCTTTTTGGCATAAGACAAAATCGCTGTCACTGCTGATTGTGGACAAACCTTCAGGCAAAATATGAAAGACAGCTTTGAATGATGTCTTTGCATTGCAATTGTCAGTTTGACTGCCAGTCCCAAAGTCTTGTCCAACCTTTGTGAGCTGAACAGCAAGTTCCAGTGTAGACCAACACTGCAACCCATAAATCTCAAAGTTCAGTGCCTTCACAAACAAGTAGCAAGTATCAAAGAGTATCTTTTCCTATTATTGAACGCAACTGAAATTCAGAGAATATCCTTTATAGAATGAAGATGGAGGAGTAGCTGTTACCTGTCCAGGTGCCTGGTGGGTTACATGGATACCTCTTCATGCAATGAGATGCTCTGTGTAAGTAGGCTCCTGCAAGGAGTCTGACTGGTCTTTGTGGAGAAGCATGCTGAAAGGCAGGTGGCACTGGGACAGGGAAGTCCCATCCTTCTTCTAGCTGCCCTTCCAATGGGAAGTCATCTCTGGCTGCAGGATCCCAAGGACTGGTGTCACCAGGGTGGCAGCTGCCTTCTCCCAGAGCATCTAGCAGCACCAGGGGCTGCATTTCACCATAGAAAGGTACCCATCTCCCTGCAGAGCTGGGTGAAGTCAGATTGCAAGTGCATTGCACATTTTGGACAGCATGAGAAATGAACTGCTTGGAGATATTACCTGCAGATGGCAGAGGTTCCCCCCCCCCCCAGCTTCTGTAAGTCTGAACAACACAGCTTCATGGAAGAGGTCAAAGGTCTCATCTTTTATGTATGTGTCAGCCTCCATTTAAACACCCTCCTTCAGAGAGTCTATTTATACTGTGCTGCTGGCATGCATCTTATTTTCTTGGTTGGCCTACGATTTTATATACATATATTTATACTTAAATTATTTCCTGTTTTTGCAGAACGATTGGAGACAGCCAACAGGCAGCTTGCCAGCAGAGACTTCGATGGGCATGAGGATAAGTCAACAGAGGGCCTTTATGTCACTCAGAGTGAGTACTGTGTTAATCTGTTTTCAAGGTGCATGTGTATACACAGCCATGTATATGCGCTGAAGTGAGGCACTGAAGGTGAATGCTTTGCTGTTAATTGTTATTATCCTTGCAGCTTGGTTCTACTCAGCTCATTAATCACATACTCTTATTTAAGCTTCAGACTGGATTACTTAGAGTGGTTTTTTTTTTATCTGAGCACTGGAAACAGGAGGTGGGAGTTAATGATATCACAACTTAGCTTATTTTTGATAAATATTTATCTGAAATTGCTGAGTGTTGCTTGCAGGAATCATCTCTCAAAGGACATAATTTTTAGAAATACCTAATTCTTCTCTTAGCTCAGAAAAGCCCAGAGCAACCTCTTCTGACTTGTTGTCAGTGCCATGGGTTGACTAGCAGGTGGAAGAGCAGATCTGGGCCTTCATTTTCTCAAAGGATTGCTGAAACAAAGATTGCATGGTTTCTGCTGCCCCTTCTCATCAAATTTTGGGCTTCCTTAATGACTGAGCACAGTGCTGCAGCGTGTCCCACCATGTGCTGATGGCTCTGTGTGACCAAGCAAACCAAAACCTGAGCAATTGGATGCTGTGTGACACACATCACTTCTCATGCAACTGTAGTATGCTTTCAGAAGGGCATGGCTTGGTCAAGCTGTGCATTACCTTGTGAGCTTAAATCCTATTAAAGCAAAACCCTGTGCACAGCTCAGCCTTCTGTTTTATTTATTGCACCAAGAGCTTTCTTGGAAGATGAGCTGCAACTGCAAATGGTTAGCTGAGAGCCAGCCATCTCCTCTAACTGTGAGTTATTAACAACACTCTGTGTACCTTGCTGCTAGCCCTGCAGCATCCACAGGCTGCTCCAAGTGCTGGAGGACCTACTCTTAGCTCCCACCTGCACCAGTGACACCAGCACAGTGCCATGGCTGGTGCCATAGTTTGGTGCATATGCGCTCTAACAGAAGAGCATCTAGTTACCTTTTCTGTGCCTGTGTTCGCTTTGCTCTATTAGCAGGTGCTGCAGAGCGTGTAGATACTGCTGTGAATCTAAGTGGTTGGTCTGTTAAGAAAATAGCATTGCTATGTCAGTCTTGTCTTCTTTGGAGTTCAAAACAGGGTTTGTTGCACAGAGCAAATTGCAGGCTGAGGTCTGCTGTCTTCTATAGAGACAGCCTGACAGCATTTACATAGGATGGTAACAGCAGAGGGGAGTTAAATCCCCAGAACGCACTGAGTTGAGTTGCTTTCCAGCACATAAACACGCTCTGTGCTTCTGATGTTAAATATCGAGCAGTAAAACTTCGTGCTGTGCACTCGGCGTATTGCTGCCATCAATCCACAGCTTATGAGCAAATATAGCTTTTTGGATCCTATCACGTAAGACAGGCTGGATGCTTGGAGTTCTCCTGTCTAGGCCAGAGAGCTAAATGTTACCAATGTGATGCAGAGTGCTTCCAAGAATAGAAAAGTGGGCACATGTAAAGCAGGTTCCTCTTCAGTCGTGTTCCCTGGGCTGCTATGGCACACAGCGATGAGCTCGATAGCAGGGTATCAGCCTCAAACATTCCTCTGGGGGCTCAGAAGGTTTATGGAAAACAACTTGAAAACATGACCCTTTGCATCCCCAAACTGAGGGCTACGTAGAACGACTCGGACAGTAGCACCTTCCTAAATGTTACCATTTCTAAGTCGGCCTAGTGCTTGCTTTGTTTTTTTAACCACAGAATTAATATTGGGAGAACTCTGGTAACAGGAAAAAACATCCTGAAAGATCCCTTGCAGGCATGATTTCTCAGTTCTTTGCAGCACTCTCTGTTTCCAGTGCAGCAATGTGGAGCAGTCGTGCTCTCTGAGATGGGGACAGAAGGTGACAACAGCTCCTATTCTTTGTCATAAGCCAGGCTGCATGCCTCAAAGAATTAAGTGCTCAGCATTCGTGTGGAACAAAAAATGCTATTGTTGTATGGGGCGCAGTAGAGAGCTCATAACCTGTTAGTTTTGTGGTAATTATGTGATTTTTTTTTGCAGTTAAAAGGGTTCCTTTAAGGAAAGACAAGAAGCTGTGACTGATGAGGGTGTCTGGGCCCATACAGGCATCAGAAGAGCTAGGCAGAAGGAGACAGGTGCTTTGAAAAGTGAGAGAGAGAGACTGAGGATGGTTTCAAAGGCATGGGACAAAGAGAAGGCTTAGGACATGCCTGTCACAGGAAAAATTTGTTTTGGTGGAGTCTGAGAATTTTGTGTATTTTTCTGGGATTTCTGGACTTAGAGCTCCTCTGTCAGAGCAGTGGTTCCTCCAAGGGACTGTTTTCTCAGGTGTCGGAGTCTGCATCCATCTGAGTTTACCCTGCATGGCTCTGGGCCCATGTGTGGGGATGTGCAGACAGTTTTTGTAGTAAAGCCTTGTTCTTCATGGGAGCGTGCTGGGGATGTGCTGTGCAGTGCTGGTGCACGTATCTCCATCCCAAAAATCCCAGATGAAGAAGCATTCCCATCAAATGAACCTAGCCAAAGAAAATGCTCAGTAGATGTTTTTCAGAGTGGTGTTATTAAGATAGGAAATAATCAGTGCTGGTTCTGGGGGCGAGAAAAAGGGAGGCCCTCACTCCGATGTTTCACAGCCCTGAGGGGCACACGTGGGAGATGGGAAAGCTGCTGCCCTCATGCCCCCAGAGCAAGGGCACGTGCACAGGGAGCAGGAGCCTGAAGGGAGTGTGCTGTATCAAAAAAATGCATCTGTTCCACATCACTTCCCCCGCCTTCCCAAAGGAAGTGGAATGGAAGACCAGTGACAGTTTTCAACTTGTGAAGGTCAAATTCTCCCCTGGCTTCCACTTCATGACATAGAATCATAAACACACAGAAAGCCTTAAGTTGGAAAGAACCTTTAAACCCACCTATTTCCAAGCCTCTCCTGTGGATTTTTGCCCCCCAACAGCTCAGTCTGCCCAGGGCTACATCCAACCTGGCCTTGAGCACCTCCAGGGATGGGGCACCATAGCTTCACTGCCACGTGCAAGTGGCAATGCCCAGGCTGCAGATCAGAGCACATTTGAGCTGCTGGGGTTACTTCTGAAGGGTGAGGAAAGCCACCATACACTGATGATGATGCAGTGACTTTCTTTGATAATGGACGACAGTGCTTAAACTTCCCTGTGTCCATCAGGTCAGTGACCATGAGTAAGCACATACTGAACCGCTTGTTAAGTACATCAAAATTCATTGTAATCATTAATTCCAGCAAAAAATCCCTGTTAATCACCATATGAGAAAACTAACCTAGGGACTTCAGCTCCCCAGAGCATGAATTCCTACGTCTTCACAGCCTTTCCTCAATCTTTGCATGGCTGAAATTTGCAAGAGCTGCCAGGAACATGCCATTTATGAGTAAAACTGCAGAAGTATCTTGAAGCAAGCTCCTCTGTCATTTGGCCAGGATGCAGGGCTTAATGCAGCTTTGAGAAGTGCATGGGGGACCTGTGCTATCTCACATTCTGCAGCACAGGAGCACGGGAGCCCAGGCTGTACAAATGCAGCTGCACACAACAGTCAGGGCTCGGCCTGCTCCACAGGGAGCTGCTCTTTGCAGAGGTGTTTGGGGTGGATGTACAGAGAGGCTTCATCCTCCCTGTCCTGGATGCTGGATGAGCTGAAAAGAGATGGTGACCCATCTGTGTTACTGCTTTTCAAAAATGTTCTTTTGAGAGTGAACCTTTGCTTATCCTTCCCATTCAGTACATTGCCTGATAAATCTTGGGAGGCCATTCATATCTTCTTTTTATTTTTATTTTGTGTGGGATTTTTTTTCACTTTTCTCACTGGACTTGATGGTGAGAACAAAAAGAAATGTTTCGTTTCCCAGTTCTGCTTTGTTGCTTCATGCTCAGCTTGGCTCAGCCTATCACGCCAAGCTGCAGAGGGCAGAGGGACAGATGCACATTGGCTGTCCTGCTTCTCTACACCTGGCAAACCTGGTCAAAGTCTGGACCTGGCAACCCGGCCCTGGTTAATGTATGAAGCATCTACAGAAGCTGTGAAAAGCCTCCTTCTGAACAGCCAAACTTAGTGAATGGGATCCTTTCATCCATCCATTCATTCATTCATTCATTCATTCATTCATTCATTCATTCATTCATTCATTCATTCTATTTTTGGGATGATAATTACTAATGTCTTCGGAGTGGGCAAGAAAGTCCTGTCCTCATTTCAGACTTTGCCTGTCCTTCTGCTGGTCACTGCAGGTGGAATCACAGGGCCACCAGGGCTGGCCAAGGCTTGATGGAAGTGGATGAGCAGAAGAGGCAGCTCTGGTGCCCCAGCCCCTCCTGGTGAATCAGCCACACGTAGGGGGACAACTGCTGCTGTGATATAGGCCCGTACCTGTAGATGTCAGGCAGTGGAGCTCCTCCTCACACTTGCCATGTTGGGAGTTGCAAGAGTGATAGGAGGCTTAAGAAGTCTCACAGGTTTTGCTTAAGAAAGTCATGGTCACTAGAGTGCCTTTGGAATTAACAGCTGCAAGCAAAGAGGGATCATCGAGAAATATAAACCTGTGTACGAGGGATTGCTGGAAACACCTCAAGGAATGTGGTATGAGAGCGATTCCTGTTTTCAGCAGACCTCTCACAGGCAAATTCTGTTCTCACTGCTGCCATTTGATATAATTTCTTCCGCCAGCAGCGGTCATTCCACAGGAACAAGGAGTGTCCTTAAAGGATGTCAGTGTCACTGCTTTGCAGTATCACAGCAAGGAGGAAAACAGCTTGAGACATATTGATGTGGTTGCTGAATTGGGCAGATAAGTTGATATTCAGAAACAATGCAGTGTTTAGGTATGGGTAGCTTTGAGGGCACTGATGTGATTCCAAAAGTTTTGTAAAAGCATGAGGTCTGTATGCAGAACCACGGCTCTTCCTTTGCCCACTAACACAGTTACACCATCATAGAAGACCACTATTAACAGGATGTGGCAGTGACCCATTGGAAAACAGAAATAGTTTTCAGCAGGAGTCTGTTGGGTAAAAATTGCAAAACAGAAGGTAGTGTAGTACACTACCTGCACAGTGTAGTACAGTAGAACTAATTTTTTTGCTTACAAGGATGCCTTGTATGTATGTGAGAATTTGATATACATGCAGCAAAGTCCTTTCTAACTAAAATTCACACGGTATAGGAAAGTGCTGTTAAGTACATTTTTCTTGCCAGCTTTCCAGTGGGTTCTGCAGCCATGCTGTGTACAGCATGATCTTATCCTCATTTTAGGGGAGGCAATAGAAAACTTACTTAGAGTGCTTTGGACGAGAGTTAAGTGTAGGTCTTAGGTCCTGGTTTTGTGCACACTGTCCTCATATAGCAGATTTCAAGCTCAGAGCACAGCAGGCGTGGTCCTAGCATGAGAAACTTGAACGCCACAAGTCTGAAATAGCATTTGTCTTCTGGCTTCCTCGCCCTCTAAGGAAATGAGCCACTTGATAATTTTCCCAGATTTACAGTTTCATACAATAGATAGTAATGTTTCTTCTGGTGAATCAGACTGAAGTAAATGTGTTGAATGATGAGGCCTGCATGTCAGATTTAAAATTCCTGACCAGCGTGGAAAGCCAAAATCCATGTCATGCTCAGGTGGCTCCTGGTGCTGGTCAGCAGTGTGGGGTGCCCAGCACTCTCAGCTCTGTGCTCGCAGGCTCTGCAGAGGCTGATGTGGCAGTGTTGCTTCAGGGTCTGTTTTTATTGAGTGCTGTATTTCTCCTTTTAGGACAGAGAGGTGGCCAGGTGGCACTGGGCTCACCTGAGCCATTTGTGCCTTCCTCCACATGGCTCAGCTCATATTCATCCCCCCTCACTGCAGACACCTATGAGGAGCTAGTAAATTAATGCTGTTCATATCCTGCTCATAATTAAGAAAGAATAAGTTGAAATGTGTTATGTGAGGTGTCCTGTCCCTCCTTGGTGAGTAGGAGGGGAGGTGGTTGGAAGGACTTTGTGGCTTGAGTGTCCCTGCTGGGGTGGGACTGGATGTTCGGGGCCGATCTCCCACAGTGTAATGTTTTCGGAGCAGCTTTTTGCTTCAGTTAAAAAACAGTGCATTTTGTAATGCTGTGTTTAAAAAGTCTGAAGTCAAAACAAAGTTTAATTGGTGCCAAATTAATTTTTGGAGGAAATACTCCTTCTTGGAGGCTTTCCAAGTGCTCTATTTTTGCTATGATTCAGAACGAAGGCCAAATTTTGAAATCTCAGATTTCAGTGAATGAAACTTCCATCCCCTGCTCCCTCTCATCGTTAACTGTTTGCAGTCTGACACTGCAGAATCTGAATCTGAATCTGTCAGATTCAGCAGTCAGACTGTGACATTCCTTTTCCCTGAAATGATTTCTCAGTGCTGCCAGAGCAGAGATAGATCACAGAATCATAGAATAGCTTAGGCTGGAGGCTACCCAGCTCCAACACCCTGCCGTGGCCCTCCACACCAGGCTGCCCAGTGCCCCATCCAACCTGGCCTGGAGCACCTCTGGGGATGGGGCACCTCAGCTCTCTGGGCAGCTGTGCCAGGACCTCACTGCTCTCTGAGTAAAGAATTTCTTCCTATAGATGGAATTGAGCCTTTCAACACATAGCTGTCAGCAAAGTTGATGGTGGGTTTTGATGTTGAGGGAAAATTGAGAGCGGAGCTGACTGTGAACTTCGTTTTATTTTTTAATGTAATTTTAGATCTCACCCACAATGTTCTTGTCTTTCTTCCAGACAAGGAGCACTTGAAGGAGAAAGAGAAGCTGGAGATGGAGCTGGCAGCCATGCGCTCTGCCAACGAGGATCAGCGGAGGCACATCGAAATCCTCGACCAGGCCCTAAACAACGCTCAAGCCAAGGTCATCAAACTGGAAGAGGAGGTAAGGCGTGAGCATCATTCTTTTGCTCTGATGCTAATGGTAGCTTGCAAATAAGGCTTGCTCCATCCCAGTCCTCAATCTATTCTGACCATGATGTGGCACGTCTTCCTTCTCCAATATGCTGTCCATCCAGCAGAGAAAATACATAACTGAACAACACTGAGACAGGAAAGCGATTAAAGGAGGCCACAACCATAGATGTTTTCAGGACAGAGCTTTCAGTGTGTAACCAGGAACATCTCTGAACTGGACTAGTCGATGGCTGAGGTATTGGTAGGACTTAGCGGAAATATCAGACAAAAAGCTGACTCAGTGATTCAGAACTGTGATATAAACATGTGATGTTGGTACATCCCATATCTTCTCAGAGTGTTCCAGGAGTGCACTACAGCACAGCAGTGTAGGGTTTGGTGACTTCGTGTGTGAATTGTGGTCTTAAAAGAATGAGCTGATCTGTCTTGAGGCACAACCTCCAGGTTTTAGAGCTTCAGAATTCATCTAAGAGCTGAAAAAAACTGTTGTACCACAAGGCTCAGGAAGTGTCATCTATGCAAAACCCCCAAGCCATTCTTTAGAATGATAAGCCTGATAGTGAAAATCAGTATTCAGACAGAAGAAATGCCAAGAACAGAGGGCTCTTCAAACTGGC